>OZ014530.1:12971823-13571823 GCA_963966105.1 Volucella zonaria
GGCTAATGTTAGCGATTTTACCTTTGATCCGGATCGTTATAAGGCGTTCACTCACGTGTCGAAAGCTCAAGACTTCCTGTCTAAGTTTGCGGCATCGAAATAGACGCTGCTTACGTTCCCTATAGCAATCACCGTAGTAAACATCATCTTTCTTTTGCCCGGCCCATCCCACCGTACTTCCTAGATGGTGGTGATATCTACTTTATAGCAGTATAGGGCCTCCGCTAATTGTTCGGCTGCACGCGGCATGTTCAAGGTCCGAACACTCCATGTGAAGATCCGAAAGTCGTTGTCCTTTGTTTGTTTTGCAGGGTCGTCAGCAGTGAAACCGTCCTTATACGAGGCTATTGGTAGCTTCGTAACAAGTACTTTTTTACGTGTTGGGCAGTTAACCCCACACACAACCCCCAACATGGAGGGCCAGGCCATTTTTAGGACAAAAGGGGCGGGACCAAATTCCGGAGCCAATAACTCGCTTCGGGGATGTAAGTGCTGCCGTTGGAACTTATCAAGGGCTCATCCACCACCAACTCTTTTCCCAACACTCTGACTTAGTGTTGGAGATCCCTATAGACCTGGTATTCAAATACGTACGTTGAAGCAGCTCATATAAAGATAACACTAGTTCGACCTAACTGAAGCTGTGGACACTACCGTCGATTCCATCGCTAGAATTCGTCCGCTGCCGCCCGGAAACAAGAGAAAGTGCCTAAATGAGGTGGCACTCCTCCCCCCGCCCTTTCCCGACTGCTGCCACCAACGACCTTTCACAGGGGTTGATTACCGCATCTCTAGTCGAGGTACTAGGGACCCAGCAGTCACCACGTGGAAGTGAGTAGTAGGAGTTCATGGTGGTGTGGTCTGCAACATACAAAATTTACTGTCAGTTCATTAGCAAGTCCTTGTGAGATGGATCTATTGCACCATAATATGAGCTTATCGCTGTCATGTGTAACACGCAATATTCTTGCAAGAGATTACTGGATAGAAATGAACCATCCAAACACATGGATATTCTCCATGACCAGAGAAACCAACATCGACATTATTTGCAATATTAATACGCGGACAACCACACTGAGTGGCAGTGGAATTTTTCGACTGCAATCTGATTGCATTATAGATCAAGAAACAATTGTAATCGTCGGAAAACAAGCCATCACTAGCACGCGCGACACATCAATTATATCAACCGCTAATTAGTCACAGCAGTTAACTAATTCCCAACACATACAAGAGACACCCTATGTGCTGCAAGCAGATCTATGGAAAAAGATAGGTCAATTGGAAGAAGCACTTTAAATTTCAGAAAGAGCAAGAACATTTTCTGGAGGCTATAACGATACCCAAAATTCAACATTATATGATAGCATCCTTGGCTTCACAGCAATAATTCCGGTGGCGATTGCAGTAATCATCCTCATTAGACATCTATGCAATCAAAGGCGGCCCCCAAAAGCATCAGCAAGGACACATATTTTATGGGTTGACATAAGGATAGCAGCACCTGTGGATATAAGTTTGGATGATGCTGATTTTTGCATAACTTCCGTACAAGGGGCCTTTTCCCTTTTTCCTTATTGGATCATAAATATTTCAAATAACGAATTTCGTTTTCACCTATGTTTACAGCGTGTCGGGATTTGTATGTATGCATTATGTCACCAGGTTTCATAAAGGTGTCAGATTGTTGACTGTGCGCGTGATTTGCATTGTCTACGAGTATATTTTGTAAAGTTAGGATTATTTTAATATTTAAGGCATTCAATTATGTACAATAGAGTTTTTCAGTTCATTTGCTAGCAGATTTCCCCCCCAGTCTTTAGCAAAATTATTTGAGCAACACCGTCTGTAACCTCGGAAGAAAAGTCAGTCAAATTACTCCGAACCTAATCAGTAGAATGCATAGATTGGTAGTAAAAGCCACAAACAAAGATAAACAGTTTATTACTAAAGGCTTTTGATTTATTATAACTAAATCATCCATTCATTCGCTTAACTAAATAAATGTACATTTTTTGGTAAGGTAACTAACAACTAAACTAAAATATATTACATTGAATAAATCTATTTTTTTTTTAAATTTAGCTAGTCCTGGTTTCTTTCTTTTGAAAGCGAGATTTTTTCCAACTTCTTGCTAACTGACTTAAAACTGCTTTCGGGTTTGTTAAGTGGGATTGTAGTGGAACTTATCTCAGTTATTATGCAATTCATTCCTTCTAAAATTGTATTATTGCAATAGGCAAGTAGAAAAAATTAAGAGTATAAACAATCAGTTGAGCTAGACTCTACCGGAATGTGTATATCAGGCGAAAGATTTTTACTGCTATTATGTCTTAAGTGATGTAGGCTGTTGAAACTTAGTTGAATCGTGTCTTTTGCGACAAATTCTAAAACGAAAAATGAAAATTGTGAATAGTTTCAAAAATATATTTTAAACTGAGTCTTACAGTGCGAGAATTTTGTTCAGTAAGGTGGCGTTCAATGCTGGACCTTAATTATACCGCGCAGCATACAATGACTTTACCTCGATCTCCAGCTTTAATTTGATACAAGTTGTGGAATTTCCATATAACCAGTTAGAATCAATATCAATATTTGCAATATTTATGGACGTTACGGCGCTAATCAGCTCCGGAGACTTATGTTTATACTTTCGACAAAATGCGGTTCATTGGAGTGTTAAGTCTTTACTAAAAATCTTCATTAATCTCACCATCTCCTATCAGATCGGATGATTGCAATCAAACTTTATAATGAATTCTATGATCTTCAAGCTTAAACAACTTCGCACGGTTTCATCTTTGTTAAATCGTCCTAATTACACATTTTCATCTCCAGGTAACCTATAAAGAAAATAAAATAGAAAAATAAATACGCAGAAGAAAGGTGAATATTACTATGTATAACTGAAAATAAATATGACTAAAGACGTTTGAGATTGACGGTCTTTTACCGACACTGGACACAAAGAGATTTTTAAAAAAATAAGTAACTTTACAGCTCATCGTCAAAAACAACGAGCAACGGCCCTAACAAAATCACTCTTTGCGATTTTAATGCCAAAATACAATAGGTAAGAGGACATCTTTGGTAATACGGCCGGAAAGTACAGCCACAAGCGAATTGATTTGGCTGCGAGACGTAATGAAACTATAACCAATATATAATTTCCACACCTTGATATTCATAAAGGCCCCTGACTGACTGCTTATCAACAAACCGTCAACCACATTGATCATATTGCGATTGATGCCCGAACGTTCCGAGCAGCTAACATCGACTCGTACCATTATCTGGTTGTAGGCAAGATATTGACGCGCATATCGGTAACAATCCAAAGCCAGAGAGCCATTATAAGGAAATTTTTCAATAAAGTCGCCCTTAACCCCTTAAGAACTCCGAAGACCAGTGACATCACTGCCAAAGAGCAATCAGAGAGGCGGCCTGTGATATGCTAGTTTTTTGCCGCCCCCACAAAGAAACCCCTGCTTCGATTACGAATACAGACAGGCAAATTTAAAAAAAAACAGCAGATGCACGAATACAGAGCGAGTCTGCAGAAAAGAACCTCTCGTTTCGCTAGTAAGCTCTAAGAGCAGTAAGGAGGGAAGGAACTTATGCTCCTTAGGAGAAAAAATAAAGAGAATAGCAACCGGAAGGATAAAGTTTTACCAAAAAATAAAGCGAACATGCCAAAGTTGTAAAGCTTTTTTTTTTTTTTGTTAAATATATTTACTCGTAGATGTTATAGTTATTAGTTAATCGTATGGAAAGTGGAAGTTTATTGAAATAGCATGGGGCAATAAATGTATAGAATTTTGAAAAATGTGTTGAACGTGCAATTGGTACGTTTGCTAAGCCTGTGTTATTTGTCCTTAAATTATAAGTTGAGTTAGTCCTGCTAGGAATGTTTCCGCTTTGCTTAAAAAATTCTCTAAGCACTTTGAAAACATATAAGTGTCTTATTGGTAAAATATTGCATTTTATAAACAGGGGCCAACTATGAGTACGACGATTGCAGTTAGTAAGAATGCGAACAAGATATTTTTGAGCAACCAAGACTGGTCTAATCGCATTAAAATATGATCCTCCCCAACATACAATGCCATATTGCAATGTAGAGTGTGCCAGTCCATAGTAAAATTTTGATAAAACTTTGTCTGAGCAGTATGGTTTGATAAGATACAGTTTACGAGCCACCAGGTACATGTGGGATTTTATTGTTTGTAAATGCTCCTTCCAGTTCAGATTTTGATCTATTTAGATTTCTAGATATTTAAAATTCTTGACTGATTCAATTATAAAATACTTCTCAGAACACGTATTTTGTTCATAAAAGTTTTGTATGCCGCAAGTATGCAGCGGTAGGCTAAATCTAGTACATTCATGAGAGTGAAGTCGAAGGTTGTATTCAGGTATAGTATTGCTGGATATTTTCAATGTTAATAATTTGGTTTTTTCGCTAATGAGTAACTTGTGGTGAGCAAACCACACCCTAAATTTCTCTAGATCTTCTCCAATTTTCGTAATGCAATCAATTTGGTTTTGGAACGTGTATGTAAAGGTTATATCATCGGCGAATGCAGTCGCCATTCCATTGAATTGCTGTCTGAAAATCGAGTCAATATATATTAGGAATAAGAGTGGCCCTAGTACAGAACCCTGAGGAACTCCATTTTTTGAGACCAGTGGCTTACTAAAAAGGCCATTTAACTTCACTTTTTGAACTCTGTCTTTAAGATATGTTTTGAACCAGTTATGTATTGTTCCCCTAAATCCAGCACTGTATAGTTTTTCTAATAATAACTGATGGTCAACCATATCAAAGGCCTTTGTCATGTCTATGAATAAAGCCATAGTAGACATATTTTTGTTTAGCCTTTCGCGTAGCTTGCTGCAGACCCTAAGGATAGCATCCTCTGTTGATAATCCAGGTCTAAAACCAAATTGATTACTTGAAAAAAACTTATTTTTCTCCAAGAATTGTAGCATTCTACTCGTATTTTTGAGATTTTTTTCAAATACTTTAGAAAATGTAGGTAATAACGATATTGGTCTGTCGTTGGACACATCTTTTTTGTTAAAGTGCATATTTAAGTGGACTTGGAAAACAACCATTATTGATACTTAAATTAAATAAATAGCTCAACACATCTATTATTTGCCAAGTAATATTTTTTATTAGAATACTTGTGATACCCTCACTTGTGCAAGCATTTTTGTTCTTTAAGTTCATAATGACTCTATAAATTTCGACAGGATCAGTGGGCTCACATACAAAACTATTATTTTGAACTCTGTCGGTAATATGATTACTATTTAAAGAACAGTGACAGGGAAGGCAGGGTTCGATTGAAGGTTTAAGTAGCTCTGAAATTTCAATAAAATGCTCATTAAGTTTATTGGTGATTGCTTCTGAACCTGTTATTAGAATTCCATTTTCTTCCAAAACATTTATTTGTTCAGATTGTTTGTATTTGCCCAGAATACTATCTATAACTCTCCATTCTTTTCTGCTATTTCCATTTGCCCTTTCAAATAAGTTTAAGTAATAATTATTACGTGCTTCTTTAACTTTAATAGTAACCATTTTACAAAGCTTTTTATAATATTTATTTAGTCTTTCATTATAAGGATATCTATCATGTTTCTTTGCATATATATTTTTCTTTCTTATAAGATTTAGAAGATCTTTTGTTATCCAAGGTTTTAAGTGTTTATTTCGATTTGTTATGGTGGAATCTTCTGTGGTGCAAAGATTCTCTCAAAGAATATCTCAAATGCACTGGAAGGATCATTTTCATTGTAAACCGAATCCCAAAATTCGTACGAGAGGTAATCTTTAAGCAAGTGATAGTCTATTTTTTGTGTCGATTTAAAAGTAGTAACTTCGAACAGAAGTCTACAAGAATGGAGAAGGAAATCTCATAGACATAGACAAACTGCAGACTGTTATAGGGTGATGATGAACAACATACCACCGTATGTATTCAACCTGGACGACGGCAGAGAATATTGTCGTCCACTCGACCAAAATGAAGTCCAATCCAACAAAGCTGCTGATTGGATATGATCGACGGAAGTATGCAAGACGGTTCCATTTTTTTGTCCGATCCTAGAGAAGAGAAATCTCCTGAGCTGCGTCAACTTCAGGGAAATAAGTCTTTTCAATCTCGCATATACAATTATGTTTGTCGTATTATGTGAACGCCTAAGACCCTTCATCAACAGTCTGATCGGTAGTGCGGTTTAAGGCTAGGAAAACCTGCCGTCGAGCAAATATTTACATAATTGAAGATCTTGGAAAAAAAAACCCCAGGAGTTCCAAATCAATACACACCACATCTTCAACTTAAACACGGCGATACGTTGTCATGTAATTTTTTTCAACATCGTTCTTGAAAGAATTGTACGAAATTCGCAACTCAATTTAAGAGGCATCATCCTTCAAAAGTCTGTTCAGCTGCTGGAATACGTAGACAACATTGACATAATAATATTGACAAGCCGTCAATAGAGGGTTTGCTATTATTGAAGCAGGAGCAGCTAAGCCATGCTGTCAACAAAGAGGGATAAGAAAAACATCGACGCCTAGGACAAAACGGACAGCTACAACTTTGAGGTAGTAAGGGACTTCGTCTACCTCGCCCCGTAATCAACTTAGACAACGACACCAGCGCGGAAATCATGCGAAGAATCACTATTGCAAATCACTGCTTCTTTGGGTCTAGAAGGTAGTTGAATAGTAAAGCTATAGCCCTCTCTCGAGCAACCAAAAACACACTATAGAAGACAATGATCTTCCTAGTCCTGCTTTACGGCGCAAAAGCTTGAATATTGAAAAAAGCGGATGAAAATGCTTTGGGGCGCTAGAGAGAAAATTTCTGGGGTAAATTTCGGGCCCATTTGCATTAATGGAGGATGGAGTAGAGGTTTCAACAGCGAACTGTATGGGCTGTACAGCGATGCCGACCTCGTCGGAAATGATCGGATAACAGTTCTTAGAATATGTCATCTTGAACGCATGGACACCAGTATTTCGCTGTGAAAAATTTTCGACCCCAACCCAAGGGGGTATCTGGTAAATGACGACCTCATCTTAGATAACGCACTTCAGCCAATTTCGTCTGCGCAACTGCTGGCGGGAGATCATGCTAGGGGGAGAGACTTGTTGATTGAGGTCCAGGTTCATCCAGAACTGTAACGCCGCCTGAGGTAAATGCTGGTAGATGTGAAAAAAATTTCATAGATATGTTTGTGTATATTTTTATGAACCACAACATCTTAGCAAGTTAGATCAATTAACTAATTATTATGTAACACCACTTAAAAAACATGGCTAGCTTCAATGTAAGCCATGTTTTACGGCAGTTTCAACCATGAGTTTTCGTTTAAACTGCTTTTTCACTATTCTGATTTCATAAATACTTGCATGTGCTTGCCGGCATTCATCAAACCACGGATTTCTTGATGGTGGTCGGATGAAACACATCAGCATCATTTGCGGCGTATCTGATGGCAATGTGGCAGCGCTGCCACCGATCTTCGGTACTTGATACTGGCGGCATTAGAATTGTTGAGAGATTTCGGGATAAGTGTTCGGCGAAGATTCTGGAGGTCTCTTGCGGTTGCAGCTTTTCTACGTTATATTTTTTTTTGTTGTGGCGCTTGGGAAATCCACATTCGCACCTTGGCTGCAACAAGGTGGTGTTCCGAGTCAATGTTGGCTGCCCGGAACGTTCGGACGTCAAGGATACTGGAGGCATGCCTCATGTCTGTCGCAAAATGATCAAACTTATTTAGCGTTTGATGATCCGGAAACCGCGATGCGCCCTTGTGTATATTAAGATGAATGAGATGAGGAAACTGTGTGCTTGTTATAATATTTCGTCGCGCGGCAAAGTCAATAACCCTAAGTTCGTTGGCAGATGTGGTATCATGTAGCCTAGGCCTTCCATCTGTCCTACCAAAGATCTCTTCCTTTCCTTTGATGGCGTTAAAATCTCCTAGTACTTCGGATATTGCTCATAAATCATATTGAGTAGCTCGTAAAATATTCTTTGGTGGTGCCGTCCTTGTCTTAATACATATTAGGCTTATGTTTGCGAATTTAGCCTTGATGCGGATTGTCATGGCAAGACTTCTTGCCTAAGTCTGACGCATTTGGAAAATCCGCATCCTAGTAAGCGCTGTTTCTTTTTCTTATATTTAGTAATCACCACAGTATATATCACAGTTTGTCATCCCCCTTTTGTCCGGCCCATCACATCGCACTTCCCGGATAGCGGTGATATCTGCCTGGTAGCAGCCAAGGGCCTCTGCTAATTCTTCGGCTGCACTTGGCCTGTCAAGGGTCCGAATATTCCACGTGCAAATCCGAAGGTCGTTGTCCTTTAAATTTTTGCTAGGATCGTCAACAATGAGTCCAGTTTTATCCAAGGCCATTACTTGGTTCGCCTTTGTTTAGGAATTTAAAAACATCTCAATTGAAATTATATTCATGTGGACTTAAAGGCTGCATTTGATTTTATTGACCGAGGAGCAGTAATCTACAAGCTCTCCACTATGGGGGTTATCAACTAAGATGATGTATGTGCTAAGCGGTCTGTATAAGGACACCGAATCAGCAGTATGGAATGGGGAGCTCCTATCCGAAAGGTTTACAACAGGTATGGGAGTAAAACTAGGATGTGCCCTAAGTACGCTTCTTTTCATTTTATTTTTGGATGATATGAATGAAACACTCTGTGACGGAGTTCTATACGAAGGCAGGCGGATTAAAATTCTTATGTACGCTGATGATTATAGTCTTGATTTCTGATATACTTCATGTTCTTCATCGGATGATCGCAGTACTACCTAGAGAAGACTTCTGTAAAACGTGGAATCTTATAGTCAAACTGAGAAAGTCCAAAGTTATGGTGCATAGGATTTGAGGTGGACACTTTGAGAGAAACGAAAGCTGAAAGTTTGCAGAAGAAGAAATTAAGAAAGTACAAGAGCACAAGCTGCAAAGATAGCGATTAACTCGACATGAAGAGATTGTGTGAACTCAAAAGATCTCAACTTAACGACTGCAAGATCTGCGTTATTTTATTGCACACAGGCGTGGGGATACAAGCCGTTTGATCAAGTCGAAAGATTGCTATGCTTTCTCCTGAATAGACTATCCAGACTATATTTGGAGATAGGATTATTTTTTTTTTTTTTTTTTTTAAAATCGGCGAGCGCTCAAGGGGTTTTTGTACCCTTAAAATGTTCGTACACAGCGCGGGCGAAGGAAATTTAGGGAGGAAGAAAAGACAGGCACCGATGTACATTGTTTTTAAATGTTTGCAAGTTATAACGACCAGGAAACACAGAGGTCGGCAGGGCATTCCATAAGCGAGTTGTACGGCTTAGGAAAGGATCACGATATTTTAGAGTAGGTCCGAAAATGGGCTTGAGGGTATACTGATGAGCATTCATAGCGAGACGGGTGTTACGGTTGAAAGTTTGAATGAGCGGTATGTTACTGGCGATTTCAATGGAGCACTGGTGGTGGAAATAGCGATAAAACAAAGTGAGACAGGAGACATTACGTCGGTGTTCGAGGGTGTCAATTGATTGACTGATATTAGTATCACCAATGAGTTTTATCGCACGGTTTTGAATCCTATCGAGCAGGTGCAGACATGTTTTAGGAGCACCTGACCAGATGTGGGCATTGTACTCCAGTTTTGGGCGGATAAATGAATTATATATTGTGGCCAGATCAGAGGGGGTAAAATATTTCTTACATTGCTTGAGGAAACCTAGACATTTCGCAGCATTTTTGGCGACATCGAATATGTGGTCATTCCAATGTAAGTTGTCACTGACACACATACCGAGAATGGAAAGTTTTTCGGTTTCGTCGATGCAAGTGCCATTCATGGATAATGGCTGGGTATTTGAATTTCGCTTTAATGACAGCAGACAGCATTGAGTTTTGGAAGCATTAAATTCAACTCGGTTGATAGTTCCCCAATTGGTTATGCTGTTAATGTCGGAATTTAATGAGCTTAGCATACGATGTCGTTCCCGTTCTACAGCCGAAGAGCAGGGACGTGAGTCCAGGAACGAATATGAAAAGCAGAGAGTACTGTCATCAGCAAAGGAATAAATTGGATTAAAAGCAGTGGACAAGAGATCATTAATGAAAATTAAAAAGAGTGTCGGAGACAGGACGGAGCCCTGGGGCACACCAGCATTTATTTTGTGAATATCAGACTTGAAACCGTCCAAGACAACTTGAATTGGACGTTCCGAAAGGTAATTTCTAATCCATTGAAGAAGACAGTCATCGATCCCAAGAGCACGCATTTTCGACAAAAGAGCCTGATGCCAAACTCTGTCAAATGCCTTAGAAATATCAAGTGCAACTATCTTGCCTTCGCCAGATTGATGTACGCTTTGGTTCCACTTTTCGGTGAGACATGCCATCAAATCACCAGTGGACCTGTTGCTACGAAAACCATATTGCCGGTCATTGAGAAGTTTTCGTGTTTCGAGATATTTCATGAGCTGACGGTTTATCAGCTTTTCCATGACCTTGGAAAGAAGGGACGTAAGTTAAATGGGTCTGTAGGAGGAGAGAGAAGAAGATTCGCCTTTTTTAGGGACGGGCTGGACAAATGCTGTTTTCCATCTGCTCGGAAAGAGTCCTAAAGAGTAGGATTGGTGAAAAAGCTTACGCAGTGGTTTTGCCAGCGTGGAAGAACACCTCTTCAGAAGAAGGGGAGATATACCATCTGGACCAGCGGATTTATGCATTTTGAGATCTTTAAGTACTCTTGCTACTACACGAGTGCGAAAATGGATTCGTCCCATTGTAGATTTGACGCGCTCCAGTGTAGGCGGGGATAAAGCACAGTCTGAGAGTGTTGAGCTAGCCGCAAAGTGTGCAGCAAGCAGATTGGCCTTGTCCAAGGAGCTGACAGCTGGAATGTCATTGTAAATGAGTGTTGGGATGGAGGATGAGGCAGAATTTCTAATGTTTTTCACGAACGACCAAAAATGTTTACTGCCTTTGGGACATTGCAGTATTTTTTGCCTCAGGTTTTGGTCGTATTGGAATTTCACACGCTTGAGAAGGACGTTGCAGTCATTTCTGATTCGTTTAAACTTTTTTCGGTTTTCCTCTGTCCACTTTTTATAGCTAAATTAAAGATGCACTTCGACTATGAGATAAGAACACAATGAAACTCTCTAGTAACGGGTGACCAAAGCTAGTCGTCATGCATGCTCTCTCCACTAACACCCAATTGTGGAAGGATAGCATCTTCTCGCGCGGAGATACAATTTAGAATTGAATCTTACGCTCTTGAAGGAATAACATATACGCTTTCATACGAAGTCTGGACATCAAGTAGAGGTAAGAATTTATAGAACGAGTTGATTCGTCACTTTTTAGGGGTTACTACAGCCAACTCAATTTGGAAGAAAGAAACTACTTCAAAGGAAATAGCAGAATCGAGCTAGAGGAGAACTCTTAAAACATAATTACATGCCGCACAGAGATGATCTACCGATATAGTGTGCAATTTATGCAATCCTGGAACACGAGAGGATATCTTTCACTTCATATCAGTTTGACCTATATTGAAGGAGATAAGAAGGGTATACTTTGGCGGCTGATGAGAACAGTGGATATCTTAACTGGTATCGAAAATTTAGATGCCCTTTATGCGTACTGTAAAGAAGGGTTCGAATGTAGACACAAATTTTGCATTTGTGTTTGCTCATTTGTACCACTTACTATTTTTTTAATTATTTATTAATTAAAGTCTACGGAATAACTTTATTTGCTAACAGATCCGGCGGGGGCACTTCATAATATATGTATTCGTATGTATGTATGTATGTATCACAAAATTGTAAACTTTATCTTTTCTTATGAAATAAAGCAATCAATAAATAAATAAAAAAAATTAGATTGAAGCCCTCCGATTGGTATTGGGTCAAAGATAACTCATGATAGAGGTGTTGAAACGAACTGGCTTTTCCTGTTCAGTTTTAAGGAAAGAACAAAAAAAGGCAGTCAAGTTTTATTTGAACCACTGTGTCTCTGGAAAACTTTTAATTGGATTCGAACACTCAATCGGAATTTTTAAATCCAATAGGATTTCTAAATTAGTTCCTCAGAGCACCAGTTAGCAGTTGATGAAACTAATGAGCTACGACTGGTGTACAAAATAACTCTGGTGGAAATTAAACTTCTTTCTTTCGAAAGACTTTTTCGTCCTTTTGTCCTTTATCTAAGGAAAATTTGGCGGTCGCCTTGGGTACGATGTCCGAGTCTAAAAATGTATCTGATACATTTATTAGGGGATTAGAATTACACAAATCTATGTCCAAATATAGCGCGAATTATTTAATGAAGCTGATTTATTTATTTTCATCCACAACCAATTGAATCTCTAATGTTCATCCCTGCGAAAGCCCATAATCCCTCTGCCAAACAATTAACACCGGGAATTATATGGAAAAAAAAAAAGAAAAAAAAGAACACAAACAATCTGTCTGATGTTGACACCACCCTTCACATCTAATGAATATAGATAATCCTGTTCTAAATTTTCGCGAGGTCTTTTGACAGTAATACTGTAAGCAAGTAGCAATAAACGGAGTAAGAGTAAGAGTGGAAGTAGGAGTAGGACACCTTCCCAAAGAAACGACAGCAAGAAAGGCAGCAACATAAGTTGAAATGAAAACGTTTCCTAATGCGATTGCTGCTTTCATTTTCAGGGATTGTCTCGTGAATCAAAATTCAACAGCAACTCCCACACTTCCTCGTTCCACTCTGCCGCCTACTACGAGTACTTGTATCTACGAAAGTGCACCGCTGCCACGCCAGTGGAATGTGGAATGATTTGCCAGCTTTCGGGGAATTCTCATTTAAATGCAAATGGAAAGAAATTTCAGTTGCAGGAGGGAGGGGTTGCAAGCGTAGTTTTACGAAACTTTCCGGTTGTTTTGCATCGTCTTAGTGCAATTCCATTTTGGGGGCTAAAGTGCTAAGTAAATACTTTGAAATGCATTCAAATCTCCTTCTTGTATCTTAAGGATTGTTTTTTTCTTGAATACTCTGTTATTTCAATTTTATTTCTCTCGATCTTATTCAACTTTCTTTTTGGAAAAATAGAAAATAAAAACAAAACCCAATCGGTATTGGTGAAAGTTGATTTTGTGTAGGCGAACACAGAGACGGATATATGAAACCCTTGGAATTGAAATGTTATATGAGATACTCTTATAAAATTTGTTTGTCTTTTAAGTTGAATTTCTGTTTTGTTTTTTCAACGCAGAAGATATACTCGTACATGCAGGTCAACTCACCACCGGTATTTGTATTTTTCTGCAAGCGATGCTTCATTGGTTCTTACGAAATAAGAAGTGTTTTTTGTTTGCTTAAATAGGACTCCAAATCAAATCGATCTGTCATTCTGCCCGCAGTTTGTGAGATTTGTGATAAGCATGAACTGTCTGCGGAGCTATTTAAAGCAACTAGAGGTAACCTGGTTCTGAACAAGCACCAGCTCATCTAAGGACTGAAACGAATAAAATCTGTAAATTTTAATACGGGTCATACTTCCAATGCGTAAAAATCGCAATCCCATTTTGTACCCAAATTAGCCTGTACATTCTCTGGTTTCAGTTTGTTATTGATTTTAGTTCGGTGCGGTTTAAAATATTTATAAAATGAGTCAAGAGGAACGCCGTAAAAAGATCATCGACAAATGGCTCGAAAATACTTCGCGTCCAAATCATTTTATCGCAAAAAAATTAAACATAGCACCCAGTAAGTGGATTCTGTTATTAAACGATATTTGGAGACGTTGACAGTTAAGCGAAAACAGAAAAGTGGAGCTAAAAGTAGAGCACATGATACAAATTTGGACAGGAAAATAGTGGGTACCATCGTAAAAAACCGGACCATGTCATCCAGGGATGTTGCTCGGAAATGTAATACCAACCAAACAATGGTACAAAGATCTAAAAAACGTAAAAACACGAGCCCGAAAGCTATACGAGTTGACCGGTAACAAGAAAGCGTGCTTGGTTTTGGATGACGAAACTTATGTCAAAGCCGACTTTACTACTCTTCCAGGTGCGCAGTTTTACAACTCGTTTGAAGCTGAGATGCTTCCGCAATCAACAACATCGATTGGGATGGAAAAATTCGGGTCAAAATATCTCGTTTGGCAGGCCATTTGCGTATGTGGACACAGAAGCTCATCGTTTATTACAACGGAGAAGTGTACATTAACGAGTGCCTAAAAAACGGTTGATTCATTTCTTAAACAAACACGAGGGTTCAACATTATTTTGGCTAGATTTAGCTTCAGCTCACTATGCTCATGCGACGTTGAGCTTTCTTGTTGCTAAAAATGTCAACTTTGTCCCAAAAGACATGAATCCACCCAATGTTCCACAATGCCGTCCCATTGAAAGGTATTGGGCTTTGGTCAAAGCTAAATTGAGGAAAAGTGAGCAGTGTGCAAAGGACGTTTTTTTTTTTTTATAATCGGCGCGCGCTCACGGGGTTTTGTACTCTTAAAATGTTCGTACACTGCGTGGGCGAAGGAAATTTAGGGAGGAAGAAAAGACAGGTACCGATGTACATTGTTTTTAAATGTTTGTAAATTATAACGACCAGGAAACACAGAGATCGGCAGGGCATTCCATAAGCGAGTTGTACGGCTTAGGAAAGAATCACGATATTTTGGAGTACGTCCGAAAATGGGCTTGAGGGTATACTGATGAGCATTCATAGCGAGACGGGTGTTACGATTGAAAGTTTGAATGGGAAGAATACTACTGGCGATTTCAATGGAGCACTGGTGGTGGAAATAGCGATAAAACAAAGTGAGACAGAAGACATTTCGTCGATGCTCGAGGGTGTCAATTGATTGACTGATATTAGTATCACCAATGAGTTTTATCGCACGGTTTTGAATCCTATCGAGCAGGTGCGGAAATGTTTTAGGAGCACCTGACCAGATGTGGGCATTGTACTCCAGTTTTGGGCGGATAAATGAATTATACGAGGGCGGGTCAATTTCTGACCTCTTTACTGAAACAGCAACACTGCTCCTGTCAACAGGCATATGTCAGTTGACCCCTGTCAAAATTTAAACTTGCTGCGTCAGTTAGTTTGTGTTTGACAGCTATTTTTATCAGACTACTCACTAATTTGAGGAGAAAATGGAAAAAAGTGAATTTCGTGTGCTTATTAAGCATTATTTCTTGCGAAAAAAAACCATTACCGAGACCAAGGCTAAGCTTGATAAATACTATGGGGACTCTGCACCATCGATTTCAATGGTAAAAAAGTGGTTTACTGAATTTCGTTGTGGCCGTACAAGCACTGAAGATGCCGAACCTCCTGGACGCCCAGTTGAGGTCTCTACACCCGAAACAATCGAAAAAATTCACGATATGGTGTTGGCCGACCGAAGATTGAAAGTGCGAGAGATTGTGGAAGCCGTAGGGATCTCGCATGGCTCAGTGGTTTCAATTTTGAATGATCACTTGGGCATGAGAAAGCTTTCCGCAAGATGGGTGCCGCGTTTGCTCACAGTCGACCACAAACGCAATCGTGTAACAACTACACAGGAAGGTTTGGCGTTGTTTAATCGCAATATGGAGGAGTTTTTGCGCCGTTTTGTAACCGTGGACGAAACATGGATCCATCACAACACACCAGAGAACAAACAACAGTCAAAACAGTGGGTTTCTAAGGGTGAATCGGCGCCAAAGAAGGCCAAGGTGGGTTTGTCAGCCAATAAAGTTATGGCGACTGTTTTTTTGGGATGCACGCGGGATAATCCACATTGACTACCTTCCAAAGGGAAGAACAATCAATGGGGAATATTATGCCAACTTATTGGACCGATTCAATGACGATTTGAAAAAAAAACGACCTCATTTGGCCAAGAAAAAAGTTCTTTTCCACCAAGACAATGCAAGGGTGCACACATGTGCAGTTGCCATGGCAAAAATCCATGAATTGGGCTATGAATTGCTCCCTCATCCACCCTATTCTCCAGATTTGGCTCCGAGCGACTACTTCTTGTTCCCAAACCTGAAGAAATGGCTTGGTGGAAAAAGATTTGACTCCAATGATGAAGTCATCTCGTCATCATTTTTTTTGGAAGGGATAAAAAAATTGGAGAAGCGGTGGACAAAGTGTATAGAGCTCAACTGAGACTACGTTGAAAAATAAAATTATTTTTTTTACTAATTTCTGCTTGTTTAACATATAACATACATGCTGAATACGAGTTTATAAATAAAAGTCATTTATTAGTTTCAATTTTCACAATACACTGGAAATTTTCCGAATTTAATGATTCTTTCCACATTTAACTTGATACGCGTAATGACGGGTGACCAGATAGCATTGATAGTTTTTCCAATTGTTATGTTTCAGCAGCTGCCAAAGTTACCAATGCCATCTAGCTGTCAAAATATTCAGTAAGGGTTGCCATTTTATCATGCATCGTCATTTTACGCTTGCCGGACGTGCCGAAATTATTAAAAAATTATCGAAATTCCGGCTCAGTTGTAAATACGCAGCGTGAATTTCGTCGTGAGGTCGGTCGACATCATGGCTTCAGTTTGCAGGTAATTCGTCGCACCGTGGAAAAGTTTGAGCGTGATTCTACTCTGTTGGATCTTAAGCCACCAACCAGACAGAGATTGGTGCGAATTGAAGAAAACATAGCAGCCGTAGCAGCCAGTATCGAAAAGGACCCAGAAATGTTGAGTCAGCGCCGATCAGCTGATCGCATAAGATTATGTTGAGGCAAGAATTGAAGCCGGACGACCATAGACAACGCCGTGAGTTCGCTAATTGGGTGCTGGAAATGTTGGCCGAAGATACGGACTTTGGCCAAAAAATCTCAGACAAAGTCAATTTTTGGCTCTGCGACTATGTCAACAAGCAAAATTGCTGTTATTAGAGGGAACACAATCCACAAGTATTCAGCCAAACATCAATGTATCCACAAAGATTGCCTGTTTGGTGCGGTTTATGGCATGGCGGCATTATCGGATCTTATATCTGATTGGCAAACAAATATCATTTCGTTTCGTAGTGCAAATGCACTGGGGAGAATGAACAAATCATGTAACGGAGATTGTTATTGGAAAAGGCGAAGGTGTTTTTTAAAAAACAAAAAGAAGAATGCCATAGCGTATCCAAATATACCATCGGCTATTCATCCAAGATGAAATCACACTTTCTCCACCTTCAATTTCCTCACCGTCAGAATACGAAATACCGAGTACATCATCATAGCCACATAGAATAACGCAAGCTGAATTAAATGATCTGGTAAGGGACTTAGGACTGCCAAAGAATAAAGCAGAACTTCTGGGCTCGAGGCTCCAACAATGGAATATTTTGGAAAGTGGTGTGACTATAACATCTTTCCGTAGTAGGAAAAAAGTGTTGACGCAATATTTTGAAATGGTTGAATGGTTTTGTTGCTTTATTTGCGATTGGGGCAGTCGTGATAGAAAAAAGCATTATAGAAAAGAGCATTACAAAAAAAGGTATGTCACTTCAACCTGGGCAAGAACAGGACTAGTGAAAAATTTTGTTAAGGCAATGCGCAAAAATGGAGCTTCCTTTCAAAACCGTCGTCAAAAAGTTTCCCAGATTAAGTGAAGCTAAGATCAAGGAATGTATTTTTGTCGATACTCAAATAAGTAATTTATTTAAAGATTAAAGACTCTAGGACAATTTCCGCATTGTGGCAAAAAACTTCTTGGGAAATAAGAGGAGTGACAACTATGCTGAACTCATTGCAAATATGTTATCATCATACAAAAACCCGGGTTGTAACATGTCCTTTTCACTTTTTACATTCTCATTTGGATTTTTTTCCGGACAATTGTGAGGCTTTTAGTGATGAACATGGTGAGCGCTTTCATGAGGACATCGTAAACATGCAAAACCGATATCAGGGCAAGTGGAAATTTTCAATCTTGGCGTATTTTTGCTGGGCTCTTTGTCGGGATGTTAAAAAAAGCAGAGTACAAGGGGGTAGCGAAAAAACGACGTCACAATTCGACTAATTAATAAAAAACCGTATGATTTTTGAAAATTTTTCAAAAAAAACTTGTTTTGATTTTTTGTCTAAAAAAAACGAAACTAATTTCAGTAAAAAATAAAATACTTTACATGAAGAACCCTTTTTTTAAAGTTGTAGAGCAGTTTAATTGAAATAATTTAATCAATATACACAATTCTGGGTGGCTTCGACATTCTGCACAGACAACACCCGAAGGACGGGGTGTTGAGATCATCGCTACGGAAAACAACTTAACTGACCCAGGTTGTAAATGAGCCCATGCGAATACCAGACGTTGATAGTCATACCGCCAACACCCTGGACTTGTTTTTAACTGCTCACTCTGAGAAGTACAAGCTGGATGTGCTATCCCTTCTAGGCTCGTCAGATCATTATGTCATATCAGCTAATTTCTCAGAGAATGACCACAGTTAGAGAAAAGATTCCTAAAAGAACCGTATGGTAATACGAGAATTAGAGCGCTTTTCTTAGGCGTACGGCAAGAACCGAAATAAAAAATACAAGGTGGGGCAAGAGTAATATCATATTGGGATTGGCTGCCATTTTGTTAGAAATAAAAAAAAATTAGGCTCTGTTTTCACGAGAAGTTTATTTAAAGGTGTAAAATGGAAGACATTAAGTTAAAAAACTGGTATCGGCCAAATGACCACCTTTACGGAATTTTAAATTGTTGCTCGCTAAACATCTGGCTCCAAATTGATAATTTCTTCTTCAATGTTGGCTTCAGGACTTGCAAGGCTTGTGGTTTATTATAGTAAACGCGAAATTTCAAAAAGCCCAAAAGAAGAAGTCAAATCTGGCGATCTGACCGGCCAGTTCAAATTCCCAAAACGGGAGATCATACGGCCTGGAAATTGGTGATTCAAAATCTCCATCGTTGCCCGAGTTTGGTCACACAACTTGTGTCAAAAAAAAACTCATTTAACATCTGCCTGTAGCGCTCACCAGTTATGGTTACGGTGGTGCCATCGGGGTCTTTAGAAAAATAAGAGCCAATCACTTTTTCACTGCAAATGCTGCACCAAACAGACACTTTGAGGGGATGTAATGGCTCTTCGTTAATTCTCCGTACCAGAGAAATGCAAATTTTGTTTATTCACATAACCACTTAAGTGGAAATGAGCTTCGTCGCTCATTATGACTTTGGATAGGAAATCATCCTGTTGTTGCATCATGTTTAACAGAGGATGGGAGTAAGTTACACCTATTTGACGGTCAGCAGGCGGCAATTGCTGAGCGGTTTGCACTTTATAAGGGAACATGTTCAGGTCTTTCACCAAATTTCGATGCAAAGAACATCTGCTGATGCTAGATTGTGTGCATCATTGTCTCATCGATGTTTGTGGACTCTATGAATACAGGGCCGGCCACTTCTTGCGACATCTCTAATGGACCCAGTTTCTACGAGACGCTCAGCCAAACGCTTAATTGTTCGGGCACATGTTTGTGCCACGTGCAGGACGACGAGAAAAATAATGACGAAATTTACGCTGCGTTAAAACAACAGAGCGGAAATTGCGCAAATAAGTAGTAACTATAATTCCGCGTTCTCAGGTGTGTATCGCTCCATTGCTTATTGTCAACTAATTCTCTATCACAAAGCACAATGACACTTGACGCCATTGTAAAAATTATGGCACATTCACACTATGGCCTTACTTTTGCCACTTTTACAATAAGATAGTTGCGGTAAAATTTACCACAACAAGCTGGACTCTTTTTCCTTGAAACCCTCGCTTCACTCCTTCGAACCTTTCCCTTTGTAACAGTTGTTCGTCCAAAATTCTGAGAGAGTGATGGGCAGCCATGGGCGCATCAGCCATCGGTGCACTTTCTCAGCATCTTGGAAGGACAACATAAATAGGTACGAAGGACGGTCAAAAAAAAATATATAAAACTCGAGGAAGAACCCCGCAGAGCAGGCGGACGGTTTGCTACAAGAGCATAAGGAAAGCGCTATAGGTTTTGGCTTTTGTGAAAGGGTCCAACACGAAATAGCCGACCCTTGTCCCAAATGTGTAGTCTCCAGCCTTAAGTAGAGCTAAGGCATCCGCTCCATCCTTCCAGCTCCTAACCCCTCCACCTTTTGACCCGCTTTGTCTGTTATGTCCGTTGTCGCTTTGGAGGATTCTTCCAATCCCGGACTTCTGCCTTTACGCTCCTCGGAAGTGACAACCAGTAGGTCCACACGGGAAAGACAGAGCCAGGCGGACGGCCTGGAACACTCTGAACATATGGCGGACGGCCATATTATTTGGACTACATACCTAGAGCCAGATGGGCTGGAACCCACTGTGTAAATGAAACATCTACAACCCGCACACGTTGCCTAGTGGCAGGCGGACCACCTGCAACTCTCTGCAACACACACCACACAACACACCCATAAAAACAAAAAAAAAACAAACACAGCAAACGAAACAGAAGACAGAAACAAAAAAAAACGAACAACAAATTGTACAATGAAAAATAAAACATAATTAATGTAAAGAGTGGGACGCTATCTGATATTCCCTTTTCTCCCCCTCCAAAATCTGCACGGAAGCCCACCGGGTCCACCTTTCATTAGGGAATTTAATTCGAGAAAAGTTTCCTTCTCCCTCCGTCACTTTTCAAAAGTTTAACCTAAGATCCCTAGATCCTGACATAGTTCCCCATTCGAAATCGCAAATGAATAGAAAAGGAACTTTCTTTGTCACTTTGACTTACTTCAGGGATCAAATTCGGGGGAAGAAGGGGTTAATTGAAACCAAGACAACTCAGGGGAAATGTTCACTCAGGCCAAAGGAAATCCCCAGAATTCGGAAATTTCCATGAGGATCTGGGTAGTCAAAGTGGCACACTTGAGTGTATGAAAGAGCGGTCTAGCGGTGCCCAAACCATGGTTACACGCTCCGGCTAGGTAGCGGAGCGCTGTACACATACACCAGACGTTGGGCCCGTAAATGAGTAGATGTAATGCACGAATGTGTGGGTGAGTGACCAATGGTCTGAGTGGACATAAGTCGAATCAGGGCAGCCACTTCTTGGTTGACCGCAACGCTGTCTAGAGGTTTTTTAAAAAGAAAAAAAAAAAAAACAAAGAGAACTAGGTCCAAGTGATAAGGAAAGAAAATTTAAACAACAAAACAACAACAAAACATTTAAGTGAAAAGTCAAAAGAAAAGAGGACAGGATCAGGGAACTACAGGGAGAACTGGGAAGACGAGGAAAGAAAGATACCAAGCAAAGCTAAGTATTGTGTAGTCACAGTGTATAGTGAGATCCCGGTAAGCTTTCGCCAACGTGAAAAAAAATAAATTATTACTCCGTACAAAGAAAGGCCCGTTTGCCCTTCACACGACCCGCTAGGAAAAAAAATTAGTTTCTATCGTTCGGGAAGGCGGACGATAGCGGCTCACTCTTAAGCGGTTTCTACTACCGTAGATTTAACTGCCACTTGTTTTGTTCTGTAAACCGTTTCTACCGCTCAATTCCTTTGTTCAAAAAGAAAAAGGTCCGATCAATAAAGAACCCATTATAACGTGACTTTCGACTTTTGTTGTGTTTTTTTTCCATCGTTTTAAATTTTCGCAATTCCTTCCTAAAAAGATTGCGCAGCGCCTACGAACACATTTGTGTATTTTTTATTTTTTTGAGATCTGCGACTTTCGTATATTTTTTTTATTTTCGTTTTTTTAACCATAAACCCACCCCCAGCTGAGCAGCCGAAAGTGGCAGCACTCAACCTGCTGCCTGTTGCAAATTTCCCTTTTTTTGTTTTTTTTCGTTGTTGGCGTTGCAGTCCGCCATTACCGAAATAACCACCACCTGTGTGGTTCGCGATCGTTGTGTTGCTATTATTTTTGAAGTTTGATTCCTGCCGGCAGACCGGCTACTAAATATAGTCATTATTAGAAATTGCAACAACCGCAGAAAAAATAAAATTGCAACATTATATTGTATACATATATCGCATTGAGTCATTGAAATTTACTTGAAGTTTTCGCTGAGATATGAAGTCAAGGTCACTACATATCACTTCAGAATAGCTTATTGAGGGCATAATTACAGTCCTTACCAATTTCTGTCGAGTCGCTATTGGGGTAAAGCTGCTAGTCAGAGCTTTCGTAAGCATCCGTAAATGCTACCAGTTACAAAGTTTGTATGATCGTACCCGGATAAGTTTTCATTTAAAACAAAATCCAGAGCTGTCGCTGACTCTACAAGCTTAATCCTAGAGTCAAAGAGGCATAAGTCTGGTACAATATGAATGTTAAATTTCCGATTAGATATCGAGAGAATGGTTGACTTGGTTGGGTGAAGCAATAATCATATAAAGGGTCAGCAAACAGATGGTGTGGGTGTTGGCAATTACTGAATTCAATGCGGTTGACCTTTTTGACAGATGCCATGCAATCTTTGGGAATTTTAGTCATAGAGTCGTTTACCACGCAACAACGCATTTTTGTTATTCAATCTCATTACGAAAATGGGCGATCTACAATATAAAACTAACACTGCGTAAAATTCGTGAATTTTTCTGTCAACATAATCGTGAGTTCGGAATTCGTGCATTGGTGAAGCGCTTTGAAGAAACAGGTTCGGTATCGGGTCAAACTCCATATCAGCATGCTCGGTCAGCACTTACACGCCAAAACATCACCACTGTGAACGAAAGTATTCAAAACCAGCCAAGCACCTCAATTTATCGTCGAAGTCAACAATGTGGTGAAAAATTCGATGAGCCTATTAGAACGTAGAGGATTTACAGTTACATTGTCACTGGTAGTATTCGAAAGTTTTTTAGCGCTGGCACTTTCATCTTCACTAACACTTGATTGACGCCTGGTGTATCGATTTCCGTGGAAGGATCTCTTCTCACGATCACCTTTCGGATACGCTGACATTTTTACCTCTAATTTTCAACACACGCTAGGAAGGCCGAAGCTGAACTGACCAAACTCAACGCTCTGTCGAAATACCATATGTAAGTCCTGTTGAACATGCAGCGGATTCAAAACATAATTGACAAAATGTACATATAATACGAGGGCGGGTCAATAATTCCGTGCATTTTTGAATTTCTGACCTCTTTACTGAAACAGCAACACTGCTCCTGTCAACAGGCATTTGTCAGTTGACTCCTGTCAAAATTTAAACTTGCTGCGTCAGTTAGTTTGTGTTTGACAGCTATTTTTATCAGACTACTTACTAATTTGAGGAGAAAATGGAAAAAAGTGAATTTCGTGTGCTTATTAAGCATTATTTCTTGCGAAAAAAAACCATTACCGAGACCAAGGCTAAGCTTGATAAATACTATGGGGACTCTGCACCATCGATTTCAATGGTAAAAAAGTGGTTTACTGAATTTCGTTGTGGCCGTACAAGCACTGAAGATGCCGAACGTCCTGGACGCCCAGTTGAGGTCTCTACACCCGAAACAATCGAAAAAATTCACGATATGGTGTTGGCCGACCGAAGATTGAAAGTGCGAGAGATTGTGGAAGCCGTAGGGATCTCGCATGGCTCAGTGGTTTCAATTTTGAATGATCACTTGGGCATGAGAAAGCTTTCCGCAAGATGGGTGCCGCGTTTGCTCACAGTCGACCACAAACGCAATCGTGTAACAACTTCACAGGAAGGTTTGGCGTTGTTTAATCGCAATATGGAGGAGTTTTTGCGCCGTTTTGTAACCGTGGACGAAACATGGATCCATCACAACACACCAGAGAACAAACAACAGTCAAAACAGTGGGTTTCTAAGGGTGAATCGGCGCCAAAGAAGGCCAAGGTGGGTTTGTCAGCCAATAAAGTTATGGCGACTGTTTTTTGGGATGCACGCGGGATAATCCACATTGACTATCTTCAAAAGGGAAGAACAATCAATGGGGAATATTATGCCAACTTATTGGACCGATTCAATGACGATTTGAAAAAAAAACGACCTCATTTGGCCAAGAAAAAAGTTCTTTTCCACCAAGACAATGCAAGGGTGCACACATGTGCAGTTGCCACGGCAAAAATCCATGAATTGGGCTATGAATTGCTCCCTCATCCACCCTATTCTCCAGATTTGGCTTCGAGCGACTACTTCTTGTTCCCAAACCTGAAGAAATGGCTTGGTGGAAAAAGATTTGACTCCAATGATGAAGTCATCTCGTCATTTTGAGGACCTCGACAAATCATTTTTTTTGGAAGGGATAAAAAAATTGGAGAAGCGTTGGACAAAGTGTATAGAGCTCAAGGGAAACTACGTTGAAAAATAAAATTATTTTTTTATCAAAAAATCTGTTTTAATCCAAAAGTCACGGACTTATAGTAGTTATCCAAACCCAGTATAGGATTTATATTTATTATCCATATGCTCTATACTAATCGCTTCCACTCCTACATCCAAACGCAAATAATCTAGAACCGTAAGAGTGCTTAGGGTATTCCTTTATGCATTTCAAATATTTTAGTTAACAAGTATTTAAAATTATATTAGTAATTAAAATATCCATAATATATATCATTGTACCTTTTTTTTTTATTGTAAGAAAATGTTGGATATGTACTCGTATAATATGTTTATTTGTAATTCTAATTTAAATTCCTATACTCACACTGTACTGAATCTGAAAGGACTGTGTCCCTGCGGGCAATAAAATATTCATTAACAAAGGAATAAAGCACTGAGAATTATTCATAGGAAATATTGCATTTGTATTTAAGAGAATTATTCAAACCCACACAAATGCACACAGCATCAATATTTAAATTTATAATTTCGGGCTATTTTTTTGTGTTTTGTGTTTGCATTATAGAAATTCCATTTGGACAATACTCGTACTTTGATGATAATGAAACATGTAATCATATTTGCGATGTGCAATTAAAATGAAAGAGAATAACAAGTATTTCTGCAAAACGAGAAAAATTAAACGAAAAAACTGTAATGAAATAATGGATCCAATGAATATGCATAGAATTGGCGCCACCCTATACCTTTTACTTAAGAATCATTTGCGTTGCGCTGAGTACACCTTATCGACCAAAAAGTCACAGTCACAATCACAATCACAGTCACAGTCACTGTCAAAATAACTCCGAGATGCTTAAGAAACGGTTGAGAAACAATTTCATGGCGTCCAACTCGAACCGGTGTCTTTTTGCGAATTTTCCAGCTAATAATAATGATCGGCGCGGAGTTGCAAACCTAATGCCAGTTAACCATCGTCGTACAGTTGCATTTGTTTGGTCGCTGTAAAGGTGAAATTCTTTTAGCATCTTTACTACAACACTGCTGTGTTGATAGCAAATCTGATAATCGATCTGTAGTTGTAAAATGTCATCATGCAAAATGCTGCAAAGTACAGGCCCTACAACAGCGCCTAGTGGCACACCGCCTGTAACTTCATGCACTTTAACTCCATCGTCAGAGTCATAGAGGAGGACTCTATTTATGAAATGGCTCGTTATCATTTTCCGGGCATTTCGATCAAATAGAGATAGTTCATAATCCGTTCCGAATTAAATGCGTTCTCCGCGTCCAGGGTTATAATGGCGCAATATTTGTTGCTGTCACCTTTCCAGCACCCGCCCTGTTCTGAAGCTCGAGTCAATACCACGTATTGTTGATCCGATAGATCTCCTGCTGTTTCAATTACCGGCAAGAGTACATATGGTACATTGTAAAAAAATTTTCCGGCTGTGTAACGCGAAAAAATAGAACGATAAGACAAAGGCAAAGTTTAGGTTTCTCTTTGCCAATACCAATAGCCGTTGGTGCTTCCAAGGCTCAAGAAAATCGCCCTCTCGAAGACACACGCTAAACATTTCGAAAAGCAACATAAGTGCGGTCGTAGTTTAATAGCGGTCTTTAAGGCTTTATTTGGGATACCATCCAGTCTCAGTAAACTTCTGTCGTGCACCTTTTTAAATGCTTCAAACAATTCTTCGCGGGTAATCATAGTTATGAGTGAAAAATTTGACCAGCAGTTACCCTATTTTCTCGCTAAAAAAAATAGGCTAGCAACAATACCGAGCATGTTGACGATTGCATTTAGAGGCCGTTCAGCCTCATTGATACAATTCGACAAGCTTTACCCCATACATCAGGAGGTAAGTTTATCTTGTTCGGCGACATACCAATCTGAGTTCCGTGGTTTTGAGCGTCTACCAGTATATGTTACAGGCGGTCGATGTTTTCCCTGCCCCAGCTTAGACATTGACGCAATACTTGCATTAAATATTAACCGCGATACTTCGCTTACAAAATCCCCTGCGGTTCTGGTTTTAGTTATCGTCTAACTAGCGAGGAAACTTGGAAGATCTCCATTTAGGGTATTGATATTACATTAAGACGATTTGATTGTTGTCCGGTTAATTACTCACAAATGTTTGTAATTTCGATCTTGGCTAAAACAATATGCAGATAAGAAAATGCTTCAAGAGCCGAACCTCTGCGATTTGTATACAAACTGCCCCATTCTAAAGCCCAATCGGTAGCGATTGTGGTAGGACTCTTGCCAATAGCGTCGCTGACAAGTCTATCCATAATCATTTCGAAACTTTCGATAGTAACGCTAGGTAGTACAAAACAGCTATATATGTAAATACCGCCTATCTTAGCTGGTATAAAATAATTCTTAGGTTATTCCGAATATTTCCGAGATGTCCAATTTTCGGTGATTTACTTACTTAGATAGCGCTATAGTTCGGGATAAACCTGGGTCTTAGCTAACTGGCCTCTCCAGTTTGTCCGACCTTTAACTAACTGCCTCCAGTTGCGCACTCGAAACCGGTTCAGGTCTCCTTCTACAATACTTGTGCGCGCCACCTAGTGCGAGGTCTTTTTCGACGTTGTCCGTCCGGGATAGATTAGAAGACTCTGCGGGCAAAAGAATTTGTGTCCATTCGCTCTACATGTCCTAGCCATCTCCGGCGACTAACGCTCAGTTTTCTGACTAAGTCGAGCTGTGCAGCTCGTATAATTCGTATAGTTCGTCGTTGAATCTTCTCCTCCAAAGCCGTCAACGGTCCCGTACCGAATATCTTACGAAACAGCTGAGGATATCTTCATCCATTTTTCTGCGCCATAAAGTAGAACTGGGATGATCAAGGTCTTATATAAAGTCTCCTTAGTTTTTCGTGATAGGGGCTTACTACTCAATTGCCTTCTTAGTACAAAGCAACATCAATTTGCAAGTGTGATTTCCCGTTTTATTTCGGCTGAGGTGTTGTTGGCAGAAATCAAAATTATAACTGTCGACTGTGAGGTTCTGTGTAATTCGTTGATATTGTGTGCCGCTTATTGTTGACAGCATATACCTGTTTGTGTACTCATTTTAAGCTAAATCCATTTTGGCAGTTTGCGTTTCAATACTAGGGAATCCACCGATGACAAACCGCTGAGTTCTCCCAATTATGTCGATATCATCGGCGTACGCTGGTAGTGCCATCGACTTTTGATATATTGTGTCTCCAGTATTCACTTGTGAGTTCTGCACAATTCTTTTAAGTATGATGATAAAGAAGTCACACGACTGCGCGTCACCTTGTCTAAAATCTTGTTTGGCATCAAAGGTCTCGGTTAAGTCGTTACCGACTTTGACGGAGCAGCGAGCGTTCTCAATCGTCGTTCTGTTCAAACGGACGAGTTTGGCAGGGATTCCAAAACTAGGCATGGCTCTGTATAGTGGGTCTCTATAAATGCTGTCATATGCGGCCTTAAAATCGATGAAAAGATGGTGGGAATCGATTTGGACTCCATGAGTTTTTTCCCAGGATCTGCATAAGTGTGGAGATTTGGTCGACTGTGGACTTTTTTGGTTTGAAACCGGACTGATATGGGATAACTAGAATGTTTATAAATATTTTCGAACGTCCACACGATATGGCAGACAAGATCTTGTATCCGAGATTGAGGAGACTTATATGTCTATAGTTGATGCATTTAAGGGAGTCTGCTTCTTTGTGGATCAGGCATTCACGCTCCTCACCAGATCTGAGAAATGAGTTGTTGCATAATCTGCACAAAGTCATTTCCAGCAGCTTTGAATACCTCGGTCGGGAAGCCATCCGGTCCAGCTGATTTGTTGGATTTCAGATTAGATATTGCTATCCTTACTTCGTTTTGGTCAGATATACGAAAGTTTGGGCTATCGTCGTCTCGGTTGAATAGTCTATTCTGCCTGACGGCGAGATTTTGAGCTTCTTCGCCGTTATACGAGTATCTACAATCTGGAGAAAAAGTTTTCCCAAATTCTCAGCACCAACTGTGACTCAACAAAGTTTCCTTTTTTATCTCTACAGGCTTCTGTACGGGTCTTCTTGCCTCGACAAGTTCTTTTTACATGTTAGTAAAACCTCCGTACGTTATTCATGGAGTACAACCTTTCAATATTTACGATCGCTTCTCGTGCTCCTTTTTCTTCTTCTGGAGAAGCTGATGTTCTTACTTCCTCTACTGCTCGTAGAGCTTATCCTTCACTGCAGCGCCGTTTTGAATGATTGCCGACATTCTTCATCAAACCAGGAATTTCTTGGTGATGGGCGGGTGAAACCCAGCACATCAGTTGCGATGTCTGTGGTGGCACGTTGGTAGCGTTGCCACTGGTATCAGTACTTGGAGTTGTTGAGATATTCGGGTAAGGCGTTCAGCGAAAAATCTTTCTATTGCAGCTTTTCTACGTTATATCTTCTCACAGCAGTTCTTCGTTGTTGTGGCGCTTGGGAAATCCGCATTCGCACCTTGGCTGCAACAAGGTGGTGATCCGAGTCAATGTTGGCCGCCCGGAACATTCGGACATCCAGGATACTGGAGGTATACCTCACGTCTAACGCAAAATTATCAATTTGATTTAGCTTTTAATGATCCGGACCCCGCGATGCGCCCTTGTGTATATTGACATGAATGAGATGAGGAAACTGTGTGCTTGCTATAATGATATTTCGTTCCGCCGCAAAGTCAATAAGCCTTAGTTCGTTGTTAGACGTGGTGTCATGTAGTCTATGCTTACCAACTGTTCTACTAAAGATATTCTCCCTTACAATCCCGGTTCACATTGTTCATATGTCCTGTCAAGGAGCTCATAGAAACATTCCTTGTTGGCGTCTTTCTTGTCGTTCGTAGGTACATGGGTGTATAGTAGGCTTATGTTGGGGAATTTAGCCCTGATGCGGATTGTGATGCGACGCTCGCTCATGTAGCGGAAGCTCAAGGCTGTTTGCCTAAGTCTACTGCATCCGAGTAAGGGCTGTTTCTTTTCACCATAGTGATATATGATATGATATATGGTTTTTCGTCTTCCTTATGTCCGGCCCATCCCATCGCACTTTCTGGATGGCGGTGATATCATCGTCTGCACGAGGCCTGTTAATGGTCCGCATATTGCACGTGCAAATCCGAAGGTCGTTATTCTTTAAACGATTACTAAAGTCATCAACAGTGAGTCCATTTTTAGCCATTAGTTGGTTCGTCACATCTTTTTAATCTCTTCCGCATAGGGTTGCGAGCCCTATGAGGGCGTAGGCCAGTATAATGCTACTGGGCGGGCATACCCTTGCCATTTTGCCAGGGACCACCATTAGGAGCAAGCACTACGCTACGAACTTGATTGTTGCGCTGCCGGTTCAATCCAAGTTATAGGACACTCAGCAGTTGTCCGATCAATCGCCTCGCAGGTTGAGGACACGGCCGCATAAATCCGGCTCAATATCATTGAGAGGATTGGGTAGACTTTCATGGCATCAATTGTCTGCAGCTGATTCGTATAGATCCGTGACTTACGGTAGCCCCATAAAAAGAGCCTAATGGCATTAAATCGCAGAATCTCGATGGCCAGTTGACGTCGCCGAATCGCGAGATAAACATGTTGCCGATTTGTAATACGAAGACCCACTGTTGGAACCACATGTCATTCAGATCCATATCTGCCAAAAAAATCATCCACCTGTACTTCTCGCCGATGACAGTTATGGCGGCGCCAGTTTAATTTGGAAGAAGTACGGCCCGCCGGAGCAAAATCCACAACAAACAGTGACTTTTTCAAGACGCATTTGTAACTGTTGTCTCTTATGGATTGTTATTCCCCTTGTTGCCATAGCGGTTCATTAAAAATGGGCTTCGTGGCTGAAGGTGATACTTCGTTCGAAATATCTGCATCCAGTCCCAACTACTCCAGAGCCCAGTCAGCGAATCCTCGACGCTGCCATTCAGTTCCTGGGTCAATTAAATCTTGTATGACCATTTCGACCAAAAATTCATCAAGTTGAGCTATGCGAGATTCCAAGTTCTTGGGCGTGACGAGGAATTGGCTACCTAGAGTTATCCTCCACGTTCTCTTTCACTTTCACTGCAGCAATGATTTCTACAGATCTCACGTGTCGACGAAGTACGGTTGTTGAAGCTAAGCTTCTCTAACCTCGAGTGCCCCTATCTCTAAATTAGTTAAACTATTGTATTAGGTTAGATTAGCTAATTAGAAGAGTTCTTGAGCTGTGTTGACCAACATCCATAACAATACAATGAAAAGCACTTACAATAGGATTATGTTCGCCCTGAGTTCTGAACATCTACTTCAACTCGTTCACATATCTTTCTGTAAATTATTTCCTTAAAGGATTAACAATCATTTTGAATAAATTTATCCCCATTATCAGTAGCCTCATTATGTTCTAATTTAATTAAAACACAATTCGCTAATTAGGGCATAATTAAATACCCCTACTCTCTGATGAGGCGGCTAAGTCCCAGTGCTAGAAAAATTTAAGACCAAAACACAAAACCACACTAAACGGAGAGTCCTTACAAACATATCTACCCTATCAACAGACCACCCGACCGAACGACCGACCATCTTTTTCTTTGATTTATGAAAGCGTAAAATGCGAAAAAGGGAAAATACATTGTAAGCTCTGCATATAGCCGTGCATGCCCTTTGTTTTATAAGAAAAACCCTCTTTAACAAAATCCACCCACTTAAGCACAATCAATTTAATTTTCAATTTTCGCTAAGGCGAAAACAAAACAAAATACATATACTCCTGTACAGGGGTTACAAGTATACATATGTATGTACATTGTACAGCCGTAGCCTTGTACATTTAACCCTCTTGGTCGAAAACATGAAGTTTTTAACCCCATGACCCTTTACCCCTGGTGATGATGATGATGATTACGATTATCACAACGATATTAGGAGCCAGTAAACGGCAAAGATCCCTGCTTGAAGGTAAGTAGCTTTCTCAGCATTTCCAACAGATGTACATAAATACGAGTATAACAAGTTTTACGACCGCAAAAGTGCGTTCATTTTTGGAAGGGGTACCCCATCTCCGGACCGCTTAACACGCTCCCTTTTCAATTACAATATACCTATACATACACATCTCGTGTCGGTGGGAATTATTATTGTAGTTTTTTTTCTTTTATTCTGTTTCTGTAATAATTGTTATGCAAATCATTGGCACGGTTTATTTTATTTTGGGTCAAAATCAAATTCACTTTAAAATTTAAAAAGTCCTCATTCGTAACTACCTATGCAGAGGACGCGTACGGATACGGCGATGACGTATGGTTTAAATTTTCTTGACTTTAATTGATATTGATTTAATAAAATATTGTGGTTTTCCGGCTCTGGAAATGCAGTGCAGAATTTTATCAGAAATGTTTCGAAAAAAAAGTAACGCTGGTTACCGGTAATGAATTTATCACAAAACCGGATGTCCCCCGACAGTTGGACCACCTCGATCAGGAACGCTTTAACAAAACTTTAAACGCATCCACCCCAATCATTCAACAATAAAGAATTAAGTAACAAAAAAAAATAAAAAAAAATTTGATTTTGCAATGAGTTGAAAAGCTCAACATGCCCTCGATTCGATTATCGGTGAAAACCCGTGAACACGACGACAATAATTGTTGCCATTGCCTCATCGTGTAGTAATTTTTATCATGGAATTGACGGAATTTATAGAAAAATCGAGACACAAATCAATTATGAATCAATAAACGGATTTTATCTGTGAGCAATGATGGTACTAAATTGCCAACTCTGGAAAATCCTTTACGAGTTTATGACAGTATCAAATCATTTTCGTGTCGAACGAACACTAGCCTTCCTTAGGTTGCTGCGAGACGCTAGTCGTTTCCATTTGTTGTTTATTATCTCTGCCAGAGTACATCAGTTGTCTCTATTACTAATTTCTGGATACACAAGAGCCCCATTTTATAAGACCAGCAAGTTTGATGAATGTCCACATGTATCCTGTTGCAGCAGATATGTACGGCCAGAAGAAATTTGCTTTTGAGCTCAAGGTCTGGATTACCTCAATTGTCCTCAACCCTCGCAACGTCGCAAAGACCTAGCTATGCGTTTTGGCAAAGTCGACCCCGGCCGACATTTTTCTATTCTCTAATCTGAATACTGTTATGAAGGGAGTAAGGAAAAAAGGAATAAAAAAAAAAAACTAATATAGTTAGAACAAGACTTTTTATTTATTCTTCAAGATAGAACCTGACCCTCTTTATACAAATTTGTGGCTAGTCGTAGGTCATCAAAACCTCGAGGGTATTCATCGAAATGTGGTGAAAGTGTTACGAAACATCCCGAAAAAAATAATTTTCAACGTACTTCCAAAGACTCTACGACTGTACAAAAATTTGTATAGAGGGTTTTATCTTTTAAATTTGAATTTTTTATTTATTTTATTTTATGTAGCACAAATTTGTTACACATGTTTTGTAACTATTGCACAATTTACAGAGATTTGGTGTGTTACCTTACTACTTAAAATTAAATAAAACTTACAAATTATTACAATATATCACAGTTAAAAATTAAGTGCGAAGGAAAAGCTACAAGAAAAACCTTCACAAGAATAATAACAATAAATGTCATTGGGTCTACAAGTAAGTTTCCAGCGTTTTTTTCCAAAATTTGAAGTTTTATTATGAAAACATACGAGGACGGGTCAATCTTTTGGATTAAAACACAGATTTTTTGATAAAAAAATAACTTTATTTTTCAACGTAGTCTCCCTTGAGCTCTATACACTTTGTCCAACGCTTCTCCAATTTTTTTATCCCTTCCAAAAAAAATGATTTGTCGAGGTCCTCAAAATAGGCCTTTGTTTGCGAGATGACTTCATCATTGGAGTCAAATCTTTTTCCACCAAGCCATTTCTTCAGGTTTGGGAACAAGAAGTAGTCGCTCGGAGCCAAATCTGGAGAATAGGGTGGATGAGGGAGCAATTCATAGCCCAATTCATGGATTTTTGCCATGGCAACTGCACATGTGTGCACCCTTGCATTGTCTTGGTGGAAAAGAACTTTTTTCTTGGCCAAATGAGGTCGTTTTTTTTTTCAAATCGTCATTGAATCGGTCCAATAAGTTGGCATAATATTCCCCATTGATTGTTCTTCCCTTTTGAAGGTAGTCAATGTGGATTATCCCGCGTGCATCCCAAAAAACAGTCGCCATAACTTTATTGGCTGACAAACCCACCTTGGCCTTCTTTGGCGCCGATTCACCCTTAGAAACCCACTGTTTTGACTGTTGTTTGTTCTCTGGTGTGTTGTGATGGATCCATGTTTCGTCCACGGTTACAAAACGGCGCAAAAACTCCTCCATATTGCGATTAAACAACGCCAAACCTTCCTGTGAAGTTGTTACACGATTGCGTTTGTGGTCGACTGTGAGCAAACGCGGCACCCATCTTGCGGAAAGCTTTCTCATGCCCAAGTGATCATTCAAAATTGAAACCACTGAGCCATCCGAGATCCCTACGGCTTCCACAATCTCTCGCACTTTCAATCTTCGGTCGGCAATACCATATCGTGAATTTTTTCGATTGTTTCGGGTGTAGAGACCTCAACTGGGCGTCCAGGACGTTCGGCATCTTCAGTGCTTGTACGGCCACAACGAAATTCAGTAAACCACTTTTTTACCATTGAAATCGATGGTGCAGAGTCCCCATAGTATTTATCAAGCTTAGCCTTGGTCTCGGTAATGGTTTTTTTTCGCAAGAAATAATGCTTAATAAGCACACGAAATTCACTTTTTTCCATTTTCTCCTCAAATTAGTGAGTAGTCTGATAAAAATAGCTGTCAAACACAAACTAACTGACGCAGCAAGTTTAAATTTTGACAGGAGTCAACTGACAGATGCCTGTTGACAGGAGCAGTGTTGCTGTTTCAGTAAAGAGGTCAGAAATTCAGACTTATTGACCCGCCCTCGTAATAACTATGGAAATTTAACATGATGAGCAGTAAAAGAAAGCGTTAACTTTCTCATCTGATCTGGTCAATAGCGGTAAAGTTCTAAACTAACTGGTGATTTCCACTAACTGGAACTTAAGTTGTACTGGTTTAATAGTTTGTTAATTCTTGGGGAAACTTTATCTATTTTGGCTTTTTGATGTAATCGTTCTGTAGAGAAATGCCAAGGTACGAGTACATTCAGAATCATTTTTAATACCTTATTCTGGCTTCTCTGCAGCTTCAGGATATGGCTTTTGGCACATTTACCCCACACAGGTGAACCATAGAAGAGAATGGCTTGAAATATTGATTTGAAAATAATTATTTTATTTTCATTGCTCATTTTAGATTTGCGGTTAATGAAGGGGTAAAGAATTTTAACTGTCAAATTCATTTTATTTACTACTTCTTTGATATGTTGTCCAAACGTGAGAGATTTGTCAAGGTATACTCCAAGGTATTTCGCACTCGTTTTCCACTCGGCTTGTACCCCGCAAATGGTTGGGTTATTGCTTGGTAAGAAGCAAGGCTTTCTTTTTCTAGTGAAAAAGATACGAGTAGCTTGCGACTTGGCAGCATTTATTTTAAGCTTCCAGTCATCACAGTACTGGGCGATTGAGTCTAAAGCGGACTGCAATCTGTTTTCAATATTGAAAGCAAACGCGTCCGTTGAAAAGATACAAGTATCATCAGCAAGGATAGCTGACTCAACATAAGGAAATCGGGGAAAATCAGAGGTGTATATATTGTACAGGAGAGGACCTAGGACTGAGCCTTGTGGGACTCCAGCGCTTATTGAAATAGAGTCGGAATAATTATTTATGAAGACTTGAAAGCTTGACAGGAATGATTGTATGATTCGAATCAGGTGGAGCGGAAAGTCAAAAATATATAGTTTGTGTAAGAGCCCTTCATGCTACACCGTATCAAAAGCTTTTTCGATATCAAGAAAGACAATACCCGTGCTCATACCCGCATTAAATTTATCTTTTATGTGTTTGGTAATTCGATGAATTTGGTTAACTGAACTATGATGAGGTCTGAATCCAAACTGTTCGGCGGGGAGGATATTATTTGTGTTTAAGTGTGTCATGAGCTCATTTTTAATTATTTTTTCGAAGCACTTACTTATAGCACTGAGTAGGCTGATTGGTCTGTAATTGCAAGGCAGACTAGGATCTTTACCCGGCTTCAAAATAGGTATGATCTTGGCTAATTTCCACGCATTAGGAAAATAGCCAATTTTAATGCAACTATTAAACAGCAGTAGAATAAATTTAATACCAGCTTTAGGTAGAGGTTACGAATTCCATCTACTCCTGTAGATTTGAATGGCTTGAGCGAATGAAGAATGACCTCCAGATCGTCTAGTTCTGTACAGTTGTTTGGAATAGTTGGTTGGAGAGAATAAATAGTATTCACTGATTGCGAAACTGAAGCTTCGACAGCTGCATTAGTTAAGTTGCGGGAAGTAGTCGCATGGTTAGCAAAAAAGTTTTAGGTTAATGCTTCTGCTTTTTCTGCTCCTGGAAGTAAAACAGAGGATCCTACTTTAAGAGCTGGAATATGGACATTTTTCTTTTTAATGATTTTAATCATATTCCAGGAGGGTTTACCGTTCTTTTCAAGCCTTTGAAGCTTGCAATTCCAAGAATTATTCCTAAATTGCATGACCAAGTCTTTAATAATTTTAGTTAATATTTTAACTAGTGACAAGTAAAATTGATGTCGAGTTGTCATCCACAATTTTCTAAATTTGTTTCTACATTTAATAACATTTACTATATTTTGCGGAAGAAAATTTTCTACGTTATAACGTTTAATTTTTTTGGGAACACTTTGCTCGACACTACCCAATAAAGTTGATGTTAGAAATCTTACTTTTTCGTCGATATCCGACTGATTTATGTTTTCAAAATCTAAAGCTTCGCTTGAGCTCAATTTCAGGACAATTGGTAAGAAAGAGATCTAATGTGGATGGGTTTGAACGGCTGTTTGTTGGAATGTAAGTAGGGTGAGGAGGGTACAAAATTTCTACCGGGTGCCTTGCACTTATGTTTTGAAGAATATTACCCCAAGCATTTGCTTGCAAGCAGCCCCAATTTCGGTGTCTACAATTAAGATCGCCTCCAATTAAAAATGAACTATTTAAACTTATAAGCTTTTTAAAATCACTTTGCAGAAGCGAACGTTTTCTGCGCGATGCAAACCTGTCGGGAAAGTAAACAGCGAATATGTTTATTGATCGACCATTTAAAAGATATATCTTAATTCCAACGTTTTCTATTAATTTCGTATTTATAATAGGTAGAACCTCATGCTTCAATGTTCTTCGCACGACTAAGGCAACACCACCACCCCTTCTCTCATCTCTATCGTAACGATAACATTTGTATTCAATATTAGACAAATTAAACTTATTGTTGTTAGAGTTCAACCAAGTTTCAGAAACTAAGCCTATGTCTATATTATATTTTCTAAGAAAGTCAAAAAATTCAAGAGACTTATCTCGAATGCTTCTAGCATTCCAACAAATTACATTTAAATTAGTACACATTATTTAATACTTTTATATAAATACTTTACGGCCAATTGTGCAATAGTACTAAATTGCTCAGCTTTAGTATTACAGCGCGATAGAAGTGTGATCATCTCGGTGGTAAGAGAATTTATTTCATCCAAAGAGAAAAGTGCGTTGGACTCGTCTGATGTCACTATGGTGTTGTTGTTTTTGGACCAAACACTGCTTTTGCTCATGGGTGCTGGAATGCAAGAGTCCACAGATGTCTGTTCACTACGTACGCTACTCTTCCTCTGGAATCGTTGTTGATTAAGAGGAGGGAAGTCAATGAGGTTGGGCTCGTATGTAACCGTTCTTAGAGATTGACGTTGCGTTCCCTTTAAAAGCCTTTGCTTGACATCAGCAAAATTTTTTCTACTTACGCAAACTGGGTCCGTTGATTTATGAGTGCCGTTGCAGTTTGCACACTTAAATTTGTTGGAATTGCACATGTTGGTTGCGTGTGGCTCGGAACAGGTTGCGCAATGAGTTTTGATATGGCAATTCTTTTCTTCATGCCCAAACATCTGGCAGTTGTAGCACTGGATTAAACGATTCTTCTGTCTCCGTGCAAAATCCCATTTTACTTGAGTCTTAAAGAGCGATCGAACATTTTTTTTTGAGGTCAGTTAGTCTCACAGATCCATTTTCTAGAGAAACCAAATAAAACACATCCAAAAATTGATCGTGTTTCTTTTTAATCATCTTGACGTCAATACATTTGAGACCGAGGGTGATTAGTTCTTTTCTGAGTTCATTAAGTGGCAGTTCATCTAACCCGTATAAGATTACTTTCAACGATCGGGCAGCAGGAAAATCGTGCGTATAAAATTGCCACTTTTTGAGTTTAAGTAAAGAACAAATACTTTGATGGATGTCCGCACTATCACTAATAATTTTAATGCCAATTGATATTTTTTTAATACAATAGTCAATTATTTTGTTTTCGCGCATAAGGCTGTGAACACTTTCACTGTTTTTTTGTAACACACAAATAGATGGAACTTTAGCTTTTTTTTTTCGAAGTTTGTGTGATGATTTCATCTTCGAATTCAGCATCGTTATCAGAGTCCGGTAAGCACTGAAGGGGTGCAAAAAAGTTTGTCCTAGGGTGTTTTTCCTTAGAGTTCATTTTCCGGCTTTTTAGTATTGAAGACAAATTGTCTTCAAAATTAGGGGAACGTTCTCTTTTCGGAATTTTGATGTAGTAACATACGTTTGAGAAGAAGCGACCGCACTTAACAACGTTAGTTTAACGTATTTGAATGAACTGAGTATGCTATGGTAACTGCTACATAGAACAGAAACAGCATCTGTTTGGATGCGCACTTCTTTTAAGCGGACGACTTAAATATGAATTTTTGAGCTTTCGGTACGTGAGCGAAAACCTTGCAAGAGCCACAAGGACAAAGCTGTTACCGCTAGTACACTTGCGGTCATAAAAACCGCACCATATCAAAATGATTGAAAAATTATTAATAACTACGATAATAATTTTTATAATGAAATGAAATTATTGTTGAGTACTCTGCAGTAGTTTATAAGTATTTCTATCTAATTTCCATCTGTTTGAAAAAAGATACTAACAAAAAAAAGTGAGAATCGCATGCTGTAGAGAGCTTTTGGAGATGTGTAGTGAGAACGCGGACGGTGTTATGGATCGAATTGTTACTGGGGACGAAACATGGGTTCACCACTATGACCCTGAAAGCAAACAAGAGTCCATGCAGTGGCATAAAAAAGGAACAGACCCCCCGAAGAAGTTCCGTCTGCCGGGAAGCTCATGGCCACAGTTTTTTGGGACTCAAAGGGAATCTTGCTCATTGAGTACAAAAAAAAAGGTGAAACCATCAACGCCACATCCTACGCTTCCACTTTGCATAATTTGCGGGAGGAAATTAAAAAGAAAAGACGGGGTAAACTCGCAGCGGGTGTGTTGCTTCTTCATGACAACGCTCCTGTTCACACGGCGCGAGTTTCCAAGGCTGCTGCGCGAGATTGTGGTTTCGAAGAAATCCAACACCCACCCTATAGTCCAGACCTTGCCCCTAGTGATTATTTCCTGTTTCCGGATTTGAAAAAATGTCTTCGTGGAAAAAGATTTTCGGATGATGAAGAACTCAAGTCATACCGACTTTGCAGAGAAAGAGGAAATTTATTTTTTTGAGGGTTTAAAAAAGCTTATCTCAAGATGTAACAAATGCACTGATGTTAGGGGAGATTATATTGAAAAATAAAAACAATTTAAATTGAATTCGCATTTTCTTTCATATCGATACCGAGAATATATTGAACGCCCCTCGTATACCGAGTTGCTCCTCCTTTGGCGGTTATAACCGCTTTTATTCTAGAAGGCATCGAGTTTACGAGAAGTTGAGTAATATCCCTTGAAATTTCAGCATTCCATACATGTCCCAGAACTTCATTTAGCTTTTTTTTGGGTTTAAATCGGGCGAATTAGCTGGCCAGTCTAGTCTGGTAATTCCGAGGTCATCAAACGTTGTCTTGAGCTGAAAATTATTGAAAGACTCTAGTTACTTGTCTGTTTTTTATTTATAAAATAGACATCTAGAAGTTGATTTATAACACTTTACTTACGGATTTGGAGCGGTGGCAAGGTGCAGAATCATCTTGAAAAATGCACTTGTCAGTATACGAATAATGCTGTTCAATTGCTGGTACCAAAAACTCCCTTACTACTTCTCCATACTATTGAGCGTTCATAGTTCCATTAACAAAGTGCAAAGGGCCCAAAACGTAAAAAGAAAAACATCCCCAAACTATCTGGCTTTGAGGAAACTTCACCTGCTGACCGTCGTACGTATGGTAAATTGTCGGCACACAACAAATTAAATTTACTTTCATCGGACCATATCACACATCGTCAAGCATCTTGCGTCCAATCTTCGTACTTTTTTGCCCACGTCAAGCGAGCTTTTTTTCATTTTTGTTAGGAGAGGTTTTTTCGCTGGTCGTCTTCCATATAAACCTATCTCCCGTAGCCGTCGGCGTATGGTTTCGGCGCTTAGATCAACTTGATGAAATTCACTCAGCACTGCTCTTATACGGACAGCACTTTTAAAGCGATCTTTCATGCTAATTCGTTGTAATACATTGCCCGTCTTCTGGGTTGTTTTACGTTTTCGTCCCGAGCCCTTTTTCCTTTCTAGTGGATCCAAATTTTCTTTTTTCTTCATCAGTCGTACGATAGTTGAATGACAGCATCCTATTTTAGCCGCAATCTCACGATAGCCAAGCCCTTCTTCGACTAAAGTCAATATTTGAACTTTTTCGTCCCGAGTCAGTTGATGATATTTACCAGACATTTCACTTTTTTTTACTTGTCACCGTCACAACTCAATTCAAACTGATTTTTTTTGCACTAAATACGAGACCGAACTCCGCTATGGGGAATACCCTTCATTAGTATGAGAAAAACCCTTACGTTCTGAAGTAATTAGGCATTTTCTGAGAACTCATTAGGTGGTGCGGTTTTTATGACCGCAAGTGTACATCATGTCTCTTAGTTAGTAACTTAAAAAAAAATCATTTGGCTTCCCCACAAAGCAGAAGGCTTATCTGCAGGTTTTGGGTATACACCCTGAATGACTCGAACTGCAACCAATTTCAGACTGCTATGATTTCCAAACCGTTCGTGACATTGAGCTCGAATTTTGACACATGACAGATAATTTTATTATTTACAAGCCTTTTAAACGATTTGCGTCTCAATTGTGTTGAAAAATTTTTATCCGCGATGGAATTCAAACGTTGTAGTGTGATTGCTTTATATTTGGCTGGTAAAAAACAAGTAGCTATCGTTAGAGCCCTCCAGCACCTCAACGTGAATAAATCATTTGTGTCTCGAACCATACCTCGTTACCGTGATACTGGCAGCCTTGCAAAACACCATGGAGGTGGTCATAAAAATACAGCAACATCGGCAGAAATGGTTTGGAAAGTGAAGACTCGAATTGAGCGAAATCCGCGACGAAGTGGAAGAAAAATGGCTCGTGAGCTCAACATATTGTTGGAACAGATGCAACACGTATTGAAAAATGAGCTTGGGCTCAAGCCATTGAAGTTCCAAAAACCACACGATCTTAAACCGCAACAGAAAAAAGTGTTGAGTTGCCGAATTTGGTTTTTTCCGATGAGTCGCCATTTGTTATCAAGCAATATGTCAACAAACAAAATGCTCGAGTTTACTTGCCAGAGAGGTCCTTCGAAAATGTACACCTTCGGACGGCCACCAGAAAGCAGGCAGCACCGATGGTGATGGTTTGGGCCGCGATAACCGTCTATGGTCGCTCTCCGCTCGAATTTTTGGACCGTGGCCGTGGCGTCAAAATTAATGCGATCGTATACCGTGAAACTGTCTTAGAGGCAGTATTGAAGCCTTGGGCAAACAATCATTTCGGTCGGAGACCATGGACATTTCAACAAGACTCGGCACCGTCTCACAAAGCGCGCGTCAACCAAGATTGGTAGAAAAACAATGTTCCACACTTCATTTCTTCGACACAATGGATTGCAAATTCTCCGGATGCAAATCCGTTGGATTTCTCTGTCTGGGGTATTTTGAAGGCGAAGGTTGGCACTAAAAAATACCAAAGTTTGGACCACCACAAACAAGCACTTCGCCGTTAATGGGCCAAAATACCGCAGAGCCACTTGCATGCAGCGTGCGATGCTCTCTTCAGCCGTCTCAAAGCCATTATTCGCACCAAAGGTGGACATATTCAAAACTACTGATACAATTTGAAAATTGATGCATTTTCCAATATTTTTTGCTTTGGCACAATAAAATTTATCAAAAAATAAAAAAATTATAGCATTTTAAAAGATTGGAGTTCGAGTCATTCACCCTGTATTCCTTTGCTGACGACAGTACTCTCTGCTTTTCATATTCGTTTCCGGACTCACGCCCCTGCTCTTTTGCCGTTCTGAACGGGAACGGCAGCGTGTGTTAACCTGAATTAAGTAAATTAAATTCCGATATTAACAGCATAACCAATTGAGGAACTATCAATAGAGTGAAATTTAATGCTTCCAAAACTCAACGCTGTCATTAAAGGAAAATTTAATTACCCAGTCACAATCCATGAATGGCACTTACATAGTCGAAACCGAAAAACTTTCCATTCTCGGTATTTGTGTCAGTGACAACTTACGTTAGAATGACCACATACTCGATGCCGTCAAAAATGCTGCGAAATGTCTAGGTTTCCTCAAACGATGTAAGAAATATTTCACGCCCAAAATTGGAGAACAATGCCCACATCTGGTTAGGTGCTCCTAAAACACCTGTGCACATGCTAGATAGGATTCAAAACCGTGCGATTAAACTCATAGGTGATACTAATATCAATCAGTCTATCGACCCCCTTGAGCACCGAGGTAATGTCTCCTATAGCACTTTGTTTTATCGCTGTTTCTACCACCAGTGTTCCATTGAAATCACCACCGTCCCTTCAAACTTTCAACCGTAACACCTCATGAATCCTCATCAAGCCCACTTTTGCACGTACCCTAATATATCATAATTCGTTCCTAAGCCGTACAGCTCTCTTATGGAATGCCCGGCCAAGCCATCTATTTCCTGGTCGTCATTCAAGGTGGCGCAAAACTAATCATATGATTTTGTTTTTGAATTACTGTCTTGCTAAATAAAAAAAAATTATTTCGAGTGATGGAAATCTTTATTTGTATCTTTACAATTGTTTCTGTTATGTGGAAAAGATGATATCCGCCAAGTGGCTGCCGCCGGTGTTGATACACATTTGTGCCCTTTTATCGCATTTCCCATGACTTTCCGCAAGATTTCCGGTGATAAGTGTTCACATTCCTGTCGAATATTCTCCTTAAGGGCTGGGATTGTCTAAGGCTTGTTGGCGTAAACCCGCGACTTCAAGTAGCCCGAAAGAAAGAAGTCTGGGATGGTTGCATCGGGCGATTTTGCTGGGCATGCCAATTCGCCAAAACGAGAGATTACGCGAACAGGAAACGCTTCCTTCATAATATCCATTGTGGCTCGTGCTGTGTGTGTACGGTTGCACCGTTTTGTTCATCCAACTCCGGCAGTAAGAAGTTGTTTATCATGGCCCAGTAGCGTTCGCCAGTAACAGTGATCGTATTGCCGATGGCGTCCTCCAAAAGAAAACGGCCCAATCACACCTCCCGCGTGAACGCCGCATCACACACTGACTTTGAGTGGATGTAATGGCTCTTTATGCATCACACGCGGATTTTCAGTGCCCCAGAAACGAAGATTTTGCTTATTGACTTAAGTGGAAATGCGCCTCATCGCTCATGATGATTATCGACACAAAATCGTCCTCTTCGTTGTTGAGATTGAGGATAGTTTTACAGTAATTCACACGCGGCTGACGGTCAGGAGACATTAACATGTGTAAGTCTTTCACTAAAATTCTCTGTCTCTCTGTCCAATTGCGTGGACCGTCGTCTGGTTGATGTTTCTTCGTTATCACCGACATCAGCAGCCACAGCCGCGATATTCTCGGCTGAACGACCAGTCCGGTGGCGGCCACGCCCTGCATGGTCTCCTGTGGTTCCACTCTATTCGAGTCGAGTAGCTAAGTGCCAGAATGTTTGCCCAGTTGGCGCGACACTATTAGGAAACCGACGACGAAATTCACGCTGAGCTAACACCACCGACTGATTATTGGTCAATAACATCGACACAATTATTCCACGATCTTGCGGAGTATAGCGCTCCATTGCTTATCTGTTTGTATACTGCAAGCAGCCATCTAGTTCACAAATGTCAAATATGATTGACGTACGGCGCCATTTGCTAAAATTATACCATCTTCCGATAGTGTACCTGTTACACTCGTATATATGTATAAAAAAAAGAAAATGGCAGTGATTCCCAGGTTGTCCGAAGACGATTTTGGACAGCTTTCTCGTACATACTTTACTATCGAGCTCGTCCCATAGAAACTCTATTGGGTTAAGGTCTGGGGATTGAGCTGGGCATATCATATTTTGAAGTATTTTTCGTTGCTCTTGGGAATCACCTACTTACAAAGTGTTGAGGTCGTTATTTTGTTGGAGCCAAAAGTTATCCCTAATTAAACGACGTCCTGATGGAAGAGCGTGGTCCATCAAAATGCTTTGTTCAATGTGCCATCGATTCGTCCCAAATCTCCAACTCCTTCATAACAGAACGATCCCCAAACTATTACCGAACCGCCTCCATGCTTCACAGTTGGAACCACACATTGTGGACCCATCCTCTCTTGGTCCGATCGACGGACGAAAACTCGTCTATTTGATCCAAAAACTTGAAATTTTGATTTATCGATCCATGAAACTTTCTTCAACATTTCAATGACCCAATCTTTATGCGGACGAACCCACTCTAGCCGATTTTTGCGATTTTGTGGCCTTAGGAGTGGTCTTCGAGCAGAAGTTCGACCTTTAAGTCCCGCCGCAACCATCCGGCATTTTACGGTGCTAACAGACAGCGGGATTTGTCTACTGTTATTGACTTCTGCTCGGATTTCAGGTACTGTAAGCCCGCGATTCCTTTTTGAAGTAACTCTAATATTTAAATCCTCTGAATTTGTTGCGACTTTAGGGCTTCCCAAGCGTTTCTTGTCATCAATGGTAGCCAATTCTTTGAAACGTTTAACCGTAGTGTAAACCCAATTGTACGAAATTTTTAATTCCCTTGAAATTTCCCTGAGGGAAATATTTTCTTTGTGCAATGTACGAGTAATAATTGAGCATCGCATTTCTATAGAAAATAGAAATCTCTTATTTTAGTGCCATTTTTAAATCAAGAATAATGCTAATTCAATTTAAGCTCTTTTCGCAACCAGTGACACCATGTGAATGAATTGATGACGATGGTCGCTCGTAAAATAATGCCTTTTTTATTTTTATTTTCTCCCTCTCACTCAAATATTTATGACCTGTTATTTTAAGAGAATGCGGAAGTACGGCGTAAGAGATAATTCCATGATGAATACTACTATACGAGAAATGATTAAATAAATCCATTGTCTCATAAAAAAAGCTTTATAACTTTTTTTGTTGTCTGCTCTTGTAAAAGTCGAAGTAGTTATTACGAGGATATAGTCAAACATCAACAGCACAGTATAAAAAGAATGATTTTAAGAAGGACTTCATAGAATTCAGGCCATTTCAGCTCCGATGATGCCGCTATGCCATAAACCGCATCAAACAGTCAATCTGCGTAGATGCATTGATTCTTGGCCGAACACTTGTGGATTGTGTTAGCTCCACTAATAGCAATTTTGCTTGTTGACATAGCCGCTAACCCAATAATGGGCCTAATCCAAGAAAGTGATTTTTTGGCCAAAGTCCGGATCTCCGGTCAACATTTCAAGCGCCCAAATAGTGAACTCACAGCTCGGCGTTGTCTAGGGTCGTTCGGCTTCAATTCTTGCGTCAGCACAATGTTATACGGATGTAGGCCCAAATCCAACCGCAAAATAAGCCGGGTTGACTCTCTCGCAATGCCTGATTCAACTGATCGGCGCCGAATCGACATTTATGGGTCTTCTTCGATACTGGCCGCTTTGGCGGCTATGTTTTCTTCATTTCGCATTCATTTCTGTCTGGTTGGTGGCTCAAGATCCAAAAGAGTATACTCACACTAAAACTTTTCCACGGTGCGACGAATTGCCTGCACACTTGAAGCCATGATGATGACCGACCTCACGACGAAATTCATTTTTTCATTTCATTTATTTATTCCAAGCAATGAGCACATAATTAAACAATATATTAATAAACTTATTAGATATTATTGGGTCTACAAGTAAGTTTCCAGCGTTTTTTTCCAAAATTTGAAGTTTTATTATGGAACCATAGTTACAATGCTTTATTCAAAGTATCGTCCATCGGAAGCTACAGCTTTCCCCCATCTTTCTGGCAATTTATGAATTCCGGACCAAAAAAATTTCTCGTCTTTCGAGCCCAAGAACGTATCGAACCAATTTTTGGTTTCCTCTACTGAGCTGAAGCGTATTCCCGTAAGAGCGTTCTGCATCGAACGAAACAAGTGGTAGTCAGATGGTGCCAAGTCTGGACTGTAAGGCGGGTGAGGCAGAATTTCCCATCCACTATTTCCCAAATAGTTTTTCACCGAAGCCGCAACATGTGGCCGAGCGTTGTCGTGATGAAAAATGACAGACTAATGCCTGGTCTCATATTCTGGCCGTTTTTCTTTTAATGCCCGCTTCAAACGAATTAGTTGGGTTCGATATAATGGTCCTTTGATGGTTTCACCACTCGGAAGCAGTTCGTAGTATACGACACTCTTTTGATCCCATCATATGCAGAGCATGACCTTATTCACGTGAATATTTCGTTTCGGCGTCGATTGGGCGGGCTCGCCGGGCTTTGTATACGATTTTCTGCGTTCAGGATTATCATAATAAATCCATTTCTCATCACCAATGACAGTACGATGCAAAAATGATTTATTTTTATACCGCTGCAGTAACATTTCGGACATGCCGTTCGACGTCTCTTGGCTTCAATTCGTACGGCACCCAACCTTTTGAATGAATCCCAGTGCTTTTAGGCGCAGGGAAACGGCTTGTTGTGTGACGCCCAATGATGCAGCAAGTTCTTCTTAAATCTGACACGGATCCTCATCCAGTAAAGCGTCCAATTCCTCGTCTTCAAAACTTTTCGGCTTTCCGGGGCGATCTTTGTCTTCAACTCCAAAATCACCACTTTTGAACCGTTTGAACCACTCGCGGCACGTCGATTCACCAATACATTCCGCCCCATAAGTTTCCGAAAGCAAACGATAGGCCTTAGCCGCACTTTTCTCCATATTAAAGAATAAAAGCAGCGCTTCCCTCAAATGACGTTTATTTGGCTGGAAACTTGCCATGATTTTGCTCGATAAAATGTACGATACCGATAGAACTGCTCAAATATAACGCTGCAAAGTTGTTGACAGATACAAAACCTACAAATAAAACATATGGGGTCTGACATTTCTGCCCGGGATCCACTGGTGGCGCCATCTCTGACAAACGCTGGAAACTTACTTGTAGACCCTATACATCAATTTATATTGAGGAATACTCGTATATGATACATCCTTTAGTTAAAGAAAAGCTAGTGACGGAAGCATTCAATTAATTTAAGGAAATTTATAACATAGGATAAAATACAATCGTTGTGGGGTGATTAAGATTAGATGAGCTGAAAGCGTTGTGGTTGAACATTTAATGCATAAGACAAAAAAAAGCTGAGTTTTTCTTAAGTAAAAGCTACGCTATATAATTACTTTTATTAGGTTGTTTATTTCATTGAAGTCAAACCTAAATAGCCACTTTTTAATTTCTATGTTGAATGAATAGATTTTTTTTATGCTTCGAAGTTCGAAAGGTAACCTGTTAAATAGTCTGGGTGCTACTAAAGCGTAGAAATGTAAAAAGCGATGAGTATTGTGAGGTGGAATATTAGTAAGACACCGTTCTGTGCTGCGAAGTCCATAGGTAGTTAAATTTTGATTTAATAAGTTTCCACTTCTTAAGTAAAATATTTTTAAGACTTTGTGAAAATAAAGATGTTTTAGCGGAAATATCTTTGATTTAAAGAACAAGCAAAAACTATGTTCACGGCGTTGTTTTTTCCATATTAATCTTAGTATATGTTTCTGAGGTATAATTAGGGGTTGTAAACTATTACTGTTAGTACCACCCCAACATACGAGCCCATATTGCAACTTAGTTTGTACCAAACTATAATAAATTGTTACTAAAAGTTTCTGGGAGCATAGTTTCTTTAGGTGATACATAATATATGTTGCTTTTAGAAGATATTTTTTTTAGTAAGGAAAAATGTATACTAAAGCTCATATTGCTGTCAATTGTTAAACCCAGATATTTAAAAGCATTTACATTTTTAATAGAAAAACATTTTGAAGAGCAGGTCAGGCTTTTCGAATTTTAGCTTTTCGTTATTAGCAACATAATTACTTACACTAAAACACATTTTCTTACAATCAAAACTATGAAAGATACATTTAGGAGAGTGCCTGTCTAGTGACGGTAAGTTAAAAAACATGATTTTAGTTTTATCACTAATAACTAGCTTGTCTTAGCATTTCCAAATCATGGTTAATATCAGCGGTCAAATCCATTGCAGACACATTTGAATATACGCACCCAATATCATCTGCAAAACCAGTTTGATTACACTTTAATTGTTGGTTAAAGATAGAATTAATGAAGATTATAAATAATAGAGGACCAAGAACAGAGCCCTATGGAACTCCGATCCGAACATCTTGAATTTCACTGAAAGAATTTCCAATCTTAACAATTTGTTTCCTATCTTTGAGATATGAAGCAAACCAATTAAGAATAAAGCCCCTGAGACCTGACTTTTCCAATTTAACCAATAGGAGTTCGTGGTCAACAGTATCAAAGGCTTTTGTGATATCTATAAAAAGAGCAGCAGTGTTTCTTTTGCAATTTAAACTATCGTGCACCTGACCGCAGAAATTAAGAAGTGCATCTTCTGTTGATTTGCCCGCTCTAAAGCCGTATTGGTTAGTGCTAAAGAATAATTGTTTTTCAAGAAAAACGACAACTCTCCTCTTTGTTACTTTCTCAAAAATTTTTGAGAAGACCGTAAGAAGAGAGATCGGCCTGTAGTTATCTGGTTTAGTCCTATCATCTGTTTTTGAATATAGGAATGACCTCAGCTATATCTTCAATCTATCCGGAAAAATAGAGCAATATACGCTTTTGTTGAAAATGTGTGCTAAGACATCAACAACATTAAAACAGATTTTCTTCAAAAAAGCATTTGAATAACTATTCAACCTAGCAGAATTCGAGTCGTCCAGCAACATTATACTTTTATACTCAAAGGAAGAGATTGCTTCATAGAAAAAACTATTTTGTTGACCACTTTCTCTATTGTGACAGTCTTCCAAATACAAGATCGGAGACGCTATATCATAACCAGCATCAGAAAGAGTATTAATCGAAACGCTAATAAAGAACTCATTGAAGACATTAGCCATTTCTACAGAACTAGTGATATCCCTATTATTAAAGTTTATTTTAGAAGGTCCATCAAAAGTGACATTTTTATTGAACAAGGTATTGACGATTTCTCATTCCTTTCTTACATTACCTTTCGAACAGTGAAATTTGTTTATATAATAGTTTTCTTTGCAGACAGAAACTTCAGAGGCTATCTCTTTACAGATTAGCTTATATATTTTCATCAGATGTGTGTTTCTGGGTTGTTTTTTGCATTTCGCCCGTAGTTTATTTTTCTCAGCAATTCGCTGTAATAAATAATCAGACATCCAAGGCTTTAGCCTTTTTTGTTTATCTCTTCTCTTTTTTGAAACTGTAGAACAAAACTCAACGTGGCAATCTAAAATATTACAAAATTTATCGAATGCAACAGAAGGATTGTTTTCCCTGTATATACCAAACCAGTTTTCCTTAAGACAATTAAAGTTGGTTTTTCGAATTACAAAATCAGACACTACATTTTTTATGCGTTTAATCGTATCACTCTTTAAGAAAAGGCAAGTCATACTGTTTGACTTGGAAAAGGCCTTCGATACCGTATGGTTAGAAGGACTCTTTTTCAAGCTGGACAGGTTGGGCGTTAGTAAACCATTGCTGTATATTTTTTTTGATATGCTCTCCAGTAGACAGTTCATCGTGAAGAATGGCGATGTGACTTCTGCTGGAATATTTAACATTAAAAACGGTCTGCAACAAGGTGCGGTAAATTCGCCGATCCTATTCAACATTTACACAAGTGATCTGATAGGTTCACTTCACCATGCCATAGCGTACGCAGACGACTTAATCGCGTACAGGTCAGGTCCAAAGATCGAGGTCATTAACATACTTTTGCAACGTGGCTTCGATAAAATTAAGCGATATTGCGATGACAATGGATGTCGGAAACCATTTTGTTTAGGACGCCTTTGTCTGGGGCCTCTAGGGATACCAGAAAGAATTGGCGGAAGTTTTCGATCGTGGGACAGCACGGGCAGCCACTTGCTTGTCGAAATGTAGTCAGATACCTTGGGATCTGGCTAGACCAATATCTGTATTTTAACAAACATATACGAGTAGATATTGCTCTGGCCAGAGCCAGAGGTGCTTTTGCCCTTACAAAGAGACTGTTTTATAACAGCCAACTCGAGGCGAGGGTGAAGGTGATCTGCTACATGGCCCTTATCCGGCCTATGTTTGTATTTGGTTGTCCCGTTTGGTTCAACGTGAGAGCAAGCTTATTGGAAAAGATTAGGGTGTTTGAGAGGGCTTGTCTTCGGACTTGTCTTCGCTTATACAGAACACCAGAGTCCGAGTACATAAAATTCTATCCTAATGAGGTCTTATACAATAGGGCGAACCTAATAAGAGTGGACAATTTCATTATTAAGTTGACTCGAAGGCACATTGCAAGAGAATTGACCTCGTCGAACAACCTGATCTCCGGGGCTTACTACCCAAATTATATGTATCACGAGAGAGTTCGCTTTGACGGCTTTATTCCTCCAGAAGCGTTCCTCTACTTCGACATGAAAGGTCTGATCCAGGACAGATTAGCGGTGCCGCTTCATGTGAAGCAAAGTCGGTCGTCTGTTAATTTTATTAGCCATGGCCGGCTTACATAGATTTAGGTAGTATTAAGTTAGATGTAAGAAAAAAAAAATAAAAAATTTAAAATTATAAAAATCACAAAAAAAAAATAAAAAAAAAATTAAAAAAAAGAAAATAAAAGAACAAAAGATATGGGTGACAACTTTTTTCCAAAAAAGGGGTAATCCATACAGGAAAAAACAAAATATTGTATTGTATTATATATGTTAAAATAAGGTAGTATAAGTAGGTTAAGATTTAGATTTATTTTCTATTTTTGTTTATTTTTTTTAGGTAGTTAGTTTATAAATTTTAGTTTTAGTTTTGTTTTATTTAATTATTTTTGTTTTTTTTTTACAAAAAGTCCATATACTAAGTTTTTCCTTTGCATAATAAAAAATTTTCTTAGTTTTAGTTTAAAATAAATATATAAATATAAATAATAATTACTGTTCGAAACGTCGAAAGACATAGTTTAAGTATTATGTTTAACCTAGAATGCCCGCATGGGGCCAGTAAGTTAGAATAAGATTATTAGTAAGTTAGTTAAGCTCATTTTTAAGCATTTTTTTGTCTAGCTTGTAAGTGTAAATGAATTAAGAAAATAAAAATGCATTTAAAATGAATGAAAATGGCAAGTCATACTGTGATCAGTAATTGTATAGTCTGATATTGTACTTATTTAGGAGAGATTGGCATTTAGATCCAACCTAGCAAAGATATGGTCAATACATGTTTGAGTACTACCAGAAGTCCTTGTTGGTTCATTGATACAAAACTGTAACCCACTCGCAGACATTAAGGTAAGATATTTTTCCACTACTACAGATTCATGTAAAATGTCTATATTCATATCACCTATAATGAACAAATTTCTTGAGCGTTCGTCACACAAAAGAGAAGATAACTCATCAACAAAAACATCCTTACTTATTTCATAAAGTCTATAAAAACACATAAAAACAAATTTGTTATCGTCTCCAAAGCACGAAACATTTATCATATCAGACCCTATCAGATCAGGGCAGCAGATCTCACAATTCACATTTAAACTATTGCATCCAAAATCCCCAGTACCACCCGCTGCATACGAATTGTTACATTTAGCGTAAAATTTGTATCCAGGACTTTTGGATTAAAACACAGATTTTTTGATAAAAAAATAATTTTATTTTTCAACGTAGTCTCCCTTGAGCTCTATACACTTTGTCCAACGCTTCTCCAATTTTTTTATCCCTTCCAAAAAAAATGATTTGTCGAGGTCCTCAAAATAGGCCTTTGTTTGCGAGATGACTTCATCATTGGAGTCAAGTCTTTTTCCACCAAGCCATTTCTTCAGGTTTGGGAACAAGAAGTAGTCGCTCGGAGCCAAATCTGGAGAATAGGGTGGATGAGGGAGCAATTCATAGCCCAATTCATGGATTTTTGCCATGGCAACTGCACATGTGTGCACCCTTGCATTGGCTTGGTGGAAAAGAACTTTTTTCTTGGCCAAATGAGGTCGTTTTTTTTTCAAATCGTCATTGAATCGCTCCAATAAGTTGGCATAATATTCCCCATTGATTGTTCTTCCCTTTTGAAGGTAGTCAATGTGGATTATCCCGCGTGCATCCCAAAAAACAGTCGCCATAACTTTATTGGCTGACAAACCCACCTTGGCCTTCTTTGGCGCCGATTCACCCTTAGAAACCCACTGTTTTGACTGTTGTTTGTTCTCTGGTGTGTTGTGATGGATCCATGTTTCGTCCACGGTTACAAAACGGCGCAAAAACTCCTCCATATTGCGATTAAACAACGCCAAACCTTCCTGTGAAGTTGTTACACGATTGCGTTTGTGGTCGACTGTGAGCAAACGCGGCACCCATCTTGCGGAAAGCTTTCTCATGCCCAAGTGATCATTCAAAATTGAAACCACTGAGCCATGCGAGATCCCTACGGCTTCCACAATCTCTCGCACTTTCAATCTTCGGTCGGCCAACACCATATCGTGAATTTTTTCGATTGTTTCGGGTGTAGAGACCTCAACTGGGCGTCCAGGACGTTCGGCATCTTCAGTGCTTGTACGGCCACAACGAAATTCAGTAAACCACTTTTTTACCATTGAAATCGATGGTGCAGAGTCCCCATAGTATTTATCAAGCTTAGCCTTGGTCTCGGTAATGGTTTTTTTTTCGCAAGAAATAATGCTTAATAAGCACACGAAATTCACTTTTTTCCATTTTCTCCTCAAATTAGTGAGTAGTCTGATAAAAATAGCTGTCAAACACAAACTAACTGACGCAGCAAGTTTAAATTTTGACAGGAGTCAACTGACAGATGCCTCTTGACAGGAGCAGTGTTGCTGTTTCAGTAAAGAGGTCAGAAATTCAAAAATGCACGGAATTATTGACCCGCCCTCGTACCTTGGATATCACAGTTTTTCACATTCCTTTTGTCTGACATGGCATTCCTTGGGTCGAAGTGATGTCTGTTTTATAGCAGTCTAGAGGCTCAGTCAGTTGTTCGAAAATTCCATGCCCAGATCCGAGTGTCGTTGTTTTTTTTTTTTCGTTTCGCGTTTTTAATCTAAAATTGAGGCAGCCCGCTGTATAATTTTAAGTAACACAAAAAGAGCAAAGACTACTTTGAAAACAGCTGTACCTACCTGAGATTTTGAATTTCATAGAAAGCAGGCAAAAGTACGAGTCTCGAGGATTTAATCGGTAGGATATATGGAAATTATTTCACGATTGTCAACTTCATTTTTGTTTGATTAAGGGAACTATTCAACTTTATACAAGTTTGTATTCTGAATTAACTTAAAGAAATATGGTTTTCAAATATTAAATCACTCCAAAAAAAATAAATAATAGTAATCGACTTACCCCAGTAGTTTTTTGAAAGCCTGCAACGAATACATCTCTGTTGGTTCGTCTACGCTATGCAGCTGTAAATTTTGATAGATTAAAGTGCTTTATTATTACTGTCTTTATTTCTTATGGTTTTTATAAATTACGTATTTATATAACTTGTTAAAATAAATAGTTTTCTTCCAAAGAAATTGTAGTCATGACCGCAGAGTTTCAGGTTTCGATTTCTTCTTGATAGATAGAATCAGTAGTAAGAGAATAGAATATTTTGTTTTTTTCTTTTTCAAGATACAAGGATATGGAGACAGATGTAAGTGAGGTTAGACTCATTTTAAAGAAAATAAAATCATTCAGAACCAAATATTAAATTACAAATAAATATTAAACAAATCATTATAAGATAGACAATGAAGTCATGCTTTACATACACGTTTAAAATTTACAAGAACATAGAATCAAGCAACAGCGAAGATGATATCATACATATTTTTTTGAATATACAGCCTTGGCAAAGAGTATGAGGCACCCTCTGTTTTCCGCTCTACCTTTTTTATTACATTCTCTAATATTTTGCCTATATTTCATGGGATTTTGAATTACCAAATGAGGTTGTAAAAAAGATTTTATGTCTGGCAAAACCCACTAATGAATGAAAATATTTTTCTGCTATCAGGGCATGATTGTTGCTTGAGGTTATGTGATTTTAAAGTCTATTAATTTATCTTCCTAAAATGAGATTGGTATATCAAAACGTATGAAAATTAAATTTTTATATGATTTAGGCAAGAAGCAAAATGGGAAACCTAGTAAAAGTATTTCACTACTTGTGATGTGCTGCACAAAAACACATTAAAACGATTTCAGCAGACTGGATTTCATCTGAATCGTAAACGAATAGGCCAGGAAAACACCGACCATAAAAAACAAACATCATCTCAGCTGGCTGCTTCCATAAGGAAAAAGCGCGGGAAAAATATCTCTCCTCTACAGCCTTTATATGAAGGCTTAAAGGTTGTAAGGCGAGGCAAAAACCATGAATCTCGGAGAAAAGAAACAGTTCCGTCTAGAATTTGCGAAAAAATACCATCACTTTGCTGGGGAAGATACGAGTAAATCCGACTCTGAGGTGAACGACATATGGAATCCCTGTAACTGCAAACAGCGATAGTTGTACACAATTTATTTTTTTTTAAAGAAATATCATATTTTTGATAATTGCAGTTGTTTGGCACCCCTACTTTTGTGAGGCGAAGAACTGGTGAAGAATACAAACCAGAATACGTACTGCCAACTGTAAAAAAAAAAACCTTGGAGGTAACGTTGCTATCTGGAGTTGGATGGTGATGGTCGTATTAGCATGAAGAAATAGATACTGGGTTGTACCACGCGAAATGTCCGATTTTCGCTCGGTCGGATATAAGAAGTCCTCGAGTGAATATGTGTGTCAGAACGTTAAATTTTCTTTTTTATAAAATAAAGTAGTGCGTGTGCTTGACGTGTGAGCATTTTAGGAGTCGTTACAAGTACCGTTATTTTTTTTTCTATGAATTATTTACCATGCTGTCGGCAGTTCAAATTTGAACCCTCTTCCTTTACGAATTTAAAATGGGACATATATTACCGCGTCATTGGCAATGAAAAACATTAATGACGCATTTGAGGATGTAGCGGAAAACGAATACACTACACGACGTTGGTTTGGAAAGTTCCGTTCGGGAAATTTCAGCCTCGAAAATGAACCGCGTCGGGAGCCGGAAACATTAGTTGACGATGGTGTTTTAAGAGCAACGGTGGATGCGGACCCAATGAAATCGGTGCGGGAGATTGCACAAAGCATTTGAATATCCCCAATGACAATAAGTCGACACCTTTCTCTCATAAGGAAGGTAAAGAAACACGTTAAGTGGGTACCCCATTAACTGAACGAATCCCAAAAACTACGGCGTCTGGAAATCTGCGCATAGTCACCTGTGATGAAAAGTGGATACTGTATGATAATCGTAAAATATCTGGGCAGTGCTTGGATCCAGATGAAAAACCAAAACCCCCAAGCCCGATCTTCACCCAAAAAAAGTTATGGTGACAATTTGGTGGACATCGAAAGGACCAATCAACTTTTCATTTCTTCAACCAGGAGAAACGATAAATGCTATAAAATATGTTATTGTGAGGAAATCGACACACCACCCTGATCAAAATGTTCCCGCACCACACCACCGTGTGGCGATCCCATTGTTCCGATTTGAGTTGTTTTTTTTTTTTTTGTTAAGTTGGTAAATCCGTTGTTGAGATTTCCTCTAAATCTTAGCGTCATAGCTTGACATTTGCAAAAGTTACGTAGCCAAGAGTACATCTATCTCTGTGTGTGTTGGCGATTTTTTACAATTGGAAGTGTTTCGGCAACGATTCTCTAAAGAAAACGGTCGTTTACCAGTGGCACAAGTGGTTCAAAAGTGGTTGTGAGTCAATTGAAGATGATGAACGCAGTGGCAGACCATCGACAGCGAAAACCAACGGAAACATTGATGAAGTACGAATAAAAGAAATGTTGGTCAATAACCACAAATTAACCATCAGAGAGATAGCGGAGGACTTGAACATTGCCTATGGATCCGTCCAAGACATTTCGGTTAATGATTTGGGGTTCCGTCGTGTAACAACAAAGTTGGTGCCAAAAGGCCTCAATTTAACGCAAGAAAGAGACCGTGTTTATGTCGCAAAAGAGATGATTTGCGAGGCTGGATCCGATCCCACATTCATCAAAAGGATCATTACTGGAGACGTGACGTGGGTTTGTGAGTACGACATGCAATCCAGACATCAAGCAAGTGAATGGCGTTCACCAAATGAGCCGAGACCAAAAAAACCACGTCGTTTTCAGTCAAAAATGAAGGCAATGCTCACGGTTTTCATGGATTACAACGTTGTAGTGCGTCGTGAATTTTTGCCAGAAGACCAGACAATAAACAAAGAGTATTATTTGGGCGTTATGAGACGTTTGCGTGAAGCAATTCGCCAAAAGAGATCAGAATTGTGGGCAGAAAACTCGTGGATTTTGCACCATGGTAACGCACCGTCGCACAGTGCCATCATGATTCGTAATTTTTTGACGAAAAATGCAACAAATACCATCCAACAGCCACCGAATTCACCTGGTTTGGCTCCCTGTGACTTGTTTCTGTTCAATCGTGTTAAAAACCCACTACGGGGAACGCGTTTCAGCAGCCGAGAGGAAGTAATGGAAAAATCGCAGGAAGCACTAATGGACATACCGAAAACCGAATATAAAAAATGTTTCGAGGATTGGATCAAGCGCTGGTGTGTTGCAGTCGATGGGGATTACTTTGAAGGGGACAATATAGATTTAGATGAATAAACTTGTATTTTTAATTTTCTGAATATATTCCGGGATCAAGGTGCTATATTTTGAATAAAATAAATCGGTTTTGCAAAAAAAAAAAACTTGTTGCTTTTCTTATTTTTAAAAAGTCCTGCTTACTTTGGAACGCACCTTGTATTCGGAAGCGTAACATACGGGAGCACTGAATTACATGAAAAGAACCAAACAGAATAGCACCGGTCATTAAAGTCAAATAACTAATTTTTATTTAATAAAACCTCATTTATAGTTAAGTATTATTTTTTCCATTTTATCACTTTTTGAAGATATGACGATTTTTTAAGGGTGCCTCATACTTTTCGCCAAGATTATACATACTCGTAATTGAACAAATATTAATTTATTGTAATTCTTATAAGAGTGTTTATACTATTTAAAATCTGAGATCGCAGTTGTTTTTTCTTTTTTTTTGTTTTTGTTTAATAATTTCGAACATTTTCGAAATTCTGCGGTTTTCATGACTTAAGACAATATGCATTTTAAATCTATTTTTTAAGAGTCCATCCATTTTATATATATTATAAATATTTTACTTATATAGAAATAAATCCAAAGACAAGACACTGATTTTGATTTTGAAAAGCTTTTCGAGTCAAGCAAATGAGAATTCAATTCAATTGAATTGTTTATTTTTTCTATTCCAGAAGCGCTTATTGCTTACTACGAATACTATAAACTTTTAACTTTATTTACTTACAACAAGTGTATTTATTAAATTCTCTTAATAATAAATAAAATATAAACATTTACTAACGACACCCATAAACCTGTTCAATAAATTCTCATAAAGAGAATATTTAACCCAGGGAGTATGATTTGGATTACCCTGTCCAAATTTATTCCTTCCGTGTTCTTATTAGACTGCCGGGGTGTCGGATCCCATCTACCATTTTATTTGATTCGTCTTTGTGTGGTCTTGCAATTGGATCGAACTCTCGTCCTTTTAATAGTGTTTTTTAGTTCCTCGTCTAATTCGCTTTCTTTTCCCAATACTCAGCTTGTTGATGGTTATTTCACAACTTACTTATATGTACAAACCCGCTCACAAGTAGCACTGCCGTACACTTCCCTTATTCAAAAAGTTAAATTTTAAAATGGTAAATCTTGTAAGAGTTTTTTTCATTTAAATCGATAATGTTGCCTTCAAAGTAATCTCCATTGAGTCCAGTGCACTCAGCGATTTTTCCCTTACTATCTCCTCTGGTCTGTTAAAATGCGTTCTCCAAAGCGGTTGCTTATGGCGGCCGGACAGGCAAAAGTTATAGAAATGCGAGACCCACGAATTGTCCTTCCACAGTTGATGTCTTTTTTTGTGAATTGCATCATGCAATCATCTCATAACGCCCAAATAATACTCCTTGTTGACAGTCAGTGAGTATTGCCTTTCTTTGACTGGAAACGAGGTGGTTTCTTCTGTCTTGACTCATATGGAGCACCCCATTTACTGGTTTATGTGTCGTATTCATGAAGGTTTGGTCGAAATTAGCCTCGGAAAGCATGCCCTTTGCAGAAACTTTGAGTCTTTTGCAGCTTTGCAGCGACACATCTCAAGCCGAATTGGTTCGTTAAAATGCCGTGAACGGATCTAATCGAGTTGTTGTTCATCTCTGTTAAGTTTCTGATGGTCAATTTGGGGTTTGTGGCCAGTAAGTCTTTGATTTCATCGACGTGTTCCGCAGTTGGTGTCAATGGTCCTGCCTGAAATGTCGTCATCATCGACGGCTTCACGACCAGTTCTGAGGCATGCATGCTAACAAGCGTAAACCACTATTTCCAAGGGAACTACATGCACTCTCTCTTTACCAAGAAGTCCTTTCGTGGAATTCTTAATTATTAATCTTATGACTTAGTGCATCATTAAACGAGATTGTAAGCGGTAAGTACAGTGACTCCAAAAACTATTCGCTCATCTACCTATGTGACCGAAAAAAAGTATATAGGACAAAAACTAGTAGGACTACTATTTAAGTAAGTCACATGATTTAACAAAATAAATTTAGAAAGTATTCATCGCATTCACTCAATCAATTTATCCCTATGTAACGGAACTTCTAAAAGTAAAAAGTAGGTAAAACAGACGCGTGGCTCAATATTCATTATTCAGAAAGTAACAACAGAATAGATCAGTGTGATTTTCTTCTTAAAATGTGTCGAAAAAGAAAGCAAACATCCATTGGAGTGAAATATTATTTTAGATCTGCATAACTCTTGTGCATCGACTAGGTCTATTGCTAAAAGCGTTGATCGGCCATATTCCACTAAAAAAAACATTACCGATAGGTATTCTGGTAAAAATAATATACCGGGTGACTTACTCGAACTCTAACTTTTTAAAATGCTATAATTTTTTTATTTTTTGATAAATTTTATTGCGCCAAAGCAATAAATGTTGAAAAATACATCAATTTTCAAATTGTATCAGTAGTTTTCAATATGTCCACCTTTGGCGCGAATAATGGCCTTGAGACGGCCGAAGAAAGCATCGCACGCTGCATGCAAGTGGCTCTGCGGTATTTTGGCCCATTCCCGGCGAAGCGCTTGTTTGAGGTAGTCCAAACTTTGGTATTTTTTAGTGCCAACCTTCGCCTTCAAAATACCCCAGACAGAGAAATCCAACGGATTTGCATCCGGAGAATTTGCAATCCATTGTGTCGAAGAAATGAAGTGTGGAACATTGTTTTTTAACCAATCTTGGTTGTAGCGCGCTTTGTGAGACGGTGCCGAGTCTTGTTGGAATGTCCACGGTCACCGACCGAAATGATTGTTTGCCCAAGGCTTCAATACTGCCTCTAAGACAGTTTCACGGTATACGATCGCATTAATTTGGACGCCACGGCCACGGTCCAAAAATACGAGCGGAGAGCGACCATCGGCGGTTATGGCGGCCCAAACCATCACCATCGGTGCTGCCTGCTTTCTGGTGGCCGTCCGAAAGTGTGAATTTTCGAAGGACCTCTCCTGCAAGTAAACTCGGTCATTTTGTTTGTTGACATGTTGCTCGATAACAATTGGCCACTCATCGGAAAAAACCAAATTCGGCAACTTTTAACTTTTCTGTTGCTAACTTTTTTCTGTTGCGGTGTAAGATCGTGTGCGTTTTGGAACTTCAATGGCTTGAGCCCAAGCTCATTTTTCAGTATGTGTTGCATCTGTTCCAACGATATGTTGAGCTCACGAGCCATTTTTCTTCCACTTCGACGCGAATTTCGCTCAATTCGAGCCTTCAATCTCCGAACCATTTCTGCCGATGTTGCTGTTTTTAATGACCACCTCCATGGCGTTTTGCAGCGCTGCCAGTATCACGGTAACGAGCTATGGTTCGAGACACAAATCATTTATTCACGTTCTGGATGGCTCTAACGATAGCTACTTGTGGTTTTCCAGCCAAATATAAAGCAATCACACTATCACGTTTGAATTCCATCGTGGATAAAAATTTTTCAACACAACTGAGACGCAAATCGTTTAAGAGGCTTGTAAATAATAAAATTATCTGTCATGTGTCAAAATTTGAGCTCACTATCATGAATGGTTTGGAAATTATAGCAGTCCGTAGTTGGTTGCAGTTCGAGTCATTCAGGGTGTAGTTTCAATTTGAATAAATACTCTCACCCTTAAACCACTTTGTTTGTTAAATTTTACTAACATGACGGTCTTAACTATTTTGGCCAATCTCTGTTTCAACCGGAAATTAATGTAATGCCACCAGCGATTTCTAAAGTTTTCTTATTAAAGTGTGTAATTTGGTTTGTTTTAAATAAAAAGTTTTAAGTTGAAATTTTTTTATTTTATTTTTTAAATGTCGTACACGCCACGAGAATACGCTTTAATGCACTTTATTTACTGTGAATGTGGAGGTAACGCTGGAGCAGCAGCAAGAACTTACGCAGAGCGATATCCAGCTGCTCAGCATTTTGACCATCGCGTGTTTATAAGAGTGCATAATTCATATTCGGAGGGAATAATACCGGGAAGAATTCATGGATCAGGGAGGCTTCATATTCATAATGAGGAAGAAGCCTTACGAAAAATTTAAAATTATCCAAGTACTTCGGTTCGAGACATCGAAAGAAGAACTGGAATGTCAAAATCAAAAGTACACAAAATGTTTAAAAGGAACAACCAACACCTTTTCACTTGCAATGAGTCCAGATCTTAGTTCCAAGGGATTACCCACAAAGACGTGAGTTCTGTCGAATAATGTTAAAAAAAAAAAATCAAGAAGATCCGAAATTTTTTCGACAAAATTTTATGGACTGACGAGTCGTCGTTTAAAAAAGATGGATTCGTCAATATGCACAACCTTCACAGTTGGCAAATAGAAAATCCACATTTGATACGTAAGGGCAAATCACAATACCATTTTAAAATTAATTTGTGGACTGGAATTTTGAATGGCCAAATCATAGGACCTTATGAACTACCAACAACACTAAATAATACAATTTATTTGGATTTTTTTGAAGACCGACTGTTTCATCTCTTGGACGACGACACGTGCCCCTTGCCATAGTCCAACCAATGTGTGGTGAGCTGCGTAGCTCATTATGGAAGAAATGTAAGACGATTTTTAGGCAACATTTACCCTGAAAGATGGATCGGGCGTGGTGGAGAAATGTTATGGTCTAAACGGTCACCGGATTTGAATCCGTTAGACTTTTTTTATTGGGGCTGCCTCAAAGAAAAATTGTATACTAAGCTAATAAGTAACATCACTGAACTTCGGCAACGGATACAAGCGGCTGCTAAAGAGATCAGTAATTCGGGAAGCACAAGGAACTTAAAACGACAGTTCTTCAAACGTTGTCAGACTTGTTTAGGTGTAGAAGTGGGTCATTCCGAACAATAACTGTAATTTAAGAAAAATGCCACACAGCAAAATAAAATGAAACAAAATAAATATTACATACTTGTTTTGAAAAAAATGTTTAATTTTTATTTGTTTTAGAACCATGCCTGATGAAGTTCAAATTGTTATAACTTTTGATCTAAGCGTAGCTTCAATAAGTGTTATACCTTTTTGGAAACTGCAAATACTGACCAAGTTTTTAAAAGGGAATGCCAACGCTGACCAGTGCATTTTTTTTCGAGGTGCTGTTTTAATTTGTCAAGTAAGAAAAGGGTTTGACAAAGTTTTCTGATTATTTTTTTTTTGTTTTGTGACGAGATGGTAAAGATAATTGAAAAATCTTTTTACCTTAAAATTAGTCCAACTATAGGGCAATGTTTTGCTGCAAGAATTATAAAAAACAAAAATTTACTGTGCATAGGGTGGCCAAAACACTGTTTCAAAGTAGGGAATATTTGGAATTTAAAAAACAGCCATGACTTAAGAACCGTTATGATTTGGTATAAACGAGTTACCAAATTCTGAGAGGCCACGACGCCCCCTTTTACCAGTTTCAGATTGGATCATGACTTACGGGACACCCTGTATATATACGCTTCATTTTCGTAGTCCTATTAGTTTTTTTCCTACATCTTTTTTTTCCGTCACATACTAGGTGGAGTGAAAAGTAACATCCTTAACCGCCAGAATGCGCTGTTACTGCAAAAAAGGTTATGATGCCTTGAAGTCCGTTCATATTTAGGCAGACATGCCAAATTTCAGTGCGATACTGTCTTTAGTTTTGTTTTGACAGCTGATTGTTGTTGAAGTGTTTGGCATCATGTTGAGTATGGACAAAAACGATTTTCGTTCTCTCATAAAACATTATTTTTTGAGAGGCAAAACGGCGAAGGAAACAAAAGAAAAGTTGGATAAATATTATGGGGCTAATGCTCCGTCAGATTACACCGTCAAATATTGATTTCGAGAGTTTCGTGGTGGCCGAGGTTACAGAGGACAATGTCAAAAAAATACATGAAACGGTGTTGGCTGACCGGAAAGTTAAGTTGCGCGAGCTAGCAGATACCACAAAGATTAGTACTGAGCGCACACGCCATATTTTGGGCAATATTTTGCATATGAAAAAGTTATCCGGCCGCTGGGTGCCGCGCATGCTCACTTCTGACCAAAAACACGAACCCGAGAGCACTTCGAAAGAGTGTTTGGTCTTGCTGATGCGGAATCGGGCGGACTTTTGGCGTTGATTGGTAACTGGATTTGGATCCCTCGGACTATTATCGCTTCCCAAACCTCAAAAGATGACTCATCAATAAAACATTCAGCTCACGCGAGGAAATCATCGACGCCACGGAGGAGTATTTGCAATTTTGCAGACCCTCCGGAAAATTACTTTTCGGACAGGAACACGAAGTTGGAAAATCGCTGGAATAAGTGCATCAAACTAAAAGGGGACTATTTGAATGATATAAAAAAACATTTAAAAAAATTTTTTTTTTAATCCCCAAGGAGGTTACTTTTCACTCCACCTAGTATGTGGATGAGCGAATCGTTTTTGGAGTCACTGTATGTATATTTTAAGATGGGTCTTTTCCAACATCAAATCACGAGAAAACAGATTACCACACATCGGGAGGACTGAAATGTAATAGGATATTCGCTTAAAACTCGAAAAAAAAAACCCATCTGGGCTCTCCGCTGAGTTGTCGGAGGCACTGGGAAAAAGAATTTTTTCCAGAACTATTAGAAGACTTGAGGAAGGTGCACTTAGAGGATTCAAGACCAGAAAGAACCATTTCTCTCAGAAACAGGAATTCGCGCTTGGAGTGGGCAAAAAAAACACATGCCTTTCACTGAAGAAGAGTCCAATATACTGTGGTCAGACGAATCTCACTTCGAGGGACGTATCATTTATTGATAACTTTTAATTTAGTCATAAAAAAATTTGAGTAACTTTGATGTAATGTACTTAATTTTATAATTTTTGAAACTGTTTTTTTTTTTTTTTTTTAACAGATTTTTAGATTTTTGGCACCCCTGGTGTGAGTTTTGAGAGACGAAAAGCTGGAGAGGCATACAAGCGTGATAATATTGTTAAGCACAAGGAGAAGGCAGTATAATGATCTGCGGTTGAATGGCAGCCAGCCGTGTGGGTGAAATGCATGTTCGTGAGGGCCGGATGGACTCTTGCAAGTACATAAATATATTGGAAAATGTGATACAACAACCCTTATCCAACATTTTTGGGGATATCAATACAGTGCGGTGATACATCTTCGGAAGAGCGCCGCAAGCTAGTTAGCTCTATTCATAAGAGGATCGCTGATGTCATAAAGGCCAAAGTCGGTCCAACCAAATATTAATTATATTTAATAAAACTATTTATAATTTTATACCCGGGGTGGCTAATACCTTTGGCCAAGGCTGTATAAAAAAGCGAATTTTAAAGGGTTTTTTTTCAGGGCGAACTTGCGAATATTACCCGCTTTATCAAGGAGACCAAACCATACTCCTAAGGATTATAAAAAGATCTTTTTTAAATCAGCGAGTTAAATTTGGGCATTTCCAATTAATCCAACCAAGAACGAGCTGAAGAGGTTTTATCATCCTTCAGAAGTGCGAAGAGCTTTTCATATCATATAAGAATCGGGAAGCTAGACTTCAGTTTGCAAAGAGCCAGTCTTAACTCGGGTATTGGCAAATAGATAAGAAAACTTTCATTCAAATGAATCCAAGTTAAATATGAAAGGATTCTGGGGTTGAGTCATATACGAAAATCACAAAGCTAAAGGATGATGCACAAGAGGCAAACCTTAACATAGAGGGCAAGTATGATGGTCTGTAGATATATTTTAGTCTAAACAATAGGGTCAATTCACAAAATTACAGACCGTTTTATTTATAGTATAAGGACCTATTTTGAAATGTGATGATGCCGTATGGCGATAAGGTATAGAACTTAAGTGAACCTAGAGACACGATAATGATGCTAAGCACACAGCTTAAGTTCAATCCCCTATTCTTAATAAAATCGTAAACCAAAGGATTGAGCTAGATAACTGTCGAAGCAAGGAGTTGAAGAAAAATATTTCAGATAACGCAATAGTTAACTTTATTGATTCTATATCCCGAAGGTGAGCAACAGTTATCAAAAACAAACAGTGGGTATGCATCAGAATATTAAACCTTAAATTTGTAAGCTATATTTCTCTCTTCTATTTTATTTTATTACAGAACACAAGCAGGATTGCTAATAAGCAGGATTGCGTGCTTTAGTTTTGTCCCACGTTTTATGCACTCGGCGATTTTGTGACCAGATCGGTTCTCTAGGAACTCTCTCAAGCGTTTTAAGCTCGGTGTTTTGTCAAGATCAAGATGATATTCATCGATGACTATTATACAGAGTGGCTCTTAATTCGTCAACGATAATTTGGGAAATGATTCCTAGGCATATTCTAAGAAAAAAATCGTTCCACAGTAAGGGTCTATCTCCAATGTTGACAGCATTTATCGAGGATTTAAGAAAAGGCTTACTTTGGTGTACCCTGGCCCATGTTAATGGAAATAGCTCTGTACTAATAGTAGAAACTGTAGGACTTCATTTTTAGAAGAAATACGCTTTTGTAGTGGAGGTTAAATAAAGTTGATATCTTGTTTGAGTCTTTAGATATCCAATTTCGAAGCCTGTTCCATTTTCATTGCGTATGCTATGACCTCAAAGTCAAAAATTAGCATTAGCGCGTTTATGGGCTGTTCAATGGAAGTTCAACTTGTGCGCGACAAAGATACCATGAGCTTTATCCTAACCGACGACTTCCTAGTAAAGAAATATTTGAAAATACGTATCGAATGCTGCGAGAAACGGGATCAGTATCAAATATACGATCGAATGCGGGAGCTCCACAAGTAAGAAGGATTTCGGCTGATGAAAGAATACTGGAAGCTGTTACAACTGATCCATCAATCAGCATCAAAAGCTTAGCTTTGCAATTCAATGTTTCCAGACATAAAATTTCTAATGTACTGCATTGCGAAAATCTTTATCCATGCCACCATACATCTGTACAAGAACTACTTCCCAATGATTTGGAAAAGAGACTTGAGGAAAAGAGACTAGTTGCTGGAGTGTAGCTTGGGTGACAACGAGTTTATTAGCAGAATTCTTTGGACGGACGAATCTCAATTTACAAGAGATGGAATCACAAATTTTCATAATCTTCATACGTGGGCTGCGGACAATCCACAAACAAGGAGACATACTAAGTCATTTCAACACCAATTCAGCGTCAATTAGTGGGCAGGTGTACTTGGAAACAAGTTATTCGGCCCCTTCAAAATACCACCTAGGCTGAATTCTACAAACTACCTGGAGTTGATGCGAAATGATTTAGCAGAACTATTGGAGGACATTCCACTGATTTAACTAGCTTCAGCCCACTATGGTCGTGAGGTCAGGAATTGGCTGGATAAAAAGTATGTTGATCATTGGATAGGAAGAAATGGACCAGTTCACTGGCCTGTAAAGTCACCTGAGCTTACAGTATTGGATTTGTTTGTATGGGGAAGAATGAAAGAACTTGTTTATTCACTCGAAATAGCAACTTAAATTCAATTGGAAGAGCGTATTCTCAAAGCGTCATCTAAAGTGATACAGCAGTTAGCATCAATAAACCTTCGCAGTGAAATCCAAAAATGGGATCCAGCATATATACAACACCAAGGAGGACACTTTGAGCACCTTATAACTGTTTTAGTACACACATAAAATAAAAATTATCCAAAACCACATAAAACCATTTTTTATTCATAGCTTTTGGAGTTTAAGCAAAAAAAAACTTTCCCAAGTACGAGTATCATAAAATCTATGGATTTATGTGCAAACTTGATGATGTTTTTTTTTTATTATTGTTACTTTCATAAGAAAAAATTTGTAAAACGTTGTTAGTTAGGCATTTTCTGGAGAAAAGCGACCTCAATGTCAAAAATTAGCATTGAAAATGGAACAGGCTTAGAAATTGGATATCTAAAGACTCAAACAAAATATCAACTTTATTTAAACGCCGTTACAAAGACTAGTATTTCTTTTAAATATAAAGTCCTACACGAAGTTTATACCATAAGTACTAGCAGAGCAATTTCCGTCAACATGGGTCAAGGTACTCCAAGCATTTTATTAAATCCTCGATAAATGATGTCGACATTGGAGATAGACCCTTACTGTAGAACGATTTTTTTCTTAGAATTTGCCCAGGAATCATTTCCCAAATTATCGTTGACGAGTTAGGAGACACCTTGTATATCTACAGCAGTAGTATCCTACACTGGTTCCTGGTGATTTCAGTTTCAATAGTAAGCCTACAAAAACTTAATCCATTCCTAAATTTGAGCGGCAAAGATGTATACTATCTTTTTTTTTATATGTTTGCAGATGTAATCTTCTTGTGTGCCAGAGTGATGAACGGTATTTCTTCAATGAGCGGTCGGCTAGAGTATCCTTCCCATCTTGCATGTAGTATTAGTAGAGTGGATATCTATTTTTTGCTTCTTCTGTGTGAATTTTTTCTAAGATCACATATACTCAACTCTTTCAGAAGAAAAAGTACCAGCAGTCCTCGGATAATACCGATTCCTTTCCTTTTGTGTTGGCATGCCACATTTCTTATAGTCCTTAGACGTTTCAATTTCTTGCTGTCTTGATTGAATACATTTATTTGTTTGCAGCTTCAGACAACCCCAACCAAGCTTTTCTCAATTTGGTAGACCCATGTAATGTAATGTCCTGATGTACAAAAAAAATTATTGCACATATTATTCAATGCAATGTTCCTAGAGACATTCTTTTAAACAAAACACTGATTACAGTCCTTTCTCATACTCATCCACTACGTTAAATCAGTTTATGATAAACTTGGTCTTATGAGATGTCATATTGCATTCTAACCACCAAATCTTATGTCTATCTCGATTAAGAAATCCATATTTGTAATCCTAGACCCATCCTTCACTTTGAAAAAGAAAAAGGTCCAAGCGCAGTTTCGTTGGAGTAATTTATTTTATATTATACTGTGCAGAATATCTCTTTGATCCTTATGTGATGTGGATTTTTCGACTGCACTGTTTAGTGGTTCTCGAGCTGGGAAGAAAACTAAGTTTCGTTGACGTTGAAAGGCTTGGGCAAAAATTCATTAATACCGAAGTTGTAGATTTTGGCTGGTCATTGCACTCTATATTTCTTGAACCACTGTCATTCCCGCTAAAACAATTGCCCTTCGAAGATACCACCTTGATCAAAATGTTCCCGCACCATACCACCGTGTGGCGCTCCCATTGTTCCAATTTGAGTTCTGTTTTTGTTTTTTGTTAAGTTGGTAAATCTGTTGTTGACATTCCCTCTAAATCTTAGCGTCATAGCTTGACATTTGCAAAAGTTACGTAGCCAAGAGTACATCTATCTCTGTGTATTGGCGATTTTTTTACAATTTTAGAAATGGATTTAAATTTGCAACAACGACCTTGTACGAGTATTAAATTTTGCGTAAAAAACTGATTTAATGGATATTGGATATGTTGGAAAAGTGTTTCGGCAATGATTCTCTAAAGAAAACGGTCGTTTACCAGTGGCACGAGCGGTTCAAAAGTGGTTGTGAGTCCATCGAAGATGATGAACGCAGTGGCAGACCATCGACATGGAAAACCGACGAAAACATTGATGAAGTAAAAGATTGGTCAATAACCGCAAATTAACCATCAGAGAGATAGCGGATAGCCTATGGATCCGTCCAAGACATTTCGGTTAATGATTTGTGTTTCCGTCGTATAGCAGCAAAGTTGGTGTCAAAAAACCTCAATTTCATGCAAAAAAGAGACCGTGTTGACGTCGCAAAAGTGATGATTTGCGAGACTGAATCCGATCCCACATCCATCAAAAGGATCATTACTGGAGACGTGACGAGGGTTTGTGAGTGCGACATGCAATCCAGACATCAGGCAAATGAATGAGCCGAGACCAAAAAAACCACGTCGTTTTCAGTCAAAAAAGAAGGCAATGCTCACGGTTTTCATGGATTACAACGGTGTAGTGCATCATGAATTTTTGCCAGAAGGCCAGACAGTAAACAAAGAGTATTATTTGGGCGTTATGAAACGTTTGCGTGAAAAAATTCGCCGAAAGAGACCAGAATTGTGGGCAGAAAACTCGTGGATTTTGCACCATGATAACGCACCGTCGCACAGTGTCATCATTATTCGTAATTTTTTGACGAAAAATGCAACAAATACCATCCAACAGCCACCAAATTCACTTGATTTGGGTCCCTGTGACGTGTTTCTATTCAATCGAGTTAAAAAACCACTACGGGGAACGCGTTTCAGCAGCCGAGAGGAAGTAATGGAAAAATCGCAGGAAGCACTGATGGACATACCGAAAACCGAATATAAAAAATGTTTCGAGGATTGGATCAAGCGCTGGCATAAGTGTGTTGCAGTCGATGGGGATTACTTTGAAGGGGACAATATAGATGTAGATGAATAAACTTTTATTTTTAATTTTCGGGATAAATTCCTTTTTGATCAAGGTGGTATCACTGGTGTGGTTCAATGCACGAATGGAATGTTCGCTTTTGATGTATGTTCATATGTATAATTGCCGCGAGCAATTACAATATATTTCCCGAACTGTAAATTACATACTTTTCCCGCCGATGAACGCAATCAAGTTACGATGTAACAACATGTTATACATTAACGGCACCGTCACGTTCTTGAAAGGTTTTGCAGATTTGTTTGCTTTTTTTTGTTATGAAGGAAAGTGGCGCTACAGCTCTCCGCAAATTCCATTTTAATTGCACGGCATAAACCGACTGCAACAACGTTGATAATACATTTTCAACTTGCACTCAATAGCTTTTCTCTTGCTAACCCCACACAATAACATCATTTACCACCTTGATCAAAAAGTTCCCGGGGGACACCACCTTGTAGCGCTTCCATTGTTCCGATTTGAGTTTTTTTTTTTTTGTTAAGTTGGTAAATCTGTTGTTGACATTCCCTCAAAGTCTTAGCGTCATAGCTTGACATTTGCAAAAGTTACGTAGCCAAGAGTACATCTATCTCTGTGTGTTCGCGATTCTTTACAATTTTAGAAATGGATTTAAATTTGCAACAACGAACTTGTACGAGTATTAAATTTTGCGTAAAAAACGGATTTAATGGTGCGCGAACGTTGGAGATGTTGGAAAAGTGTTTCGGCAACGATTCTCTAAAAAAACGGTCGTTTACCAGTGAAGATGATGAACGCAGTGACAGACCATCGACAGCGAAAACCGACGAAAACACTGATGAAGTAAAAGAAATGTAGCTCAATAACCGCAAATTAACCATCAAAGAGACAGCGGAGGACTTGAACATTGGCTATCCGTCCTAGACATTTTGGTTAATGATTTGGGTTTCCATCGTGTAGCAGCAAAGTTGGTGCCAAAAGACCTCAATGTCATGCAAAAAAGAGACCGTGTTGACGTCGCAAAAGAGATGATTTGCGAAGCAGAATCCGATCCCACATTCATCAAAAGGCTCATAACTGGAGACGAGACGTGGGTTTATGAGTACGACATGCAATCCAGACATCAGGCAAGTGAATGAGCCGAGACCAAAAAAACCACGTCGTTTTCAGTCAAAAATGAAGGCAATGCTCACGGTTTTCATGGATTACAACGGTGTAGTGCATCGTGAATTTTTGCCAGAAGGCCAGACAATAAACAAAGAGTATTATTTGGGCGTTATGAGACGTTTGCGTGAAGCAATTCGCCGAAAGAGACCAGAATTGTGGGCAGAAAACTCGTGGATTTTGCACCATGATAACGCACCGTTGCACAGTGGCATCATTTTTCGTAATTTTTTGACGAAAAATGCAACAAATACCATCCAACAGCCACCAAATTCACTTGATTTGGGTCCGTGTGACTTCTTTCTGTTCAATCGAATTAAAAAACCACTACGGGGAACGCGTTTCAGCAGCCGAAAGGAAGTAATGGGAAAATCGCAGGAAGCACTGATGGACATACCGAAAACAGAATATAAAAAATGTTTCGAGGATTGGATCAAGCGCTGGCATAAGTGTGTTGCAGTCGATGGGGATTACTTTGAAGGGTACAATATAGATTTAGATGAATAAACTTTTATTTTTAATTTTCGGGATAGATTCCTTTTTGATCAAGGTGGTATCACTGGTGTGGTTCAATGCACGAATGGAATGTTCGCTTTTGATGTATGTTCATATGTATAATTGCCGCGAGCAATTACAATATATTTCCTGAACCATAAATTACGTACTTTTGTCGTCGATAAAGGCAATCAAGTTACGGTGTAACATGTTATATATTAACGGCACCGCCACGTTCTTGGAAGGTTTTGCAGATTTTTTTGCTTTTTTTGTTATGAAGGAAAGTGGCGCTGCTGCTCTCCGCAAATTCCATTTTTATTGCGCGGCATAAACCGACTGCAACAACGTCGATAATACATTTTCAACTTGAACTCAATAGCTTTTCTCTTGCTAACCCCACACAATAACATCATTTATATGTTGCAGTGGAATTTATGCAAAACTTTGCACCTATGTAGAGTAGTTTGTCAAAACTTAATTCGCAATTCTGTGTGGCCAGTGATTCGATCTTCAATATTCCAATTTCATTGTTGGATCTTTTGTTTATTATGAAGAACAGTCACTTGTTCAGTGTTTCGTTGTTCCACGTCGTTATTGAAATTTGTTTGTCGATTCTTTTGTATAAAAATGTTCACCATCGTTGTCATTTCCTCTGCCTAGCGGTAGAATGTTTTGCTGACCATTTGTGTTACCGCAAAGTTGACATCTAGTGCCAAGATAGGCCTTCACTATAAGTCTGAGATGCACATTTAGGATCAACAACCCAGTATTTAATGGCAGAAAAGAAAGGTTCACATCTGCAAATAAATTCACACTTTAGTTTAGATTATAAAACATTTAAGACAAACATTAAAGTAAAACACATTTTACTATTGAATTTATTGTTACTATATTTAGTGTATCTTTTGACATATATGTACGATTACGTACGAATCTATTTTGATTCAAAAAAAAAAGAGAGGCAAAAAAAAAAGAAAACTCTTATTTAGAACAGCAATTTATTTTTTCTTTAATTGAATCCGTATATCTAAATTCTCCATTTATCTTTGACATCAAATATATTTATCGCCTTTTATTCAACCTTTCAATGTATTTTGTTCTAGTTAGTGCACCACTTCCACTGGTAGGATCCATCATACGATTCCAATCTGTTTGACCAACTACAAAACCAATTGCGCGCATTTTATCTTGAGCACGTTTTTCCTCAATATCAGCCCAACGAACCTAAATTTGAAAACAAGCAAAAGTTAAAAATATAAGTTACAACGTAACGATAATGGGGCTTACTCTTTTCTTTCCATTTGTAGAAGTCGTCGGTTCCCAACCGTCAATTTGAAGATATTCGCCGATTGTAGCAGTGCCACGTTTGGAAATCGGTTTACTGGTACCGTCAAGGCGAGCTGGAATTGAATTGATGATCAGCATGAATCAAATTTATGTGATTTTTTAACTATGCTTACCTAGATTCTCTGTTGTTGGATCAGTATCCCATTTGCTTTTTAGAAACCCACCCACCTAATTATGCAAATAGGAATAGAAGAAAATCATTAACTGCTATAAGCCTAAATGATACGGGTATTCGATGGGTATAAATCCCAAATAACATTGTATTCTGGTAGCAAAATATTACTCGTACACTCTTTCCTTTGTAGTACCTTTCAAGCTAACAATTAACGCACAACCTAGGGCTTTAAGAATAAGGAATGGACATCCACAATATGGCATACCCGTCTTGCAAGCGTGGATTTATTTTTCTCAGTAATTGAGTCAATCTTCGATCAGAATATTATGGAATGGGGTTTCAAAACAAAAATGGAAATCAACAAGTTTAGCTCAAAAAATGCCTTTCGAGGGTTTGTACTGTCAAGCATGCTTCTGATTTTAATCGTTTGTAGTTTTTTTTAAAATTGGTTAGCTATACAAATGACGTTTATGTTGAATAAACCTCAACTTACAGTTAACTCCAAGTAAGAGACATTTAAAATAGGACGCATGACAGTTAATGCAGTTTTTGGTAAAATCATCGCTAGATATGGCTATACCCATGGCGGCATTCTTTGGTTCGTCAGTTGTTGCGTAAGAAAAATAGGCTAAAATACAGGTGAAATACTAAAAAGCACAAAAAAAAATATTTTCCGTTACGTCTCTTTCGGCAGACAACCACGAACACCTGAGAGTCAAGATTTAAGAATAATAGAGGTTAACACTGTACCGCCGCTTCGCATTCGAAAAGCCAAAAACGTAAATCCTTCTTATCTGTGCTCTGGACTGCCAGTTACATTTATATTTATATTTATTGATTTATGTAAATATATTGTAATATCGCTGCTCACCGTAAGAATATCGTTGGTAAATTTTGTGTGCCCAATATTCACATGAAGAAGATTCATCCTCTTAAAAATTACACACCTACGGTTCCCCCACTTAGTATTTATTTTTAATTTTATCTGAACTCATGTCTAACCGATATACGCCCCTCTATTAATTGTTCCATTATTATTCATAGAGTAGAGGCTCTATGTAACAAATTCCGATTACAAGGGCAACTTCCCTGTTCGCCTTTCATCGTATATTAAAGCCTTGGATTTTCTACAGACACACAGTCTACAGATTCTCATAGATCGCTTTCATTTCATTGCATTGTTGATACGAGATTTAAACATCTCGGCTGCGACTTAAAAATAGTAAACACTCATTGCTTGTTATCTTGCCACTGTTCAGCTATGTATGCACCTGCTTTTTGACCTTATCGCAGTCCCATTTATGTTGCACTGTGTTTTTTTTCGGGTTAGTTGTTAAGTTATTGTCTCCGAATTATATTTTCCTAGTTTTGCTGCAACTCGTAATCGGATCTATCTCAGACTGGTACTTATCGGTCCATTCCTTACTTTGTGCATGCAGCTTCTGTTTCTGTTGGAAGGATTTTGTATGTCTTATACATTCTTTTGTCAGATCTCAATTGTTATTGCTTTTTTTTTTATGGATCAGAGTATATGAATTTGCAGACTTCAATACTATTTCATAGAACGCTCCGAAAGAAATTTCGAAAATTCTTGATGACTTTGCTGCTGAATAATAAAAACTAAACAATATAGGGGTTTTCAATTAACGCGGACCACATGTAGTCAACCATCTATTTATATCGATGTTCCTAATCCATACTGACTTTCGTTTGCAATTTATAAGATTACAAAAAGTTATTTAAAGTTTTTGATCTGTTGTGTTTTCATTTATTTGTTGGTTTTAAAAATATTTAAAAAGTTAGAAGTAATTATGTGTTCGTATAAGATAATACAATTTTCGTTGTATAGAAATGTGACTGTCCATCACACAAGCGACTAAAAACCTTCATCGCATGTCATAAAATTTTAAAATTCATTAAACGACAGCTGTAATTTTAAAATTTGTAGTCCCTTTCGTGAAGCACAATTTTATTCCCATGCAACAAAACTTTCATTACTTTGTAATTTTTATTACAAAATATTTAAAAAGTCGGTTATGCTATTTTGTTTTATTATTTTTAGTGTTCACTTATTTTTAGTTCACTATTCATCACAACTTTCAAATTTTTCAAGGCAAAAGTACAAGTATACATCCTACAATAGGTACCACATTACAGTGCACTACTGTTCCTGTGTTTAATATTCATATTCATAAAGAATTGATATTTGTATTACACGGTTAGTTCGGCCGATGTCGTCGTAAGCGATCCATTTTTCCTCAGCATGTCAATTAAATAGCGATCACCAATGCGAATTCCATCAAGTGTTCCTACATTGGCTAAGGCGATATATGCTTAGCCTTCTGCGAACAGCAGTAATACACTATAGAAAGGTCTAAAGAGCTCCCCTGCATTTCGTGTTCTAAGATTTACATGATAGGTCTGTTGGTTGCATTCTCCGTTTAACCGAACTGATATCTTTATTTTTTCAAAAACGGCCGGAGCACGTGTTAAGTTTTTTGGAAAATTGGATAGAAAGAGAGTAAAAGGTGTTGGGCTCAGTGATTATTTCCCTCCATGGTATATTCGTCGCATATATTTCTGCACAGAGATAGTAATGCATTGTGACTTGGGTTGTGAATCATATATTCATAGCATCATTAGCAAAGACCCTTAGCAGGATCATAGTTTGACCGTACTCCAACGAATATTTCATTTACACTGACGTTGTACTAATTTCGCATTATCCATTCTCCATGCTGAATCCATCACCCGATCTTGTTATATTGTTTTAATCATTGCTGTTCATTTGTCTCTGCCGGGCTTAGACACTTTCTGATTTTGATTAAACATTCATTGGTTCGTAGGATATATTTGGAGAATTTTGTCTACTGAGAATATGCCGCATTTGTCCCTAAATTTTTGCAGTTGTGTAGTGTTCTTCCCTAAGTCGACGGAGGTAGTATCATCTCATATTCTGTATTAGCTTTACAGCTTTACAAACGGGAGCATTCACCATAAACTTGTTGTTGTTGAGGCTAAGTATAATGTTGATCAAATATATTTTAATACTTAATGTCCTCGTGTTGGCGATTGTTGCATCAAATCATTAATGAAAGTTGTAACCCTCCTCGTTAGGGGTATCATGGTTGTTACATAATCCAGTCTATTTGCTGAAGAAATGTGATTTACTATTGTAGTATATGGTGTATCAGATAGCTAGTGTTGGGAATCAGGTCAGTAATCGTCTAAAGTAGCGCCCATATTGATGTACCTATTGATGTAGTTTGTGACGTTGCTTTCGTCGAAGTTACTAAAGTAATCATCTTCGGGGCTCATGTTTAAAAATCAATGAAAGTTTGTCGTTTCACGCTTATTGTTCGTGAGGAAGAGATGTAACGAAATCATTCAAGATCATGTGCTTAGCCTATGTAAGTTATTGAATGCCGTGTGGTTGAATCAAAAATAGGCAGACGAAAACACACGCCTTTGTCTCATATTGTTAACGTTAAGGGGCCTTTGTCACTCTTTCTGAAAGTAATTTCGATTTACAAAAAGTTTCCGTTAATGTTTTTCCCAACATTGAAATGTTCAGGATGTTATGCTTTCATATACTCGTAATGTCCTGGAGCCGTTTTTCATCCACATAATATATGTAGTATTGTTAATGGATTAAGGATGTTTTTTTCTTGTTAACTCATATGATCTTAATAATTTTATAAAGCCGTAGCCAGTTTGTGATCAGAATCTATCTCCACTCTTCGTTTACTTCAAACATACTGGTATATCGGCAAGATTTACCATTTATCTTCTATTTGATATTGTGAGACCTGAACATCACTGACCAAGTCATCATCAACAAAAAAATGAAAATAAGGGAAATTGTTTGCCCATGTTTACGTTGTATTTTAGCAACAGAGCTGAATCATCCTATCAGTGAAAATATAACTCAGAATCATAATTTGTAACTCTGTTATCGCCGGATTTACCCACTTTGATCTTCAGTTACGATTTCAATTATATGATGACTTGGCTTTGTAGCAAAAATTAGAACAAAATAAACACACACATGATATTTTATTTGTTATCCGTAGGATTAGGTTAACGAGCCGGGATGCTGATACGGATACATCCTTACTGATTCTTCTTTTAATATGTAACAACAATTTTGATTAGGATGTTTTGGCGATTTCTAGGTGAAAACAAATGATAGTATTGTACAATATGATGGATGACCTTGAAAAATTACGAATCTATATCTCAGACGAAGCTCTAGGTCTCTAACAGCTGGAGTTAACTGAGACCGAGTTAGTTGTCCCCTTTTCTACCGCGGTACAATTGATATATTCTTCAATTGAAGTTGAAGTCGCTTAAATTAGTTTGCTGTGTGCTGTGTAAAATATAGAATCGAAACTATTACTGCGGTGAACTCGAATTAAGATGAAAATGTTATTTCATCTTACATTCATTTTATAACAAAATAATGTCCTTTTTCCTATTCGATTTGTATGCTGCGATTGTAATACTGCTTCTCATCAAACTGTGCAAGAAATTTGGTCATAACTGTTGCCGCTTTTTATCTGCCCATACATACCTTGATGTTTTTAAATATCATATCTATTTTCCCCCAGTTGTTTCCGGTTTTACTACCATTTTGTACCTTGGAAGTGCTGAGATACAGACGTCAGTGAAATTAGAAATCTGTCTGCAATTTTGTTCTTGAAATACAACATTAAGGAGAAGTAAGGAAGTCTACATGTTATATTTCTAACGCGTACGATATGATGTCTTTTGGTTTAAACTAAGTAAAGAAAGACCGATGTATGTAGTACAAAAATTGTGCCTTGTTCCTTTTTTAATACGGATAATGCTGGTAAAATTAATACGGAAGCCTAGATTTTTATTACCTGTTCATCACTGATTCCAATGTCAATTACTCCAAAGTTCTTTCAACTTTTATGAGATTCAATCACTCTAAATGTTAACACATTTCATTAAGAAATGAAAGCAATCGGATTATTTTATTTAAAACTATTTCGGCAGACGTACTGCTTAGTCAATCTATACAATGTAATGAGTTTTGCTGTTACTCCAAGAAGAAGTATAGAAGCAGATACTTCTCATTTAGTCTGCATTTTGCTGCTTTCATTATTCGAAGAAAGATTTTATATAGAACTGCATTGATGTCGATTGATGTGCCATTCGAAAGTCAGTCTGGCAATGTTTATGAGATCCTTGCCCTGGAGAACAATTGCAGCCTATTGATGATACTTTTGACTAATTTCCAACTCTTCCAACTATGATAGCACGAATTTCCGAGTGATGATAAAACAAAAAATTTAAATTTATGTCGAACTTAACATGGCGAAGGATGTGTTAAGTTTTTTGGAAAATTGGACAAAGAAAGAAGGATCATTTTTGGGTTCTGTGCTTATTTCTCTCCATGAGTGGCGTCTTATATTTAATGGAATGACTGAATTATTGTTGTTGCTGTATTGTAGGGAGCACACCAGGTTTTGATCGCCCGAAAAGAAAGCATATCCCTCAAATCCTGTCGGGAATCTAATGCCGATCCTTCCGAATTGGGAAGCATTACACTTTAGCCAAGGCCACTAGCTTATATGCATTTCTAACGTTGTGGTGTTGATGTGTTCAGTAACGTTGAACTATAAACAGGAAAACATGTTGCCATCTAGAAACATACGATAATTGTTTTTAAACTTAATTGAGATAATCTTTAATATTATTATTGACACAGGTGGTATCCACTGCGTTTTCGTACCAACATGCTGTTATTGCCAGCATAACCGAGATCGTGTACTCGAAGTCTACATCATAACGTCGACAAGCGGAAAAAAGCTGTCGAGAACACTAATTGCTTTCTCTTATTTTGTTGATTTTAGACAAATAGTTGTTACGTTTGTAAAACAAGTACAATATTCTCTATAAGGGTTATGGAGAGTTCTTTAAAGCAGATAAAGAGAAGTTATAGTAGTGTCGTTGTACGAGTAGCAGTAGAATTTCGCCAATTGGTTGTTAGTTTTTGTTTTTGATGTATAATCCACTATTACACTCGTCCATTTTTGCCGTGGCAGATTATTCCATGTCCATGATTCCTACATCCATTTGTAACTGATGTACGTGCAAGATGAACAGAAAATAGCGCCTTTAATCTAATATCCTACAAAATCCTCAGCATTTTAACACTTAGATATTATATCCTATTCTTTTATTAATCCTTAAAATATGTAATGCATATAATTACATTTAATGCTACACATTTCTCCAACGTATCGACTGCGTATCGTCATGATTAATGATACGAAGATTTTGCTGATGCTGATATTGAACACTCAAATGTGTTCCAATTATTTTTCTTTCGCTCTCCTCCCGGAATCCCGGTCGAGATTTGAGCATCTATTGCTAGCTAGAATAGTAAATTCTGCTGGTTTGTTCAGCCCTTGTCCACTATCGTTTTTTCAGTAAGAAAAACAAGCTTTTTTAAACGTTTACGTCTATTTTCGTTTATTTCTCGTACATCGTCAAACATTGTGAAGCGTATATTAAAACTGGACGAAGGACTGTCGCTTATAACAAACTTTTAAGTTTAAGTGTAATTTTTCCTGTACACAAAATACCACGGGGTTTTCGCGCCATAAAAACCACGATAACATTATGTGCAATATTGTGATTGCAATCTTATTGGTACTGTCTAATTATTTGAATTTTTTCCACTTCGGTAAGATAACTCTAAATAGATGTCAGGAGTTGGATTTGCGAACTCGGAACAATGGCAATGCAGATACTCTGGTTTTGATTTTACCGATGGGTAAATGTTGGAGTTTTTAATATAGCCTTTGCCTTCTATATAATGGAACAAGAAAGCTCTTCCGCCCCTGGTTAGGCCGATTATGGCCTGTACTTCGAAGGTTATACGATTCCTCGATTTTTAATTCTTCAATGCCTTGGATTCCGTAAAATCTGCAGTTTCTTTTTCGTGGGCGACAGCCGAGGGATCCTTTGTTGAACAACGCGTTTAACTACTCGTTCCGTCAGCTAAAAATTTCCTTGTTCTCTGTTGGCAAGTGTTCCTGCTCATCTTCCATATACCATGTTTCGGCAATCGAATCTCTTCCGAGATTTTCTCTTCGTTGTGATCTAGTCTTAAAAATATTGACTAGTTTGTCCGATTTCCGACGTTTCACTTCTTCTTTTTGTTGTTACTTGCCTATTGATCATAAGGGTACTCCTTCTAATTCCCGATAGAATTCTGCTTCTTAACATATATTGCACGTTGTCCAGCTGCCGGGTTCTTTGCCCGCTTTTTTCAACGTTCAAGACTATCTTTATCGGCTTGAAATGCTTGACTTTGGTTACTGACCCATCTTTCAACCCCCATGTCCATTTATTTATGCGGATTATTCCACTTACCTTGTGCATTCGTTGAAGTTTAGCACTCGGGGTTTGGCTCTTTCCCTATTTACTCGAAAGTTTTATCTGATTTTCTCGACTGATGCTAGTTTCGTGTGAATTTGACATATGCCCTTGCAGCGGGTTATCAAATGCCGATCTTGCTTAATAAGTAGCATATTTAGTTAAACCCAATCCCTTACGTGAGCCTAACTCATACCATATATCTTTTCCCGCTCACAACCGTTACACAACCGCTTCCTCCATGGCAACCTTTGTATTAGCAGTTCGATTCCCCTATATGTATTTTCTATCTACTCGTATGTCCTTGTATATAGATTGCAGTTTCGAAACTAGGTTATGTTTTACAACTGTTATGTATGTTTTATCCTAGAAGAAAATGCTTAAGTTTGTTTCCAAAGATTAGATAGTTTAGCCCGTTTGCCTTTTGAAATCCACATTCTTACATATGTGTAATTCCATTTGATTTCTGTAATATCACCTTTGTTGTATGGAATGTATGTCCAATTGCTAAATCATCAGTTAAACATATAAATTGTAGTCAGCAACAAATATAATTTTTATTTTTTTCACTTTTGATCCAACAAGATATAATTAACAAGGAAATAATAAATAATGACTCCTAAATAAGACAAGCTGCCTGAGATATTTGTAAGTCTCCCCTGTCAGCCACATCAAAATTTGCTGAAGAACTTCTTCTCAATTGTTTATATGAAAGTAAGTCTCCTTTCTGCTGGTAACTTATGATTTCAAACATTCTGATGGAATTGGGTATAAGAGGTACTACGATACGTAACCCGAAGCACAGGTACAGACAGTGGGCTCGTATTTTGATTGGCATGCTTGCTTGACACACATGCATTAAGGAGGTAAATGGACTGAATAACTGACGTAGATTTAAGAGTGCCTAAATAAAAGTAACAAGTTTTGAGTTATTCTTTTCGTGTTCAGACGTGTGTATGTATATTTTAAAATAGAAATACATATAACGATAACGATCGGTCAGAAGTTTTAATTCCATCCAAGTTCACACTAAAACTCCAGTGTGAAGGTGATATCAAAGAGCCAACACGTTTGGCACTTTAATTTTTTTTAAAAGAAAGGACATACTGTGTTATCAGCACTTCTTATATCAAATTGAAATCAAATATAGATATTGGTCTTAATTCCTAAATAATATTGATTATTTCGAAACCAAAGGCACTTGTGACACATTTTTTTTTTGTTGTTTCTCTAGTCACTCTATAAATTCCAGTCAATCTTCCTTAAAGCCCTGATTGTGCGTTTATTTTTAACCAGATATCAGGTACAAGGATAACCCCAAAACAAAACAAAACAAAACACATCTACGGCCATTCATTCAGAGTAGGCAAGGGAAATCTACATTTGATTATTCAAAGCAAAGCATAATCTAAGAACTTAACGTAGGTATAACTAATTTATTAAATCAAATACATTTCACGTAGATTGTATTTGATTGAGTATTTTCTTTGTTGAGATTTTTAGGGGGAAGTTCAGTGTATATGAGTATATTAAATATGTTCAAAGCTTATTGGTAGCATTCATAAAATGAATTTCATTTATATTTAGACTTCAATAAGAATTTTGGAATACAGTTTCGTAAATTTATACTATTCGTTGTATAAGAGTAGTATGCTTTTGCAAGAGATTGAAAGTTCTAGTTATCTATAGAATTTATATAACAAAATGAAATAATAAGATTTTTACTATATTAATCTGGCTTTTTTTTTATTTTCAGAATTAAAACTCACGTTATTATCTTGCCCTTCTTCGTCATTTTCTGGTCCTTCTTCCTCGTCATCATCAATTTCGACTACGTCTGTCGAGTCGGCAGCAAAATTATCCTCCTGAAAAATAAAATTCAATCAAAATGGATACACTGTTAATGGGTAAGAGAATGATAATGAGTTTGCTTTCAGTTAGTCTGTGGTATTAGATCTTCAGACTGTTTTCACTGAAACTTAAAAAAAAAAAAAAAACAGCGTAAAATACTTGTTACAGTCATTTTTCAGCTCTCCATTTCAAATGGCATTTATCTTAATTCTTGAAAAAACGCATACATAATCACTTTCCATAAAACTGGTCGAAAAAACAAAGTCCTAAATTATAGCCCCATCGCGAAACTATCCTCCATTTCAATACTCTTCAAGAGTAATACATATGACTTAAGACTTTTTCTCATTGCAATCCATCTTTCATAAAATCAACACGGATTCTTAAAGGGTAGATCAACAACGCCAAACATAACAAAATTCATATCAAGTACTCTGTGTTCTGTAGAAAACGGCAACGAAATTGATTTAACTATGATATTGCCGAATCCAGCAAGGCTTTCGAAAAAAAAAATCGCATACAATTACAAGCGTAGTCCAAGAAGTACCCGGCCTAACAAAGAAAACACAAAAAAATGGGGGAAAAATATGTTTATTTCTCTACGTTCAATACACTTTCCCCAGCGATGTGCAATAGCTTCGATATCCTGTTTATAGTGAGAATCGTCGAGCTCCTTACAATAGCCATCAACCGCAGACTCGACCTCTTTACTGTTGGTAAATCTTTTACCACAGAGCTATTTTTTCAAATTCGAAAATAGAAAATAATCCGAGGGGGCTAAATCTGCCGAACAGGGTGCATGAGGAAGCAATTCGAACTTTAACTCATTGATTTTGGCCATTGGGATGACGGATGAGTGAACTGGTGCATTGTCTTGATGAAACAAAACTTTTTTCTTCGCAAAATGCGGCAGTTTTTTCTTGATTTTGTCTTTCAAACGCTGCAATAGGTTTGCATAATACACGCCGTTGATTTTTTTTTCTTTCTGAAGATAATCAATGAAAATTATCCCACGCGCATCCCAAAAAATTTACGCCATGACCTTGTCTGCAGATGGAACTGTTTTCGCCTTCCTTGGAGCCGATTCTCCCGTTTGAGTGCATTGTTTTGACTGTTCCTCCGTCTCCGGTGTGAAGTGATGGGCTCATGTTGCATCCATGGTTATGAATCGACGCAAAAACTTGATTTTATTGCTCACGATAGAAACATCCTCAAGACGCTGTTTTTGTTCCATTGTGAGTAATCGCAGCACCCATCTTGCGCACAGCTTTCTCATGTTCAATTTTTCGACGGTCATCCAATACCGTTTCGTGGATTTTTTTCAATATTTTTGGTGAATTCACCTCATTGGGTCGATCGCTGCAATTCTCGTCTGGCAACTCGTACGGCCTCGTTTAAACTCTGCCACCCAATATTTTATTGTTGTAAACGGAGAAGCAGACTCCCCTAAAATAAAATCCAGTTCCGTTTTGATGTTGGTTGGATTGAGGCCTTTCAAATGAAAGTATTGTACCACATAACGATGACCAATTTTTTCCATATTTAAAAATTCATGGAGAGCGCTGACTATTGATTTCATTGTTTCGATTACTTTCTACTTAAATGAAAGCCACACCACTGTTCTCTTTAGCTCCACAGTATCTAAACACCATAAACGCCTCCTCAGGCGTAACCCAAAGAAGTCTAGTTATGTTTAGCTGAATGCTTTTATAATCTACTAGGGCGGGTCAATAATTCCGTGCATTTTTGAATTTCTGACCTCTTTACTGAAACAGCAACACTGCTCCTGTCAACAGGCATTTGTCAGTTGACTCCTGTCAAAATTTAAACTTGCTGCGTCAGTTAGTTTGTGTTTGACAGCTATTTTTATCAGACTACTCACTAATTTGAGGAGAAAATGGAAAAAAGTGAATTTCGTGTGCTTATTAAGCATTATTTCTTGCGAAAAAAAACCATTACCGAGACCAAGGCTAAGCTTGATAAATACTATGGGGACTCTGCACCATCGATTTCAATGGTAAAAGTGGTTTCGTTGTGGCCGTACAAGCACTGAAGATGCCGAATGTCCTGGACGCCCAGTTGAGGTCTCTACACCCGAAACAATCGAAAAAATTCACGATATGGTGTTGGCCGACCGAAGATTGAAAGTGCGAGAGATTGTGGAAGCCGTAGGGATCTCGCATGGCTCAGTGGTTTCGATTTTGAATGATCACTTGGGCATGAGAAAGCTTTCCGCAAGATGGGTGCCGCGTTTGCTCACAGTCGACCACAAACGCAATCGTGTAACAACTTCACAGGAAGGTTTGGCGTTGTTTAATCGCAATATGGAGGAGTTTTTGCGCCGTTTTGTAACCGTGGACGAAACATGGATCCATCACAACACACCAGAGAACAAACAACAGTCAAAACAGTGGGTTTCTAAGGGTGAATCGGCGCCAAAGAAGGCCAAGGTGGGTTTGTCAGCCAATAAAGTTATGGCGACTGTTTTTTGGGATGCACGCGGGATAATCCACATTGACTACCTTCAAAAGGGAAGAACATTCAATGGGGAATATTATGCCAACTTATTGGACCGATTCAATGACGATTTGAAAAAACAACGACCTCATTTGGCCAAGGAAAAAGTTCTTTTCCACCAAGACAATGCAAGGGTGCACACATGTGCAGTTGCCATGGCAAAAATCCATGAATTGGGCTATGAATTGCTCCCTCATCCACCCTATTCTCCAGATTTGGCTCCGAGCGACTACTTCTTGTTCCCAAACCTGAAGAAATGGCTTGGTGGAAAAAGATTTGACTCCAATGATGAAGTCATCTCGTCATTTTGAGGACCTCGACAAATCATTTTTTTTGGAAGAGATAAAAAAATTGGAGAAGCGTTGGACAAAGTGTATAGAGCTCAAGGGAGACTACGTTGAAAAATAAAATTACCTTTTTATCAAAAAATCTGTTTTAATCCAAAAGTCACGGACTTATTGACCCGCCCTCGTAAAATATTGAATTGAATGAATTTTTTTCAAAATTCGTCACATTCCTTTTTTTTCAATCAACCTTCCACGGAATTAAATTTGTAATCAAAAATTTGTAATCGCTTTAATAAAACTTTGTTTAATTCATTAAATAGTTTTCTTTTATTTTCTACACAGAAGCCTATTTGTTCTAAAAAAAAAAACCGTCTCTGTCCTGTATTACCCATACTGACAAATGACGATGTTAACTACATCCTTGTTAATTTTTTTATATCAGTACATGCAGATGACTTCAAAGTCTTTAAGCACAACTCCCCGTTGTCCAATATTTGGTCGCGTAAAATTTTTACCGAGCTTATCGTCAACGAATACATAGCAATAACATGCGAGTACATTCGAAAACGTCTTGAAACTGTAACTCAGACTTACTTTATTTATAACGAACCTGTGACAGATATGTGCAATTAGGTGCCACCCACTACTATACAAATATGTTATGAAACGCCTAAACCTGGTAGCAACATCAGTTCCATGCGAACGAATTTTCTCCAAAGCAGGACTTGTCCAATCAGAACGAAGAAATAGGTTGTCTTCCAGCAAAGTCTCACAACTGCTATTTATAAATAGCAATATGTGACTTTCTTTTTCATAAAATGAACTTGTTGTTTTAACCTGAAGTTGTCTTTTGTTTTTAATGTGTGTGATATTTCACATTCATTGTGATACTCCACCCTGACTGACTCGAACCGCAAACAACTTCAGACTGCTATAATTTCCAAACCGTTCTTGACAGTGAGATCAAATTTTGACACATGACAGATAATTTTATTATTTGCAAGCCTTTTAAACGATTTGCGTCTCAGTTGTGTTGAAAAATTTTTATCCGCGATGGAATTCAAAGGTTGTAGTGTGATTGCTTTATATTTGGCTGGAAAACCACAAGTAGCTATCGTTAGAGCCGTCCAGCACCTCAACGTGAATAAACCATTTGTGTCTCGAACCATAGCTCGTTACCGTGATACTGGCAGCGGTGCAAAACGCCATGCAGGTGGTCATAAAAAAACAGCAACATCGGCAGAAATGGTTCGGAAAGTGAAGGCTCGAATTGAGCGAAATTCGCGTCGAAGTGTAAGAAAAATGGCTCGTGAGCTCAACATATCGTTGGAACAGATGCAACACATACTGAAAAATGAGCTTGGGCTCAAGCCATTGAAATTCCAAAAAGCACACGATCTTACGCCGCAACAGAAAAAATTTAGAGTCGAAAGAGCGAAGGAGTTGTTACGCCTGCACGAAAGTGGTGAGTTGTCGAATTTGGTTTTTTCCGATGAGTGGCCATTTGTTATCGAGCAATATGTCAACAAACTAAATGACCGAGTTTACTTGCCAGAGAGGTCCTTCGAAAATTTACACCTTCGGACGGCTACCAGAAAGTAGGCAGCACCGATGGTGATGGTTTGGGCCTGCCATAACCGCCGATGGTCGCTCTCCGCTCGTATTTATGGACCGTGTCGTCAAAATTAATGCGATCGTATACCGGGAAACTGTCTTAAAGGCAGTATTGAAGCCTTGGGGAAACAATCATTTCGGTCGGAGACCGTGGACATTTCAACAAGACTCGGCACCGTCTCACAAAGCGCGCGTCAACCAAGATTTAATTCTGACACATCGTTTAAACTAAATAGTTCCACGGAACTAGTTCCCAGAACTAGGATCCATTCAAGAAAGGAACCGTTCCATGTTCGTTCTGGCAAAGGAACGGTTTAGCACAACTCTAGAATCCACCTTCAGCATACTAGCTGAAAGTGATAAACAATGTTAACCCCACAATGCGCGTTTTTTTTGTTTGGCTTAAAAAAAATATCATTTTCTAATTTATGTATATTTTTTTCTAAAAAAAAAAAACTGGTTGATTCAAATATGCATCACTGCGCATTAACACATGTTTTTTTCTTTCAATTCATTATGAAAAACAAAATAAATTCTATCAAAAAATAAAATTCTATTATAAGTGTTTGATGCTTGTTATTTTTTGTGAAAACTTGCGAAACAATTTTTATCTTTGTTAAAACATAATGCCGTATTGCATTTTTCGCATACTACGAAAGTCTGTGACTTGCAATTAGGCAATTTACACCTTAACCTTGTGTCATTCCACTTAGGAAAATGACTCTGTTGGTTTTGTCGTACATCTGGAGGAGAAATGGGTGTCACATTTGGCCTGTTTTTTTTTCATTTCGATTAGCTTTTGGACATCCGAAGGTCTACCACGTTTCAATACGCTATCCTAACCGATTTTGTACAATGTATTAGCTAATTCTAGGTGGAAATCCACAAGTGTCATAGCTTCATTGCTTTGATTGCAACGTTTATATAACAACCAAGAATTTATGATTGTTACGACTATGAGGTGATAAAACAGTTGAATGTACCACTTTAGTCATCGCACTCTTATATGGTTCTTTCCAATGAAGCTATCCAATAGATCTACTCCTCCCATGTGCTTATTGTATTGCTTTACTATTGCTGGACAAGAAATTTTGATTATTTGCTTTTTCTTCCTATCGAAGCGATGAATGCTTTGGATCAGGTTCTCTTCCCAAAAATGAAGACAGTAACATAACTGGTTTATTATCTTTCCACAAGCCATTTGTAATTGTGGTATCAGGTAAGTCCGTGATGAATTCCCTGCTTTCTCCTATTTGCATTTTTTTTGCCTCCGATTCGGATGGCAATTTACACGATGGTACTCTGTTTCTTCTGTTTTTGGGCTATTTGATCAATAGAATTGAGGTGTAATAATTATCAAAGAAGACTATAATTGGTATTAGGTGGTATTTGCCGTGACAATCGTACGACAACGTTGGAGCTAGGCCATCCCCATTTCTGTGGTTTCAGGGGCATATATAGCTTCAGATGATGTTTGGCTTTCGTTGAGCATATTTGCTCATTAACTGAAAGTGTTTCCTCCATAGGAACCGATTCGAACTTTGACAATAGAGCATTTAACACTGGTCGTAGTTTTTGCAATTTATCATTTGATACAATGCTGTTATCGCTAAAATGCAAAAAGGACCTGATTTTTTTCGAAATGTTTTTGTGATAATGCGTTTTTTACTAAGTCGATTCCCAGAAGAGGACTCCAATACATTCTTACATTGGGCATGTAAATAACTGATGATATAACACATATACCCAAGTATCTCATCAAATCTGTTTTTGTAAAATTGAGTACTTCGTTTGGATTTTTAGTCAGTTCATATCGCACGCTTTCCTCAACTGTAATGTCCATTAGCTCGTCGTTAAAAAAGTATTTGAAGAATTGGTAAGTCGTTTGTAATGCTGAAATATTTTCTGGCAAATTTGTATAACCAGTGAAAGTACAAGGCACATTTAGCAATCCTTTTTCTTTCCAAAGGAGAGCGCTTTGAACTTGGCCACCAGATGATGTGCATGGCCGATTTGAAAGATGGGAAGATACTATTTGCCCTTTATTATCACCTTCGCGTTCATCGATATGCTCTAAAGGCTCTTCAGTTACACTAGGACTAAATTCATCTAAGTCGTTTTCATTGATATTTTCGAAATCATCATCACTGTCTGATGGATGGAATACTTTCGAATAACTCATTTGGATCATTATCATTTAGTGTTTCTAAATGTATTCTTTTCGATCCTTTCCTGTAAAACAAAGCCATCTGGAACAACGAAAACAATGGATTTATGTTTATACAGAAGAAAAAAAAAAACACTGACACGTTCATTAGCTGGGACATAAATACACAATGCTTACAGCGTAATATTACTATAATAAATATATTTATGTATATATTTTTTCCTTTATCACTCACTGATGCATATATGAATCAACCGATCTCTTGTGTTTATTTACAAATATTTTTAATATTTTCCCCAAATCGAACCAAATATAATAAAAAAACATTACAAATAATAGAAAGACAATTTTTTCTTCCTACTTTTTCGTATGATAATATTTTTAATTTAATTTGTGAAACGAGTAAAACAGCAAACGTGCAATCCTGCAGAAATTACCACAATAAGTGCATAATTTATTTCTGAAACACGATTGGTGACGTCAGTATTGCAATATTATAAATAAACGGACTTTTGTGCATTGAAAAAAAATCACTGTTATTATCTGCATTATTTTGTACGACAATCATAGGATGAAATTATGGTTGATTCATATATGAATCGCCGCGCATTTTGTGGGGTTAACTCGATGTATTCTAATTTTCAGCCGGTGTAAAATAAGTTTTTTGCACCTGAAGTACATTTCTATGTTCAGCACTAAGGAATGTTCCATTTATGAAAAGATCAGCCGGTGCATAATGGCTTTTTTTTTTTGTTGCTTTGCTTTAAAGTAGCAATTTCCGCGCTTACTCCTTCCATGTCGGCCTTAGTTGCCATGTCTTTCAGTCTTACGTCCAATAATTCTCCCATTGAATGTTGGAACATTTTCTTTAATTCCGCAACCGGCAATATACCGACAGGTGTATTATTTTCATTCATTTCAGATGAAGGGAATTTTGGTGACATTTGTGAATGCGGTCTTTTAGGAGGGTTAAGGACTGAAACGAATAAAATCTGTAAATTTTAATACGGGCTATACTTCCAATGCGTAAAAATTGTATCGCAATATACATTAGCCTGTATATCCTCTAGTTTCAGTTTGTTATTGATTTTAGTTCGGTGCGGTTTAAAATATTTATAAAATCAAGAGTCAAGAGGAACGCCGTAAAAAGGTCATCGACAAATGGCTCGAAAATACTTTGCGTCCAAACCATTTCATCGCAAAAAATTTAAACATAGCATGCAGTACAGTGGATTCTGTTATTAAACGATATTTGAGACGTTGACAGTTAAGCGAAAACAGAAAAATCGAGCTAAAAGTGGAGCACATGATACAAATTTGGACAGGAAAATAGTGGGTACCATCGTAAAAAACCGGACCATGTCATCCAGGGATGTTGCTCGGAAATGTGATACCAACCAAACAATGGTACAAAGATCTAAAAAACACGAAAAAAAACAAAAAATACCAAAAGTTACTGAAAAGCAAAAGAAAGTCATAAAAACACGAGCCCGAAAGCTATACGAGTTGATCGGCAACAAGAAAGCGTGCTTGGTTTTGGATGACGAAACTTATGTCAAAGCCGACTTTACTACTCCTCCAGGTGCGCAGTTTTACAACTCGTTTGAAGCTGAGATTCTTCCGCAATCAACAACATCGATTAGGATGGAAAAATTCGGGTCAAAATATCTAGTTTGGCAGGCCATTTGCCAATGTGGACACAGAAGCTCATCGTTTATTACAACGGGAACAATTAACGGAGAAGTGTACATTAACGAGTGCCTAAAAAAACGGTTGATTCCTTTCTTAACCCTTATCCTGTATACATGGGTCAAAATTGCCCAAACGCGAAAAAATCCAGAACAAGCTACAGTGTCAACATTAAAGAGATCTCGCTGCTACTTGTGCCCAAGTCGCTTCAACAGCACGAAATATTCAACAAAATGCCCAAAATGTTCAAAATTTATTTGTAAAAATCATTCTGAACAAAAAATTACATGCAAAAATCGTGATTGCTAAATGAAAAGTACATTGGGCAAATTTGACCCACAAATACCATGTGAGTTTTTTTTTTAAAGTACAGGATAAGGGTTAAACAAACACGAGAGTTCAACATTATTTTGGCTAGATTTAGCTTCAGCTCACTATGCTCATGCGACGTTGAGCTTTCTTGTTGCGAAAAATGTCGACTTTGTCCCAAAAGACATAAATCCACCCAATGTTCCACAGTGCCGTCCCATTGAAAGGTATTAGGCTTTTTTCAAAGCTAAATTGAGGAAAAGTGAGCAGTGTGCAAAGGACGTAAAAGATTTCAGTGCTAAATGGAAAAGAGCGTCCAAAAAGATCACGGATGTAACTGTCACCAACCTAATGAAGGACATTCGAAAGAAGTTGACGAAAGAATAGGAACCCAAATAATTTTTTTTGTTCTTTGTAATTGTCAATGAATTTAATAAAAACAGAGTTTTAAGGCAAATAAAAAAAATTTACATGAATTATGAAAATATTTTTATTTTTTTTCTTTGAAGTTTCCAAATTTTATTCGTTTCAGTCCTTATGAAGTTGCCAAGTGTAAACAGGTGAGCAATCGTTGTTAATATGCCCTCATCTGTTTTTTGATAATTTTTTTATTCGACTAAAAGGTAATTTTTTTTACCTACTCAACGGTATGAGGTTGCCTTAAGAAAAGTTTATCCCAACCATGGTTGCCTAGATTTTAGATGTTAAGTTTTCAGCGCGAGAGTGGATAGTGACAGAGAAGCGTTGCGCCCGCCACTCCACATTTTCTACCGCTGACAACATCGTGACGATGTTGATGAAATTAGACCACCATCCGAAAAAGACGAAGCTTCAATCAAATTTCAAGAGAGGTCCTACAGAGGTTGCGATTGAAATCAATATACTATGGATGATGTCTTTGGCAAGGCTTGACTCAGTACCCATGTGGTTAGGCAGGCTACAATTGCACGGTTACGACTGTAGCAAAATTCAAACCGTACATTATTTGTCTCCAATCAATTCTTCGCCAACGTCGTATGCTATTGTAAATGAAACGCTCATCATAGCAAATGAAATTGCTGAAAAGTGCAATGAAAAATTAGTTATTGTCACGTACGACTTAGCCATAGCTAAAATAACGATGAAAATCAAGCAAAATGAAAAGCCGAAATTTGCCCATATACTCATTAATTTAGAGGCATTTCACACTCAGATGACATTTTTCAAATCTATTGGTAAATTTTTAGATTGCAGCGGATTAGTGGACGTTTTGGTGCAGGCAGAGGTTTTAGCAGGGGTTTCAACAAACAGCTTTTTAGATAGTAAGCACTTTAATCGCTGCAAACGTCTACATCCATTGACGTCAGCTGCGTTACAAATACTTCACTTCGAGCAGCATTTATATACGCATCATTCAAATCTTAAGATATTGGATGAACTTTTACAGATTTCGAAGGATCAAATTTTAGATTTCGTTGGGCACCGAATTGACTTACCTGGTTTACTGCGGAAAATCGTAGATGGCTACAAAGAATATTGCAAAAAAAAACTTTGGATGGTGAACGCACTCTATCGAAGACTGTGAACGTCGAAGTCGGCAGGAGTTCGATACATCTTATGCCATCCAAGGATTTCTTCAACCAAAACCTAGCGACTTTCTCAAAGGTCTCAAGAATTATCGTTTTAAGTGGAGCCCTGGTGGTATTTGGCTATTTACTGGGAAAATGATAATTTAGTATCAATTATCCAAAACAAAAAAATGTCTGGAACTGTTGGAGAACACTGTTTTTCTTACCACACCGTCGGAAATCATGTCGCGAAACAAGAAGAAAATGAATATTTCTGTCAACATGAAGATGCAGATACGCGGATCATGTTTCATATATCAAAAGCGCCGCCTAGTTCGAAAATATTGGTCAAAGCGAATGATACCGATGTCTTGATAATTTTACTGGACAATATCCAAAAAGTTCCGCAGACTCAAATTTGGTTGGAGGGTTCATCATCAAAGAAAATCAATAAAAAAGATATTGATTGCATTAACTGTACTGAGGTGGCGATGAAATTGGGTCCTGCTTTATGCCTAGGTTTGCTAGCTTTCCACGCATTCACGGGCTGTGATTGCACAGCTGCATTTTGTAATAAAGGGGAAATTAGGCCTTTTAAAATATTTTCAAGACGAACGGATTTCCAGGAAATACCATATTTGCAGCATTGACAGACCCAGTAGATGTTCTCGTTGAAGAAAAAATTGAATGTGTTCAAGAGTTTACTGCTCTTATTTATGGGATCAAGGATTGTTTAAGTGTCAATGACGTGAGATGTCGTATGTTTCAAAATCTCAATCATTTTCCAGCCGGTCATCTTTGTCTATCACACGGAATAAGAAGCATGTCCTTCTTTTTTTTAACTAAGTAACTGTCTGGAGCACACTTGCCTCGCGGCATACCAGTCTGTCACGTGGACTGGCGGGTGCAACGCTTCTCTGTCATAATTTATTTTATTTAACAGCATTGACATGCGATTTAGCTAGGCAACTCCTTTTTTTTTCTGTTTTTTTCAAGTATTATCAACCAGATAATCTCTTTCATCACTGAATAACAGATGAGGGTATATATTTCTTATGCCGGAACTCGCACTATTATTAAAGATTTACATTCTTATTTTCTTTTTTAAATTTTAATGGAGCTATAAATTTCACTGACTTTTCTTTTTGGAACAGAGTCGCCACACATTAAAGAATGCAATAAAAAAAATTTCGATTTTTCGACTCTGACACAAGTGGCTATATGAAAAATAATTGTAAATTTGTTCAAAATGTTAAATACCAAATATGTAGTGCTGTTTCAGAAACATCAAAGAGCCATATGCATATGCAAACTTATTAAAAAAAAAATAAATAAAAGTTCAGAGTTAATAAATAAAAATCTCACCAAATCAGAGACGTCTTCCATTTCGACAACATTCTCCAATAAATTGGATACATCAAGCTTGATATAATGTCCTGGGCATTCTTGATAATTATCTATAATATCTTTAATCTCGTCCTCATTACGCCCATGAATGTTTTGTTCAAGACAAATTTCCAAATCACAAATCATATCAACAATAAACGGCTGCAACCAAAAAAAAAAAAAACCAAGAGAACAATAAACAAAGTGTTAGTCAAACAGATTAGAGAATCGAATGAAAGGAACTTACCGAAAAATTAGCATCTCGTGCAGCATTGTAAAATTCATTGAATGTTCGCAATGAATGATTGCAACAGTCCACAATAATAAAATCAAACAAATGATCAGTGATAGTTTTCTTAAAAGATTTAATCAAATACTGCATATAAGTGTCTTCCATTTCCTTTTCGAATTCATAGAGAATTTCCTTTTTCGGAATCTGTGCAGAAGAGTAGTTAAAGGTTTGATTTAAGAAATATGTGTAAAGTAAATGTGTAGAATATTTATGTAATAGTCCTAATGGACAGCAGGAACAAAACAATTAGCAAGATTATCGCAATAGTAGATTACATTTTCTAAAACAAACGTCATAGTGTATAGAGTGAACACAATCACCAGTAACAAGAACCAAGGATTGAGAGTTAGCTCTTTACAGATAGTATTCTTTTTGGAACAAGTCAGACTGCACTTCTGAGTGAATGAATGAATGAGGTTACTAGATTTAGATCCTAGTTATACGAGTACGATATTATTTAAGTGTTCAATTGCTTAGTATGATAGAAAATATAAAATTATAAACAGCGTACTCACCTTACGTCCAGTTTTGGGGCATTTTTCCTCATAGTCATTCTCAACCATAAAATAGTCATCGATACTTAGCAAACGTAGTGTTGCTCCACCCATTTCAACTTCTTTGTCCTTGATTAGTTTTGCTACATGCGATTTTCCACTACCTGGTGGTCCTCGAATAATAATGACGATATTCTTGGGGCGGGTCAATCGGCCGGGCTTGAAAAGAATCTCATCAATTGGAATTGTATTATTATTTTCCATCGAAGGGAACACCATGGGTGTTTTTTCAATCGAATTGGAAACAGATGGAAATAGATGGCGGGCTTTTATTTTAACCGGTGAGCTTGCTGTCGTGTTTTCCATTTCATTTAAACTGAAATTAATTATGCAATTCATTAGCACAGTTGTGTTTTAATTTGAAAAAACAGCAAACAAACTTACTCCTCAGTGTCGGAAATCTCTTCAAAATTTTCTTCGATTTCTTCGGTTTCGGTATTGTCGTAGTTTTGATTATTTCTTGCTTTATTACTCCCAAAGTTCCCATAATTTCGTTTACCCCTTTTGGTAGGTGCACCAGGTCTTTGGCGAGATTCCGGATTTTGTAGCATCCATTTGTTTCGAGGGTAATATGCGTTGCCATCATCTAATTCTTCTTGTAGTTCCTCTTGTGACTTTTCTTGTGGTTCCTTTTGTGGCTCCTCTTGTTGCTCCACCGGTTGCTCATTTTGTTCAGCCTACGATGAAGGATACAAAAAAGCAATACGTACAAACACATTAGAGATTTGTTTTTAAGAGGGGCATATTCAATCCACCGATCATTTATTTTTAAATAAAATCTTTTTAACACACTTTGGTTAGACTAATTTTGAATTAATTCGAAAATACTTTGTTAGAAATAAAAGAATTTTTACTTACTACTTTTTCGGTTTCCGCACTTTTTTTATAGTCAGTGTGATGTTGAGGTTGCTGCTGGCTTTCTAGTTGTGACTTATTGTTTTCCTGGGTTTTAGTGGGACGACCACTAGGCCGGTCATGATATTGTTTATGTCCCTGCACTTGAGTTTTTTCCTGAGCTTTGTTATGTTGCTGCTCTCTATTGAATCGATTTTGACGCAAGTTGTTGTCTTGTTTCAAATTGAAATTGGATTGTTGAAATTTGTTTTCATTTGGAACACTGTTCGATGCATGGCCATAATCAATCGTTTTCACTGGAACAAACTCACTATTATTACGATCGACGAAAGGCATAGCCCCAGATGGTCTGTGACCATAGTCGACTACTTTGGCTGATGGGATCATTGCATCTGAACGTGAACGATTCTGATAATCAAAAACTTGGGCCGGACGATAGAAGTCATTATCATTACCACCACGATCACCAAAATTATTTGGATTACTCCGAATGCCAAAAGAATTTCCGAAATTTGAAATCGGTCTATATGTGTTGAAATTCAGGTATGGAGAAAGTTTTACAAATTATCAGTGCTTAATATATGTACAGCTTTAATCATTTTTTTAATTTAAAACAAAAGAATTTTTTTAAATTTTCGTTTAAGGGATATAAAATGGAAAGAGACTTAAGTAAAACAGAATGGTCTTGGGCCAGGGCTTAATCACATCAGTAGTACCTAATGTAGAGTTATTTTACCATTGTAAGCAATTAGGTTTCAGTAAAAAATTTGATATTTATCACAATGCGACAAATGGGTGGAGATCGCATTTGTAGTTATCAACTTTATCGTTTGGGTTATTATGGTCTTACCAACCGGACTACGTCTAGAATGTATCGCTTTAATTTGAATAAGCTTTGCCAAGACCCTCGAATCTAGTCAACCACCAGTGATCACCTAAAGCTTAGCATTAGTTGTCTATAATTTCGAATTTTAATTCGAGCTATCCACATACAATTTATCTTCTCTAGATAAACCCATGTTACATGCATTTTTAAGTGTGATATAGGCAGCATTTATTAATAGTTCGGCGAGGACAGATGGCAGCGGGTTGGTGGCGTTTTCTAGAAAGACTTACCGCTCAAAAGAAGAGCGGAATGTACAAACAGAAGAACAAAATCGATTACACGAGCAGAGCATAAACAAGCAATTTAAAAGAGGACTGCAATGCCCATGCCCATTAAGATACATCCTCTTTTAACACTTTTCATTATTAATCGTACCTTTAAAAAATGTTCAATAGATCAGTGTCTGCTAACAAAAGCAGAACGGACTGTTTATAAGTTTAAAATCGAACCAGCATTTCGATAAGAAGAGAAGCTTGGGAAAGGTATGTATGTTTAGACCCGGGGCTAACTAACAATTAATGTTGGATGACTTAAAACAATAGGGGAGCGTTTATAGCGAACGTTCAGAAATTTAAATAAATGAGAGCGTTTCGAAGACTGGGTTTATAAATGTTGAAATCGAATTATTGCGGTGAAAATAAAAATGGAAGACGACTGCAATTCAGAAGTCCAAATACAGTTGTTTAGGTTGGTGTTCATTGATATAATTTAGAACTGTATACGAGTATGACAAGTCAATCCAACAGCTGATGAACAAAGAGTACATGGGCAATTTCTGCAAGTTTTTGAAGGGGTTTAAGATTTATATGTTGTAGGCAGTCCACGCAGGGACTGCTGTAAGTTTTGACCAAGGAAAGCCGTCTAATGTAAATCTGGTGTATCTAAGTTGAACCACTCAATTCGTAAAGAGTGGATGTTGTTAAAAAACTGGACTAAAGTCCATTGCGGAATTATCGATACGTGTGTGAAAAATTAGTTGCCTCGCGCATTACACCCAAGTTACGCAATTAAGTGATAGACGGTATCGGTATTATTACCAATAAAGTAAGCCCTTCCCTGAGAACGGTATTTACTGGCATTATGTGCCAAAGATTCTGTTTGGCACCAAGATGAAAGCCTTTACATACATATCATCTTGCGGTGCATGAAACTCAAAAGACGTGGGGATAGATTTTCATACAATCAACATAGACAGAAGTGCGAGATTCTATATATGTAGATCTTAAATCGTTATTGGTGAAAATTAGGGGACCGAAATGCCTTCCCTGAGGTGCTTTAGAGGTAGCTGAAATGGGATACGATACAGACAATATTATGAAATCACTATATTGTCGTTTGGTTGAATATAAACATGGGTCAGAAGTTGAGAGCTTTCAGATTGAGAAGGATGATTTTAGGAGAAAATTTATCAAAAGTTGTACTCAAATTGAATTTTTTCCCCAGGTTCCAATTCATAAAGCGTATGGTAGACAAATTCCGTTAAATTATTCGTTGCTCATCTACTCTTAAAAACCCTTATAAGAAATGATAGGTTTGCAATAATAGAACATCAGATTGTAAATGTATATTTAGCTATGAGACGTTAGTTAGAGATTTAATTTTTGCGACCGTTTTTATGCAAAGGGTTATATAGGGGAGCCCTTCTAAAAAAATGGGAAAATATTTGATAAGAATAAGAGTTGGAAGAGGATCGAGAGTGGATGAGCTAAGAATTTTGCACATTTTTTCTCAAAACAATGAATGATGAGTATTTGTCTGTTTGGTGTATTTTCGCATCTATCATACGTGTGCCACGGCTATATTATGTAACGGGTGGTCCAAATACAAGTTTCTTTTTAATTATTATGTTATTTTGACACTGACAGCTCTTTCCCGCTCGGAATCGTTGGGAAATATTACAATTTTATTTCAAAAGTTAGTGCTATGTCGCCCGAACAGTACGTTTATTGAAAAGAGGTTTTGACCACCACGCCAGCTGTACTTAATTTCGTGCAAAAAGTGAGGCTGGCTTGTTTGCGGACAACATTCACGGTCCCCGTCGCGTCGTCGTATGATACCACTAACAAGAATGTGGCTGCTGTGGCCGAGAGTGTTCGACTTAATCCAGAAGCATCGACTCGCCATCAATCTCAACACAACTCTACATTTCATGCACCAGCCTGATGAGAATTTTGTACAAAGGTCTCGGGTTATTCCCTTACAAAGTCCAATTGGCTCAGCAATTGAAGGCAAATAACCACACACTTAGTTATCGCTTCTCAATTTGGGCCTTACAGCAGCTCGAATTGGACGTGAAATTTGGACGAATAATAATTTTTCCTAACAAGGCGCACTTTCATCTAGGCGGCTATGTTAGCAAATAAAATTGTCGCATATGCTGATCGGAAAACCATAACGTTATTGTCAAGAAGACAATGCATCCGCAGAGAGTGCCAGTTTGATGCGGATTTCGGAGCCATGATTACCGAATTGAACATGGATCTGGACGATCTTCGGTTTCAGCACGATGGCGCTAAATTGGGTAATCGTATTATCAGCCGCATTGGCGGTGTCAATTGCTCGCCTCGGAGCTGCGTTAGACTTTTGTTTGTGGGTTGGCCTTAAAGATGGATGTTATGCAGACAATCCAGCGCTACTTCGAAGTCTGCCACATGAATGAAATCGCATTCCGTAACTAATGGGAATGTTCGCTCTTTCTAATAAAGCGGTAACATACCGAAAATAATAGATTTTTGTTTATTTTATTTTATTTTTCAGAATAATGTAATTGGACTACCCTGTATGTGTATTAATGAAGCCTGGGAATAACTATTCATGCAAGAGAAATTGCATGAAATTCGGAATTATTTGAAGATTGTCCGAGACTATGTTCAAAGGGCTTAGTGTGTTGGATAACTATTCAATTTACTTTTGGTATTTAGAAATTGGAAAACATTTATGGTAAGCGATAAGTTTAGTTTGCAGTCGATCTAAAAAATATTCCTGACCAAGTGCATACCAGAAGGGATGGTACGACAGATTAAGTTATAAGCGAGGCCGTTGTACCATCTTGGCTCTGTAATAGATTCACTGTTCGAGACCAAACAAAACATCGCATTCCACAACTGCTGTTTTTTTGTTGACTTTTTTTTTATTTTCCAGGCAAAAGTTCTTTCACACATGAGCATTGGCCGATATATGTTACTCGTACACAAGCAACAAGCAGAAAAAGAGATTAAGGAAGATTGTTTCATTTTATTTATAAAAAAAAAAAAGATAAAACAAAAACAGCTTTAGAGTTGATTGGTTTGTATTATGATCATAAAAATAAATTTCAGAGAAATAAAAATCCTTCGATCAGTACCTCTTGACATCGATTTACTCTCTGATTAGCACAGATAAAGATCACACTAACTCTGCGATCATAATCTACTTAGCAAATTTGCGAGTAAAGCGTTATTGGCCGAACCCAGACGAGATCCACTTTCTCTTGAGCTCTTATGATCTGTTTATTTATTATAATATTAATGAGGAACCAAGAACAAAGGCAAGGATGCAATGTACTGACTAAATTAGCAACTCTATGTTCTGAATTTAGATATATTTGGATATACTTTGACGTCAAAAGCATGACAATGTTTTAGCGAATTTAAACACTCAGTAATACTACACAAATCGTTCTTAGTAAGTTTAAATGGACACGATGGATCGCAAGTCTCTTACAACATTGACAAAAGTGTACATCGATTGGGTGTTTTTTAGAGATATAGAACTTCCGATAGGGTTATCTGCCAAACCAGCTGTCAGACTGGGCACATGTCTTTGACATTTATGTTCAGTATACTTTGTCAAATTAAAGAACTCACGAGTACACCCGAACATCGTTTACCCCAAACCTTATAGAGCACTACGCCCAATATACAGTCCTCATAATCGTCCATCTGAATAGTTTAAACACAATACTATGTCTACGTATGCTCTTATGAATAATATTCATCCAACATGAACTCATACTGTGTGTACCGAAGAAGCCATCGCCCCTGTAAAGGTGAGTATGACCAAGGACTCAAATTTATCGATTCGACGCCGTTCCCCGGTTTCTGCCTTGGCCTCTACCCATCAACTACGTGGAAGATTTTGAAGAAAGATCTTGGCCTACATCCGTATAAGATCCAGTTGGTGCAGCAATTGAAGCCAATGGACCATCATTTGCGTCGAACGTTCGGTGAATGGACTGAAAATCAACTGGAGGGTGAACCGAATTTTTTTTTTATAATTTGCGCGCGCTCAAGGGATTTAATTAAGTACCTTTAAAATGTTTACACACAGCGCGAGCGAAGGAAAGCCAAGGACGATGGAAAGAGAGATACCGGTGAAAGTTGGTTTTAAATGTTTGAAGGTTATAATGACTAAGAAATAAGGAGCTAGGCAGGGCATTCCATAAGCGAGTTGTGCGGCTTAGGAACGAATCAGGATATTTTAGAGTACGTCCGAAAGTGGACTTGAGGGTATACTGATGAGCATTCATAGCAGGTGTTACGGTTAAAATTTGAATAGACGGAATGATACTGGCGATTTCTATGGAGCACTGTTGGTGGAAATAGCAATAGAACAGAGTGAGATACGAAACTTTACGTCGGTGTTCGAGGATATCACCTATAAGTTCTATCGCACGGTTTTGGATCCTATCTAGCAGGTGCATTGATGTTTTGGGCGCACCCGACCAGATGTGGGCATTGTACTCCAATTTCGGGTGGATAAACTCCTTATATATTGAAGCCAGATCAGAATGGGTGAAATATTTCTTACATCGCTTCAGGAAACCTAGACATTTCGCAGCATTTTTGACGACACCGAATACGTGGTCATTCCAACGTAAGTTTTCATTGACACACATACCGAGAATGGAAAGTTTATCGGTTTCGACAATGCAAGTGCCATTCATGGATAATGGATGGGTGTTTAAATTTCGCTGTAATGACAGAAGGCAGCATTAAATTCTACTCTGTTAGTGTTTCCCCAATTAATTATGCCGTTAATATCAGAATTTAATGATCTTAACATACACTGCTGTTCCCGTTCTACAGCCGAAGAGCAGGGGCGTGAGTCCGGGAACGAATATGAAAAGCAGAGAGTACTGTCATCAGCAAAGGAATATATTGGATTACAACTAGCAGACAAGAGATCATTGATGAAAATTAAAAAGAGTGTCGGAGACAGAACGGAGCCCTGGAGCACACCAGCATTTATTTTGCGAATATCAGATTTGAAACCATCCAAGACAACTTGAATTGAACGTTCCGAAAGGTAACGTGTAGGCGGAGACAAAGCACAATCTGGTAGTGTTGAGCTGGCCGCAAATTGCGCAGCAAGCAGATTGACCTTATCCAAAGAGCTGACAGCTGGAATGTCATTGTAAATGAGCATTGAGATGGAGGATGAGGCAGAATTTCTAATATTTTTGAGGAACGACCAAAAATTTGTACTCCCTTTGGGACATTGTAGTATTTTTTGCCTCAGTTTTTGGTCGTACTGGAATTTTACACATTTAAGAAAGACGTTGCCCGAATATTAATTTTCAAATACTAATGTCATAAAATTTGCGAACTAGTAATAATTGGATCGAATATTACGGTGTCACACAAGTCCACTGAAGCTCCAAAGAAAATCCAAATACACATACTACGAGTATCAATGCAAAAAGTATGTACTCGTACATATATTATCCTAACCATTTTTACCAAAGTTAGGACTTGTAATTCCTCTTTTTTATATGTTATTCTTTGTTGTTGTTTCTTAACCATCCTTAAAAGGTTTAAACAAGATATACAAGTGATTCTTGTCCCGAAAAATTATAAAATGATGTAAATTACCAAAAACTATAAACAGTTTGTATCATTAACAAATACTAGACAACAAACCACACACATCAGCACATCACAATAACTCAATTTAGATATCAGGTATAATATTGGTGTAAAAGATTGATCAATGTTAGTTTTGAATATCTAAATATCACAGAATGGACAGGGGAAGCAGGGGCATAATTGTATTCCTTTAAGTGTATTTCAGGCCAAATTAGGACTAACAATAAAGCAGAGTATGATAGAAAGGAGGATGATATGGAGAAGAGAATTGTCTATTGTGCAGTTCGTACTCGTAAAATGATGCATGATAACAAAATGTCTGGGTTCTTATATCCCAGGCAGACGAAAAAGTGGGTAATCTAAATACTAAGACTGTTTTTCTTTCGCATTAATTATCAAAATTATATAAACCAAGCTTCAGAAGACAAATAAGTAGGCCATTGAATATATTATTTGTTTGGCCCGTTTACCTACACTCTAAACAGTTAGAGCATGTTAAACAATTTTCAGACAAATATAATTTTGTGCATTAACGAGCTTAAATACATATGCGTTGTTAAATTTTAAGCTAGAAAAATATATTTATTTATAGATTAAAGAAAATAACAATATACATATAGTATAACATAAATATCGTTTAAAAACTACCAAAGCAATATTCTACAATAATATACATGAGGAGAGAGTATGTTAGCAAGACAATCAAAGTGAATTACCAAATCCTACTGCATGCATTAAAGAACAATTCGAAAACCTGCCAATGCAATTGGTAAAACGAAGTCCTTCGGCAAAAGATCGTCGTTCAAATGATTACATCATCACGCGAATGACGTTTCGAAGTTTTAAATTTACCCAAATATTTATGTCATATTTAATACTATGTGTAATAATAAATAGAATGAATAAAATAGTAGAACTACATAAAGGTAACATCTATAAAAATAAAGAAATGGTTTATTTAAAGAACATGTTAAAAATTAGATAAATAAAAAGATTTTGTTGTTTTATTGTAGATTACTAGTTTTCGTACAAGTCAAGTTATATGCATAGTTTAGTGAAACAAACACGTCAAGTTCTATTAATTATTTATTGAAACAAATATCTTCTTCTGTTGAACTCTATCCTTAACAATACACGAGTATATTAGCACAATATCGAAATTTATAAGGGTAGCGAATTTATTTTTCATTATATTAAGAAGAACAAATGAAGCTTGTACTTTACATAAGCTTTGTGTTATTTACAAGAGGTTTGGTATATGTTAGCCTTAAAATATTTTCCCAGCGCGAGCAATGGAAAATTAGGGAAAGAGGTACCGATGTACGTTGATTTTGAATGTTTGCAAGTTATAATGACTAGGAAATAAAGAGCTCAGCAGGGCATTCCATATTCCATAAGCGAGTAGTACGATTTAGGAAAGAATCAAGATATTTCAGAGTATGCCCGAAGGTAAACTGATGAGCATACATATTCAGACTGAAGGTTTGAAGGGGCGAAATGTTAGCAGAAACTTCGTTGGAGTAATGTTGGAGAAAAGAGCGACAGAAATAGGCAAGGTGATTTGTAGGGTGTCAATTGACTTGGAAATACACTTCTTTGTCTCATACTTTTATTGACCATTTCAATTGTAAAATTCAATTCAAATATAATGTGTATATTTAAAGGTTGATTTTTTTGGTTTGGTTTTTAAACTGGCAAAACTGTTTCTACAGATTGTCAATTTGACAGTTGAAAGTTGATTTGTGTTTAGTACGTTTTGCTATTTTACGATGAATAGATTAACGCCAGAACAACGCGGGAAAATTGTGCAAACTTAGTTTGAAAACCATGGTTCGGTTCGCCAAACTTATCGTGCACTACGTTCATTTTACGGTCGACATAATCGTCCATCTGAGCAAGTTATTCGGAACACAATGAATCGTTTTCGCACCACGTACACGCTAGGTACGCTACGTATTCCCAAATACGACAAACAGTGCGAACAGAAGAAGCTATTGTCGTTGTGGAGGGCAGTGTTGAGGAGAATGAGTCGATTCCCCATCGTGCACAGCAATTGGAACTATGCCCATCCACTTTGTGGAAGATTTTACGGAAAGATATTGGCTTAAAGGCTTACAAGATCCAGCTTGTGCAAAAGTTGAAACCGCGTGACCATTATATGCGTCGTAGGTCCGGTGAATGGGCCGAAAACATGATTCAGCTTGATCTTCATTTTCAGAGAATTTCAACGTCTGTTGTTTTTTCACTAATGATCGTGCGAAATTCAATTAAAAGCAGTCGTGTTTATGCTGAAAAGCCCTGAGTTCGAAACGAAATCAGGGGTTTTTTTGGTGATTGCAATCGGAAACATTTTTTTTACATTTAGAACTTTTGGATTTCGATGATTGTTGGCTGCAGGTCAGAATGGCAAAAGGAAAAACGCTCTCGCATATAAGGATACCGGTATGTCCAATCGCCAAATTTCCAAATTAAATCGATCGGCTTCCGCAATCGATAATGTTATTAAATTAGAAAGTAATTACAACGCGAACCAGATAAATAAAAACAATCAACAAATTTCACCAAGGCAGAAATCGGCCATTATCCGATCTGGGTTGCAAAAAAAATGCTACTGCTCCTAAAATTATTTCAGATTTAAAGTTGCCGATATTCAAACCGCATGTGCAACAAATTTTAGCTGGCAGTAATTCGACTGGTTTTTAGAAAAATTACGTCAAAACCAGCTCTTACAGAAGCACATAGTTGCCCGACTACACTTTGCCAAAGAACACATGACATGGTCTAAGCAATGGAAAAGCGTGATCTTTACGGGCCAGTCGCTGTTTTCAGATAAAGAAATTCAACTTTTAGAGTGGCCAGCACGTTCACCGGACACCCGATCGAAAACATGTGGGGAAATCTGTCATTTCCGCAACGTAAAGATAGCGGCACTCGTCAATAAAAGCTAGTGAATGCTAGTTGTGCATCTTTTGATAGTTACTTACCGAAGTTTCAGTCATTTTGGACGCGCAGTTTTTACTTGACAGTTGTTTGAGTGAGTCGATGTGAGTGTTTTTTGTGAAAATGGAAAAAATTAAGTATCGAGCTGTTATTACTCGTAAATTCTTGTTTTTGAAAGGCAACACGCCTACGCAAATCAAAAATGATTTATACTTTGTGCCATCATTTACCATAGTGAAATTTTGGGCAGCTGGATTTAAACGTGGCCGTAACAACTTGGGAAATGATGAACGTTCGGGACGTCCAAAAACTGCAACCACTGACGATAACATTGCTAAAGTTCACCAAATGGTGTTAGACGACCTCCGAATTAAAGTGAGAGAGATAGTAGAGGTTATGAAAATGTCCAAATAACGTGTTTGTTACATATTAAATCAAGATTTAGGCATGAGAAAGCTGTCCGCGCGTTGGGTGCCGCGCTTGCTTACGTTAGACCAAAAACGTGTTCGAATGAACATTTCCAACGCTCTGTTGGCGCAGTTTAGGCGTAATAAATCCGAGGTTTGATGCCGATTAATTACTGTAGATGAAACTTGGATACACCATTATACGCCCGAAACAAAAATTCAGCCAAAATAGTGGACTGCAAAGGGCGAGCCGGCTCCAAAAAAAAAAAGCAAAAACTGTTTTTTCGGTTGGGAAAGTGATGGCGACTGTTTTTTGGGATAGTAAAGAAGTTATCTTAATTGATTATCTTCAAAAAGGAAAAACCATTACAGGAGCATACTACGCATCATTACTTGCCAAGTTGAAGGCGGAAATTGCGGAAAAACGGCCACATTTGCAGAAAAAGAAAATCCTGTTTCACCAAGACAACGCGCCATCTCACACCTCAGCGGTTACGATGGCGAAAATCCATAAATTACGGTTTGAACTGCCTGACCATCCGCCCTATTCACCAGATCTAGCCCCAAGCGACTTCTTTTTGTTCCCTCATCTAAAAACTGCGCTCGGGGGGCAGAGATTTTCATCAAATGAGGAGGCAATCACCTTCGTGAACAATTATTTTGCCAAGTACTATTTGGACGGGTTAGAGAGATGGCAGCATCGCTGTCTTGTATCATCGTTCGGAAACTTTTCGTATGCTTGCGGGCGCAAATTTGCTTCGGTGAAGGATTTGCGCAAGGCCGTTACAACGGAATGGGCTCTGATTCCAGCTCAGGAGTTGTTAATTCGATCCCAAATCGGATTTTCGAAGTTATAACCAAGTGTGGCGGTTGGACTCACTATTAATTTAGACTTTTACGTTATTTATTATACTGAAATTTCTTCTGTTTTTACTTCACCTTAACTGCTTTTAATCGAATTTCGCAGTACTCGTATGAATTTAGTTTTTTTTTTTTTTTGTTTTGTTTCTTCTGAGTAAACCAAGTTTGTAAGATAGAAAATGATAACTTCTTAGCCCGAGTACATTTTTTTTATATCCACTCTGAATTCGCAAGTCATTATAAGAAACAAACACAAGAATTCACACTCAAAGACGCATACTGTGGTTACATACAATACAGTCATTGGTGTTGCCAAGGTGTCGTACAGCAGGGACTGAGTACTAGCAATAGCAGCGGGAAAATTGGGATGTTGTTGTTTTCTTTTATTTTTTTTTCTTTCGCTGGCTTTAAATTGACTAAAACACAAAATTACATATATTTCCAAACATTCAAGCAAAAATCGTCTCTGCAAATGCAGCTCAGTAAGAGTTTGTTTGGCAATTGTTCGACATTATCTCCAAACTCCCTGAAAATAACTTTGATATGATTGTTGCTCTCATTGACTTTCTTAAACAACTCATCGTTCAAGGTGAAATGAAAGTTAGAACCAAAAATTATCTCGCATTAAGGATTAAATTGTTAAGTTTAAAAAGGAGTCCTGAAAATACTTGGGAAAAAAAAAAAGATTTTTTATAATAAATTAGTAAACACAATCGAATTTTATAACATCAAGCCCATGGTATTGGAAACAACATACGACTACGATTTAAAATGTATAAAAAAAGGTTTTTGATAAAAGCTTCGTTTCATGTGAGCAACGGTGTTAAGAAATTTTACTATTGTATATGGGTGTATTGAAAATAAATTTAAAGAACATTTCAATTCATTGAACATGTGCCTTTCCTTTTAATGCGTGTATTAGAGTGTCACTTCACTACTATGATGTGAATAGAAAACAAAATCAAAATATTCATAATACGAGTATGTAATAATAATAATAATAATATCTGAAATAAAATCTTATTTATACATATTTGTTTAAACATTTATGGTTTGCTAATTTCTTAGCACTACGGAACTATACTTAAGGCAAGATGGAAAAGACAATATTTTTATTTTTGTATTTATCGATCAAACTTTATTTGTTTCAATGGTTTTCATAAATGAATCAATGTTTTATTATTTAAAAAGTATATGTTTATTAAAGAAGAAACTTCATTATGTTGTTATTTTCGAAAATGTTTCCTTTGTTGACGTTTATTGTTCCTAGGAGCTTTCCTATACCATTGTAGTTAACATTGTTGAAGAGATAATTCAAAATCCCCAAAAAAGGGACAACAACCCATCATAGAAAAAGAAAATTAACGGAATTTGTTAGGAAAGGATGAGAATTAAGTGCCTTTTTATTGTAAGTTAAAAGACAATCTTCGTACACTACTCTCGCTTTAAGGTTTTCATTTTATTTTTTTTATTTTTTGCTTTTATTTATAATTTTATTATTTCTACGGGTCCTAGTAAAAACACCTTCAAATGGAAATTATACAATTTCTTTGGATATACAAAATAAATATGAGTTATGCAAAATGTTTAGAGGAAACGCTTGTATACGCACTAATAAAACATACATATGTACATTTTATTATATGTATATTATACGAGTACATATATTTTATTTATATTTCAAACAAATGGGGGCACAAAAAGTAGAGCTAAAGTTGTGTTATCAAGATTTTGCAATTTCTTCTTCATTTTTGTTTTTATAATACTTTCATGAGAGCCCTTTTTTGTAAGGAAACAATGATACGTACGTAAATGGTGTGGGTGTCAATTGTTAAATAGTTCCTTTATCTTTATTGACAAAAGTACCAGAATACCAAAGACTACAACTACAATTTCATGACTCTTTGATTTGGTCAATAAGGAACGCTACTTGCATTATAGCACATGATTAATATTGTTCAGGTGTTTAATAAATTTAATCTTAGATTTTTGGGAGGATTTTTTGAATGTAAAATCAAACCCCAAGGTACTAATAATTATTCTGCTTCTGATACATATAATTTGGAATTTACAATTTTGCTTATAAGTTTTTTTAAATATTTCGATCTACGAGTAACTAAAGCTCTTAATACCGCTAGGAAAATGTTAAGGTATTGCTACATTTCCACCAGGTTAATGGTATTTTATACAATATAAAGAATAGTTTTTAAATATTGTAGAATTATTGTATATTGTTATTTCCTTATCAAAATAGTGATTGTGATGATATTTAATCTATAAATTCTCAGATATAAAATCCGGTTTTTGCCATTAGATTATTCCACAGATCTGATTGACGACTAATCTTTTGCATTTGGTGCAAATTATTGTAGTTAACACTAAATAGAGATTCAAAAATCGCGCAATGCGTATATTACAACCTACTATTTAAATAAAATTAATTTTACAGGAATGTGCACTAAGATGCTAAGGTAAAACAGAAAGTTTTAACTTTGACCTGCGCTGTTTCTTTTTTTTTTTTATCGAACGGGAAAAACCCTTTCATTATCGTGTAATTAAGATTCCTATTAGTTAATTTTGTCTGAGCATTCCTTATTTTCGAAGTCACCCTGATTTTTTCATCGTTTTTTGACTGTGAAGTGAAAAGTGCAAAGGAAGTGCAAGGAGTTAAAAAAAATTGAAAAGGGTCAAATCATTGCTTTTAAAAAGGAAGGTTAATTGATGAGAGAAATTTCTCGTCGATTAGGATTCAAAGAGTAGGTTTATAAAAAAGTACCAAGAAAATGTACACCGGAAAACGGAAGCGTTCAAAAAAGATGTACTACTCTAAGAATCGAATAAACAGGAAAAGGTTGAGGAACCGGCTGGTTACTGCACAAATAAGGAGAGATATTATGGAAACCACCGCCATGGCGTAGGAAGTCGGTTTGTTTGCCTACCGGACTGCTTCCTACGCCAGGAATTAAGAAAAGCCGTCTGGAATGGCAAGAGAAAAGCAGAATTGGACCCGGGTCATCTTATCAGACGAGTCCAAATACAACCTGAAATTTTCAGATGGAAAAGTCGACCTGGAAAACGGTTGAATGGAGAATGTGTTTCAGCTCGTCCGAAGAATTTTAAAGTTGTCAAGATTTGGGGGATCATAACTGCTTGTTGTGTTTGAATTCTGTTGATAATAGATGGATCCATAAATGCTTTAAAGTATAAAGAGGTTATAGAAAATGGAATGGTTCCCACTATAGAGGAAGTGAGCCAGTACCACATAGGTGTACTGATGATAGCGCTATGGTCCAATAGACCCTCGCGTTAGTTCTTGTGGTCAAACCATATTAGATTGACCAACCTGGTACGAGATATCTCCACCCTTTCAAGACCACAACAAACACAGCAGTCAAAGTAAAAATTTTCTGCTTTACTTAAGTGCGGCTTTTGCATCTTAAGTGTACGTCTCAGATGGAATGAGAAACCATTGACCGTTGGCAAACTTTAGAGCCGATGTTGATTATAGTAAATCGCCCCATTAAGCTATTACGTTGATTAGAAGGTCTAAGTGAACTGCAGTTTTGGAGGTGGTACTGTCTTGTAAAGAAACATGTTTTCTTTTTTTCCATTTCGACCCATCTATTGGGTTTAACCAAATGAAATGTCCGATTTTCGCTCAGTCGAAAATACCAAGTTCTCGAGTGAACATCTTGCTAGAACGTTATATTTTGTTTTTTTTTTTTATAAAATAAAGTGGGTACGTGTGCTTGGCGTATGAGAATTTTAGGGTTCGTTGCAAGTACCATTATTTTTTTTCTAGGAATTATTTACCATGCTCTCGGCAGTTACAATTCGAACCCTCTTCCTTTACGGATTTAAAATGGGACATGATGCGTAATTGGCATTAAACATTAATGACGCATTCGAGGATGTAGCGGTAAACGAACGCACTATACGACGTTGGTTCGGAAAGTTCCGTTCGGGAGATTTCAACCATAAAAATGAACCACGTGGAAAGCCGGAAACGTTAGTTTTAACAGCACCGGTGGATGCGGACCCAACGAAATCGATGCGGGAGATTCCACAAAGTATGGGAGTATCCCCAATAACAATAAGTCGACACCTTTCTGTCATAGGAAAGGTAATGAAACACGATAAGTGGGTACCCCACTAACTGAAGGAATCAAAAAAACTACGGCGTCTGGAAATCTGCGCATAGTCACCTGTGGTGAAAAGTGGATACTGTATCATAATCGCAAAAGATCTGGACAGTAGTTGGATGCAGATGAGAAACCAAAACACACCCCAAGCCCGATCTTCACCCAAAATAAAGGTTATGGTGACAATTTGGTGGTCATCGAACGGACCAATTCACTTTTCATTTATTCAACCAGGAGAAGCGATAAACGCTATTAAATATTGTGAGGAAATCGACATATTGCATGCGAAATTGGCGGAAAAGCAATCTGCGTTGGTCAATAGGCGGCACGGTCCGATCCTTTTCCATGACAATGCTAGACCCCATACCTCACAAGTAGTGGTGCAAAAACTGTTGCAGTTCCGATTTGAAATACTTCCGCATCCACTGTACTCTCTTGATATTTCCCCAACGGATTATCATCTTTTCCGCAATCTGGATTCATTTTGCCCGCAGAAGGTCTTCCGGAACCGAGCAGAGGTCATAAAAGCCTTTGAAGATTTCGTTGCCTCAAAAAGTCAGCACTTCTACTGTGTCACGTTGGAAGAATGTTATAGATGCCAACGGATCCTATTTTCATTGTAAAAAATTTACGGAAAAATAATATTAGCTTTTAAATTTTTACTAAAAAATCGGACATTTCATGCGGTAGAACCCAATATTTTGAACGAAGTCAAAACTTTATAGGAACAAAGAGTAAAAAAGACAAGAAGCATCTTATGTCTATATAGATATGTACAAGCCAACTTGTATACAAATTTGAAATCGTATTCAAACTATATAAAAATATTTTTCATTAAAATACATATACCATGTGTAAATAGATAAAATTAATGAGCCGTTTATTTTAGGTGAGTAACATTTTAGGACAGAAATATGACCCTAATTAGACACATTCTCGAAATCAAGAGACACCGTGTAACTGTAGACTCTCTCTTTGGAACCAGTAAAACTGCTAAACTTCAGATTTTACGGAAAGCGAATTAGCTATGAAGTGACAATAAAGGCAGCTTTGCGAGAGGCAAGTCAGCATAAGATGTGATTCAAAGCTTGCAGGGTGCAACAAATCATAATTCTTTAATTATATTGTAAATGGTTAAAGAAACTACGGGTTCGACATAGCACATTTAACAAGTGCACATTAGTTAAAATTGTAGTAAAATTCAAGTGCAGAATAGTCATGCGTTCAGAACTATCGTACAATTTACTCTTTTAAAAGAAAACCCAAAACTTATCACTCATTCAGAATCATTGATAATGGCACACAACGGAATCAACTTAGTCAAGTCAAGTCTTATATTATTTCGCAAGGTAGTTGTTATTAGATAGCCAGAGTACTTTTGAAGCGAAACTTCTTATGGCTCTTTGGGCAGTAATTCCGTACTCCGATGAAACAAAAAAGCCACAAAGTTATTCCGAACCCCGGTGAAATGGATCCTTAGCCCCTTTTGCACACACTAGATGGCATTTAAAACCGTGCGATAATACTTGTAAATTACACTAATATTATCCAACATGGATGAAGTGTTCCTTGCTTCACGATGATGTATCGTTATTTCCACCAGTAGTGCTCGTACGTAGCCAATAAAGTTATTCCACTTCAAACTCTCCTTGTTGTGAATGCTCAGATGAAACGAAAAAGCGACAGTAAACGAGAGGGGCTAATGGATGTGGTGAGGCAGCTCGGGCAGAATGAGATATGGGAGAGGAACTAAAAGGCGACAGACTCGAGGTAGGGAACAAAAAGACATTGCTTAGTAACAACAACAGGTAAAAGAAAACTTCAGCTTAACAACAAAATTTAGCTTGGATTGGCTTTTGCTTGTCAACGAGAAGAAGAAGATCAGCAGAATAGAACAGCCCAGCAAAAGAATTGCTCCAGCGATATCGGTTCATCTTATTTTGGGAATAGCGGCATTAGCAATGCAAGCAAAACAACATGATTTTTAACTGTTAAATATCAACTCTTCATTGAATAATGTTTTGTATTATTTTAGGTATTATTTTGAAGGTTTTTCACACGACTGACATGTTATCTTAAACTAATTAGTCAGTCGTGTGAAAAACCTTCAGAAGACATTATTCAAATAAGTTATTTATTTGCAAGGGCTGCACAAAATACATGGCTTATGCTCGTGAGAAATACTCCCAAAAAAATCTCGCAATGATGAGAAATGGCTTCTTTTATTAAAGAAAAGTGATCTAAGGTAAGCATCTATTTGTCGAGGTTCATGAAGATTCATTTTTATCGCCTAGCTTTCTAGGCTGACGACCTTTTTCTTTTTAATTGCTGTGCAGGACAGAAACCACACTTAAGTATCGGGATATAATTCTTCCTTAATTTTTTTGAAGCCTATATTCACTGATAATATCTGACATCAGCATCGTAAAGTTTGACGTTTTTAATGGTGCGCGTGCATTAACTCAACAACATTTTGCCGATCAACTCGCTTCGACTTTTAGTGATGAAGCACCATCCCAGGCCACTGTATTTCGCTGGTTTCCCGAATTCAATCCTGGTCGTTGTGCCAAAAAACATCAATGCTGTACGGGAACTGTGTTGGCAAGATCGTCATGCGACTTATCGCAAAATTGTAGGATGCTTGGGCATTAGTTCCACTTGCATACATTTCATATTGCATGAACATTTGACAGTCAAAAAGATTTCTTCGCCTGGGATTTTTGGCAATCGCTCAAAAACAAAAGGCTCGTGTCGATTGGTCCAAAGAAATGTTGAAAAAATACAGTTGCGGTGCTTCAAAAGAAGAACGTGACAGGCGACGAATCATAGACCAATGCATATGAGACTTTATGGGTCTAGAAAATTGTTCGCGCACGAACAACACGGACACGCCTGTTTCTTCGGAAAAACTGCACAACGGTCACTTCGGAATGGTACACCACCATTTGTTTGACAGAGGTTTTTGAAGAAATAAGAAAAAGCAACCGCCGAATACGGATCATTTTCCACCACACCAAAGTGAGCTCTCACACGTCGGCTCAAACAAGTAACTTTTTCAACACTCAAAACATCGAATTGATGAGTCATCCATCGTACAGCCTTAATTGGGCACAAAATGACTTCTTTTTATTCGCTCACATGTTTTGGATCAGTCGGTGTGGAAAAAGTGCGTCGAAAATTGACTCAAACGCTGGCAAAAGTGTATTGATCTTCATGGAGAGTATTTTGAAAAACAATAAAGCCATTTTCGATGATAAATATTTGTTTTTACTTATTTTTGCCAAAACTTAAGTAACAACATTATGTACAGAGTGCGGCGGAACCAATTGAGCAGTTTGGAGTGGCAGGTGTTCGGGCGGTGGTGGGGGTAAGCAGCTTTACTAGGTCTCCTTTTGTTCTGTCGGCATCCCCATTTAGTAGCAAACATGATTGGATCGGAGTACATCGTGACTTTACCGTGTGTGCGTTTTATGAAAACAACCGATCTGTGATTGCGACGCAAAGAGCTTTTCGGCGACGCTTTAACATTCCGCGCAATAATGCTGTTCCTACTGCGAACACAATTCGGTCCTGGATTCGGCAGTTAGAGGAAATTGGTAACTTAAAACTAAGAATCGATACATATGGCCGACGAAGATCCATCAGAATACCAGAAAATGTGGAGCTAGTGAGAGCAGCACTCGAGCAATCGCCAATACGTTCTGGTCGGAGGCACGCTATTGCATTGGGGGTTTCGGACCGCAGCTTGAGGATTCTGCATTTAGATTTGAATTTCCATCCTTCCGAAATAATGATGGCTCAAGAATTGAACACAGCAGACTACGTCAAGCGCCAAAATCTGTGTGAGGAAATGCTTGCAGCGATCCCTCCTAAGGCAACATTCTTCAGCAGCGACGAGGCACATTTTCACGTAAGCGGGATTGTGAATAAACAAAATTTTCGCTACTGGGCTGAAAAACATTCTCCTAAACTAACGGTGTGCTGTGCCGTATCACAATTTGGCGTTATTGGCCCGTACACTTTTGAAGAGAGAGGCGTGACCGTGAATTCCGGACGTTATGTTTTTCAAGGTTACGAAATTTTTTGCAGCTCCGACTGGAAGTGGTTGTTAAAGAAAACGGATTAGGGGATGGGGCTACAGCCCATACAGCCCATACAGCCCACACAGCCCGAAATTCTCTAAATGCTTTAAGAAAAATGTTTCCCGGGCGTATAGTGTCTTTGAAAGGTGACGTGAGGTGGCTTGCGCGATCGCCGGATTTAAGCATATACGACTTCTTTCTTCGGGGATATCTTAAGAGAAAACTGTTTAAACGTCGCCCCAAAACCTGCTACAGGGTTGAGAATTGTTGAAAAAGTGAACGCGACACCTATCGAAATGTGTCAACGGGCTGTTCAAAACCTTAGAAATCGGCTCCAGCAATGTATTGCAGCTAACGGCAGCCATCTTAGACATTATTTTGAAAAATTAATGCGTATTAAATGGTAGGTTCTACGGATTTCAAAAACAAAAACATTAGTTTCATATATTCGTATACCCTGGTTTTTTTTTTTATAACTCTTCAAAACTCCTCAACTGGTTCTGCCGCACCCTGTATAAGTAATACACATACGAAATCGACTGCGGTTTTGTTAAAGCGATGAACAAAGGTAAAACAGAACAAAGGCGTTAGATAACAGGGAAGACGGTATTATCAACAAGTCCGTTCAAATTTTGATCGTTTCTCAAGACATCGGCAGGATTGGTTGTGAAAGAACAGGTAAGAAAAAGTTTCCTAAAAATAAACAACGACAAGGCAAAATGCTTATCGTCTGGTATAAAACATCACTTTCAACGGCGTTCACCTAACCAAACCCTGGTACTTCAGTTTGGCAAACCAACCGTGTTTAGCACTCAATTTAAAAGTCCAAGATGATATTTTATAAAACCGTATCGAATGTTGTAGCGTGAACAAAAATTGGGATATTTCGATCCCAAGCATACTAGGTCCTGCTTCGAGAAGAGCGAATGCTGGAGGGGATACAACTGCGAACTTTGTGAAGTAAATATTGCCAAAAGAGCTAAAAAACGATACAAAATTTAGGCTCGACCATATCTAAACGGGAACGTTGCAATAAATGGCAACGCCACATCTAAGATGGTCTTCGATTCGCGGCCATATGCTTTGAGAATTCAAAGAAGGCTTTAAGGAGTTCAAGAGAGCTAGAAGGTAGCAGTGTTTTCGTCAGAGACGTTGATGGGTTTGGTAAACAAGAAAGTATTTCACATAATGTACTATTCTATTAAACGAGTACCGACAAAATAATGATACAAAAGAAGCACACACAAACAAGTTATAAATAGTTTTTCTTTATAAACAAATAGGAACCAATATAATGTTTGAGATTTGGCAAGAATGCATGCCAGACAAATGAATAGGGCGGGACATGATTTTTGGGTGTACGAATTATCCCCGAATCTTATTTGATTGGCAGGTGTTTATTTCCTAGAATAAGAATCGGATAATTTTCTAAAATAATTACAGTTAATTTCAGAATGTTGTTGTATTTGGACTTTTTGTCAATATACGTACGATTATTTACGATCTAGGGTAAGAAATGGAAATGATAATGAGAGTAATATGAGATTTTATCTGGTAGTTCGAAATTTATATAATTGTTAATATTTAGTAAAACTATTTTATAGACTCAGTTATGACTCAAGTGTGTAGCAAACTATTCAGAGATTTAATTTAGTTGCCATCAAAATTGTTTAGCTTGGTAAACCTGCCAAATTCCAACGCCATTCAGACACAAAGATAAAATAAAATAAGAAAAGAGCTCATACATACTATAATTCTATATATTGAGACACATAATACGTACATAGTACATAGTTTATTGCATTTGATTATATCATTTTCATTATCCTAAATAATAGTAGATCGCAAGTGTTCAAATAAGAATATCACGCAAGGACCGGCAAGGAACAGCTTTTAACGACGACTGCAGCAAATGTTTAGCCACATCAAATGACCAAGTACCAGATTACCAGTTTGGCACAAGACGACTTGCCTGATCTACCAGAAATCAATCTGATCATGACATTGAGTAGGATACGCTTCGAAAGAAGTGATAACTGCAGTGAATAGGGGCAAAATATTGTTCCTTATGTTAGCGGAAAAACTTATCGAACTTTAGAGAACTTTGATTATTTCTGATTGGTTATCCCCCTTAAAATTGGCGAGAAAGTATCCATCTAAATATTACAGATAAAAAGGCGTTAAGTCCTTTTTATGGAGCGCTGGTGGTGGAAATAGCGATAAAACAGATTGAAATTACGTCGGTTTTCGAGGGTGTCTATTGTTTGAGTGATTTCTGAACATTCGCGACGTTCGTTTAAAGTTCAGCCCTATCAGCGTTGTTCGTGTATTCGTGTATTCGCGCCACTCACCTTATAACCCGAATCAAGATACAAAGCACTTTCTATTTTTCTGTATAGGGAAGTGTTGAATCCAAGACCAAGCAGTTGAGAGTTTGTCTGCTACAGCGCATAACTGGGGAGCTCGGAAATAAATTTAGTTAGCTGTTAAAACATATTTAAGAGACTGTTAGTTTAACAAGGCACACTCTATATTAATGGCATTATAAAATCTGTGTACGAAGGAGGGATTTTGCTTTGTCATTTTTTTCCACAGAGCAACTAATCAATTTCATGGAAGAAATTCGAGAATATGGTATATACATCTCAATGTATGTCTGATGAGTTAATGTAAATTCTAACTCTACTCAGAAAAACCAACCGGGAGAGCTCCTAAGTCCGACGTAGACCTACAGTTTGAAAACTACACAACGATAAAATGTATATTGACGTCAAGACTGCCAAGCCAAGAAGAATAAGGTAGATCACCATCATCGACAGAGGGTATATCAGAGAGCGTATTAGAGAATATAAAAGACAACTTTTTAAAGCCACTTAAGTACTGTCCACAAATTGTGCACCATGGCGACATACCAACTTATTTAAGGAGCCACATGGTTTGACCATAATCACCGGAGGATAGTCATATAAAATAATTGTTAAAAGATGTCTTTCGGAGAGAAACAAAAAAAAAAGCTAACACCAACATACTAATAGGCCCAGGCACATTACATAGAGTTTTCGGTGCGCCAACAATTTAGACGCCATCTTGCTTTGGCAGCATTATGTCAACTAATCACCAGAGATGTTCTACCCAATCATATGTAAAACATGATATTGTATTAAATATGCGTCGCTGCTACATCGGAAAAAGGCATTTGACAGTGTGACAAGATTTGATCTGATCTTGTTAGGTGTTACGGTGTACACAATGGTAAGCGTTTACTTTCACCACTATCATACTCGTATCACTAACACAGAAATACAAAAAAAAATAAAAATGGAAGTCTATATTAACCATCTTGACAACGCTGATAATACCTCTTTACTATTGCAATCTGGAAACCGAGGCAAGCAGAGTAGGACTGAATATAAATACGGCCAACACAAAAGTCCTGAACCCCCAAAATACGAACGCTCAACTAAATATTGTTGTTGAAAAGTTGGAAGTATGATCTCGGACGATGCTGCTGAACATGATGTTGGCAAAGAAATTTGGAAAGCAAACGCTCGCTCCATACGGTACAAGTATGTTGTCCAATTTCCAAGCTGCGACCGTTCCGCTCCGACTTCAAATCAAGATGAAGCAGTTGGAATGGAGAATAGAGTACCAGGTTTTGATATCAACTTTTCATTCACCAGCGTTGGAGACCTCATCCGTATCGATGGAATCATAAATAAGGCAAATTACAGACAAATATTAAAAGACACCATACCGTCGTGCTTATGATTAATATGCCATGTATTGACATGCATAAATCCAAGATAGTAATTCAAAAGCATTCTTTCAAGCTTTGGCGAGGACATTTGGGCCAAGAAGAATATTGATAGGAAGCTTCGAAGATAGTGTGCAATAACGAATGGCAAGCTTTGGAGCTCATTCAAACGCTATAACTATTAAATGCCTGTTCGATAAAATGATAGATTGACAGACAAGCTGTTAATTATTTTATTAAAATGAAAATATACAAGGAGTCTTATTATCAATTTCTTTGACATAATCCGGAAGGTTTTGGATGAAGGGGTAGCTATAATAGGAAAATGGACAGAAAATTAATGTTATACGCTTTAGACTGAGCGCATCGTTTTGTATTGTCATTTAGTCTAACAGGGGGTTAGCAAGTTAGCTGTCACAGATGACTGAATATCAGAGAGATGATGACTAGTCTAGTCTGAGTGCTGCAAGGTGAGTTTAAAAAAAAAATTCAGGACCAGTATGCGCGCTGCAATAGATATGATACATAGCGTGGCTTCATATCTCCAAAGCGGATACACGACCATCAGGCCTAGTGCACCAATGGGATTCCACCCGGTCACATAAAATCGCACTGTTGGAAATCAATCAATTTACTGTTGACGATCCTGCAAAATATAAAAAGAACAACGACGTTCGGATCAACGCATGATGTGTTTAGACTTTGAAAAGGTCACGTGCATCTGACCAAGTAGCGGAGGATCTAGACTGGTACAAGGCAGATAGAACCGCCATCCAAAATACAAAATTAGGAGTGAACCGAACAAAAGGAGGATGGGAAACTGTTATATTACTGTGACTGCCATAAAAAAGAGAAGCAGCTTATACATATTTGGGTGCAGATTTGTTGTAAACAGCAAACTAAAACAAGAAAGATCGGGCTTTAGGTACAATACATGAACAGACACACTTTATTAAAATTGATATGCGCTCACGCTCCCATAAATGAGGTAGACGATGCTAGCAAAGAATGTTGCACGGCATTCTCTACAAAACGTACGAGCAATGCCCTACCTATGACCGGCTGATTGAGTTTTCTGTGGGGCGAAATACCATTATAGCAAACACACAGTTTCCTCACTTAAATATTTACGGAAAAAGGTAATCACAAAATAGTCAATCAAATTGATTATGTCGATTATGTTTTCGATGCAGTATTATAGATGTCTGAATATTCCAAGCAGAACAACAACAGCCCCAACAATGGAGAAATAATGTGAGGAGATTTAACGTTAAGGGGTTGTAATCGACACAAACCACCAGTGCGGTGCATTGACGGGCTTTGGAGGAGAAAATATAACAGCGAACTGTACGAGAGTTACATCAATTTCGATCTAATCAGAAAAATGCGCATGAGTCGCTACGGCACGAAGAATTTTCGATTCCTGCCTGAAAAGATAATGCAGTAGAGGAAGACCTCGCCTTACTGGCGTCCCCCAGTAGAAGAAGATTTCAAATATTTTCGAGTCCGCAACAATCGGCAGGTCCACTCCAGAGTATACCGCCATCTTAATAACGTTAGTGAATTGAAAATTCATTCATTCGGGTGGAAAACTAAAATAGAGCAGGCTGTAGAATGGTGCTTAGATTTCAATTCAATTCAATTCAATTTACTAGAATTATTATTGTAGATTAAGCTATAGATCTTTTATAGTACGTACAAATAAAAAAAATTAAAACTAATAATATAATTAAAAGAAGTAAAAGCGGGTGGCGTATAGAGTAAAGAGAGACTGTTTTAGAAAGGAGTAAGGGAGGGAAGACAAATGGCGAAAGACTACACTTTTAAAACGTGTGACATTAGATATAGTTCTTATAGCTTTGTTTGCATGATTAAAAAAATAAATCGGATGAATTAAAGTGACGATGATGTAATGGCATTAGAGTAGCTGCTCTAAGTGAACGAGAAAAATTAAGTTTTTCATACAAATACAAGGTGGTCCAAATACTAGTTTCTTTTTAAAAATAAAATAAAATGAAATAAAATAAATTATTTTCTGTATGTTATGGCTTTATTTGAAAGAGCAAACATTCCCATTAGTTATGGAATAGAATTTTATTCATGTGGCTGCCGGCTGGCTTGGCAGTAGCGCATCCTGTCAACCCAATTTTCCAAGCCCTGGTTGACTGTTTCTGGCTCTATCTCACTAATGGCTCGGATGATATTCGCTTTATTGGCTTGAATCGTTTCCGGATTGTCCGCGTAACATTGATCTTTAAAGGTACCCTATAAACAAAAGTCTAACGCAGGTCTAAGGCGGCCAATTGACATTGCCAAGATGGCCGATAACACGATTACCGAAATTAGCGCACACAACGGATGGATTGTTTGATCGTGCTGAAACCAAAGATCGTGCTATCCATGCCTTCAATTTCAGCCCACAAAAAACACGTGCAGGTCTTCTGATCCCCAATTTTATTTGTTAACATACGCCTCGTCAGAAAAAATGATTTTTCGGCCAAATTCGACGTGCAATTGGAGCTGCTGTAAGGCCCAAACGGAGAAGCGATTACGCAGCGGACGATCGTTTGCCTTCAATTGCTGAATCAATTGGACTTTGTAAGGGAATAATCCGAGATCTTTGTGCAAAATACTCATCAGGCTGGTGCGTGAAATGTAAAGTGTTGCTGAGATCGATGGCGAATCGAATTTCCTGGATTGAATCGAACATTCTCGAGGACAGCAGCCATATTCTCGTCGGCGCGTACGGTACGATAACGGGTATCGTGAGTGTTGGCCGCAAACAAGCCAGTCTCACGAATTTTTTGTACCAACTTGCGTACAGCAGGTGGCTGGTTTATTTCGGCCAAAACTTATTCTCAATAAGCGCACTGTTTGTGCAACACAGCACACACTTTTGAAATAAGTTTGCAATATACTGCAACGTTATTCAAGCGTAAAGCGATCCATTTCGTTCTGCGGAGGTATGATGCTGACTGACAGTCAACAGTCGAGTGGGAAAGACCCGTCAGTGTCAAAATAACATATGACTCAAAAAGAAACTTGTATTTGGACCACCCATCAAACAAGCGTCCTGTAGTGTTTGAGAGACATTCCCAAAAAGCACTTTGAGTACCGTGAAACATGGTCATATTTGTGTTAGCCATGGATGTATCTGACTGCATCATCAAATGCTACTTGCAACTTACGCTGGGACGCAACATATGTAATAAGAGGCAGAACTTGAAGTTTTAACTAGTTTTTGTCTGGTGTTAGTTGGAGTAAAACTTGCAGATATTCAGTGTTTGCGAAGGCATCCGTATATTCGTCCTAGAACATAGTTAAGTTAACATGGTGACAATTTTACAATTAATGATAAAGCCCAGGCTAGTAACAGCGTTAAAAAAATTTTGAGTTTATTGGTAGAGAGTGGGACATCAGGTAAGGTGCTAATGGGTAAAGTTTCATTGGAAATAGGAATAACCTGACACTTATTTGGATTCAATCCATTGGTTGTAGACCATGAAAAATACTGGCAAGATCCTCATTAAGATTACTTACAGGTTCAGCTATATTTAGAATTGGCTTTGCGGCATATAGCTGGACACTATCGGCATAAAGTTAGACAGAAAACTGATAACAACCAAGTGCTGGCGAACGGCGTGGTAGGTGAAATTAATACATATTTTAATTTCAAGAAAAAAAGGTAATGGTCAGAGATAAGGGTGGGTCTATTGGCATGTCTCTGAAAATTAAAAAAGGTGACGTTGCCTTGTCAAGAGGCATCTTTCAAAAGAACGCACTCAAATTTTCAGACAGATCTGTCAAATAGTTTTTTTGTCACAGCCAATTGAAACAGATGCCTACGAGAGCTTTCGTAAAAAATGGAAAAAAATGCTAATTAAATACTATTTCTTGCGCAAAAAACCATCACGCAAATCAAACAAAAGCTTGAAAAGTATTGTGGAGACTCTTCACCATCGACTGGAACCATCCACCACTGATTTACTCAATTTCGGTGCGGTCGTACCAGCAAAAGTTACGCCGAATGTTCTAACCGCCCAATGGAGGTCACAACACCAGAAATGGTTGATAAAATCCACGGTATGATATTGGAAGAACGGCGAGTGAAGGTGCGCGAATTTGAAGAGGCTGCAGGCTTATCACATGGATCAGTGATTTTAGTTTTGCAAAATTATTTGGATATGAAAAAGCTGTCCGCCAGATGGGTGCGCGTTTGCTTACAAATTGACAATAAACGCAATCGTTTGACAACTTCAAAAGAACGTTTAACGATGTTCAATCACAATATCCGTTTTTGCACCATTTCGTAACGCACGGATTCATCAAAACACACCAGAGATTAAGAAACAGTCGAGACACTGGACTTCTCCTGGTGAATCGAACCCGAAAAAAGCTAAGGTGCGTTTGTCGGCCAACAAGGACATGGCGACAGTTTTTTTTGGATGCGCGCGGTGTAATTCATATCGATTACCTTAACCTTCATCTCATCCTTGTGTAGAAAACTACACAAAAAATTTTTGTTTTCTTAATTTCTCAAAAACCACTAATTGCAAGCTTCCGGAATTTTCAGACTTTGTTTATATCCTTGATTACCGAAAATAAAACGTACCTCCCTATAATAAAAATGTTTATGGCGGTTAATAATGCACTAATTACGTTGTCTACCCTCATGTGTAGATTTCTATACATATGGACAGTAAGTGCATGTCATATAAAAAGTTAAGTGTTTTAGCAAGTGAATATCGTTGGTATATCTAGTGAAATTTTTGGAAATAATAAAAGATAACAATGTCAAAAGCAAGATATCTGACAGAGGAAGAAACGGAAGCATTTTTGAATGAAGGCGATGGCGATATCAGTGATGTTTCTGGAGACAGTGATGACGAATTTGTGTCAGAAGAGAATATTGATGATGACGATAGCGATTCTGACGAAGAGCAAGCGAGTGGCTCAAATGAAACCAACGAATCAATTGCTGAAGTTGAAAATGTGGATCCACTGCTTGTTTCGAAAGATGGTATTGTTTAGCAACTACAGCCATTTCAGCATCAAAGTGGTAGATTGCGGAATGAAAATATAATTTCTCTTCATCCTGGAACAACAAGATATGCCAAAGCTCGTGTTGATGGCATCAAAGATGCTTTTTTGCTTTTCTTCCCACCACAAATTGAAAATACCATTTTGAAGCATTCAAATGCGTATGCACAAGCAACATATGGTAAAGATTTCAAACAAATCGATTCGAATATGTTGCAAACATATATTGGTGTTTTGATTTTAGCTGGTGTTTATAGGTAAGTCGTAGTTGCTTTCTTTCTTATTTCAACTGATTCTTGACTTTTTTACTTTTAGATCGAAAAACGAAACTACAATTGAATTGTTTGATGATATTAACGGTCGTCTGGTGTTTAGGGCAATTATGTCGAAGAAAACATTTGAGTATTTGAATCGAATTATTCGTTTTGATGATGTCATTAGCCGAAGACAGCAACGATCTACAGATAAATTTGCACCGATTCGAGGTATATTTGATAAATGGTCCAATTTATTGAGTGACTACAACAATCCACATGAATGTATGACAGTTGACGAGCAATTACTTGGTTTTCGTGGAAGATGTACAATAAATTTCGTCAATATATGCCATCAAAACCAGTAAAATACGGACTAAAATTCTGGTTGCTGGTTTGTTCTTATACCTGCTATGTTTGGAAAATCCAGCCATATTTGGGAAAGGCGATTGGAGCCAGTTCGAGTGAAAAAAGACAAGGCGAACAAGTAATTTTGGATCTCGTTGATGGCTTGAAAGGTCACAACATAACAATGGATAACTTCTTTTCCTCATATGAGCTTGGGCAAAAATTGTTGTCAAAGGGCATTACAATGGTTGGCACGATGAGAAAAAAATAAAAGAACCATCCCACCAAAGCTTCTTGAATGCAAAAATAGACCGTTGTATGAATCTACTTTTGCATTTACCGAAAACACAGCACTTGTTTCGTACATTGGACGGAAAAATAAGTGTACCGTGTTGCAAAGTACTTTGCATAACTCAATTGAAATCGAATCGACTGAAAAAAAGTTACCAGCGATTATAGCCTATTACGAGGGGCGTTCAAGATATTCTCGGTATCGGGGTGAAGCTGTGGTTGCATATATAAATTGACTTATTTATCAAGTAATACTATTATTGTAGTGCATTCATGTAAAATTTCATATAAATGTGATTATTAATTCGCGTTTTATCTCTAGTTAAACAGAATCATAATGGCAACTGAGGCGATGATGGTGAAAATTGAGCATCGCGCTGTAATTAAATTTCTCACTAAGCAAGGAAAAAGTCAAAAAACTATTCATGAAGAGATGGTGGCTGTTTACCAGGGTTCCGCACCTTCATTATCAACTGCGCCAAAGTGGTCAAGTGAGTTCAAGAGAGGCAGAGAGAGCATTGAGGACGACCCCCGCTCCGGCGCCCCGGCTACTGCTTGTACGGGAGAAAGCATCAAAGAAGTCGAAAAACTTGTTCTTGAGGATGCCCGAATAAAGGTGAAAATGATGGCAGAGATCACCAAGCTTTCAACTGGTACCATTCACACCATTCTTCATGACCATCTTAACCTTTCAAAGGTCAGTGCAAGGTGGGTGCCACGAATGCTCACAGCGCCTCACGCGGACGGTGTTATGGATCGAATCGTTACTGGGGACGAAACATGGGCCCACCACTATGACCCTGAAAGCAAACAAGAGTCCATGCAGTGGCATAAAAAAGGAACAGACCCCCCGAAGAAGTTCAAAGTCACTCCGTCTGCCGGGAAGCTCATAACCACAGTTTTTTGGGACTCAAAGGGTATCTTGCTCATTGAGTACAAAAAAAAGGTGAAACCATCAACGCCACATCCTACGCTTCCACTTTGCATAATTTGCGGGAGGAAATTAAAAAGAAAAGACGGGGTAAACTCGCAGCGGGTGTATTGCTTCTTCATGACAACGCTCCTGTTCACACGGCGCGAGTTTCCAAGGCTGCTGCGCGAGATTGTGGTTTCGAAGAAATCCAACACCCACCCTATAGTCCAGATCTTGCCCCTAGTGATTATTTCCTGTTTCCGGATTTGAAAAAATGTCTTCGTGGAAAAAGATTTTCGGATGATGAAGAACTCAAGTCGGTATTTTGCAGAGAAAGAGAAAATTTATTATTTTGAGGGTTTAAAAAAGCTTATCTCAAGATGTAACAAATATTGAAAAATAAAAACAATTTAAATTGAATTCGCATTTTCCTTCATATCGATACCGAGAATATATTGAACGCCCCTCGTACAATAAAACAAAAGGTTTGTTCATATACTACTTTTTGAAATTTCAAGACCCTCTAATGTTTTTTTTTCATTCAATATAGGCGGTGTGGATACGATTGACAAAATGCTCACTTGTTACAGCTGCAAAAGAAAATCTAACAGATGGCCAATGGCTGTATTTGCAAACATAATTGACATTTCTGCTTTGAATGCATTAATTATTTTCAAAGAAGTGAATCCGAATTGGCAACACAAAAAACAACAGTAAGAAGGAATTTTCTACGTGAACTTGGAATATCCCTTTCAAAACCACTTATGGAAGCTAGAAGTGCGAAGTTAAGAACAGCATCGTCTGTGCTTGCAACTGTTTTGGAAGAAAGTTCACCATCATCACCTTTAGAGGATGTTTCTGCACCAACTTCAACAAGTCCACCAAAACGGCCAAGAAGCGTTCCACCACAAATTAAAGACAGAGCAAGATGTCACGTTTGCTATGAAGAAAAATCCGCCAAAAAAAAATAATGTCTATGAGACCGATTTGTTGATTTTGCACAAAAGCTGCATGTAAAAATCAACATAATCGAAATGTATGTGTAAAATGCATTGAAGAAAAGTTAATTTGAACCTACCTACCTACCTTCTCTTGTTATTTTAGAAATAAATTATAAGAGCAATTTTTCGGTTTAATTTAAAAAAGAATTTAGAAAATACATTATAATCCCATATGTGTAGAAATCTACACACGAGGGTAGAGAACGTAATTTTTTTTGAGGATGAGATGAAGGTTAAAAAGGGTAAAACGCTCACCGGCACTTATTATGCAGAACTGTTGGATCGATTGGAAGCAAAAACGACCGCATATGACGAAGAAAAAAATTCTGTTCAACCAGGACAACGCACCGGAGCACAAGTCCGCAGTCGCAATGGCAAAATTCCATGAATTAGGTTACGAAGTGCTCCCTCATCCAGCATATTCTCTAGATTTAGACCCCTGCAACTTTTCCAAATATGAAGAAATGAATCGGTAAGAGATTTGGATCAAATAAAGAGATCATCGATGCAACAAACGCCTATTTTGAGGGTCTCGAGAAATCGTATTATTTCGAGAACATCAAAAAAATTGGAGAAACGTTGAAAGAAATGTGTCGGGCTAAAAGGAGATAACGATGAAAAATAAAACTTTTTTTGCCGAAAAGAGTGTTCCTTATTTAAATTTTCAGGGACTTATTGACCCACCCTTGTACAGGCGAGCGATAGTTGATCGAAAAGAAGAATAGACGAAGGAACGGATGCTATTCTCAGGTCTAAAAGATTTGGGATGCAATTTATAGCAAAGCGTGTTAGGTATTTAGTATGTATTTAGATTTGCAGTCCTAGAAAAGATGCTAAACCGTTAATTTGAAAGGCTGGAGAATCATTTCTAGGCAAGTCTGCATGGAAATCTCCACAGACACGAGCTCGTATAGAGTAGAAAATGTTGATAGGGAGGAGCAAAACTGTTGAGGTGAGAAACTAGAGTCTGGAATGTATGCACACACTATTAACCATTGTACAAATCAATCGTGTCTTTCGGCAATTAAAAATTCAGATTCTAGATCAACGGACTTACATATAATTTTGCATGAAGATTTACAATACATTGAAATACCGCCTCCCCATGTATATGTAATCCTATCGTTCCCAGAAATGTTGTTATTAGGTATGTTATAACTTGTATCAGAGATTTTGCTTTAAGCCATGTTTCATAGACAAAAACAACATCAAGCCAGAGCCTCAAAACATATACAATGTTGTGCAAAATATGCCGGATTTTTCTTGAACATTTTTCATTGAAGGATTCTAGGGGACAGGAGTACAGTAGGCACACTTGTTTGGCAATTTAAGAAAATCTATTGAATAAGTTTACAAATAGAAAAAAAAAAAAGACATTGCTATCATTATTTTTAGAGTTTTATCAAAAACTGTAGCTCAACTCAATGCCATGCCTGTGCAAAACATACTGGATTTTCAAAAGTGCCGTATTTCTGGTCTCTTTAACTTACTGATAATGGTTTTGGCTGTCATTTGAATTGAGTTATAGATATAACAAAACTTAAAAGGTCAGGTGTCTCCAATTAGTTTACTAATAAATGGTACCGGTTTTGAGGGCAGGGATAAAACAAAAATCCATAGCCAAAAAGTATAAAATGCCATCATGTGTGTTTCGGAATGGAAAACCGGTCGAAACCATTTACTGTTGAGGACGTCCCAGAAAAACTACACTCCGAACCGATCGGCAAATTCAGAAAATGATTATTAACGATACTTTCTTGCCTTCAAGAAAGATTGTTAGTGAGCTCAATCTTTCAGGCGTTTAAGAGAAGCTGTTTTTTTTTTCTTTTCGGCCAGCGAAAAAGCCTCTACTTACTGCTAAGCACAAACAAAAAAGTTACCATTTTATTCCTATAGTAAGTCTTTGATTACTTTGCTAACGCCAATCGTTTCCTAGACTGGAATTCGCAAGAAACCATTTGAATTGGTCAGCAACGAAGCGGAAAACTGTACTCTTTAACGACGAGAGTAAGTTTAACTTGATTGCTTTCGATGGAAATATTCATGTTAGCAAAACAAGGAGACACGTCTTCAGTCACGCCATTGTCGTCCATCCGTGAAGCATGGAGGAGGCTCAATTATGGTGTAATGATGATTTTCTGGTGCGGGATGAGATGAGATTAGTGGTATTTTGGATCGTTTTCAGTGGATATATTGGAATCCATGCCATACTCTGAGGAGCAGATGGCACTACATTGGGTTAATCAACATTCATCAAAGTTGGTTAAGGAGGTGTTTGTGCAGAAAAATGTTGTTACTATATGTTAGAATGGGCCTCTCAATTGCCCCATCTAAACCCTATCGAGAACTTGTGGGCCATTTTAAAAAGACGGGTAGGGTCAAAGACGCACACATCCAAAAACGCATTTATGACGTCACTAAAGAATGAATAGGAGAACATTCCAAAAGAAATTTTTGAGAATCTAGTGTCTTCCATGCCTAAAAGATGCGAGGAGGTCTTCAAAAACAACGGTAACTGGACAAATCATTACGTATAACGAAAATCCGGTATGTTTTGCAGAGGCCGTTATCGATTTAGGTTAAAACCTTTTATTTGTCCACTTCTACAATAAGTTTTCTTAAATTGACAACAGATTTTACTTAGGTTCTTTCTGTTTCCTAAAATTCACCAAAGAAAAATGCTCGATAAAAATCCGGTATGTTTTGTTCTGTTATACAATTTCGAGCGCTTATCGTTCAAAACTTCTTGCGGGAATAGAACCCTTAACGTTTTTTTTTTCAGAACACATGCACTGATCAGTGAAGAATAAGTCAGTTTGGTTTCAGTTTGCAAACTATTATTATGGAGTAGGCTAAAGAGAATCGAGTTGCTAAAACCAATTTTTTTTCAATTCAATTCAATGTTCTTTATTCATATGTACAATATACAAAACAAAAGGTTTACAATTTAACACACGATTTTACATGCAGTTGATACATACAGAATAGTTAGTGATATCTTTATTTAAGAAAAATTGAGTTGATGCCACATTTTAATAATTTTTGCTTTGTGTGGGGTGCACAAAACAGATGCATAGACAGAGTTACAATTTTTTTAAATCCAGTGAGAGAAAGAGAAAAGTTAATCTTTAACAAATTAAAGAAGGATACAATCAAAAACGATTGTAAATGGCAAAAATAGGTAGATACATACTTAGTTAAGCAAGTGAGCAAATCATTTTTTAAATTGAATAACGCAACAGGGTTTCGATTTACTTATAACTACTTTTGTAAATACGGACAATTTTTTTTATGGATCGAATTTCCAAGCGCAGAGTGTTACATAATTTGCGTGAAACAATGGAGTAAAAGTTTCTGTAACTTGTAGTGTGAAAAAAAAAGGACATGTACAACAAAGTTTGAAAAGTCAGAAATTGGACTCTCCAGATACCCGCCTCTCATGAAAAAGGCCTTCAGAACTTTAAAATAAAATAAATGACGCAAAGAAAGAATTTTGAAGGTCCTGAAAAGGTCTCTTGTGTTCGCAGAACGGTGAGAAGCACAAATATTTCGTATTGCAGATTTTTGAGAGACAGTTAATTTATGCAGTTTACTAAGATAAGCGCCACCCCAACTACAAAGCCCATATTGCACTCTTGATTGGAATAGACCATAATGAACCCTTTTTAAAGTGTTAAGGGAGCAATACTTTCTAAGGCGGAAAAGACAACGAGTAGTGGAAAGAAGATATTTATTTCAAAGCAGAGATGTGCTTGCACCAGTTCATTTTTTGATCTATGGTAACACCAAGATAGTTGAAACTATCTACACCTTCAATCTTGAAGCAATCAATACTGCAGTCAGTATTCTATTGAAAGTTTGACTACCTTGGATTCTGCATTGGTTATTTAGCAAGTCGTGACGCGCGCAGTCAGGTGAGTGAAATATTTTATCTGAGTCGGGGTATTTCTGCTCAGTAAGACTTTTTTTTGTTTTTTTTTTAATGAGCGCGCGCTCAAGGGGTTTTTGTACACAGCGCGGGCGAAGGAAATTTAGGGAGGAAGAAAGGGCAGGTACCGATGTACATTGTTTTTAAATGTTTGTAAGTTATAACCACCAGGAAACACAGAGACCGGCAGGGCATTCCATAAGCGAGTTGTACGGCATAGGAAAGGATCACGATATTTTAGAGTAGGTCCGAAAATGGGCTTGAGGGTATACTGATGAACATTCATAGCGAGACGGGTGTTACGGTTGAAAGTTTGAATAGGCGCAATGCTACTGGCGATTTCTATGGAGCACTGTTGGTGGGAATAGCAATAGAACAGAGTGAGACACGAGACCTTACGTCGGTGTTCGAGGGTGTCCATTGTTTGAGTGATATTAGTATCACCTATGAGTTTTATCGCACGGTTTTGAATCCTATCTAGCAGATGCGAGATGTTTTAGGGACACCTGACCAGATGTGGGCATTGCACTCCAATTTCGGGCCGGTAAAGTATTTCTTACATCGCTTGAGGAAACCTAGACATTTGGTAGCATTTTTGGCTACATCGAATATGTGGTCATTCCAACGTAAGTTGTCATTGACACACATACCGAGAATGGAAAGTTTATCGGTTTCGACGATGCAAGTGCCATTCATGGATAATGGCTGGGTATTTGAATTTCGCTTTAATGACAGCAGACAGCATTGAATTTTGGAAGCATTAAATTCCACTCGATTAGTTCCCCAATTGGTTATGCTGTTAATATCGGAATTGAATGAGCTTAACATACGCTGCCGTTCCCGTTCTGCAGCCGAAGAGCAGAGGCGTGAGTCCAGGAAAGAATATGAAAAGCAGAGAGTACTGCCATCAGCAAAGGAATATATTGGATTAGAACTAGCAGACAAGAGATCATTAATGAAAATTAAAAAGAGTGTCGGAGACAGAAGGGAGCCCTGGGCCACACCAGCATTTAGTTTTTTTCGAATATTAGACTTGAAACCGTCCAAGACAACTTGAATTCAACGTTCCGAAAGGTCATTTCTAATCCATTGAAGAAGAGAGTCATCGATCCCAAAAGCACGCGTTTTCGACAAAAGAGCGTGATGCCAAACTCTGTCAAATGACTTAGAAATATCAAGTGCAACTATCTTGCTTTCGCCAGATTGATGTACGCTTTGGTTCCACTTTCCGGTGAGGCATGGCATCAAATCACCAGTGGACCTGTTGCTACGAAAACCATACTGCCGGTCATTAACAAGTTTTCGTGTTTCGAGATATGTCATTAGCTGACGGTTTATCAGCGTTTATATGACCTTGGAGGGAAGGGACGTAAGTGCAATGGGTCTGTAGGAGGAGAGAGAAGATTCGCCTTTTTTAGGGACGGGCTGGACAAATGCTGTTTTCCATCTGCTCGGAAAGAGTCCTAACGAGTAGGATTGATGAAAAAGCTTACGCAGTGGTTTTGTCAGCGTTGAAGAAGCCCTTTTCAGAAAAGAGGAGATATACCATCTGGACCAAGCGGATTTATATATGTATATTAAGATCTTTAAGTGCTCTTGCTACTACACGAGTGCGAAAGTGGATTCGTCCCATTGAAGATTCGACGCATTGAAGTGTAGGCGAAGACAGAGACCAATCCGGGAGTGTTGAGCTGGCCGCAAATTGTGCAGTAAGCAGATTGGCCTTGTCCAAAGAGCTGACAGCTGAAATGTCATTGTAAATGAGCGTTGGGATAGAGGATGAGGCAGAATTTCTAATATTTTTTACGAACGACCAAAAATTGTTACTGCCTTTGGACATTGTAGCATTTTTTGCCTCAGTTTTTGGTCACATTGGAATTTTACACGTTTAAGAAAGACGTTGCAGTCATTCCCGCCTCGTTTAAACTTTTTTCGGTTTTCCTCTGTTGGGTTGGTCTTGAAGGACCGAAAAAACATTTCTCTAACCCTGACAGCCTCTTTACAGCTCGAGTCGTACCCTTCCTTTTCTTCTGGTCTGATACTCTTCATCCGATGAGGGATAAGGCATTTCATTCGAAAGAGAATAGTTTCTGTGATCATGTCAGCAGCGGCATCCACGTCGTTATCGAGGAATCATAACAACTAGTTAAAGTTCCTTAAGAAGATGTTAAGTCCGCTCTAATTGGCTTTCTCGTATTGCCATACGGTTCTTTTAGGAATCTTTTCTCTAACTGTGTGTTCACTATACGAGAAATTAGCTGATATTATGCAATAGTCTGACGAGCCTTGAAGGGAGAGTACATCGACGGTGTACTTATCAGAGTGAGAAGTTACAAACAAGTCCAGGGTGTTGGCGGTCTTACTATCAACATCTGGCATTCGTGTGGGCTCATTTACAAGCAGCGAAGATCTCAACATACCGTCCTGCGGGTGTTGTCTGTCCAGAATGTCGAAGCCACCCGGAATTGTGTATATTGAAATCGCCCGTAATAACAATTTCAATATGAGGACACAGGGATACAATTCTTTGAATAAAGTCAGACAGCGCATCAAACTCGTTAAAGGTCTAATTGCTGTCCAGTTTGGGGCTTATGTAAATAAAGCAGAAGTGGATAATTTGCTTATGGAGATGGAATTTTAACCATATGAAATTGAATTCCGGATTGGAACAGAGACTACATTGTGGTGGAATCTGGTAAGCTACATCACTACGCACATAGATGGGGAGACCGCGATGAGGAAAGAATAGTGGCACTAGTTCGTAGCCAGGTAGCTTCAGATCAGAGTGATCTGAGAGTTGTGGACGGGGATCTACCTGTGTTTCACTAAGTGCCAAAACAGCTGGCCTGAATTTACAGACGTCGACGTACGCAGAAAAGTTATTAAGTTTTTAGCCCCCATTCCCGATTCATTATAAGAAAATAAAGAGAAACACAAACACCGATGATGCTAATCAAGGCTGCGAAGTAAAAATTCTGACGTTGGTTTACCGAATCCAATTGTTGTAGGTGTTAATGCCCTTACAACAATAGAAAACAGTGCACCAACAAAATTCTCACTCGAACAACCCGTTATCCATCAGTTATTGTCTACACTCAGCCACTGCCAGTGCCGTATGAAAACTGGTGCAAAGGTTTACTGAGAAGATATGTTAGAGGGTGTTGTGAAGGGTTTGACCAATACCCTTTTCAATGGATACAGATGGATTTTCCAACAGAACTCTGCTCCAGCGCACAAAGTCAAATCCACACAGGAGTGGCTCAGAGTCAATATTCCTGGCTTTATAGCAGCAGAGGATTGGCCCTCGGGGAGTCCAGATCTGAATCCACTGGATTATGGTTTGTGGTCAGAATTGGAAAACATGGCCTGCAAGATTCCCCACAGAAATTTGGAAAGCCTTAAAACAGTATTAACCAGACCAGCGTCCACGATCTCCATGAAAACAGTACGCGCCGCTATAGCCCAATGGCCACACCGTGTAGAGGATTGTGTTAAAGCAAAAGGCAGTCATTTCGAGTGAGTCCAATTTTTTTTAATAATCAATATTGTGGTCTAATAAATGAAATAATTTTGAATACAATATGTTTACAGGTTTTTTTTTTTTTTATAGAGTTTTATATTTGTAACAGGACTAGGTATTTTAGATAATCTAACTGGCACTGATTAAGATTTGTCAAATGCAACCTGTAAACGGTCACGCATGAGATTAGATTACCAGAGAAAGATGAGGAAGACATTCAAATATCATTGTTTAAAATTAAAGATTTTCATTTTGGACACAAGCAAAGTGATAATGTTTATCTGAAAAACAAAATACCATGTATTTCCTGCTTATAAAAATAAGAATATGTTTTTTTTCTTTAAATATATGTATGTATATGCAAAATATTGTAAATATACTTATTACTACAGGCAATAGTTTTAGCTGAAGACTACCTTCAGGGTCAGAACTTCTTGTAGACGAACTTAATTAATCTTATGTGACATCAGAATAGTAAATTTCAAATATAGATCAAACAGGACAGTAGTCATAGAAAAAGTAAAATACAAAATGGAATAGTGGTACAAGATATTAAGTATAAATTAAGCATATATCTCAGTCTTAATTCTTTAAAATAAATTAGTTTGTTCAAAATATTGATATGGTTCTTATATATGTAATATATTTTATTGTCATCAAATAGATCAAGATTTTATTATTTCACGGCGCCGATAAACCCTTGTGATTATCGAAGTATTAAAGATTACACTTTCATGTTGAGAAGTCCAAAATGTATTTGTATTAATAAAGAAAATCAAAGCGTAAATATTTGTAAAGTTCTAAAAGCAAAGATTTGTTTGTTCAGATAGAGAATGAATAAGTGATAAATAGAAAATAATCATCTGTGGTAAATAAGTATGTTGCAGACCACTTCACCTTTCTTAATCAGAGACTATGCTATTACAATAGTCGTCTACATAAGTTATTCAAGCTTATCACAAAAGTTATCCCTTTAACATGATTTTGCAGAGGAATAAGCTTTTCATTTCTTCAATTCGGTCGTACTGTTATAAGGCACATTGCACGACAGTACATCCACGGGACAGTATGGCGTTAGCAGAGTTTAGACACAAAACGGATGCAGACAAAGATATAGAAGAGCAGACATAGCACCACAATATAGGAACGGATTAAGTATGGGTTCAGTGTAGTTTAGCATCACAATATATGCCCAAGGTACCATTTACGATACACATTACAGGCATGGCACATCAATATAGGCACAGAACAGTATGAGCCCAGCAGAGTTTAGCCACAACACATATGCAAAGAAAAGAATCGAAGAGCAGACATAGCACCACATTACAAGCACTAGTAAGCATGGCTTCAGCAGAGTTTAGTCGCAGAACAGGTGCAAATACAAATACAGAAGAACAGATATAGTAGCACAGTATAGGTATGGATACGTAGGGGTTTAACAGCACAGATTCACAAATTTGGGGGAACAGACATAGCACCAAAATATATGCTCGAGGTACCATTTATAAGGCACACTACAGATGTGCCTCAACAGAATATGCACCCCATGGACTCAATACAGTTTAGTCCCAAACACAGGCACAAATATAAAGGTGGCGGAGCAGACAGAGAACCACAGTACAGGGATCAGTACAGGGCTCAGTTCAGTTCAGCACAGGTGCAAATAAAAATAAGGAGGGACAGGCAAAGCATCACAATCGAGGTTTGGGTAATTATGGACTCAGCACAATACAGATGTGCCTCAACAGAATATGCACCCCATGGACTCAGTACAATTTAGTCCCAAACACAGGCACAAATATAAAGGTGGCGGAGCAGACAGAGAACCACAGTACAGGGCTCAGTTCAGTTCAGCACAGGTGCAAATAAAAATAAGGAGGGACAGGCAAAGCATCACAATCGAGGTTTGGGTAATTATGAACTCAGCACAATACAGATGTGCCTCAACAGAATATGCACCCCATGGACTTAATACAGTTTAGTCCCAAACACAGGCACAAATATAAAGGTGGCGGAGCAGACAGAGAACCACAGTACAGGGATCAGTACCGGGCTCAGTTCAGTTCAGCACAGGTGCAAATAAAAATAAGGAGGGACAGGCAAAGCATCACAATCGAGGTTCGGGTAATTATGGACTCAGTACAATACAGATGTGCCTCAACAGAATATGCACCCCATGGACTCAGTACAATTTAGTCCCAAACACACGCACAAATATAAAGTGGCGGAGCAGACAGAGAACCACAGTACAGGGATCAGTACAGGGAATCAGTACAGGGCTCAGTTCAGGTCAGCACATACAAATGGAGAGAAACAAGTGAGATGTACGTACATACGTTCGCTCTATGATTCTTCTGGTTAGCAGTTTTTCAAGCAACAGTATGCTGTACTGTGGTACACTTCAGATTGAAAAAAAAAAAAAAAACAGAAAAGAGTTTGCTACTTTATAATGTCAGTTTTAAATTTAAAATAATATTACTATACGTATAAATTTTTTAATCGATTGAATGCAATATATTTGAATATCTGGTAATAAGTACAATATTTATTTATAGACGTTTCAGATAGAGATGGTATTTAGACAAAGATAATTTGATGTTTAGGGACTTCTCTTCAATCAAATGGAATGACTATGAGAGCATGTAAGTCGAACTTATGATGTTTAAATCAGACTTTCTTCCAAAGAGCGTAGATTTTTTCTCATTTATCATAAATCATTTGACACCCAACCACAAAAGAAAAATTAAATGAAGGGTCAATTTCATAAATTGTATTAATTATAACAAACACATTTGAAGGCAATTTTTACATTAAGGACAAGCATATTAAAATGTTTTGGGGATATAATGGATAAATAAAACATTTTTTTCAATTAGCATCAATGTTTCATAGTTTCATTAATAGTCAAAAGAGTTTCACTTTCAAAAAAGAATATATGCTTTAGAAACTTATAGAATTATATGTGTGCACGAATAATGCATTGAGCTTTCAAAAATGTAATAGAACAAGAGTCGCAGTGTACAAGTATTATTTAGAAAAAAAAAAAAAAAAACAAAAACAAAACACCTTTCTATGGTTTAAACAAAGTCATACCTATTATTATCAAAAGGTCCGGATCCTCCAAAGTTGTTGCCTCCACCGAAATCGTCGCCTCCACCACTTAAGTTGCCGCTACCTCCAAAGTTGCCGGTGCCGCCACCAAAGTTACCGCTGCCGCCACCAAAGTTGCCGCTACCACCAAAGTTACCGCCACCACCAAAGTTGCCGCCACCACCAAAATTGCCACCTCTTAGGTCTTGGGCACTGCCAGGACCTTTGAAGGGATTCTGCTGGTCATTGCGATTATCGAAATCTCCTCGAACGTTATCATCAAAGTCACCATCACTGCGACGGAACGGATTACGTGGATTTCTCTGCTTATCGCTACTATTTCCTTCCGACTCGTTGCCACTTCCCAATCCACGACCTAAGGGCGATGGATCGTTGTTTCTATTGAATGGATTTCCACCCCATGAATTACGACTTGGATTCGATTGATTTGAGTTGGAATTAAAATTATTATTTTGCCGGAAACTCTGATTCTGATTTTGGTTTTGCCATGGCTGTGGTCTATTGTTTTGTTGGTTATTCCACGGTTGTTGTTGCTGCTGCTGCTGCTGCTGCTGTTGTTGTTGATTGTTTAAATTTCGTACGTGCTGCAGGAGAGGTTGAAGCTGTTGCAGCTTTTGGATTAGTTCGTTTTGCTGAGGATTGTTGCCTTGATTGAATCCACCTTGCTGTGCTTGAGCCAAGGCTGCGGATAATAACTGCATAACATTGGGATCTTGTAGAGCTTTTGCAATATCAATGGGCTGACCTGGCCCACTTGATAACTGATCAATTGGATTAACAGGCTGCTCATTAAGTGTTTCTGGATTACTTTGGAAAGGATTTTGACGTTGTTGACTTGTTGAAGACAACTGTGACGATGGGCGTTGAGCGGGCGATGCTAATACATCACGATCCTTGGAAATGCTTCTAGAACGAGGCTCTCCTAGACCGGGTAAAACTTCAGTTTTCGAAATTTTGCTTCCCGCTGGCGAGGGATCTCTTTCTGGGGACTTATTTCTATGTTGTCCATCTGGGGAAAGCAATGGCTTTTCAACAACAATATCAAATAGAGAGGGAATTTTCCTTTTCTGTGATCCGGGAGTACTTGTAGCTGGCGGTGGGTCTCGTGGGCTTAGTTCGGGTAACTGAGATTTAATTTGCATTAATGGGATGATAGGAGCTTTAGGTGCCATCGGCGGTTTAGGTGTCATTGCGGCTACTTTAGCCGGTCTAGTTGGTCCGTCGTTGTCCAAGTCAATTATTTCTACTTCAGCCTGTTCTGTAGATGGCTTTTCTGGTTCATCTTCTTTTGGCTCAACTAGATCTAAGCCAGGAATTCCATCAGCTGATTTAAAGAGGTCATTTATTTCTTTATTCTTAAAAATTGTTGAGTTTTTAGCGTCCTTCTTGACAGCTGAAGAATCTGTCTTCGGGTCTGCGGCCGAAGGGCTCTTACCTTTTGTGGAAGCAGTATCCTCCTCTTCCGATTGTTCCATGTCTTGTGATTCTTCTTCCTCCTCTCCTTCACCTACTACTTCTTCTTCTTCTTCCTCTCCTTCACCATCAGCGTCAGCCTCATCATGTTCCTCTTCGTGTGTCTCATCAAATGCTTTGTCCATTCCTTTCAAATCTGCTTTCAAGTCTGCTCCCTGTTGAACAGATTCTGGCTGATTAGTGGCTTGATTTGGACGTTCGACGGGTTGTGGTTGCCTTGTTTGTTGTAGGTTATCGACTGATGCTGAGTCTCTCAACTGTTGTTGTTGCGGCTGTGGTTGTTGCTCTTGATCTGGTATGGGTTGGTTTGGCATTGATTGTTGCAGTTCCATCATTTTGCGACGTCTCATTTGCTCACGGCGCTCCAACAGACGAATTCTAGTTTTCTCAAATTCCCTTTCATACTTCATGTACATAGTGCGGTCTGGATGGTTTGCATTTTCTTTCTTCCAATTTTCAAACTGCTCTTCCCAAAGTCGAAATTGCTCATCGAATGCTTTCTCATCCACTGATGAACCACCAGGCTTGGAATTATTTTGTGTATTTCCGCCTTGGTTTGAAAAGTTTTGCTGTTGTTGCGAGCCTTGATTGTACGAATTGAAATTATTATTTTGATTGTTTGGGCCCATATTTCTGTTGTAGTTGTCTTTGTTGTCGTAACGATTAGAAGAGCCATCACGGCTGTTCCTTGAACTTGGACCATCAAACTCTTGCCATTGCTGCTGTTGGTTATTGTTTTTCGTATCATTGTCATTGAAACCTCCACGACCGCGATCACGACTTCGGAAATCGTTGCTCTGTCTAAAATTTTGAGAATTATCACGTCCAAAATCATCTCTTTGCTGACCACCCCATGACTGATTTGAACGATCTCGTGATTGATTTTGCTGATTCCATTGCTGGTTCGGTTGATCACGCGATTGGTTTTGCTGATTCCACGGTTGATTTTGCTGATCACGCGATTGATTTTGTTGATTCCATGATTGGTTTTGTTGATTACGCTGATCCCGTGATGGATTCTGTTGATTCCAAGATTGTTTTTCCTGATCGCGTGATTGATTTTGCTGATTCCACGGTTGGTTTTGTTGATTCCACGATTGGTTTTGCTGCTGGTTCCAGGGTTGATTTTGCTGGTTCGGTTGGTTTTGTTGGTTTGGTTGGTTTTGTTGATCGCGCATTGGATTTTGTTGATCTCGTGATTGGTTTTGTTGATTCCACGATTGGTTTGACCTACCGCCTTGGTTATCGTTGTTAAATTGCTGATTGAATTGATTTGGTGGCGGTCTATCTTGTAGGTTGAATTGATTTGGCGGTGGACCTCCCATTGGAGCAGAATCACCCCAACGATTTCCTTGATTTTGAATAGACGGAGGCGGTTGAGACCATCGATTTTCTTGATTTTGAGAAATGTTTGGAGGGTTTCCGGCTGGAATAGGCGAATACTGAGAAGCAGCAGGAGCAGCACCAGGATTAGCAGCCTGAACTGGGGGCACTCCTTGATATTGAAGTGGAGGTGCACTATTTATTTCAGTTTTATTTTCGTCCGTTTGTGGAGGTGGTGGAGGTGGTGGTGGCTGCTGATATATTTGAGCCGCAGCTTTTACAGCCGAAGGTGCATTATCATCTGGTGGAGGTGGAGGAGGAGCCTGAGGTACAACCGGTGGAGTTTGGTAAGCATTCGACATTGTTGGCGGAGGATATGCAAATGAATTGGAGGCCTGAACTGGCGCTTGCACTGGAGTTGGACAGTACTGCGGTGTTGCCGGTGGAGGTCCACCATGAATTGCAGCCATTTCCCGTTTATACTGAAATGAAAAGAGAAATTGTTCATCAAAAAATTTGTAGAAAATTCGTGTTCAAATTTATTCATGCAATAAGAATCCGACGCACTTAACTATGTGGCTATCCATTTTCGTCTTCGTGTGTTGACTTAATCAGTAACAGAAACAAAAATTGAAAGTATCGGCCGCCTTTTTTTCGCTGAATAGAAATATTTGAAGATTTCCTTCGTGCCACCTTCGTACAGAGAGGCGCATAATCTTCTACAAGGCATATATCGTGGAAAGAATAGATTAAAAAAAAACCTGAAGCCACCTCATATAATATAAGAACTGCCATTGTACACATGGACATTGTACACATTAAATTTCACTAAACTCGCAATGGTCAGGTTGTCGGGGCAATTAAAACGGATGAGAATTGGAGTTAATGCACGTTACGTAGCTGACAGCGAATAATTTGGATGATTTGTAAAAGTTGTTGAAGTGTAAACATTTCCAATGGTATAATGGTAGACAATGTGGAACACAAATATGACATCTATCAAAAGATACGTGTCTCATGCATACCAGAGGATCTCTTTTTTGAAATGGGGTGCATCATTTACATTTACCATTTACAAGGAACAAGCTTGGCATATCCATCCTGAGGACATATTCAAGATCGAACAAAAAACCAGACATAATGTCGGTAAACTTGGAAGGCGCTGGAAGTATCACTTTCCAATCTCTTAAAATCGAACGTCTTCGAGTATTTAAACGAATTAACAAAATAGCCCTTGAAAGCTGCCTTCAAGTTAGCAGACAAGCGGAATTACAAACTAATATATAGGCAAGATATTGGAGACTTAAGCTATGGTCCTAATCACAAGCCACAAGGTTAAGAGCAGAGCTGATAACAAACGTCGTTCGAATTCACGGCAGACTTTTCACCGGAAGTATTAGTTGCAATGAGGTTTCTGAGATTAAAGAAAAATCCTGAAGTTACTGCTCATACCACCTTGATCAAAAATTTTTCGGAATTTATTCAAAAAAATTTAAAATACAAGTTTATTCATCTAAATCTATAGTGTCCCCTTCAAAGTAATCCCCATTGACTGCAACACACTTATGCCAGCGCTTGATCCAATCCTCGAAACATTTTTTATATTCGGTTTTCGGTATGTCCATCAGTGCTTCCTGCGATTTTTCCATTACTTCCTCTCGGCCGCTGAAACGCGTTCCCCGTAGTGGTTTTTGAACTCGATTGAACAGAAAGAAGTCACAGGCAGCCAAAACAGGTGAATTCGGTGGCTGTTGGATGGTATTTGTTGCATTTTTCGTCAAAAAAATACGAATAATGATGGCAATGAGCGACGGTGCGTTATCATGGTGCAAAATCCACGAGTTTTCTGCCCATCTGCCCACAATTCTGGTCTCTTTCGGCGAATTGCTTCACGTAAACGTCTCATAACGCCCAAATAATACTCTTTGTTTACTGTCTAGCCCTTCTGGCAAAAATTCAGGATGCACTACACCGTTGTAATCCATGAAAACCGTGAGCATTGCCTTCTTTTTTGACTGAAAACGACGTGGTTTTTTTGGTCTCGGCTCATTTGGTGAACGCCATTTACTTGCCTGATGTCTGGATTGCGTGTCGTACTCATAAACCCACGTCTCGTCTCCAGTTATGAGCCTTTTGATGAATGTGGGATCGGATTCAGCCTCGCAAATCATCTCTTTTGCGACGTCAACACGGTCTCTTTTTTGCATGACATTGAGGTCTTTTGGCACCAACTTTGCTGCTACACGACGGAAACCCAAATCATTAACCAAAATGTCTAGGACGGATCCATAGCCAATGTTCAAGTCCTCCGCTGTCTCTTTGATGGTTAATTTGCGGTTATTGACCAACGTTTCTTTTACTTCATCAATGTTTTTGTCGGTTTTCGATGTCGATGGTCTGCCACTGCGTTCATCATCTTCGATTGACTCACGACCCCTTTTGAACCGCTCGTGCCATTTCTAAAATTGTAAAAAATCGCGAACACACACAGAGATAGATGTACTCTTGGCTACGTAACTTTTGCAAATATCAAGCTACGAGTATGATGCTAAGATTTAAAGGGAATGTCAACAACAGATTTACCAACTTAACAAAAAACAAAACAGAACTCAAATCGGAACAATGGGAGCGCCACACGGTGGTGTCTCCCGGGGAACATTTTGATCAAGGTGGTATTATCGTCCTTTATAACGCTTAATCTTAGGACTTTTTCGACACCCAATAAACATTCAAGTCAGTATCTATCGCAAGCATTGTTCCCCGTGTTTAATCCGTGATTTGGAACTTTTATACACACAAATCACTCTCACTCCCGTTCAGATTCATGTCAAGCAGAATATTTGCTCTCGCAGAGCCGATAATGCAGCTATTGACTGACGTTTTTTGCATACAAATCTCTTTAAATAATCACACATTTATCACTGGATTTGCTTAAACTAAAAATAGTTCTTAATTTTCACTCACGGGAAAAGTGAACAGAATCATAACAACACCAGAACTTTGCAGGTGACTATTCAAAATATACTTGTACGTTGTAGATAATCATCTGAACTCAGTAAACGCCGGCGTGCGACTTTCCTTCTTCTTTGAATTCTTTTATAACTTTTTCGACAAACATCACGGTTCAGCATATCATCAGCGCATAGCATCAGTCATTTGTGCCTCATTAAGCGGCGACAAACTCATGTGTTTCTTTTGAAAATAACCACAGATGGAAACAATTTGAGGGGATAGTGATAATAATTGAAAGGTTAACAATTTAATGAAATGTCATTTGCTGTTGTAGATCGTTTGTTACTTATGTTTAACGAAAAATGTTGATTTTTTGTTCTTTTTTGTTTAATCACAAGTCAATGGTGCTATTCAACCAGCTCCGCTCTGTAGTTTTATAGTTCGTTGACTTTGTTGAGTCACTCACACGCACATCTAAAATTAATTTGATCAAACAGCAGTCTGCTTACCCAATTGGTATGGATGGTATTGTGTTGCAGTGATTAGTTATGCTCAAAATTTATTTAGGTACGTCTTCTGAAAATTCGAATTTGAGACCGGGAGGGAGCCTTGATATGAATTGCTAACTGCTGTCTTTGGCTATACATAAAATAATATCAAAGACAACTTTGATTTGAAGATAGTGCATGTCAACAGGACAACAATACATGGCATACGTTATTGATATGGAAAGGTCTCTACCATCTATAGACATTGGCAGTTCAGCGATACAAAGAAGAGTCAATAAAGTAGAGTCGAGGCGGTTGGCTTTCTGTCTTTGCCGAGTTAAGTTTCAGCATTTCAGCATGAGAATCCATAATTTTGAGAGAATAAGCATACATCATCTCTTATCTCTCCACACGTGAAAGGAGAAGCGTTTCTGTTCGTAAAAGATTCGCATGGATATCATCAAGTCCTACTGTCTTTTTGCTGTTTAGTGCTTTGATCGCGACAGTAATTACTGTGATTGCTACTGCACGTTCGGCAGATCAATCTAACTTGGACCTAGTTTAATCTGATCCTCAGCCGATTCGAGTAGAGCACTGTTTGAGGCATGGAATAGGTGTTGGCTAGAGAGATGATCACCTGTCACATCTGTGGTGATTTTGCACATAAACATGGTGCCATCTATGACATGGCGATTGGCAATTACAATTGTCATGGCGGACAGACATACGACGTCTCAGTATGGTTGTAGAAGGTGTCCTTCTTGTCGTCAGCATAAAACTATGTACGACGAGAAGCAGCCCTTTATAACCATGACAGGCCGCACTTTGGTTCGGGTTCTGGGAACAGGTCCCTAAGTGCTGTTGACGACAGAAAGCGGTGGCAGATTCAATTTACGTTGGTTTCATGTGGTAACATTCTCCAGGACAGGACATAGAAAATATTATACAGATACGCCATTTAGCTTGTGGTTGACAGACATTGGAAGCAGACGATGTTCGATGCTGTGATATGATGTGATATACCACTCCAGAAATGTTCGATCAAAATAATTTTGTAGTGGTAAACGATCTAGGGATAAAAGCGTATGAAGTTGATAAGGCTTTAGACATCTCAAATGATTAGGATATGCGAAAGTACACCGATTTCTCACTTAGGATCAAAAACGGAACAGGATGACCACTTCGGAGCAATGTTTGGACATCTTATTGGCAAAACTATCAAAGTTTGGAGGGACATACCTAGTGCCCATGATACATTTTTTTTTACGACCACAGCAGCACTCAGTCGGCGCCAGGGCTTTGAAGAGTTACGAGTAATACTTGTAAGAGTCGTGCTTGTTTTATTTTGGGAAAGATTGGCAAAAAAAAGGAAGAACAGCGTTACGGCATCAAATTTTGTTTAAAGCTTGGGGATTCTCATCTGGAAACAAGTCTTGGGCTTATGGGTAGCAAGATCCAGTCATCATAATGGAAGCGTGCACAAAGGCAAGGCGGATCTACAGCAATATGAAAGTCGTTCTGACCGTATTTTTTTTGACTTAAATACGCCCCACATGGTACTATTATCACTAAGAGGTTCCGCGTCACCTTAGGTGACGGAGTGACATACAAACGGCAGGACCTGTGGGCAAATGGCAGTTGGCAATTCATCACAATAACGCACCAGCTCATTTTTTACACATGATTCAAAATTTCTTAGCCAAACACAACACACCTGTGGTTCGCCAACCTTCGTTGAAAGGGACCAGATTTCAGACCAGGGAAGACATCATGCAGATTGCGAGAGACCACTTACATACGCGCCATAACGCTTTCCAGCGTTCCTTCCAGCAGTGGCAGAACCATTGGCAGAAGTGCGTAGCAGCTTAAGGGGAGTTCTTTGAAGGGGATGAGTGTTATATAATTGTATCTCTATAGCTGCGCTTATGCAGATGACCTGCTCCTCATCCTCGAAGGCCAGTCCAGAGCCCAAACGGAGGAATTAGGAGAAAGAGCTCTAGCAGTCGTTGCTGAATGGGGAGGAAGTATTGGGGTAAGTGTGTCATAGGATAAGACAGTTTCAATGCAGCTTAAGGGCAGATTGAATACAAGAAGTCGTTGAGTGAGCCCATGAACTTCATGCCTCACCTGGTTCGAATGAGACAACGCATGCTGAGTGCTGTAGGCCAAGTAAGGCGCATATTGCGATCTGACTGGGGGCTGTTCGTATCATATATGATGGCCTTTTTGTAGCTTGTGCAACATATAGAGCATCAATATGGTACGGCAGGGCTATGACTGTATAGGGCCGTAGTCGGATCTTGGCTTGCCAAACAGTGTTGTTGGGAGTGCCACCTCTGAATCTGGAAGCGATATGTCGTGATATTGCCTTCAAGATCAGAAAAGGTCTCCCTCTAAATGAGCGAGATTGGGTTTCCCCGGCAGAAGTGGATGGCCTATCCCGTAGCGTAAAACCTTGCTAGACGCATGTGTGCTATCTAGATGGCAATCAAGATGGGATGCTAACGAAAAGGGCAGGGTTACTTACGGCTTCCTAAGGGATGTGCTGACCATAAGAGTATGCCCTGAACAGAACTTTAACCTCAGCCTGGGCTTTTTATTCACCGGGCATGGCTCTCTTAATGCATTTGTGCATAAAAGAGGGCTTAGTGGGGTTGCGAGATGCTCATGTGAAGTCACCTATGAGGACTGGCTTCATGTTCTATCTCTTTGTGAGTGTCCCAATTACCCAGATATCAGGGACTTGCAGGCTATGGGGATCGTCTTTAATGATAAGGCCTACGATGTCAGTGGAGTTATCACTGATACCGTATGGTTCGAAAGAACCCGTAGCTTTGCAAAAGAAGTGTAGACGCAGTAGGCAGATACCGGGTAGAACTTAAGAATGTTAAATTTTGTTTAAAGGCCGCCAGTCCTGGGCAGTGAGGGGACCAACTGGAAGTGACCGCAAGGTTGCGAAGCTCGACCGGAAGCTATATTCTGGTACCATGAGAGGTCAGGAGCCCTCGGAACTATGACTCCGGCCTGACCTAGGAGTTGGCCCCTTGTGAGAGTATCGTGGTGGCTGCAGGTTTGTACCCAAAATTGCGGGGAGAGTAGAACGAATGGAGATTGGACATCTCATGGCTTAACATATGTATGTTGTAGTATACTACGACCTGTGCTCAACCATGGGATTGCTATAGAACCAACTGGTCTGCTCGACGTGGAGTTGCATTGCAACCGGGTGCCATGACACACAGAATGGCGGAGGTATTAGATAGGCCTCCCCTAAGGGGAAATTTGTGCCTTACACATGACTTCACTTCGAATCTGGTACTGGTGGTATCACTTGTACTACCCGAAGGGCGGTTATCAACGCATTGTTTTGATATCTCATGCGAAGACGTACCAACCAGGTACCTACGTAAAACACAAGAGACATCTGTATCTCTATAAATGTTGATTTTGTGGATAAAAGTCGGACACCTTTTAAACAGGCCACCTAAGTGCTGTTTCACAGCGACAATAAATAGGCTTACACCTCCGCAGTCGCATAGTGAAATTGAACTACTTGCATCTATCATATTCAGGCTTTTGCGAGTAGTTTCTAGTCCCAAAAATGAAGATTCAAATGAAGAAGTTATCGTCGCAGTGAAGAGTAGAGAGAGTTCGACAATACATTTTTTTTTTTTTATAATTTACTGTTGCCAGGGCGCGGGCGGAAAAATAGAAGGAGGAGAAAGGAAAGTATTGTTGTGATGTAGTGGTTTGAAACTCAGGTGTATTTGGTTTCGATATTGACTCTCCAGGGGTGGGAGTCCGAATAGGACGGAGAGATTTTCTTCACTCGGAATGATTCAGGTTGTGAATTTTAACGGTTGTTTTGTGCTTGAACACCCTACAACAGCCAAATCTACATGTCAGTGTTATGCCTTCACACGCAGATTTTATGACTGAAATAACACAATAACAAAAATGAAAGCTTGTCGTGGCTAGGATTCGAACCTTGACCCTCCGAGTGAGAAGCGATTGCTAGTACCACTACACCACGGCCACCCCTAATGACCTACCATGTATTATCGTACGCGAATATTGAATGACCCTCGTACAATAACTTTAGCTTCTCGGGTCTAAGGGATGATTTTCAGGAGTAAAGCAGTACACAACTACTAGGGGTACGTTACGGTCTAATATTCTACCTCTTTCAACTGCGAATACGAATTCTCTACCGAGTTGATGGATTCTGGCATTCCGGGTACCTTTATTTTCTTTGTCGAGAAGCGTCTTCACATTCCAGAAACCAATTTTAGTTCTTGTACAATAGTCAAAAGAATTCAACATGGTGTCAGTCCCTATGCTATGGTAAAAACAATGAAAGATGGATATTCTGCACAAGAAGTTTAATTCAACGCAATATGGAAATAGGTAACACGTTGAGACAATCTAAAGAAAAAGCCCTATCGAGAGCGACCAAAGTGACTTTATATAAGTCTTTTATCGTCTCAGCCCCATTTTGCGGTGAAAATGAATGGACTCTTACTCAGGCGAATGTTAGTACCCTTGGCCGTTTTAATTTGCATTGATGAAAAACAAAAAAGAAGTAAAGTTCAAAATTAAATAGACAAGGTCAAGTAGCAGTCTGCATCGAACAGGCTCACTGAGGTCATAAAAAGCATTTTGTGATACCACAGGTACCTCACACCTTAAAAATGGAGCCCAGAAGGGTACAAGGACCTATAACTATCAAAAATACTACTAACTGCTATTACAGGCAAATTTCTAAGATTATGAAAGAAATCAGAAGATTAGTCAGATGATTTTTTCTTCTGGAAGAGAGATTGGAGCGGGTGAACAGCAAAGGAGAGGTGGTTTCCTCAATCATCTATACAGCTCCTACAAAAATAGTTGTCTATGGGCGGCCTGCTAATTTGTGACTGTAAGATGTGACAGATATGAGACTTTATACGACTTTGGTGCAACTCAGACCGAACCCCTCTGATCAAATTGTAGGTTGTGCCATCTGATCACCTTTAATCGACCTCATCTAGCTGACATCCAGTTTGAGCATGAGTTTACAAGTGGCCAGTGGCAAGTTCATCAGCTTCAGCCCAGAGAGAGCCTTTGCAATTGCCAAAGTTTACGCCTGAAATACGCTGCGATGGTTTGGAAGGCGAAAAGAGATAATCAGTCCAAGTTACTTGCTGTTTTGGTCGATATTATTTTTTTGATTTTAGAAATTGGGAGTGGCCTGTTTGAAGACTGTTTAGACTGGGAGAGAGACTGCCATATGCTAATTATAGAGGTCTAGAGCAAGAACAGCTGTGATTACCTAGTGTTGAACAATTTATCTATTGTATAACATAATATTTAACCAGGGCTGGTCATCATACATTGATATTTGTACGCGTAGGTTTTACGACCGAAGTGTATAGCCGATGGGGTTAGTAGTTCTTAGCTTTTCCTTAATTGTTCTACGAAATTTTAACTGCTTGACAATTTCTAGTTGGATTCGTGATAGATTCAGTGGGGATATTGGAGCTATTTGGACTTAACCTGAAAACACACTTATGGATCCAAGCAGTATGTTTAGGGCTCTTTGCCTTAAATCTGAAAACCATGTGGTGGCTAATGATACCCACTGCATAAGCGAACATCTTTAAGTCTTCCTCTGCCAGAAGTCTAAGTAGGGCACCACATTCAAGTGTGCTCCGAATGACCACCGAGCTGTGGACGCTATTAGCTTTAACTGCTTCTCGTGAGAAGTTAATTTATCAACACCTTTAAGGGGCCTTCAACTCCAAGAACTGATAAGTGTTCCTGTTATCGCATCTGTGATTGTTAAAGACATCGGGAATGTCGCGGAAGCTCACTATAGTACATTCGTTGAGACCGCAATTAAGAGCAGTTTCTATTAATTTATTACTGTGAGAGTATAAACATTGAATAGTCGAAAACAGGGTTTGACCTATGATCTATGATCTGACGAATATGGAAGTCAATCAATCTCTTTCAAGATTTTCAGAAGCGATTATGACAAGATTACAGATATTAAGGTAGACATGGAAGGGTCTTCCTGCCAATGGTATTAAAACCACCATATTGACCGCCGTCCGTATTCTAAACTTGGTATCCAGAGATTCATTAAATACGACTTCTAACCATGGTAAAGTTATATCCGGGGTTTTCTGGATTTCGCAGGACTTAAATGGATGGAAGCTGTTTATATACCAGTTGACTGTTACGAAGGTTACGGATGACTTCTCATGATTTTATAAAAGAGCCTCTTCTGTCGACACTCCGACAACCGCAAATGGTTTCGCGGCTTCCGTCTATCGGAATTAACGTTTCTTCTAAAATCATTTAATGAAATCAAACTCATCAATCTAAAGTACGCAAACGGCTTAATTTCTGCAACAAAAATACAGAGAATTGAATGCCATAATGAACAAGACAGAGAAATTTAGCAGTCTTACATACTTAGCTTAACTTCTGGTAGTGCACCGGTAAGTCATTAACATTGCTGCTATTTGCAGGTCTAGCGAACAGAACATAAACTCGTTCTTAATGCCCAAACCTCATGGAATACCAGGTCGATACTCACAATGGGAAAAAACAGCGTCGCGAAGATGTTTCAACAGAGTTTGCCGAGTTTTTGCGTCGATTCATAACCAGGGATGCAATATGGGCCTATAATTTCACACTCGAGACGAAGGAACAGTCAAAACAACGCACTCAAAGGGGAGAAACGGCTCCAAAGAAGGCGAAGACAGTTCCATCTGCAGGCAAGGTCATGGTCTCAGTTTTTTGGGATGCGCGTGGGATAATTTTCATTGACTATCTTCCGAAAGGAAAAACAATCAACGGCGTGATTGTGAGAGATGAGAACTTATTGCAGCGTTTGAAAGATGAAATAAAGAAAAAACGGCCGCATTTGTCGAAAAAAAAGTTTTGTTTCATCAAGACAAGGCACCAGTTCACACATCCGTCATGCCGATGGCCAAAATCAATGAGTTAAAATTTGAACTGCTCCCTCGTGCACCCTATTCGCCAGATTTAGCCCCCTCGGATTATCCGAATTTGAAAAAATGGCTCGATGGTAAAAGATTTACCAGCAGTAAAGAGGTTGAGCCTGCGGTTGATGGCTATTTGAAGGAGCTCGACGATTCGCACTATAAACAGGGTATCGAAACTATCGAACATTACTGGGAAAAGTGTATTGAACTAAAAGGAGACTACGTAGAGAAACAACGATATTTTTCCCCAATTTTTTTGTGTTTTCTTTGTTAGGTCAGGTACCTCTGGGACTACCCTCGTAGATTATTTCAATGAGGGCTTCCAAAACGCCATGACTAACACAAAAACCCAAGCAATAGATAGGCATGTGATTAAGTTCAAAGGGCACAATATAATGAAGCAGTATGTCAGTAATAAACCAGTCAAGTGGGGATTCAAAATATCGTGTGGAGGAGTCAGTGGTTTTGCAACTAACAAACGGCTTACAAGGCTTAGGTTGCGAGCTTTATTTTGACAACTTTTTCAATTCTCCGAACTTGCAACATAAATTTGCACACATGACATGAATATAAGGGCCTTGTGGAACAGTTAGTTTGAACAGAAAGAATGTACCTAAAAATGCGCTCGTCGATAAAACTATGCAAATATTTGCCACCAGCTCGCAAGGGATTTCTTTCTCAAAAAGAATGGACAATAAAGCTGTCTTTATGTTGGCAAACTTCTTGTTCACGATACTACTACAGTGAAGAGAAGGATACAAGGAAGTGGTGATAACAATGTCATACGCTTACCATGTGTATGCATAAGTTTTTTTTCGGTTTAACTAAGAGATGGCGCCAGCGAAAAGTACACAGCGTATTAATTTGACACATACGTCATTCTGTTCATCTGACATTTAACTACAAGCACACATAAGTTGAATCAGCCAAAAACTGGCTTCTTTGTTTCGCTCAGTGATAATGTCGAGTTTTGTGTCTGTAAAAGTAAAAGAACATTTGCGGCACGCATTGGTTTTCTTATTTAATTAAAAGAAAAAGGCTGTTGAAAGTCATGGTTGGCTGGTAGAAATATATGGTGAACATGCTCCATCAATTAGAACATGTGAGACATGGTTTCGACAATTTAAAATTGGTGATTTCCATGTGAAAGACAGTGAGCGCTTTGGTAGACTTTGCGAAGACTGGCAGTTGCAAGAGTTATTGGATGATGACCCAACTCAAACTCAACGATAATTAGCAGAAGCATTACATGTGTCGCAAGAAGCAATCAGCAGACGTTTACGAGTAATGGGGAAGCAGGAAGACAACCGGAATTGGCAAGAAGACATGGCAAAATGATTTTGTTACCGACAATTAGCGGTCTCACACAGCAAAACTAATGAAAGACACCTTGAAATCGCTTGGCTTGGACATTCTGCTGCACCCGCCGCACTCCCCAGACTTGGCGACATCTGACTATCACCTCTTCGCATCAATGGGGCACGTGCTCGCAGAGCAGGAGGAAGTTGTAAAATGGGCCGACGAATGGTTTGCCACAAAAGACAAGCAGTTTTTCTGGCATGATGCATGAAAGATGGACGAAATGTGTAGAAGCCGATGGCCAATATTTTGAATAAAAAAATTAATTTCCCTAGAAAATCACGAATTTTTTTTACCAAAAAAACCGGAAAAAACTTATGCATACACCTGGTTACATTGTGGATCAAAAAAAAAAGGTACCCATGAGGTTGACCGAAAAGCAAAAATCAAATAGCACCTGCGATTATTCCTTGATTTGCTTGATATTGCTAGGAACAGTGGTACGAGTATAAAGCAAATTGAATGAGGAAAAGCAAATTGAAGAAACACTCTCTTCGTGCCCAGAATTTCTGTTATAGGTCGCTCCCTCATTGCTGATTTTTTATCTCGTCAGAGAGCTCTTCCATCTACATCTGGCGAATAAGCGAAGAAGTTACACGTAAATATATTATTGTAAAGGCAAACATAAGGAAGAGGCGTGAGCAATATGCCAAACCTCGCGTTGAGAATCGAACCGACATTACCTCTTCAAAGTGCAAGGTTCACTTATGTTTTATGTCAGAAAGAAATTGCTTCGCAGCATACCATTAAGCCTTTGTTTGTCGTCGATTACAATTTTCAGCATCTATTTTACGTAACGTTGTTATTAGCTTCAAACTGGGACACATGTGCCCCGTGTTGAAAAACACAGAAAATAAAATGAATTGTTAATTATTTGATGATTTTATGTTTAAGTTGGAACCAATAAACAGTTGTAACGACAATAGTATAGAACTCTGTTTTATTTTTTTTAACACTATGTGTGCGTGTAAGGCATATCATATGTCAGCTGTTTGAATTTTGTTTTTATCCCACAAAGTGCCTATCTGAACTGTAAAGTGTAAATATCAAATCGAGACATGCCGTAATGCATTAAAAGAAGAAATTTTGTAAATATTTGTTTCGCGAGGGATAATTTAAGTCACTTGACAACTGGAGAACTTTTACCTGTTCATAAGGGCATAAGCTACTCGTATACTCGTATATCGAAAACAACTGACTAGATATTAATTGTAAACGCTGAGATAACAACTTCTAAAGAACACGGGGTGTTATAACGGACTAATAGGAACAGAATCGTTGAGAAAAACATGTATGAAAAGTTTGCTATCATTCTCATCAAACAGGAAAAGCCACAAGCAATCTCATTGCTCCATATCTGTAGAAAAATGAGAAACTATGTGTAGATAAAACAAGAACATCAAAAAGAAAGATAAAAAAAGAGAAGCATATCCAACTTAGAGCTATGCAGGTAAAGATAAGGTCCCAGATATTTGTGCGAAATTTTGTCAACAGGAATACAAGGGGCGCTTAGTGAGGGTAAAATTTGTTTAATGAATTATACTCGAATACCAAAGGCCGTATCAGTAATCTACATTTATTTAATACTAAACCGACATGCCACACGGTAACAGTAAAAGTCTCAGTACGACACATGATGTATTGTTGGAGATATGTACATAAACTACGATCGAGTCATAGACTGCAAGCCAATTAATGATCACTTGACAGCGCATGAAAGTCGCTCCCTATTACGACATCATTGATCTAGAGGATGATGACCGCGCCTGAGGCACGGTTTGTTCAAATAAGAGATCATTCACAACTGCTAAGAAACTAGGCGAAAAGATAAATTCGTCCAACTAGTTAAACAATGAACAGACACTAGACACGTAATTGTGAGAATGTAAACAAATATCTACCAACGAATCTACGTAAAATATAGCTTTAGTCGGAAATGAAAAGGATGTCTGCTTAGCTAGATATGAGCGATGTTATTCATTTTGAAAGGAAACCGATGTCAAGAAGATGCCTGAAAAGCTTTATGGGTGTGATATTCTGATTGTGACTAACCACCCAGGAGACGGTTTGAACTAGAAAAGGCAACAATAAAGTTGGTTACTAAATGCACTTACATATGGCGATGGCGAAACTGGCTATAGGACCCCCCGATAACATGCTCGAAAATGTTGAGATCCATAGTGCACCGTTTCCCGCAAACACCAGCCACTTGTGCAAAAGAAATCAGTCCAAGAGGAAATCCCACTAATCACCTTTGAGCAGTTGCTAGGGTGACAGCATCCTCTACCTAATGACATCCGAAATAAAGCAATAAAGGCGAATGTCAAAAAGAGACCAGATCTCTTCGTAGCAACAGTGCTAAAGATGGGCTTATCTCCGCCGGATTGGAGCTGGCCGATCATAAAACCGAGGCTGTCCTTATAACTGGTTGAGAAACCATCAAATTCGCCAATTTTCAGATCGCTAGCCAAACCATCACATCCAAAGTACCTTGGAGTTATATTGTACAAAAAGCACTTGGGTTATATGTATGCACATATGTGACAGCTCCATCGCGAATTTTGCCAAATATCGATGAAGACGAGGCGCTCGGAATATACCTAGTCCTGCCATAAGGTATTACACAATTTGCAGCGCTTATCGTTCAAAACTACTTGCGGGAATAGAACCGTTAACTTTTTTTTCAAAACACATGCACTGATCAGTGAAGAATACTAGTCAGTTTGGTTTGAACTATTAACATTCAGTGGCGGGTTAGTTAAAGACAATCAAGTCGCGGTAATAGCGTTGCATAAGTGCGGAAAGAGTGCTGGTCAAATTATCTGGAGTAGAGGATAGGCCAAGAAGTGGATGCACGCACGTTATCCGTAGTGCGAGAACGAATTCAGAGAAATCCCCTTAGGAAGTAGCAGATCATGTCCAAGGAATTGGATATATCAACCAGATCCATGCTTAGGCTAATTCGGGATGATCTGCATATGAAAGTCGATAGTGAGTCGACAGGTCATCTTCTAACACCTCAACTAAAAAAAATTAGGCTGGAAAGATGCAAGCGACTTTTGCAGTGGCACGCGGACAATGGCCATGAAAACATTCTGTTTACGGATGAGAAAATTTTTACCGTGGAAGAAGTTTTCAACAAACAAAATGACAAAATTTATGCCACTTCATCTAAGGGAGCGAAAAAAGTTGTTCCAAGGGTTCAACGTGGACATCATCCCGCTTCAGTAATGGTTTGGTGGGGGGTCTCTCACCATGGTATAAAAACTGATGCAAAGGTTTACCAAGAAAATGTGCTAGCGGGTGTTGTAAAGTGTTTGACCAATACCCTTTTCAATGGTTACAGATGGATCTTCCAACAGGACTCTGCTCCAGCGCACAAAGCAAAAACCACGCAGAAGTGGCACAGAGTCAATATTCCTGGCTTTATAGCAGCAGAAGATTGGCCATAATCCACTGGATTATGGTTTGTGGTCAGAATTAGAAAACATGGCTTGAAAGACTCCCCACAGAAATTTGGAAAGCCTTAAAACAGTATTAACCAGACCAGCGTCGATGATCTCCATAGAAACCGTACGTGCCGCTATACCCCAATGGCCACACCACGACGTCAATAGCATCAAGACGATTAAAATTTAAGAAAAGGCAGCGTCAACAACTATTTGGCATGCCGTTGGACTAATTATGATGATGCACGTTTAAATTAATATCTACAATCGAAGACTGGCCAGTTTGTATCTGGCCTTGGTGGCTATCGAAAATACGGAAATATCTGCACCGCTTCGGCCACGATAGCTCAATTTTTTGCCCATACTGACACAGGTAAACCTTCGAGCAGCATAACATTTGACGACAAATTCTGGCAAAGATTCAGATTCAAAACGAGTGTAAGAGATGTCATGAACCTTGAATGTTACGCCACCACGATATTACCTTCTAGGCAAAACTAAATGAGCTTCCCCTGTTAATTGAAACTGCTATGGGGATAATATTTTGATGGCAGACCTAAACGCAGAGCTGGTCAACTGTTTAAAAGAGCCTTAAGGGATCCCATAGTTCGCCAACAACTAGAGAGAAACCGCATCGGCACGCCGTCGAACACAAATAAGCATAAGAATCTTGTGAAAAATGTTTCTGTTACCGGAGGTGAAAGTCTCTTATCTATAGCAGAGTAGAAGTAAAATCGAGTCTCGCTGAAAATTGAAATAGGTCCAACGTATGCCAACAACGCACTGGCTGAACAAACCAAAGAACCAACAAGAAGATGCGACAGCAGAATCGTGTACAAAATCACCAAAGAGCTATTAGGTAGTCAGAGCTTACGGCAACACAAGATGGAGAATTTTCGACGAGTGCTTACTGATTTCTGATAAGTTAAGGAGATGATGGGAGCCGTTTTCGGGTGTTTGGAACCGAATTCAGGACAAAGATTTACCCCACAACTTTGGCCTTCAATATAACAGCATACGAATAGCGCCTCACAGAGTATAAAATCATTGAAGACGTTAAAACACTGCTAAACAAAGCAGGACTTAACAGCGGACTTCTACAAGACTTCGGTCATAGTAACCGCAGACACACTGCCTCTATTAGGGGATTTAGAACAGCGAAATCTTCACTGAAGAATGGAAAAAAGGAACACTTGTTAATCTCTCAAAACCGCCAATCTATCAGAGTGTCAAAAGCTGGAAGATGTGCTTCTTTTAATTGCAAAAATGATAATCCTTAGATGCACTAAAGAACATTTCAAAAATACCCACGACAATGAAGAAACAGATTACTGTCCTGGATCCTCCTTCAACACGTTACAGATGATCGTAGAACAATGCGTAGAGTACACATTTCCGCTTCATCTGATGTTTAAAAAACCGTGCGACAGCATGAATAAAGAGTTCATATAGCAAACCTTATGAAGAAGAGGTATTTCAAATCAATTGGTGGCTATTTGGCGAATTATAAAGGAGCGATGTACCACATGCTGCATAAAAATGGGCTGTCTGAAGAACTTGATATCTGAGGCGGCATTCGGCAAGGTTCCATACTATCACCACTGCTCTTTTTGGTGGAAATTTGTGCAGTTTTACAGAGTGGCTTGTCAGCAAGAAGTATAGGAAATCAATGAAGATACACTACCTATCTTAACAACCTCGACTATGCTGAAATTGTCTACCTGGGTTCACACAGAATCATATACCTGCATCAAATCATCACCGGTTTGGTAGCAAAAACAAATAAGGTAGGACTAAGGACAAAGCCTGTAATTTCACTAACATCTAATACATCTTATATAGCCAGTATATGACTTTCGTTGCTTTGAAAGCATCGTCTCGACTGACAATGGAACTGAAATAGACATAGTCTCCATTCGATATGCCCTTAAAATTATGGAAAAGTAGTGTAAACTCTATGATATGGCTGCAGTAGCTAGAAAGTGGCCGCCAATGTCACAAATAACCTACAAAAATTTCTGAACACTGTCTAAGAAACGAGTGCTCTGGTCAAATCGCATCTTCTACAAGCAAATTTATGAGAGCACGAAAATGGCAATGGATTGGCCAAGCAAAATAATATTGCCTGACACGGCATTCAATAGAATCCATTGACAAGAGTGAATATAGAGAGGTCTTCATATGAAGCGGTGCAGAACGGCCGAAAAGGAATCTTAGAAACCAAAAAGGTACTCAAACACATCCATGCGAAAATTGTATGAAGTGTTTTCCTTTTTTTTACTTTCAGCAAGGAATAGCTATGGTAGCAGCTGATATGATTACGCTCCGTACTCATGTTGTGCTTTAGATCACAAAACAGCTGACGCGTTTGTGGCAAACCCCAGACTCGACTATATATCCGTTGTTGCTCTGGCAACAAAAATCGTATCCTTAGTGAAGAATTTTGAAGCACAATCTACAGGAACTATTTGAGTATTGTGCCAACGGTATAGACATACGCTTAGTCTCCGTAGCGTACTGTTCGTCATGTTCGGACGTGTTTTCGTTTTGCTCCGCATTAAACTTTTAAACATAATTTATTTCTTCCCCTTCGATATCAGTTCTGCGACATTATTGCATTACCCCAAGTGCTGACCGTCTCTTTGGCTTTTTTCTGTTTTTTGGCTGACCTCAATTTTCCGCGCTCAATATCTGTCGTTGTGCCACTTCTGGTATCGGTTTCCAATTGTTGACCAATTTTCCGATTTTGCTTAATTTCCATTTGCAGTGCATAACAGTGCGTAAAGTTCATTGTTTACCTTTTTCGTTTACTTTTGATAAAATTGCCTTGTCTTGTAAGGACATCTGTGGAAAATAATTCCATGCAATTTGTGTCGGATTAATTAAAAGAAATACGGTATACATCAAACAGCTCTCCGACAACCTTCTATTCTTTTGTGATGAGTGCAAGATCATCTCGCTATCGCACGTGTTGCTTGCTATTATGTGCCTCAGTGACTCTAATGACTCATCCCAAAAAAGTCTCACAAAAATCAGTCCAATTTAGAAAGTAGTGTCAGTTATGTTGATGAATTAGGCAACTCAACCGAAATAATTAAGTGCAAACTCACTAACATCGATAAACAATCTACAAGTCTGGTCGAGATGAATACTGCGATCAATGATCTCAAAGCAGTTTGTTCCGCCCAAAACATCTCTAACCTTAAATTGAGCGAATCGATAAACAACCTGCTTGAAGATCTTGAGACTCATTTTCAATCCACCTCAAAGAAACATGCTCAAAGTAATATTTGATAGAATCAACGGTGTTGGTGACGATCTACCTGCTGCAGAATCAACCATTTTCAATATCGAGAATCATATCGAAACAGTAAGCCGCAAAATTGACAATTTACCAACCCATACGCAACATCACCAGAATGATACATCAATTTTGGCTGAATTACTCGAAATCGAACCGAAACCCAATTTCACCGCCACCTCCTCGTCCACCACTGTTAAGTAAATCTACGAATTCTCCCGTTGCGCCTTCAATCCAAGAGACTGGAACTGTTTCACTATCAACTCCTCCCGTCGCCGCCTTACGCAAGCACATCAAACATTTTGGTACAACATGGACACCTTTCGAATGGAGGCGTAGACTGGATAAAATTGAAACCGATATGAGTACATATTTAATCTGAAACTGCCCCCAAAATGCTGATATTTCTTGGATCACGAAATTCTTCGCGAACAAATACGGCATCACCATCAGCAAATGTAAAATGTCCCTGCCATCCCACCACAAAGGTAATCGAAACTTTAAATTCGACCTCCCTGCTACTCGTAGATACGAGTGGTTATTTAAAAACCCTGATGGTGCTAATTTCAACATTGGAAAGAGGCGCATCTGTAAATGGATCGACACGCCTACCAAGAAACAGGATAAAACGAAGCTTGATTCTAAGTTACACAATCCCATTTCCAACTTCCGCCCCAAACCGGACTGTAATAAAATACCGAAACCCGCCCCAAACCGTCCCAAACCTGGCTCTATACCGAAACCCGTTTCCAAATCCAGTTCCAAATCTGACTCTAATTGGGGATTTAAAACTAAAATATTCCCCAATTTCGCCCCTACCACTCACTTCACGAACCAACTTCATCAGTCTTCCAATTATATTGCACCAGCTGCCTCCGTTCCACCCAAGCCAACACGTCAACGCGTCTCTTTCAAATTAACCCCGACCGCTCACACTAACTCCTCTGAAATACCTAACCCCTCTGCACATGCGCCCACTAGCCCTTCTTTCCCAAATTTCGATCTTAAAACCGGAGCTAAATATCCCAATTTTATTAGGTCCCATATTATAAATCCCTCATCTGAAAAAGTGTCTAATGCCCCTTCAATTACAGCTGCATCGCCCTCAAAATCTTCGTCGATCAGCTCCAGTTTTGACCCCCTTCTGCCTCCCACAATTAAAAGAACCCCACAAACTTTTGACACAACTGAATGTCGTTATGCACTTTCAAGGCTTAGAGAAAAAAAGACGTACGAGAATATACGTCTCCTTCTAGCGTATCTCCATGACAAATCAGACTCAGTTTGTTATGAGGGAAAAACTAAAACAAGTATCATGGTCTCCATACAGTTGGAAGACCTCGCTACTGACCTTACAAATGTGAGGAACTTATGTATGAAGTTCCACGAGATTTTCAATATGTCTCCCCAAAAAGTCTCAGACGACCTTGCTGCTTTCGGTAATTATGTGCACTCAAAAAGCATCTCACACCATCAACGGAACAAAGCTGACAACGACAGATTTTTTCGCTCCTAACGTGCTACCATTGCCAACGTTTCAACCATCCACGCCTACACCCTCTCAAAATAACATCCCTCTAACCTTCTTGATATGTATGACAACGTACTACCGGGAACGCAGTCAACTCATCAGTTGTCAAATCTCATGATTGTCAAAAGTCACTGTCAAAGTGGGAATTAGAAAACGTGGTCTTTTTCGCATAGTGCCGCTGCTGGGTTCACACATGTATTCCTCTTCTAATAATTAGTGTAATAAGTATCTTTCTTAAGTAACAATATATGAATTAATAAATATACATTTATGGTAAAGGTTAGCGTTCGAAATATTCTCATATACTTCACTTCTACTATCAAAACGTAAGAGGACTGCGATCTAAGATCCACCCGGGCCGTCTTGCGCCATTCTCAGGCTCTCCCATTTGAGGTGTACGCTCTGACCGAAACGAATCTAACCCGTCCAAATGGTGATTCTCCTTATCGAGGTGTCCTATTGGTCGTCTACAATGACCGAAACTCTTCTCCAATCGATGTTTTTTTTTTTTTTTTTTTTTTAAAAAAGAACTTAACACTCAAGTGGGTATGGATTCACTTATAATGCCTCAGCATGTGTTAACTTTTTTTTTGGAAAATGGGATAGATGTGTGGGCTCAGTGGATAGTTCGCTCCATGGGTGGCATCCAACATTTAATGAGGAGACTAAATTCTTAGTGGAAGTTGGCTTGATGTTGATTTCTAGTCACCTACTCGTCTTACTTGATTTTCGTTAACTGAAAATATGGATGATTTGTCTTTCGGGCGAGGCTGGGATTCGAACACCGAACCTTCCGATTTGGAAGCCAGTCCACTACAACTTGAGCCACGGCCACCCACTTATTCTAAGCTTGACTACGTTTCAATAAAGATAACACTCCCCTGCAGGTCCCTGTACGTTACGTGTTCTTACATCCTACCGACACAACCAATCGAATGCTACCAACACGCTACCGATGCAATTGATGCAATGATTAACTTATCTGATCCTCTCGATGATATCATCGTATTCGGCGATTTCAATCTACCTCAACTGCACTCTGATCAATCAGATGATGAATCTTTTTTTTAACACAAACCCAAACTCGAGTAAAGAATGCCTCTTCTTGGATGAGCTTACAGACTCTTGCTTACGCCAATTTAGGGGGCCTCCAACCATATGGGTAGACAATTTTCATTTTCATCACTAACCCCATAAACTCCTCTGTCTCGCTCTGTCCCCTTTCACTATCGACTTTCACCCACCACTTCTTCTTTCTCTTTTCCATCACTCTTCTATCCAACCCACCCCATCTGCACCTGCCTCTTCTTACGACTTTCATAAAACGAATTTCCACAAAATTAACGCTTCCCCTTAAAAGTGCTCTCGCTATTTCCTATAGAGAATTATTCAATTCTACTCGTATTTCCCCCTATGTTCCCTTTTCGCGCAATAAGACCCTTTCTATGAGCCCCCCGTGGTACAATAGTAAACTTCGTTCTTTACGTAACAAGAGAAACAAATTATGGGCAGTTTTCCTTCGATCCAACTCTTTTGCTGACTATTCAAACTATCTCGGGTCATACCTTCAATTCTCCCAGCTTTATAAGGTTCTCTACCAGCGACACCATGACAGTGCGCAATCAAGACTTATAAACGATCCTAAGTCTTTCTAAATATTACTATTCAATGGCACATACAAGATACTCCCCAAACCATTGCGTGAATGTGTCAAGCCAGTTTACACTAAACTACTCGGCAACCATCACTCTTATTTCCAACTCAGTTAAAACAGTAAAAAACATTCTTGGGAAGAACAATGAATACGAAACTGAAACTTCCAACGTTTTGATCTACTTTAGAAGAGCATACGCAGCAAGCCAGTGCCTGAGCAGAATATACACTGGGCATCTTGGGGAGAAAAATACCTCGTCGGACATTTGGTCAAGAGGAAATTTCCATAATGTGAACCCAGGGCGAAAAAATTATCGCGGATTCCAGAATGCTTACCCTGAAAAACCAAAAGCAAAAAGTTCGAGTACGTTAATGATTGAAATCTGCTGATCTCGTGTGTACGTAAGAAAAAGAAGAAACATTTAGCTTCGTTAGATCGAACACAACTTAGAGTTACGTTAGCAGTTCATATCAGGGCAAACGTAACACTATATACATTTAGCTAACGTACCCAATAATTAGAGAATCACGCAGAGTGACGCTTTAACTTAATTTGATTATACAGATTCGAAATATCATTCACTTTGATTTGTACGACAAACAAAATGTATTTTTAATTTTACTATACTTCATCGGAACTCTGTTATCACACAAATAAATATTGCGATGGACAGGACAGAAGAGAAGTAATCAAATGTATCGAAATAGTTTCGGAAGTGTAAGGAGACTACTTTGGTAAAAGCCGTTGTCCCTTTCAATCGCTAAAGCGAACAGCGGGCAATGACCTCACCATCGTACTATGCCTATCCTTTATATTAAGCAAACATGAAAAGTTACTTTGCCTTCTGCGAATATTTTTTTTCACTGGAATACCCCGCAGAGCATAGAATAATTGTATTTCAACCGTCAAGTGACGTTGGAAATTGGGTAGAAAAGAAAGTCATCCGGACTTAATCAATGCAGAATCAGATTTTGTGCCTGATCCTGACACCCCGGGGTAATACTTATTTAATTGTGTAAATCTACAGGATATACAGGGTGTCCAAAAAATCAACGTCAAGCCGGAAACGGGTGATAGGTCAAGTGGTGTCAGTTATCACAAAATTATAAAAAAAAATCTAAGTCATGTACTTTTAAAATGATTGGCACTCAAAAAAAAATCGAGAAATCTGACACCCTGTGACGATCTTCCAAGTACTGTGACGACAAATCCTTACTTTTCTTCGATTTTTTTTTTGGTCATGTAACCCTGAGTAACTCTTCTGTAAATTACGGTCCAAAATTGAAACACAACTATATCGGTTTTAACTAAAATATTGCTATTTTGTCCATCCATATATCTGAAAATCATGAATCACCCAACTTGAACTGACTGTGTTGACAAAAACATGTACTAGAGTTCCTCGATCGGGAATACTCCAACAGGTGGATACGGCGGTCTGGTACAATTTCGTGGCCAACCAGTTCACCTGATTTAAATCCACTCGATTTCTTTTACTGGGGAGCAGTAAAAGAAAAACTTTATTCCAAGCCGATAGAAAATTCAAACGAGCTGCGACAAAAAAATTGCAGAAGCCGTTGAAGATATCAACTCCAGAAGATATGCCCGTCTTGTTACCAGATCATTTGTAAAAAGATTCAGAGCTTGCATTGCGCTGAAGGCAAACAGTTTGAACATTTATTGTAAGATACAAGATCGGTAGATGGCGATCCTGAGAGTATACAACAAGAGAACGTAGTGTTCTGTGTGCTCTGTAACGGGAAAAAAATTAAATGAAATGACAAAATATTTTTATTGTCCTCAATTCAGCGTTAGTCTAACAAGTGTCATACCATTTTGGAATCCAAACTAAATACGCCATCTTTTAAAGTTACTAGCCAAAATGGCACAGTACATTTTTTTGTCAGTACAGTCAGTTCAAGTTGGGTGATTCATGATTTTCAGATATATGGATGGATATATTTTAGTTAAAACCGATATACCACCTTGATCAAAAAGTTCCCGCACCACACCACTGTGTGGCGCTCCCATTGTTCCGATTTGAGTTCTGTTTTTTTTTTTATTAAGTTGGTAAATCTATTGTTGACATTCCCTCTAAATCTTAGCGCCATATAGTAGATTGACATTTGCAAAAGTTACGTAGCCAAGAGTACATCTATCACTATGTGTGTTGACCATTTTTTACAATTTTAGAAATGGATTTAAATTTGCAGCAACGAACTTGTATTCAATTTTGCGTAAAAAAACGGATTTAGTGGTGCGCGAACGTTGGAAATGTTGGAAAAGTGTATGGGCGACGATTCTCTAAAAAAACGGTCGTTTACCAGTGAAGATGATGAACGCAGTGGCAGACCATCGACAGCGAAAACCGACGAAAACATTCATGAAGTACGAATAAAAGAAATGTTGGTCAATAACCGCAAATTAACCATCAGAGAGATAGCGGAGGAATTGAACATTGCCTGTGGATCCGTCCAAGACATTTTGGTTAATGATTTGGGTTTCCGTCGTGTAGCAGCAAAGTTGTGACCGTGTTGACGTCGCAAAAGAGATGATTTGCGAGGCTGAATCCGATCCCACATTTATCAAAAGGATCATTACTGGAGACGAGACGTGGATTTATGAGTACGACACGCAATCCAGACATCAGGCAAGTGAATGGCGTTCACCAAATGAGCCGAGACCAAAAAAATCACGAAGGCAATGCTCACGGTTTTCATGGATTACAACGGTGTAGTGCATCGTGAGTTTTTGCCAGAAGGCCAGACAATAAACAAAGAGTATTATTTGGGCGTTATGAGACGTTTGCGTGAAGCAATTCGCCGAAAGAGACCAGAAAACTCGTGGATTTTGCACCATGATAACGCACCGTCGCACAGTGCCATCATGATTCGTAATTTTTTGACGAAAAATGCAACAAATACCATCCAACAGCCACCGAATCCATCTGATTTGACTCTCTTTGACTTCTTTCTGTTCAATCTAGTTAAAAAAAAACACTACGGGGAACGCGTTTCAGCAGCAGAGAGGAAGGATCAAGCGCTGGCATAAGTGTGTTGCAGTCGACGGGGATTACTTTGAAGGGGACAATATAGATTTAGATGAATAAACTTGTATTTTTAATTTTCTGAATAAATTCCGGGAACTCTTTGATGGCAAAAAAAAAAAGTCGAAGAAAAGCAAAGATTTGCGGTCACAGTACTTGAAAGATCGTCACAGGGTGTCAGATTTCTCGATTTTTTTTTGAGTGCCAATCATTTTAAAAGTACATGACTTAGATTTTTTTTATAATTTTGTGATAACCGGCACCACTTGACCTATCACCCGTTTCCGGCTTGAAGTTGATTTTTGGGACACCCTGTATAGAAGTAAGTATAAAAGTATGCTTGAGTCGCTACCATATGTGCTTTACATAGGCAATTGAGAGAATTAAAATTAAGATTGGGTTGATTCCTCATTAATTGTTTAGCCGTTAGTCTTATCGCGAATAAATCAAACACAATCCTTTAAAAAAAATAATTTACGCTCTTTATTTGGTTGCTTATAGGCGTCTGTATTCTACAGTGTTTGACTTACGACTAATCTCCTAGCTACCGGGAGACTCTTTTCCTAGTGTGGCCACTTTACACTCACTAGTTAGTGTTGCCACTTTATATTTCTTACATTCTTATCAGTTTCTCTCCTATGGCTTGCTACAATTTGAAAGATTTGCATCTAACCACTCCGGTGTACACATTGTATATGCATGACTTTTACAACTATGAGAGCACAGATCTGGTTGCTGTATTTTCAATATTAGATCTGCTTATTTGCCATAGCCGAAGCCAAGCCCAGGTTAAGAAACATAACCATAATAAACCAACATTTTTCAGTATGCTGAATTGACTGCGCAACTGTACACACTGGGTGAATAGAATCAGTGCATTTTCCAGACAAATCATAAAATAGACAGCGGAACTCCCAAGATATAGTGATGACCTAATCTAAGCCAGATCGACTTTTTCGGACCTCAGTCCTCATATGAGGGTTTTCGGAACTAGTCAGGTTGTCGAAATGGGGGGTTTCAAGCGAACCAATGGCAGCGCTCAAACTTACATGGTGGGTAGTACTACCCTCGGAAGGACCCGGTCCTCCAGCTTGGGGTTGGCCTTTCAAGGTATCTGCCCGATCACCTAAAACTTGTAAAGTGCGAAGCAGTCTCGGATATGAACAAACTTACTGGCAGCCGACGCAAACGAAAAACCGAAAAAGGACTTTCGGCTAACAGTCCTTATTTGCAGCTCAGCAATTAGCGGAGGCCTTAAGCCACTCCATAAAAGAATATCTAGAGAATATTTAGTTTGTCCGGCTCATCCCATCACACTTCTTGACAAACTGAAAATGAAAAATTGTGACACCTACTATGGTGATTGTTTTAGAGAGCAGAATCTGCGCCTATTTGGATTAGGATTTGTCATCTACAGCGTAGCCTACATGACATCAGCTTGGAAAATGGACTCGAGCGCGTTTCACACATCTCAACATCGTCAAGGGACCTGGCAGTCACCTGACCAAAACGCTGTCAACTGGATTAATCCAATGCGATCGACGAAAGACACAGCTTTAGTATTCTAGAGGTGCGAACGTTTTGAGGGGCTTACATCGATTCAGCCCACTACCTTGTAATTAAGAAAGAGTGCTAGAGCATTTTCTGAACGAATCTCCGAAAAGTTTTATGCCACTAGCGTTAAGCACAGAAGACCAGGGATAGTGATATTGCCAACAACCCATTAGAGACGCCGTATCTAACGTGTATGAAAAGCCTTATCTTGACGTAGAGTGCTGACATCAAAACGAGAATCATATGAATCATTGCTGCAAAGAAGGTCAGAATAGCTAGCGTAGGAGACGGGAGGAACATCGCCCCGTCAGAGAGAAAAACAAAAAAAGGGTTCGACCTTTCATTAGTGCTTCTGCAGCAATAATGTTCGGAAAAGTGAAAACACTTTGCCAACAACGCAAATACCAAACAGAAGCACCATGAAATAGGGAGGGATGGGAATGTAATGGCGCTCCACCACGTTCTCCCACCTGAGCCTGTATAGAGATATCTAAATTAAACACCAACAAATCTACAGAAGCAGATAGACTAGCTGGCGAAACGAAGATTGAATTGTTATCCAGTTTATTCCAAGCGCTAAGCGCCTGGTTCTCTTCTGCTGAAATGCTGCAGGTGAACGTGCTTTTTTCTGAAAAGCATATTTCACGACCTTTCAGAGATTATCTTTCTTTTCGCGTACTGTTTTATTCGGCTTTAGTGGCGAGGTGATCTCCTTGTTACTGGAGTATTAGTGATCCCAAATGGATTTTAGTAAATATAAGCAGTTGCTGTGGTGTTCACCAACGGTTCCTGTTTCGGTTTCGCGTTTGCCTTGTGGACATTGAGTATATGGCGTCTCTTTTGAAAAATATTACATTTGCTCAGATCAGGAATGCCAAATAAGTGGATCGCAAATCTTTTTTTGGTGGATCATGACAAAGACTCCAATCTCTGCGATTGGGGCAAATACATAGTTAGTAACTGAAAATATAAGAGTGTGGTTGTAGCGATAAAAGACAATTATGTTTCTAATTTATTACTGGAGTCTCTTCAAGACTGTCTTTTGGACACCGGCAAGTTGCTCCCTAAAACTAGGGAATTCCTGAACTGCTCTCTTAGAATTCTTGGCAAAAGACCTAAGCAATTCCACAATTTAGCCCTTTCCTTTCACAGAAGGTTCAGCACTTCAGCTATCTAATAGCGTACAATATATCTTGATGTCATACTAAACAGTAAACTAGACGCCGAATGTTGAAGGAAGTTTAAGAAGACATCGATTGCCTTATGTACATCCATTGAATGTGCACCATTGTTCAGGGGTTTTACTTAAGACCTGGCACTCCAATGGGGGTGACTAGCTAATAAAAAAACATTTTAAAGAGAACTAACATCGTCAGATGAGGGCAACGTATTTAAGCTTTGCACATGGAATGTTTAGAGCTTTAATAGACCCAAGAAGTGCGGTGGGAATAGCCGTACAAAAACCGGGTGAGAAAGTACATCTACTACGATGACTGCCACAAATAAAGCTTATTTAGATGTGAACTTCATATTCGAAGCAAACTTGGGCAATAAGGGTACGCCTTACAACAATCCGCATTAAGTCTAAATTTGGAAATATAAGCCTGACTTGCGTTCATGTCTATATATAGGATGACAGCATCAGAGACGAATTATATGACCTAGTAGATAGAATATACGCTCAGGACCCTAACTATGACACCAAAATTGTGCTAAGAGATCTAAACGCAAGCAGAAGGTAAGGAAGCCTTCTTTAACTTGCTCTCATCGGAAAATCCATCCTGCATAACACCACATCCGACGTCTTTAGAATTTGTAACGAGTTTTAACATCCCTCCCGCCAAACTCGTCAGGTTGTACAGGATTACTATCTAGAATTCCCACTTTTCCATCAAAGCCCGTAACGAATTTACCAGGACCTTTAATGTCAAGACAAAGCGACGTGCTGAAAGAATCTCATAGATCAACAAAAGAGGCCTAATTACTTTCATGCGCGGATGACATTGGTGTGATTGGACGAACACAGCGGGCCGTCAATGAAGCTTTCGTCAGTATAAAGGTGGAAACGGACAAAATGGGTCTGACGCAAGCGAAGGCAAAACCAAAGTACATACTGTTATCTGAAAAGAACGCACACCGCTGACAGCTTGACCAGAACGTTACCACTGGCAGTTATAACTTCGAGGTAGTTAAGGTCTTCGTGTACCCAGGCTCCTCAATTACAAGAGCAACGACACCAGCGCAGAAATGGGTGCAGAATTACTCTTGCCAGTCGCTGTTTCTTTTGGTTCAGGAGGCTACTGAGTAACAGATCCTACCTTGGTAGAAACAAACTCGCATTACAGAAGACCGTTATCGTCACGGTCCTGCAATATTGCGCAGAGGCTTAGAACTTGTTGAAAGCGGATAAAGAGGCCGTTTCGATAGAAACATACTGCGTATGATTTTTGGTTCCGTTTGTATAGATGGGGAATGGAGGAGGAGATTCAACCACGATCTATAAGGGCTGTAGAGCGACATCGGCTTAGTCAGGCATCTGAGATGGCTGAGCTATGTTGAGCGAATAAACGTCACTGTTCCGCCCCAAAGTGTCATGCAATTGAAAGATGATCTCAACAAATCTGGGACTGAAGGCAGCTGGCGAGTGATCGCGCTAGCTGAAGAAGCTTGTTGGTTGAGGCCCTGGTTCGCCCCGGACTTTAGTGCCACGTAAGTATGATGATAATTCACAAATAAAACCAGCAACCTTAAATTAAATACGGAATCCAGGTTTCCATGCATTGGCACAACTGGTCGCATGAGAATAATGCCCACTGCAGGACTAGAAACTATCCAAAGTTCATTACACTTAAACATCTACGCACCTAGTTCAGTCATAAATGCTGATACAAAGAAAAACGTATGCCAAATGAAAACGCGCTGATATTTTTAGAAACAAATTTATACTTTTTACTTGTCAAATTCCTAGCCACAAGTTATGAAAGACTAGAGACATACTAGCCAATCATCGATCGCATTACGGACCTCATTCATCGGAAGGATGTCGACAGGGCAGACAATGGCTCCCTTCAAAGACTCAATATTTCGGTGATGAGTTCAGCAGGCCATTCCCTCTACAAGGGACCACAACTTGTAATCCAAAGCTGCCCAATCACCTGGTGATATGGAGTTGGGTACATTTTTTTTATCAACTCTTGAGTGGTTTTCGGCTTGTGGGCTGGAGCAGAACCTTGTTGGAATGTCCAGTGCTTGTTTGCAAAAGTTCGCCGTAGTCTTGACTCCTTTTTCACAAAAATGGAGGTTAGTTATGCCATCGTTGCTCACCCCGCGCTATTCCATTACATTTGTGGGGTGGAGGCCTCTTTCAACCCTTGAAACTGGTTTTGAAGCTTCCGATGTCCGAGCACACACTCGATCATTTTGCTTATTAAAAGTTTCGTCGACGGTAAATGCTCGTCGTAAGCATTTTTAGAGCACCGCCCTAAGAGAGCTTTTGATTTTTCCTTACGTTTTTGCTTCAATACGACTGTTAACAGGTGTCCAGTATGTCTTTTGTAGTCACTGAGTCCCAAGTCTTCTTTGATGATGGGAGACATGGATTTTTGCGAAATGTTCATTTCCCGCAACAGGATCTCATGCGTTCTCAGTGGTTTGCGTCTAATTCGAGCCCGCACGGTTTTAATGGCTCCCGGAGTCCTCACAGTACTCCACCAGTACCCACAAATAATTTAATAGAACGATAAACAAAACAGCGATTGATTCCAAGCGGTCGCAAGGTCCGAAAGATATCAACTTTTGCCATATTGCACTTGTATAGGGCGATCACAACGACACGATTTTCGATTTCAACCGACAAAGCATAAAAGCAACGGGTTAATTAACGGTTAACATGAAAAGAGTACAACTAATACGTTGCAATAAAAATTGTATCAAAAGCCGAAAGTGCTTTAAGAATGAGTCAGCTCAACGGATGGATGAACTGGATAAATGTTCCAATATCTTGCCAATCATAGTCATATGTCTGGGGCCGAGTGGTAGACAACGGATGGCTAAAACATGGACATAAAAACGCGCCCGGTTTGCGATGTTCATTACGGCTACCAGGCCACAGTAGAGATTTCCAAGTCGAGATATTCGCTGTAAGAGGCGGCAAAACCCTCAAACATAATCCCATGCCATCAAGGCCATTGTTGCCGTCAAACTAAAATCAGAGTTTGTCAATCGCTATCGTAAATAACTGAAGCCTCTGTGCTCTTAATACTGCTGGAACTGCTGGCTCCCTGGTCACAGAGGAATGCTAGGCAACGAATCCATAAACGTGTTAGATAGCAAAGTATCTGGCACTAACATGCTGGTCCAAAGCATCAAACCTCCACGCTGCAAATTGAGCCAGAAAATAAAGCAGAAAATAGCAATGAGAGCTAACGATAGATGAAATAACTATTGCACCTGTGAAACGTTATGGCTAGAGTTCTACAAATCCAAAATTAGCAAGATTCTCTTGAGAGACAACAACAAGTGTTCGTATCTTTTGGAATTTCCCGCGTTGTCACTTGACAAGCAACGCCGTTCCTATCTGTCAGCAAACTACTCTCAAATTTTGAGCAAGATGCGTCATTTGCTTTGTGTGTGACAGCCATTGAAAGCTGACAACCGGGTACATTTTCGCGAAAATGAAAAAATGGAGGGAATGATTGGCGTAATTCAACCGCAACGCGGACGTGGATGAAACATGGACGGTCAAGCAGCAGTCGAAAGAGTGCGTTTCTCCGGACGAATCCGCACCGTAGAAGGCGACCATAGGTCTGTCGGCCAACTAGAATATGGCGACAGCTTTATGCACGCGGCATAATTCACATCGATTACCTTCGAAGCTGACTTAATGGACCATTTCAACGACGATTTGAAGGAACAACGACAGCATTTGTCCAAAAAGAAACTGCTCTTCCATCAAGACAATGAGCGGGTCATGGCGAAATTTCGCGAATTGGGCTTCGAAACATTGTCTAATCCGCCATATTCTCTGGATTTACTATTTTCTGTTTCTAAACGTAAAGAAGTAACGCAGTGGGAAGAGATTGGACTTCAACGATGAAATCACCGCTCAAACAAACCTATCTTGCGTTTGGAGCTCAAAGGAGACTATGGAGGAACAAAACGCGTTTTGCCGGAAAATGTGTCCTTCATTCAGAAAGTCACGGACTTACAGGCCCACTCTTGTGATCAACGCTCAATCGACAAATGAAGCTGCAAAAACTGTGACTTACTTATGTCATAGTCTCCGTTGCTTCATTTACTTATCTTTTCAGATTCGCGGACGAACAAGATGGCTTAAATCGGTTCGAGAACCGACATCAGGACCAAATGTCAATCAACCCGACATCACAAATAAGTTCCTCTCCCAATTTCCCTACTTGGGCAAGACAACGACGGATGCTCCACCTATCCACAAATCTAACCTAACCTAGTGGTGGCTAGCCCACTCATAAAGACAAATCGTTGTAGTTCATTTAGCATTATAGTTCACGATTCCCAAGAGCCTACGAACGAATGATAAACAGTTCAAGAAGGCGCGAAACGTGGAACTACGGAACTACCTAGTACTAGCAAACGTTTTGCTACACGAAATAAACACATTCATTCTCAAGAACTAACGAACGCATCCACTCCAACTTGACGGCTATTTGACAAGTGACATTTATGCAAAGTTCCCGCGTAAAAAGTTGTTAACGTCAGCTGTTTTGCAATCGTGGAATGGGTGTCGCTGGGAAATCGTGTTGTCGTAATTGACTGCGAAAAAGGGGAAATCTTTCGAAACTTTGTGCATCGTATTGTGAATTTGTTTGAGGATACTAATGGGATAGTCAACCGTGCAAATTCGGACGTTCGCGCACTGTGGGAACGCCACAAGTCATCAAAGTCGTGAAAAACCGAATTCTGCGAAATCTGCTGCGAAAGCAGAAAATCTTGTCTCGGGAAATGGATATCAGCAAGGACAGGATGTTGGGCATACAAGAGACACACTGGACACTTGCTCACAGAAGCATTGAAACAGAAACGTAAGAGAATCGTTCAACAAGTAGAACGATAGAGTATATGATATGTCGTCACGACATGCGTCTGAACTCGTCTCAAGAGTTCAACAACATGGCCACCACGCTGCCTCTGTAATGGGTTTGGTGGCGTCACCGAGTTCCATTTCTGCGAGAAAGGTGTCAGAACGTTGGCAAATGGATGTTTTAGAGAACCTTGTGGAGCCTCCCAACAAAACGCAAAAAATTCGTGTACAAGCTCTAAAACCACATTCCGAACTCCATTTTCACGGATGATTTGCCATCTGGTAGCCCAGACCTCAATCCATTAGACTGCTCCAATGCATGTGGTGCGTGATGTAATCGATGAGTGGACAGGATGACATATTCCACAATTTGTAGCCATTGAGTGGCCCAATAAATAGAAAAAAAAGTTTTGAAACACTTTATTAGCCAAAACACGTGTACTAAAACATTTGCCAGCACTAGCTATACCTCTTAGTAGCGGAATCACATGAGGTTTGCTTGAAACCTACATCGAGCGGTCCAAGGCAGTGCAGATAAACGAGACCAGGGCGGGATATATTACGACTGTTTGGAAAGTAGGTCAACAGCTTTTGTTATCTTGGAAGCAAAGTTCCCACAGGCAGAGGAGCAACAGACGACACTAATATAAAAGGGCGCACCAAAAATGAAAAACAACAGCTCATTCGAATTGAATCTCATCCGCTCACACAGGACAGGGATGAATGGCAAATTGTAGCTCCCAACATCTGTTGTAAACGCTGTTTGGCTTGAAAAGTACTCATAACGGCGCCATCTATCGAATCTTCATCATATCTTACTACTCACTGGCCGCGTTTCGCGAAGGCTCCACCCAGTGGCACTCAAAATTACTGTACTCACCTTATTCATGGAAAAAAGAACGCTTCGCACCGGGAATATACCTAAGAATCCGACTTCACTTTAACCCCTTTTTCAACTTTTTATTCTATGCAATTACAACTTGGATTCACACACTCTACCACTTTATCATTAGAAAAACCAAACTATTCGCACTTCCCAACATGCGTGCGTAACATGGAGGAAAAAAAAAGAAAAATGAAAATGTGTATGTACATGTCCATCGTTTCCCTAGCAATCCAAAGAAACATGAAGTTGAGTGACTTACCTGTTCGCCGTACTGAGCATGCCATTGAGCGTACTGCTGTTCGTATGCCTGCCATTGCTGCCAATGTTGCTGCACAGCGTATTGCTGTTCTGGAGTCATTGCGGCATACTGAGCCGGAGTATACGATGGGGCTCCCGAGGGCGGTGAATACACACTCGATTGGGTTGGCGGAGCGCCACCGGCCGGAGTTTGCACCGGATTAGCTGGCGGTGGAACCGATGCATTCGGTTGAACGGGTCCAATTAAAGACGGCTGTGTATTTGTTGCAGTAGGTGGTATCGGTGGCGGGCCCGCTGACCATTGATTCCACATTTTAACTTGTTTTTTTTTTTTGTTCGCTTTTTTTTTTCCTTTTGTTAAGGAAAAATTCTATGCTTTTATTTAGGCGCAACGCAAATACACAACACGATAAATAGATTGGAATTAATTCAATTTACTATTGAAATAATGAATTGTAAGAACTTTTGGGAATTGTTTTCCTCTTTTGTTGGAGATTTTTAATTCTGAAATTCGCTTTTTTCTTAACGAAACTTTTTTATCGGTAAAGAGTGGTAACCATTTTGCAAAAAAGTTTTTCTCATATTCGCCGCTGTCAGTTATGACAGTTTAGTAGTTTGGTTTCGTAATTCTTGTATAACAGTGTGAGGTTTTGGTTGTGTTCAATAAGTTTTTAGTTGAAGGGAAAGGAGCAATGGTGTTATCTACTTAATGCTTGTGCTTCTAAGGAAGTGAGTACATTTGAAATGAGGTCTTTTCTAGCACTCTTTAGGTAAAACGTAAAGTTGTTTCTATGATTCTCCACCATTCAATTCATTTTGTAAACAACGATCAGACTTTAATACGGCGCTTGGGAACGCTTGCTTGTGTTTTCTGTCATTTTTTATTTCTCTGGCTTATTGGTTGAGCACAGTGCGTCGTAGTTGGTTTCGTCTACCGAAATCGAATGGCAATGGCGCCATATGTCGCACGCCTCTTCGCAAACCCCGTCCTATGCGTATGTCAATTGTTTTAAAATTTCAATGTGATGTACTCGTACTCGTATGTCCAAATTTAAAGCTATTTCTTCTTCAACCTATTCATTTTGATATTTTATGAGTTCGGATGCGATGATTTTCGGAGATCTGCGTGGCTATTGATGGGGAAACTATTGACTGTCCTATAGCTTGGAGTGGACCAGAGGCTAAAATGGCAAATGCCAGCTTGAACAGTAATGCGCCGTCATAGGGCTCACAATCCCACAAGGGGGAGTAAGGGGTTCATTGTTTACGAATCTGGCAAAGACTAAAGACATTGATTTTCGGTCGACAACGACGACGACGGAGAAAGACGACCTTACCAAAGATATTTCTTCTATGAGCTCCTAAACAGAGTCTACGAGCAATGCCCTAAATATGAAGTGAAAATCGCCCTGAGCGATTTTAACGCCATGGTATACAAGGATGGTAGGGAAGTACACCCTTCATGTAATCAGATCTTGAAAAGGAAGAAGGCTTAACTATAGCCAGCATATAATTTCCACACCTTGATATTCATAAAGCGACCTGGCTGACTCCTGTTCACAAAACCATCAACCAAATTGGTCATATTACGATCGACGCAATGTACTCCTTTACTGTTTTGGATCCGAGCAGCTAATATCGACCCGGGTCCTTATATTTTTGTTGCCAAAATAAGGAGATGCGCCTATCCGTAAAGGCCCAAAGCCAGTAACCGCCAGTTTCCACTAACCCCTAGTCGACTCCCTCCGCATTTGTGAACTCTACGAGCAGAAAAGAAGACGAGCAAGGCTTCTACTGAAACTTAAACATTTCCTAACAAATCTGTCAAGTTCTGTGATGTTTATAGTGATTATATTCTGATACGTGCTGAAGGAGTGTAGTTACACAGGAAATCCGTAACAGATTTTTCCTCTTATTTCCCATGCAACTCAGCAGAAATCGTTGAGAGGAATACTCCATAGTTGCGTCTGTCTTCCAATGGCGCACTATCCTGTGATCATATTGTGTCTAAGGAGATAGCCCTTGATGTTGATCAGATCAAGTATAGGCCGTCTATATGTGACATTTAACTTGAGAACGCGTCAATTGTTCGTCATAGGACGTTGGTGGCACTTGACGTTGCTAAGCTGTTTACCATTTCTTTATTGAGATCCGGGTCTGGATAGTTCATCAGCAACACAGTTGCGTTTATAATTCGCGTGTGCCGGAACCCTACAGAGTACGATTCCCTGCTATCTTGTTGAGAGATTGGATCGAACGACGATCGGTCTTTGTTTCCAACCTCATTTTGGCAGTGTGTTGAATGTTCAACATACTGATGTGCTGATGACTGCACTTAATGTATGCGTCAAGAATTCTTTGGCAGATTTTTAAAAGAATAAATGACAAAATAATAGGTGGCTTGATATTTGGAGATTTACTTCTACGAGTACTCCTAATCTTTTGGATGAAATTACGCTAGAACCTACACTAGACTTTTTTACTCTATTTCACTAAACAAAATATCATATTTTTCTTGTTGTTGTGTTGACGCGAAAGTCCGGGTGGACGTATCCCCCACTCACTGTGTTGTAATTTTCATTTTATGCAAAATAAGAGATAAGAGAATGACCTACGACTTTTTGCCGACTCCGAACGAGTGAGGGACATTTCATAGGCTGAGGATTTCATATCCGAAGGTTTGCCATTGCCCGCTGGAAGGGTGGTGACGACAGAGAAGCAGGTTACTTTTCCAACACCAGGTTGGTCGAGTTTTAAACCCAAATCTTTCTGCGTCACACCACATTGGTACTATATCTATACAAGATCTCGCTTCAACGTTTTTCACTCATCATAAATTCTGTATCATAAAATTTTTATATGAGTTTAACTCTTACTTAAGGTTAAGACATACATTTATAACACATGCATCAGAGCCACACTGTTTTCAGATGGAATCTCACCCTTAAGGTTAATGTCATCCCCAGGCAATGCACATGTCGCTGCTGTCATCATTTTCACCCAAGAAAAACAAGTGAAATCGGTTAAAGGATGGCTTCGTTTGAGCAAAATTTCCGTATTGCCGTCGAAAAAGTATTCAACTATTGGCCAGATCTGAGATTAGCAGTTGAACATGGTATGGGCGGACGAAATGGCCAAGAGGTAACACCAATAATCCACAAGTTTCAGAGCATTTACTTACGTATCCACTGAATTGTAGACTGCTATCCAAATCATGGACTACACGTACCAGTATTGCATTGGGAATGAAAAAATAACCCAAGGAGAGCTCCAGGACGTTCTCGAGGATCTAATGGATCAAGAATTCAATACTCTGTGCGATGACAACTCAATCCCTGGTAAGATTCGGCATTGATTCAATGAAAAAGGGAGTTCCGCGCTAATTTGGTCTTTTTCCAGAAATCTGTAAGAATCTCCTTCGGTATTTACAAATGTGCAAAGATGGCAAGTATGCGGAAATCGAAGTAGAGTTCCAGCGTTTCCCACCGGGCAAGGAGTGGCTTAGAAAGGATGTGAAGATTGTACCACAAATTTGTCCTGATAGTTCAGATGATGAGGATTGCAGCGACAGTGACTCCGACATTGAAATGGATGTTGACGACGAAGATGGGCAGAGCTCCAGCACAAATGCAAAGGCACGTACTAGCCAGCCCTTCGAAGAGCCAGAGCCTGGTTGGACCACTGTGCGAACGAAGAGGAAAAACTAGAAATAATGTCGGAAAATACAAATTTAGTTCTTGTAGAGTTACGATTTGTTTTTCTGTATTGGATTGTTTTGATTGATATACTATAAAATGCTGCAAGTTACTTGGACGTCGTGATCTGTGCGATGGAAGGTTTTACATCTGGGCCCACCCTGTTTAGGAATCGTTTTGAACTGCCTTACACCTCTTCTCCCGTTGCTTTTGTTTATGCTGCAGCGTTTGCTCGTGATTCCACATTTCTTCGGGCAGAGCACAAATAGCCAGCAAATTATTCAATCGAAAGGAATTAAGCCTCAAAGCTTGAAGGTGATCTGTCTACTAACCGAGCAGAAAAGAAGGGAAGAACATAGGCTAAACGGAAAGAAAAGTAAAGAACACGAGAAGTGCGCCATCGATTGGAGAAATGTCACTGCGAGAATGACGTTCTATAATTTTATCATAGAATAAAACAAACATGACGGGGCCAGCCAGAATGCAAGCCTGGAAAAATGAACAACTAGCAGTAGAGTTGCAGTCGGTGCTAAGAGTATGGAAGGACTATTTCTGCCTCCAATTTCGCACTTAAAATCGGTTGAGGTCACCTTGGAATTGTACGCGACACCTAAGTTGAGGTCCTCCTCTTCTGCGTTGTCCTTCTGGGTTAGATTCGAAGACTGCGGGTTTCCATTCGTCGTATAGTTTGTAAAGTTCATCGCTGAATCTCTTCCTCCAAAGCGTATGAAGAATGTTTCAACAAACGTCCGGGGATATATTCACCCGCTTTCGATAGAGTCCATGTTTCAGCTCTATAAAGTAGGACTTCTTCTTCTTTAGGGTCTCTTTAGTTGCTCGGAATAGGGCCTTACTACCCAATAGCCTTATTAGCCCAAAGAAACAGCGATTGACAAGAGTGAATCTTCGTTTTATCTCTGCTGAGGTGTTGTTGGAAGAATATATACTAGAGCTTATGTAGCTGTCGACTGCGAGGTTTTGTTCAATTCGTCGATGTTGTGTGTCCCTTCTTGTTGACAGCATATACTTTGTTTTGCTCTCATTTACACCCAAACCCACTTTTGCAGCTTTCGCTTCAATACTAGCAAATGCACTGGCTACCAGAACGTCACCATTGGCAACTGTAACTTCCATGTGGTTGAAGACTGCATCTACGTTGACACCGTAGATATTAGACACAGAATTTCTCCTTCAAGACCGATCTCGCTTTGTACAAGATCTGAATCACATCGGTCCTGCTTTATGGCCCAGAGGCTTAGGTATTGTCGAAAGCGAAAGATCTAACCACCTGCATCTAATTTTTGACGCAAAGGACAGAGCGACCTTTCACTCTCGGAGATGAAGAAGAGGCTACAACTCGGACCTGTGTTTCGTAACCTGTGATGCGGAACACCATCCTCTGCCTGCTTTCAGAATAGTTCTTCCTGTCGGAATTCAGACTCCTCTAACTACTTCCATACAAAAGCCCCCGGAACTTCACAAAGGCCGATTGGAATAGCTTCCCTCAAGGGCTCGACTCGTACCTAAGATTTATTCTGCCGCTGACCCAGAACTACGATAGATTTGTGGGAATGGTTACAGCAACTGCCAAAAAAACATTCCTGGATGGACCGAAGAAAGTGAACGACTATAGTACAATTGTACGGTATCTGGAGACCCCGACGAAACTGGCAAAGAACTATTAAGATTGCTTGACGGACCCGAAAAAAGAAATGGGTATCAACGGTTAACAGCCTCAGGGAAAAGCATTGAGCGTCCTTCGCAAACCCCTACATAAACCCGAACAAAGTGGCCAACCGCATAGTGGAAGTCTCTCCCTGTAGACAAGGAACATACAGTTATGATAAAACGGGTTCTGAGAAACTTCAATACCAATACCCCACAGTCATCACAGTTCGCAAGCATTTGTAAACCCGAAGAGGTTAGCACAGTTTCTTGGAAATAGCAGAAAAAATACAAAGCAATACAATACAACAGCGTTCAACGAACGAAAGTTATAGCCATTCCCAAGCCCGGTAAACCTAGCGACGTACATCTTATCTATATGCGGACAAATCCTACCATCAATGAGCTCGTACCTATCACATAAGTAGGATTTCTTGCGACTAGAAATTTTACGGACCAGGTGCTTCCGTTGATGTCACACGTTGAGGCAGTATTTGAGGACAAGCTTAAAACATCATTTGCTTTTGCCGACTTAACCGCAGCGTACCCCACGGCCTGGAAGGATAGTTTATCTTTAAACTATTGAAAGCAATCTCGTACCTGAGGACATCGCGTCTTATCAACAACTTCAGACCGCCTGTTTCAGGTCTTCATCAATGATAACAAAAGCAAGATGAGGAAGCTTAACAATAGTTTGCCCCAGGGCTCCATCCTCGCTCCTTTGTCCTTTAATCATTACATCAGCGATACATCTGCGACCAATTTCCACGAGGAAAATTTGGATATGCAGATGACTTGGCAATCGTCACTCAAGATAAGGACATAGCGAACACGGAAAGTACCCTAATCATAGACCTTGAGCTACTCAATGTATGTATGCATATTTTAGACAATGGAGACTATGCCCAAGCATACCTAAAACAGTTGCTTTCACCTTGCCAGCCAACTAGCGCATTATGCATCAAACGTCCAGTTTAACAACATTTCATTTAACTGCAGCTGAAACCAAAAATATCTAGGCGTACCCTTAGACAGATCCCTCACAGACAAAGAAATGTTGTTGGAAAATTCAAAACCTGCTACAACATACTCGTAATACAAAAATTCACTAGATCAACCTGGGGTTAAGGGACATCAAGGCTTCGTACTGCCACACTTGCGCTCGTATACTCCACACCGGAATACTGCGCTACAGTGTGGTTTAATGGTGCACATGCGCGCAGGGTGGACACCCAGCTCAACAACACCATGAGACTCATTTCCGACGCCATAAGATCAACGCTATACTGTGCAACATTGCCTCACCTCATGGGCATCGATTAAGCACACTATTGAAGGAGCGTACCAAAGAGCTGCCAACTAGTGAACTGTCCATCCCCGAGACTTATGCCTCCGTATCCAACCACAAAGCTCGCTGAAGAGGTTCCGTATGATGCTTTCAATTTTAGTACTACGCGGTTAGTAGAATGGTCGGCTTCAATGCAAACTGATAATATCCTGAATCCATCATTGCGACCTTTCGGGTTTAACCTACCGCGCAACCCCTGGTCGAAGTTAAACAGGATCCGAACCAGATTCCTTGTTCCACTGGCAAACTGTTAATTCTCCCCCTTGCGATGGCGGAGTCCAACGACAAACTATCCGCCACATTGTTGCAAGAAAGCAACCTTAACCAACTTGGTGTGCAGCACTGGAGACAGCTGGCGAGAAATCTCTGCTGCCTGTTTTTGACATAGAGCATCCTGTCGGTCCTATTCCGCCAAGATCTGAATTGATTGCGTTTTATCAGATTATACACAGGCTCATAGAAGTAATCGAGTGGTGCCAAATCGCATGATCCCGGTAGCCTGTTCCATTTCTTAATAAACTCGTAACATTATCGTATTCTCGTCCTCAGTGATTCAATGGATTTATATGGACCACATTTCATCCCGATCGATGTCGTCCATAGTATTGAACAAATAATCACTCATCATTGTTGAGTAACGTTGGCTAATGACTATAACGCAAGCTCCGGCTTGCGTAGGTGCAATTGAGTTCCATGAGTCTCTTCTAGATTTCTATCGTTTGCGAGTTCTCAAACCCATTAATCCAAAAGTGCGCATCGTACTAAAGCCGATCCGTCCAATCTGCAAATTCCCATCGCAAGCTATGATTTCGTTGCCTTAGTTCATGGACTAGATGAATTTGATATGGGTGTAGGCCGAGATCTTTTCGTAAAATTTTCCACATAGTGAACGGACTAAACTAAACGGCCAAACTGTTGCGATCGACACCGAATTAAAAAATCTAGATCTAGATCTTCCACACCGCTGTCATTCGCAGTGGAAGCAGTGTCTTTCTCGTTACCGAAGAAAGCGCAATGATAGGTATCCACATGACAAATCCTCGGAGGACATTAAATAACTGGACTAAGGCCCTAGAAGTAAACAGCTTAAGAATATTCGTACCAAGATCGAATACTTTCATTATTAAAGGGCCGCAAAATTTTCTCCACATAGTAGACAGTAGACAGTAGACAGTTGACGAATCAAAATCCAAGAAGTTCAAATACTTGAACACTGTCGCAATCCTGATAAGGATATCCCAAATCGAGTTAATGTTTACATTAGCAGCAAAGAAAGTCAGAAGAACCTTCAGCGCTTCAGTGATAAGGTGCCTAGCCTACCAGCACCCACCACGTCAGCGCCGAGTACTTGCAGCCTAATGCGAGCGTAAGTCGGACATTCACAGAGATGATGCTCCGCCGTGTCGTCATCACTTTCACAGCAAACATCATATGCCCTGCACATTTAAGTGTTTTGTAAAAAAGTAGTGCCCTGAAAAGACGCCAGTAAGCAACCTGCAGTTTTTCCTGCAGCAGAAAGGCCGCTGACTTCCTAGAGACGTCGGGAAGAATTCGTGTGGTCTGCCTGCTTCCCGGAGAACTATGCCATCTGCAGTTGTGCTCATATGACGGGCAACTGTCAATGGAAGTCTTAACCGAGGACGCAATTAGACCCAGCGTAGGTTCGAGTCCTGAAAAACTCTCCTCTGAACCTTGTCTGGCAAGTTCATCGGCGATTTCATTTCTCGCAATCCCATTGTGATCTGGGACCCAGACAAGGGTTACTAAATTTAGCCTTCCGACTGCGTTCAGTTCAGAAGTTTGGCTGTCGGCTACAAATGCAAATGCTTCGCGACTTCCACCGGTTCTCCATTTGGAAGACAGATGCGCATTTTCCTAACGCGAAGTGAAATCTAACGTTACCGTCCTCCAGAAAGACACCAGAGCCACATCCTTTATTGGTTTTGGAGCCGTCCATTCCTTTCCTGGCTCAGATTATGGCCGAAACCAGTCCCGGGCACAGGGAAAGTCGATTTCGTATTTTTTCCGCAACAGGAGTTCTGGTGTGTCCGGCATGTCCATAAAGCCAGAGTCGTAAGACAGCCGACACGCAAGGTCATTAAAGTTCCCGTGCTTGTTGTACCAAAGACCACTTCTTTTTAAACGGAAGATGGCTTTGAGAGTGCAGCCCAATATATGAATATCAAGGGGAGGGAGATTCATCAATACGTCTAGAGTGGAGCCAGGAGTGCTGAGGAAAGCCCCCATGCATCCGAAACAAACCGTTCTTTGGAGTTTGATATAAGCAACAATCGCATATTTTCGCGAGAACTTATTCCTCCAGACAACCAATGCATAGGATATAATTGGCCTTATTATAGCCGTGTAGATTCAATGAACCCTTCTCGGTTACAGGCCCCATGTCTTGCCGATAGCTACTCTGCACAGAGAAATTTTGAGAGGATTGACTGAAAGCCTATTACTAGTGCACTAGTCGTCGATAACATCTAGGGCTGCCTGCGCTTTAGAGCAGACAGTCGCTAGAAACGATCCAACAGACAGTGCAGCTATATCATCCTCGTATGCTTGGTCATAGACCGAGTTACACATGCCCTCAAAAGTTGGGTTGTCGGAAGCACCCTCAACGTCGATGAAAATGCCCAAGACGTATTCCTTCTTATCGACTGCGCTTTCAATTCTGCCTACCAGATTCTGAAGCGCACTCTCGCAGGATCTTCCGCGCTGGTAGGCGTGTTGCATCGCCGACAGAGAATGCATTTGCAAAGCGGTTTTGCGCACACGGATCTCGACCATTCTCTCGATGTTGTTCAGCATGAAGGAAGTCAGGCTTATGGGTTTGAAATTCTTGACGAGCGAGTAATCCTCCAGGTAATACTCACTGTTCGCAAGGGATTCGGTATATAGGCCAGTGCCAGGCTAGCAGTGAAGATTCTCTTCAAAGTAGCTGCTCTATACCTTTTTGTAACATAACTGGGTAAATACTATCGGTGCCAAACGATTTGGCATGTTTAATGGCCTCATCCGTCAGCACAACCGATGAGATATACCAGCTACGGGGAGTTGTGTTGTTCAGGTCACTACCAGCTTCGTTGATAGGAGCTAGTTGTGAGCTGGTTCCGATTAGGTTACCTGGGAAGTGAGATTCAAGCATGAGACGGAGAGTCTCTGCTTTCGACTCAGTATAGGCACAGTCAGATTTTCTGAGTGGTTCCAGCCTGGTTGATCTTCCCTTCTTGAGGATTTTGACCAGCCTACTGGTTTCACCAGTAAGAGGCGCTCTTCGAAGTCCGAATAAGCCTCTAAAAATATTTTTGCTTTGGCCTGTAAGGATTCCAATCTTCCTCCAAATTAGACTTAAGTGACCTGTTTAGAAGTTTTCTGGATTCTTTACGAAGACGCTACAGGTCTGCGTTCCACCAAGGAACGGACAATCTGCAGGATTGCTTGATTGCTTACTAGCTGGACATGCCATTTCGAAACACTTGGTGAGGGTGCCATTCATGTTCTGAACAGCTTCCTCAAGCTTTTGTTTTGTTCTGAGCTTAGGGGGAGCACTATTGTACTTGACGAGCTCCTTCTTAAACCGTGTCCAGTGGGTTTTATGCGGACTCCCCCCTCTTGAACAAGGTTGAGATCTAGCATCCGATTCTGAATTCGATGTATGTATGGTCTGACAGGGATATCTTCGATAGCACTTTCCAGCCAGTAATTACCTGTTGGACAACGTTAAGTCGATTACTTGCTGTCTTACATAGAAAAGCATAGCTGGTAACAGAATGCCAAAAAGGTTATCAGTTGCGAGTGGATACATAGGAAGACTGTAAATTTTTGGGATGTGCACGTGAATAAGAGAGTTCGTCTACTATGACTGGTAAATTGCCATTGTAATGTTATCCATATGTTTCATACTTCCCTTTTGCTACCACAGTAAACAAACTGTTGTCAAACAAATTCAGAAAACGTCGGTTCCTATAGCAACCTTGCCTAACCGATGACCAAACAGAGTTCCCATTTCGAAAACATTGCCCCACAAGTTATCCAGTTTTGTAAGAGAGCCCAACTTGACCAAAACACAACAACAAAAAATAAATAAATAAAAATGTCTTTCGATTTGAAATACAACTATCCTCAGATCGCACGAGATTCCGGTTTCAAAATACGACAATTCAAAGACGGACCACTTGACTGGCGGCTCGTTGGTAGTGATTTGTTCTCTTCTGTCAATTCAGCAAAATTAAATTCTGTCTTTGCTTATAGGATCTTTAGAAGTAGAACGTATACTCCGTGACCAACAATTCGAGGACATTGACTCGGCGCTATTCTACCTCTCTGAAGCTCCACTAGCACCTATGTTAGAAAGCAACATTCTAGAAACCGGCATAGCCAAGCACTTCATCCTCTCCCAACTGGCCATTCAATATTTGTTGTTCTGTCGGAAGTTTCTGGATGAAACTGTTCGAACACTTCGTGAAACCCTCATGGACGTGGAGGTCGAAAATGTCAGTTTAAAGGCAACCAATCAAGAGCACAGTAATGAAATTGTACATTTGCATAAAAAAATCAGCCAAATCGAATCGATCCACAACGTCGTTTTCCCGTGTCACTTTTGTACGAAGAATTTCATTAGCAACGACGCTCTCAACATCCACTTGAGTAAAAAACATTCGAAAAATTCCCCAGGAGACTTACAAAGCAAGGATGACCGTACCCTTATCAACACAATCAAGTTGGAGCTGGAAATCAAGCAGTTAAAGGAGCGTCTTAATATTGCCGAGAAAGACATTCGTGAAACGGTTGAGAGCAAAAGGAGCACACCAAGGGAGGTTGCTAAGATGTGCTCTAGTACTCAGATCAGTACAACTACCATTCAGACAGGAATCCAATGTAACCTGCTGGAAACCAAAGAGACTGATTGTACTGACGAGGCGAATGCTGATAAATTGGAAATTCTTCCCCAGTTGTATGAAAAGATATCGAAACTGGAGTCTCTACAAGCTACACACTCTCCCGAAAACAGTCAGTTAAACGAAATCACACTCAAGTTATCCGAAATAACAAAGTCCTTGGAGACCAAGCCGGAAGTTGACGGAGAGAATCTGATAAAATTGGTGAAAGATGCTGTACTTGCAAGTATTAAGTCGAAGCAAACTCTGGAAACCGCTACTGCCGAGGAACTACATTCCCTCCTGTCTAACACTTTCTCCGACGTCTTGCACTCGAATTTGGAGAAGTTAAATGAGATTTCAAGTCAAATTCAAACAATTTGTAACGAGAAGGTGTCGGTAGTAGAGGTGGAAAATGTGAAGAAGAAACAATCAGCGGAACAGTCTGTTCAAGTGGTAATACCTGTTCCTACTACGGTGACTGTATTGCCTCCTAAGCGCGAGGTAGTCCCCTTGGAGGAGAAACAGTTTTCATCAACATCTAGCCGGAGGACATACAGCATTGAGATGCCTGTTGAAGTTCCAGTGCAGTTCACAAATGATGTGGAATCAATAAGCAGTTCTACTGATATGTCCCAACAAATCTTAGATTTGCAGAAAATCGACTCTGATGATGGTCATTCCGCAAAGAGTTTGGAGGAAGATGTAGAGGAGGAGATGCCATTGTAAGTGACTCGTAAAAATTATATATTAATTCAGTCTAAACAGAAATCTTTTGTAGGCCAAGTTCATCCGGTTCGCAAACCGTGTTAGCGACTTTTGAGAAAAAGTTAGCACATTATGGAATAAGCGCATCGGCTAAAACAATGTCTGCAACAGATGCTGGAAGGATATCAGCACAATTAGCTGAGAAGAGGAGTTCTTTGAAAAAGGTGGGAACTTACACTTTTTTTTATCGATTTGCTAATCCGGTTTATCACCTTGGAATAACATTGGGTTAGGCAAGGTTAGAACAGCTATTTTGACTATCTTAGAACGAAGTCGCTGTGGACACCACAAATAGTGAAAATGAAGGTTGTGGGTGTAAGAGGAATACCCAAAAACTTGTTCTCTTTACTGGCTGACCGAAGCAATGTAGGACTTTCTTTTTAGTGTCGCTGAACATAGTAGCCGACCATATTTATCGGCCAAGCAAGAACTACGATAGTCTGTGAGTAGCTCATAACTGATGCTTAAAGAGGTTATAAAAAAGAGGCAATGAAGATGACTATAGATAGTTCCATTCTCTTTTGCGAGTTTTTGCTTCTATATTGCACTTCTACTGTCTGCCGCTTATGGAAGAGGTACCCTCATCTTCTAATTGCTGATACACTTTACTTGCTATCGCTCTGGCTACCGCTTTTTCCCTCTTTGCTGCAACGTTAATAATTTATCTCATCGATTTCGCTATTTCTATTGTACTTACCCCACTCTTCAAAGGCTTGCGTTTTGTTCTTTACTGCAATTTTCGTCTCATGATTCCACCGAAGCTTCTTTTTATTTTGAAATACTGAGCAGAGTTTTTGCGCTACTCTTACATTTGCCTTCGAAATTGTTCCACATGCCCTGTGCACTTTAGTTCTTCTTCTTGGTATACGATGTTTTGGAGCAATTCTCTCAAATTTAGCGCCCACATGTGGCCTTTTTCTTTGTTTAATTGTGCCGTCTGATGTCATGAGTTAGTATATTTTCTCCGTTGAATTTTGCGTTTCCTTCATGGCAGTCTTCGTGTCCATTTAACTCTATATCGATGTAAAGCATTTCCCCCCTTGTTTAAAGATTCCTCGAGCTAAAATATTTCTTTTCCTGATTGCTCACTTCCTATTTGCAGAGCGTAGGCGCTACCAGTGATCCAAGTTTCGTGTTCAATTTAGTTTTATAGCCATTGGTCGGTTGCTAATTTTTGATACGGTCACGATCTTATCTAGGAGTTCAGCTGTCAAGATGATGGCAATTCTGTCTTTCCTCGTTTTGCTGCTGATGATCTCAAATTTTTCGAAACGAAATAGCACTAGCGTTGAAGTCGCACTGAAGTGGCATAGGTTTCTTAAAGTTTTTGTGAAACCCGAACTTGCTGTTAAGCCAGTGAATATTTCGGATTTGAATTGCGCTCTTTTATCGAAACCGGGTGATCAGTGTCCCGTCGATGACTTGGTTTCGGACTTCAAAAATTGCAGTTCGCAAGATTTTTAAAAGAAAAGTAGCTCAATATTTTTTGCAGCAGATTTTCTGGTCAGAAATCCCAATCCCAAATCCATGACTCAGTCACCTCCGACAAATTGTTCAAATCCCTTGTGGAGTTCAGAAACTCGGTGACCTTGAGACACATTTTATGTCTGAAGTATCTGCTTGGAGGTTAGAAGATCGTCGATTAAGAGTATTGAACTCTGTTGTGACCAGAGCCTGACATTCATAGAGGAAGTGAAACAATTGTTTCTCTGTAGTTTTCATGGTTACAAATCTCGCAGTCCACTGTCTGAGTAATCTATGTTTGGTCATTTGTATGTCTCGTGTTGTAGGTCGACTTCACTTGTTCTTTCCGCCTTTGATTGGGTATTGACGTAGAATGCTGTGAGATTTTAGCCCTTATGATTGCAGTCATAGATAGAACCTCTTTCGACAGTAAGTTAGAGAATGGGGAACCATGCCTGGTCAGCACGTCGGTCTATTCATTTCTTTCTAATTTTGCTTTGCCCAGAAACCCAGATGAGTGCCAGTGAACCGGCTGCTTGTTCGTATAAGCTCGTTTTTATATTGTCCTGCTAGCTTTGATTAACTAGTTATTGAGTGAAGAGATCTGATAGCGACCCGTCTGAACAAAGACTGTTTTATTGAAGTGGTAGGGGTGAGATTGATGGGCTTATCCGCCTCTTCGACGCCTCATATTTTTGCGCTATAGGCCGATAAAAGCAGGTGAAGCATTTAGTTCACCTGAGTAGCCACATGATTCTATACCACACCCTATTTTGGAGCTCTTTTTAAATATCGATGCCTCCGTAACTCAATATGATTGTGTCATTTTCTCACACCTTGGTGGCCAACTTGTTTGATACTTACAATAGTTTAGATGTAGCATAGTCATTGCTGTGAGGTTTTGGCTTACAACGGTTAGACTCTCGGATTTCAACCCCAGTATAAGGGGTAAGGTGTACGTCCTCCACCTGTCGCTCTCTGAATGCAGTCAGGTTCGATAATATTGTACTAGGTAAGGAGAGAACGAACCACAGCTGTGGATATCCAAAGGCTAAGTCAGTCCGATTCAAGGCCAATCTTCAGAATGAAGTTGCGGCCAGATAAAGTCTAAATGTATGTAAAGGGTGACTAGATAAGAATGGTAGGAAGCCAAAATTAAATAAAAGAACAAAGGTGTGAGATAAAATTGATTCTGGCTTCATTTTGAAGCTACGTTAATGCCATTATGTGTGGAATAGCACATCATTCACATGGTCGCCTTGGGTTCGCGGGCAGTGTTTCAACCGGTCGGTCCAATTTTTGATGATTCGGTCCAATATGCGCGGCGTTATTCGTCCAAAGTGGTTGGCTTGTCAGCGTAGACTAAGGACTTGACGTAGCCCTAGAGAAAATAATCGAGTGGTGTTAATTCGGGCGTTGCGGCGTCGCTTACATGGCATGTATAGCCGTCTTGTTGGAACCACAGCTTCGATATATCGATCTGGTCGAGCTCTGACCACAGAAAGTCGGTTAATATCGCTCTATATTAAAGACCATTGACGGTAGCGGTATCTTCTTCCTCATTTCCTTACTGAATATTTTGGCAACTGGATGTCAGCTGCTGAAACATAACAATAGGGAAAAATGTCATTGCTATCTGGTAACCCGTTATATGTTACCTACTGATGCACTTCTCTATTCATTACTGGTATGGCTCAACCACGGCTTGTGAAAAACATATTTCTGCGGGCCCTTAGAACTCTTTAAACTCATGAAACGGGAGAAGGGCGACTGTTTCCTTTGTTCTCAAGATAATGAGTGTTGGGTGTGAATTGAATTTAGGTGGTTTTATGTTCTTGAGACGTCTTCTCCAATTATTGCTTGAAAGCGATATTAAAATCGTTTGGCCAGTAACCAACAGTAACTCTGCTCCTTTTAACTTGCTATGGAAATGCCACACAGCCTAATAGACTGGTGATAGTTCCTTGTCATACCCACCTTGTTCTCACAGAGAAAAAGCAAAGTGGTTGCCAACCTTCAAGACATTCATTGCTGGATGTCCACTATGGCTACGTCAGACACAACAACTATTTAAAATTGTTATATTCGCAGAGTTGGTGCCATAGAGTTGTCACATAAAGTTTCCAAATCGGGATGATCATAAAATACCTGTCTTTTGGAAATCATTTGGCAGTACATGCGAGAAACCATTTCTTCTATTCTTTCCTTTTCCATTTCATTAACCAACAGAGTCCGAAATGTTGTAAATGCTCGTCTTCATCTTTTAACGCTGCCGGTAGATGATCGGTGATGGATAAATGCAACATCGCAGATAATTGAACGTGGAGGCCGCAAGCCATCTTAATGTCGGCTTTACAAAGGGAGAAGAGCCTCTCCTATGTTTCATGTCCTTTGTATTTTATAAATAATTTTAGTCACTTCATTTAAATACTTAACAGACTCTTGGACAGGGAAAATCGCCATCGGCTTTTCTTTAATGAGCTTCCAGTGGACTGTGGGAAGATTGCAGTTTAATTCGGTCGTCAGATTCCCTACATGAACAGACCATTGCCGCATTAAGGTTTGATTCTTGGAATAGTTATCATAAGAAGCTTGATCAGGCCCTGTTTTGAACATCTAGATAGCCTAATGACGGCTTTATCGAAGAGACGTTACTTTGGGGTTTGTTACACATTACGTGCGCTCATTAATCAATCTCTCATCGGTCCACTACTATCGAATCGACTGAGTAGAGACCGCGTTTTCCAAAATTTACTTCTAATGCCGTCTTGAAAAATTAGATTCTTGTTTGCAAGGAATCAGCCTCAGAGCATTATTTGGAAGCAGGGTGATTGCTCCGACTGCTCCCGATTGCCTTCGAATTTCGATCGACTTAAGTTAAGCTGCACTCATAAGTTTGTGATTTGAAGGACCAGCTGTAGCATTTTCGTCTTGCGTGCGTTTTCAAAATTACTCTATTGCTTTGCTTGATGCATCTATGAGACATGTCAACGGAATCCGAACCTGCGCACAGTCCATTTGTATTAGTTGAACATCATGGCTTTGAAACTTTGACACTCGTGAGTTGTAGATACACATGAGGCTCATATGGCATTTTAAACTGACTTTGTGGCATAATAGATCTTTTAGGTTGCAATGCCCACTGCAATTGACCGGTCTCGGATAATATTATAGTTATAGTCCTTGCCAAAACAGCTGGGAGATGCCGTGTCGCAGACCGTAAATTTGCGGACTACTAAGCAAGAGGGTCGACTCAAAACACAGCCAACACCAAAAAGCTGAAGAAGTGATCAGTTTTTATGACGTGACCGCCCTTTCAGCGAGAAATGGCAAACTTCCTAAAGTTGACACTTATTTACCTATGGAAGTCTCGCCATAGGCGAGCTCAGCTAAAAATCGTGTGCATACAATGACGAGGCAAACATGAGTGAGAGAAACTAAGCCCTGCGCAACACCGGACTACCGCGCCCACAATTTGTCGAAGCATCTAAATGCTACTATTTAGATATTTAGATATTCCGTCATAAGGCTGGAAAATTTCTTACAAGATGTGGTCGAGGCTAGCAGGCATATTGATATTTAATCCACGAAATCTTTAACGCTCAAGATTTCGACGTTGGCGATTTCATATATGAGACCTTCCCCTGTTAGAGGGTTTCTTTCAATAATATTTGAGACAGTGGTTCTCTTCTGCACTGCTAAGCGTTTTACAGTGGCTATCCTTACTAATTTCTCTAAATGACAGTTTTTTTTTTAAATAGCGCGCGCTCAAGAGGTTAAGGTACACTTAAAATGTTTGCACACAGCGCGGATGAAGGAAAATTAGAGAGGAAAGTAAAATAGGTACCGATGTACGTTAGTTTTTAATGTCTGAATATTACTAGCTTACAGATCGAGGCGGTCCTGGGCCTAAACCAACATGCTTCTCCGGCCAGTTCGATCAATAGGCAACAGTTTCGAACACCGCGTTGGTTAAGGTCTGCTTCCAATTACGTACATCATCTTAGGTACGTTCTTCCTGTATTTCGTTGTTCCATAGGTCTGGATACAAAGATGCTTCGGTCTGGTTGACCCAAGTCTATACGCTCAATGTGACCTGGAGAGTGCTCATGCCTCTGCGATGTTTTGGACCTATCGCAAGCTTCATCTGGCATTACTTTAGTCTTTGGCTCGATGTAGCAACATGAGCACCTGCTTACTTCCGCGCCTAGTATTTACAGCTTAATGTAAGAGGAATGGCTTTTCGGTGTCGCTCACAGCAAGCTCGCAGAAGATGGTGTTACTTATGCTTACCATAGTTTGGTGCTAAGCAGAAGCGTAATACCTCGTTCAGGCCAGTTTTTTTTTTACTAAGAAATATCGATTTACTTGGTCAGCCTACACGCTCTAGAGTCATGTCACTTACAGTTGTACGAAGTCTGACTCTCTGCTATTTAATTACAATCGATGACCCAGGTAAAACCCAGTGAAGCCTCCAGAACGCAGACACCAGAGCCAATCCCTGGTGACCGTGAAGATTCGACTAAATCCACATTCTCAGATCCATTTCATTGCCTCCATATCATCGAAACTTCAGTTTTAGTTGTAACAAGAGACGGCATCTATAGTAGAACGGAGAAACCCCTATGCCGCATAGAAAAACCTTTTAGTTTTTAGAGTCTTGTGGTAGCATCATTGAATGATTTACGTAAAAGTTAGCTTTATGATACATAGTTAGGTGTCGAGGTCAATTTCGTTTACCATGCCCTAGCAGAAACTAAAAGCCTTTTCGTGGTACAACTACCCCCTATTGCGTACAGAGATGTCTGATTTTGAGAGCAGAACATTAGTCCAGAGGTAAGCCGATAACAACTGGTTAAGTATTAGCACAGCCATACAACAAATGTTGCGCTGAAGGACATGGGATTTACACACGTTTGCAAGGTTCTCCTTTCCGCACAACATTTAATAAAATGATGAAGCAACACTATTACAAACATCTAACTATTTTCAGGTCTATCCCCGGTTTTACGCGACTCGAAATAAATTAAAAGACTTTGTGCACCAAATAAGTTCGAAGAAACTCTTGGATAGACAACGAAGTTCCGAAAACTTGGCCCAGTCTAAGCCTAAGAACTCTACTCCACGAAATCCAACAAAACCGAAATCTAAAAATAGTACATCCGAGCTGTCTTCAGTCGAAAATGACTCAAACAACGAGGCAGCTGCTTTCAAGAGGCGACTCGAAAAGATTCTAAGTTCTCCCATCAAAAAACCCATCCCCTATGTTCCGAAAGAAGCCATCAAACCCGTCCCAATTCCGAGGAAGCGAGTCATGTTCTCCAACGCAGGAATACAGAGTACCAGCGACCATGTTTCCCCAACATTCATCCGCAGTTAGCCGAGAGTAAGTGTGTGCCCAAGATTCAACTAGAATTCTATGTATATATGTATTTACAGAAATAAAGAAACTAAGTAGACTAGATCTAAATCAAATGAGTTGTACTTGATCCTTTTGTATAAGATCCGATACTAGCTGGTAGGGGATAATGTGCTGTGATCCAGCAGCTAGATCTACTTCCTCATCATCTACTCCAACCACCACAGCAGGTACTATGGGAAAACAAACATATCAAAATGATTCAGGGCATCAAGTTAAAGGTCAAACCTGAGATGTTTGCTTTGATAAAAACATGGCTCATTAGATTCGGTCGCACGACACGCTGATCATCATCGGATCGTTGCATCCTCGGCATATATTGCAGGGCTATTACATTGAAGTAGTTCTCCATATTGTCAAGGTACTCTTGTGCATAGGTCGCTTCTTCTTCCGACAGTCTCTTCCCATTTGCATCACGTGCATTTTCCTCGTTGATGATGTGCCTTGTGTAGGTTTCAATTTTCTGTAATCTACAACGAAGATAGCTTGCGATTATGTAGCGAATACGTTCCAATTCCATTTGATGAGCAATGAAACGAAAATCGTTTTTATCTAGATCCTTCATGTTCTCTTCCATGTGGGAGATTTGACCGAGCATAAGTTCGAGCATTTCAGTCTGATGTGGCAGCATTTCTGGGGCAAACATTTCGTTTATCCAGGCGGTTTCTAGGTTTTCAAGGACCTGCGCATTAATTTTGTTTAAGTTTTCAATTAGTGTTATAGGGGGATTGTACCTTTTGTGCTGTTATTAGCTCCTCCTCGTTGTCATCGAAATCATTTTCAATCTCCAAGTTATCCATGGTAAAATAGTGACGAGAAAGACTTGCGTTTTTAATCTCCAAAAGGTTGTATTTTGTAATTTGAGAATTAAGTAAAAGTGGCGGTATAACCTAGAGTTGCAGCATCTACAATACGTAAACAAACAAAAGCAGCTCTCTCAAATTTGACAGTCTTCCAGCTGTTGAGCTGTCAAGATTGGCATCTAAGCGAAGAGCTGCATAGGCCAAATTATATGATTGCCAATCGAAGCGATTGCTTTAACTAGACAGAAAGATGCTTACATTTCAAGAACTAATTTAATAAGGAGAGCATTATATCAAAATTCTCGTCCCTATAACGGGTTTGGTACTTAATTCTGACAGCTCGTTAAGCTGAAATTATGTAGGGGCCTGTTTGACGCTCCTAGATTTCCCCCTCAGACCGGGGTCAATAGTGTGCTAGTGCATGTAGTGGAAGGGTAGAAGACATTATATCTAGGGAAACACTCAATCGATGTGTTAGAAGGGATTAGATAAGTGTTTAGCGACATAAGTGAGAACCATAATCAACATTTGGCTGCACATGCACGCATATGCAAACCCACGAATACTCACAATCTTATGATGCAAACCATAATAAGCCCAGCGTCGATTCGTTAAATATTGGTTCACTTTTGCAAACGTTAACGAACATAAGAGAGAGCGCTCTCATTCGCTCATTGCATATGCGAATCTGACAGTTGTCGTGATTATGGCTAAAAAAAAAAATAAAATAGTAAAAACAATGACAGAATACGAGTTTGTGCACCTTTTAGTTGATAATGTGCGGGAAAATAGGTGCCTTTTTGACAAAAAGGATGCCTTTTACTTCAATAAATTTAAAAAGGAAAAGGTATGGGAAGAAACTGGAAAAGAATCGGGCAAATCATGTAAGTAAATTCAACTAAACATACGAGTATATTGTGGTTTAATCTTTCTTTGTTTAGCGGCAGAATGCAAGAGTAAATGGAAATCTCTCCGAGAAGGATTTTCATGGGAGTTGAAGAAGCAGGATATGCCTTCCGACAGTGGAGCACCAGCTGAAGTGGAGTGGGAATTGTTTGAAGAGTTGTCATTTTTAAGAGACTCAATCAAGTCTCGCCGGTAAGGATCTTTCATTTCCAATGTTATGAAAGGTAATACACTATAGATATTTGTTTTATTTCAGAACAAGATGCAACGAATCAACAGAACCTGAAGATACTTCAACTTCAGCAAATGACAGCAGCGTACCTTTTGCCGATGGATATTGGGATGACGCAATCGAGTACTGCATCGTCAACTCCCCTGAAGAGAAGGAAAGTGGAGTTACATGGGTTCATGGACACAGCCGATGACAGTTATTCCAGCGACGGATGACGATGCGCTGTATCTAGAGACACTGCACTCCCTTATGAAGGATTTGCCAGTTGCAGCCAAAGACCAGTTCAAAGGTGAAATGTTTGCGAGGGTGTTACAGCTAAGAAGCGAAAACCAGCTTAAATAAAATGAAAAATATATGTGAGGTATAGCATTACTATGTATTAAAAAGTTTAAATTAAATTAAAATATTATTTATTAAAACGTGCTGTCAATTATTATAAAGGTAATGGCGAATTTCGTTTCGTCTCGTTGATTGATGCCAATGTCGTACCCAGTTCACTTAGCCACAATCCATCATGCACTTGGCCGTCGGAGTCCTCCCAGTCGGTGTCTTTATTGAGCACTATAAAATTATGTAGTGCTATGGAAGCTAACACTATTTTCTCCGCGTTTTCAGGCAACATATGTAAAGTCGTCAGCAAAATACGCCAACGAGAGACTAAAATGCCGAAAGAGTTTTCAATTGTCCGGCGAGCTCTGGAGAGCCTTTTATTAAAATGTTCTTCTTTTGGTGGCAGCAATGTTCCGGAATACGGTCGCATCAGGTTACTTGAAAGGGTGAAAGCAGCATCAGCTACAAAGTAACACGGAACCAATTGTGTAGTGTTTGGCAAGTTTCTTGATTCAGGAATAGGAAGCTTATTTTCCAACAGTCTCTTTCCGAAACGACTGATATAAAAGATTCCTACATAAAATGAAGACATAACATTATTATTCGTTTTACAAGGAGGAATTAATTCGATATGCATTCCTTACCTCCGTCACTTTGGCTACCATAAGCTCCAATGTCAACATTTGTGAAACAATATTTCGCATCACTATGCTGAAGTGTTTCTTATAGGAAACAAGCTGGCTTCCGCTATTGGGTGGGCATCTGATGGCAATATGTTTTCCAAAGTTCCCAAAAATCGTTGCAAATCTGTTTGTAGTATTCGGAATTGGGTTCACTCACGTAGATGGGATGCAAGACTCTCCACAGTACCTCTGAAGTCTGCAGAATTATTTGGCGTACAGTTTCCTTCTCTAATTTGAAGGACCAAGCCAAAGTTTGTAGAGAACTTCCTTGGGACAAATACCTTAAATAAAATTGTAGTCATTGAGTTTTATTCTTTGATAATAACAGGAGTGGAGCAATTCAAGTTAATAGTTCGTAGTACAGTTCTCTATCCATTCGCGTATATATAAAAAATTGACCACTGTCCATTTCCATAATTTTTTGGAAGGTAACAGCAAAAAATCCATTCCTCTTCCTGTCGCGATTTATTCGGCGCACACTGCAAGATCATTTTTGCTTTTTATATAGGATATCATTAATTTTTTTTAACACGTACAATCCTTCCAACACAGTATGTAACATTTGTAGATCTTTATATATTTTAAACATTCTGCTACTATCCATATTGAACGCAAAAAAAAAAAAACAACCACCACCAATGAGAGAAAAAAAAGTAATTGCTTTGACAGATAGATATGCACGCAAAAGTATTATGGTCATCGGCTGGAATTGACAGAACATAGAGAAGCATTTCGTTCAGATATGACATTAGCTTATGCTTCCCAATGTTGATTATGGTTGGCCCTATAGAGTGCTACTCAGAGCTGTAATGATGACTATGTATCAATTGTGCTTGACTTGCCAAACTTAAGCTAAGTTCAGACGATTGACAGGTCTGACAATATTGTTAGATCTGTCATTTGTCTTACTATCTGTGCAAATCAGCTGACAATTGCAAAGAATCTAACAATGAAAAATTGTCAGTTCATGGAAGAGATTTGTTTATGAAAAATTGTTTGATACATTGAAAGGCATTGTCGGAGAAATAAATTGGAACGTAATATCCAGCTTGCTACTGCCTATGTGACGGAAGACAGCGATGAATTGCTACAAAAACGACCGCGACGTAGTGTTTGATTTAAATTCTATGCTAAATTCCTCGTCGAATTGCGCGCTGAGGAGCTCGCATTGTTTCACAATTTTTTGCGGATGAACTCGAAACAATTTGATGATCTTCTCCAATTATTAAAAAGCAAGACACTAATGCGCATTTTAGTGGGTGAGCGGCTTGCATTGATTCTATGCTACATAGCCACGGGTGATTGATTTCGGTCTCTGCACCACCTGTTCCGCATTCCTGCCCCAACGATCTCGTCCATCATTCCAGAAGTTCTGGATGCCATTTACAAAGTCCTGGTGGACGAATATCTTCAGGCAAATTTATTTTACTACATAATTCAATGTACACACTATTGTACAGAAAATGCGGTTTAATTCTAGGTACCAACAACACCACAGGCTTGGGATGATGTTGCCAGCAAATTCTACGATCTGTGGCAGTTTCCAAACTGCATTGGAGCAGTCGACGGAAAACATGTGGTGATGGTTGCACCACCAAATGCTGGCAGCATCTTCTACAATTATAAGGGCACACACAACATTATACTGATGGGCATTGTCGATGTGGAGTACAAACTGCTATATGTTGACGCCGGCCGCTATGGGCGATTTTCTGATGGTGTTCTTTTAAATCGCTGCACATTTAGACAAGCGCTTGATAATGATCAGCTAAGATTACCACCACACAAACCACTACCAGAACATTGCCTGTGCCTTATGTTCTGGTCGCAGATGATGCGTTTGCTTTGCGGCCGAATATATTGAAACCATTTAGCCAACGCGGTCTTTCTATGGCCCAGCGTGTTTTTAATTACCGCTTGAGTCAAGCTCGCCGAATAATAGAAAATGTTTTTGGAATCATGTCGGCACGTTTCCGAGTGCTGCGCAAACCCATCAATTTGGATGCCGAGAAGGTAAAGAAAGCTTGCATGTTGTGTGCTCCACAATTACTTGATGACAACAAATAAAAAGAAATATGACCCGAGCAATTCGTTCGATCATTATAATGATAACAATGAATTAATCTGTGGTAATTGGCGGAACGCTGAAGCAACTGAAGACAGAAATTTGCATTCTTTGTAAAGGTCACGCGTTGATACTACAGATGTACGGAACGAATTTAAGGGGCGAATTAGAGTAGCAGTATAGGCTTCTTTAATTTCAAAAGGAACACATGCTCTCCAATAACAATATCGAAAAATCCAACAAAATAACACACAAACAAAATAATTATCACTCATTCAAGAGAATTTCTTTCCAGGTCGATGGGATTATCGATGGTGGTGGCTGGACTTATCAATAATTCATTGGAGTCGCTATACTCTTGCGCCAGCACATCTTGCGGAAGCTCCTCATGAGACCAAGACTAGAAGGAAAAAACTAATTAAAGATGCATATCTAATGAAGTAATAAATATGTACGTACCATCAAAGAAACTTCGTCAATAATCTCATTAAATGCACGCCCCAATTGCGATCTGGCATATGCACTCTCCTGCGGGGTTAAATTTTGCAATTCCGATGCCATGTATTCGCATAACGATGTGTTCGGATCTTTTTTCTGAGACCGAATGGACTGCAGTGCTTCAACCGCCATTTGTTTCAAGTTCTGGTATCTGCTGAGGATGACAATGGTGTCGATATGCCAACCTTCTGTTTCAGACGCTTCCCAAGTCTAGGCGTTGATGGTACATCACACTTTCCTAATGTTTTGAGAACGGAATGGACGTCCAGCATGGAGTTCTGAAAAAAAACACAGAAATCAAAATCGATTCTTAAAACCAAAAACAACGATGAAATATTTACCAATTCCAAAGATGACGTTGATTGTGTGGATTGGAGCACTTTGTTCGCCTCCAGGAACTCCAGTTTGTACTCTGCGCATTCAACATCCCACAAGCTGCGTCGCATCTCAATCTCCTGAAGTAATTCCAAGTTGTTTTCGTGCGATCACTCACTTTTGACTTTCTTCCTATAACACTTTTGTTTTTTTGGAGATGGAGGTGTTGGCGATTTTTCTACATCCTGTTCTACTTTTTTTTCTTCATACAAATCCATTTTTTTGTTTTCAATTTTGCACAAAAATCACACTCTAATATAACTAAGAACTAAAAATGTACCGCTTTCGTCTCTCTAATTATTATCTGACAATTGAGAAATTGTTAGATGCCATTACCAACGCCTTCTTACAATTTCCAATGAGTCTGACAATTTTCCAATTTCTGACAATTAATAAAAATTGTTTGTTCAGACGTGTTCAGACGGTTGTCAGATGCCTGACAATTTTATTGTCAGGTGGCCGTCTGACAATTACCTGACAATGAGGTTTCTGACAATATTGTCAGAAAAAATTGTAAGTTCACACGGTTGTAAGACATTTTAGACAATTTTTTTTAATGACGGATCTGACGTGCTTAGCCAATTTTCTACATGAAACAAAAACAAAATCAAAAGTGGGAATAGTTTAGTTCACTTTCAGAAGTGAGGATAGATTTACGAAAGATTTGAATTATAGATGTCGCAGCATACAACTAGAGTGCATTTATTCGTTTCCTGATGATTGGCAGCATCCTGTTTCTCCCTATTCTGGGATGTGTTCGTGGATCAACTTATGTTTTGGAAGAGCAAGTCAATAATGAACGTTCTTCTTCTACCCAAAAAGGAACTTGAACCTTTTTTAAAATTAGTGTTTGCGAAGGTGCTTATTTACTTTCAAAACTGCTTTCAAAATGCCACTAAAGGTCCAGTTTATAGGAGAAAATATTAAGGAAAAAGCAACTTTGAAACCAACACTGCGAACATAGCTGCGAGATAAAAGTGAGTATAGAAGTGAGTTGGAGCGTTTTTTGGAAAAGTGGATACGCACTTTTGAATAAAACACTCCTAATATTGTCAGACCTGACAATCGTCTGAACTTAGCCTTGTAAACACAAATGTTGACCAAGAGCACGTAGCAACGCTATAATATCCTGCTAAAGATGGTTTAATCTCAGATAAAAAACATACGACGGATGAATTCTCATGGCTGAATCAACGGCAGCGTCAACACTTACCGTGGAAAATACCTTACATCAACATTGTCTGGAACTGAGGTCTCTATGGGTGAGGAATAGAGACTGTGGTGAATGACACCTTAATGAGTTAACGCCAGATTTTTTTATACCCGACTTAGACTCCGAGGCAAGCGGCCTATTTTGGACAAGGGTTCGCCGAAAGGCGTTGTTACTCTAAATTGGGAGTAGCCCTTAACTACCCGGTTACGTAAAAAATTTTGAGTTGAAAAGCACTCAACCTCAGATAAGGACGGACTTATTTTTGATGACCCCGCAAAGCGAACGCCCATCCAGGAAGTACGGTGCGATGGGCCGGTCAAAAGAAGTATGAAAAACTGTGACCTATATTACTCACTGTTATAGAGAACAGAAGCAGCGTTAAATGGGATGTATATTTATTGTAAGCAATAGAGTAAATCCAGCGAGCGAATGCATTTTAAGAAAACACATGATGACTAAGTTCGCCAAAATTAGCCTGGTATGCGCTGATGCGTCCAAAGAAGCAATGGACCATGTTATTAAAAAAAAAAATCTACACGCTCTTTGACAAAATATGCGAGTAATGTTATAGGTATGACGCCAAAATAGGAAAAAAGCTTGATAGTACAATCAGAAGGCAAAGCCGTTGACATTGTCCCGGGGCGAATTATCACAATACCGAGCACACGGTGTAATCATCTCAATTTTCGCAAAGAACTAGAGCGGTCACTGGGTGATTCAACCAAATTGATCACTTTTTTAGTATTATAGATGCCCGAATATTCCGAGCGGCCAATATATGTACGTCTACGTATAGAACAGACGCTATTACAACTGTACTATGAGCAGATTGAACGTTGAATAGTTGCAATCGCAACACAGAGAGAGAACCGTTGTCTCGTCAACGTCTTTATAACTAACATTAAGTGGTGAGTTGCAACCAACTAGGCTTACGAAACTTCTTGCTCTATGAAGAGTACAAGCAAGTACATGTGGTAAAATAATTTGCTTATGAAGCGGCGCTGAGTAGAAGAACGAGAGCGGCCCGTGAGCTCTACAAGAACATGGGGTCTCCAAGATGATGCTGTTGCAATTTTATTTTTTCTGCGGTTGCTGCAATTTCTAATAATGACTATATTTAGTAGCCGGTCTGCCGGCAGGAATCAAACTTCAAAAATAATAGCAACACAACGATCGCGAACCACACAGGTGGTGATTATTTCGGTAATGGCGGACTGCAACGCCAACAACGAAAAAAAACCCAAAAAAGGGAAATTTGCATCAGTCAGCAGGTTGAGTGCTGCCACTTTCGGCAGCTCAGCTGGGGGTGGGTTTATGGTTAAAAAAAAAAACGGGGATAAAAATATATGAAAGTCGCAGATCTCAAAAAAATAAAAATACACAAATGTGTCCGTAGGCGCCACGCAATCTTTTTAGGAAGGAATTGCGAAACCTTAAAACGATGGAAAAAACACAATAAAATTCGAAAGTCACGCTATAATGGGTTCTTTATTGATCGGACCTTTTTTTTGAACAAAGGAATTGGGCGGTTTACAGAACAAAACAAGTGGCAGTTAAAACTACCGTAGTAGAAACCGCTTAAGAGTGGGCCGCTATCGTCCGCCTTCCCGAACGATTGAAGCTAATTTTTTTTTTTAGCGGGTTGCGTGAAAGGCAAACGGGCCTTTATTACGGAGTAATAAATTTTTTTCACGTTGGCGAAAGCCTACCGGGATGTCACTATACACTGTTACTACACATTGTCACTATACACTTCCCTGATCCTGTCTTCTTCCCCTTTGGCTTTGCACTTAAATGTTTTTTTCTTGTTTTGTTGTTTAAATTTTCCTTTCTCTATTTTCTTTGTCACTTGGACCTAGTTCTCTTTGTTTTTTTTTTCTTTTTAAAAAACCTCTATACCGTGTTGCGGTCAACCAAGAAGTGGCTGCTCTGATTCGACTTATGTCCACTCAGACCATTGTTCACTCACCCACACATTCGTGCATTACATCTACTCGGTTAGCGGGCCCAACGTCTGGTATATGTATACAGCGCTCCGCTACCTAGTTGGAGCGTGTAACCATGGCTTGGGGCACCGCTAGACCGCTCTTTCATACACTCAAGTGTGCACCTTTGACTACCCAGATCCTCGGGTAATTTTCCAAATTCTGGGGATTTCCTTTCCCCTGAGTTGTCTTGGGTTCAAATAACCCCTTCTTTCCCCGAATTTGATCCCTGAAGTAAGTCGAAGTGACAAAGAAAGTTCCTTTTCTATTCATTTGCGATTTCGAATGGGGAACTATTGTAAGTCAGGATCTAGGGATCTTAGGTTAAACTTTTGAAAAGTGACGGAGGAAGAAGGAAACTTTTCTCGAATTAAATTCCCTAATGAAAGGTGGACCCGGTGGGCTTCAGTGCAGATTCTGGAGGTGGAGAAAAGGGAATATCAGATAGCGCCCCACTCTTTACATTAATTATGTTTTATTTTTCATTGTACAATTTGTTGTTCGTTTTTTTCGTTTGCTGTGTTTGTGTTTTTTTTTGTTTTTATGGGTGTGTTGTGTGGTGTGTGTTGCAGAGAGTTGCAGGCGGTCCGCCTGCCTCTAGGCAATTTATGCGGGTTGTAGATGTTTCATTTACAAAGAGGGTTCATGACTGCGCATCTGGCTCTAGGTGTATGGTCCAATTAATATGGCCGTCCGCCATATGTTCAGAGTGTTCCAAGCCGTCCGCTGGGCTCTGTCTTTCCCGTGTGGACCTACTGGTTGTCACTTCCGAGGAGCGTAAAGGCAGAAGTCCGGGATTGGAAGAATCCACAGGTACCTTTCGCAAATACGTTCCTCCAAAGCGACAACGGACATAACAGACAAGGTGGGTCAAAAGGTGAAGGGGTTAGGAGCTGGAATTATGGAGCGGATGCCTTAACTCTACTTAAGGCTGGAGACTACCCATTGGGAGAGACTAAAAAACATTTGGGACAAGGGTTGGCTATTTCGTTTTGGACCCTTGCACAAAATCAAAACCTATAGCGCTTTCCTTGCGCTCTTGTAGCAAACCGTCCGCCTGCTCTGCGGGGTTCTTCCTCGAGTTTTATACGAGTATTTTTTTTTTTTTGACCGTCCGTTGTACCTATTTATGTTGTCCTTCCAAGATGCTGAGAAAATGCACCGATTTCTGATGCGCCCATGGCTGTCCATCACTCTCTCAGAATCTTGGACGAACAACTGTTACAAAGGGAAAGGTTCGAAGGAGTGAAGCGAAGGTTTCAAGGAAAAAGAGTCCAGCTTGTTGTGGTAAATTTTACCGCAACAATGCTACTCCAATAATACCGTTCGGAAGCTCTACCAAAAGGTATACAAAATATGTGTAGACCCTCAACTCGGCTTTCAGGCGGAGCAAAATGTTTAAATTGGGCAACAAAGGTCAAAAAAGCCCAGATTGGTACTATCTACTTCTTTATCAATATCAGTTCTGTACATGGCGGCACCCATAGAGACAAATTAAACATAGCCTTGTCCTGTTTTGGCATCCTTGCTAAACTCGTCAGAAAGATCAGAATATTGATGGAGAATTTAAGGGCTAGTAGTAATGTTACTGCCACATTTGATGCGCTACCATGGGACTTCTTTACCATCGTGCATGTGAGAATTGTGCGCAACTCTCAAGCCAACACCAAAAGGAAAATTTGAAAAATCTGTCAAATACTCGTATATGCCTATGATATTGAGATAATCGGGAGGAACCAGTGGGATGTCAGTCTGGCATTAGTCGGGATTGAGGCTGAAGCAGCGGAAATGGATCTGATGGTCAGCGAAACAAATATAAGCTGTCATCAAAAAAGAATAATTGACCCCGACGACTAAGGCAACTCTGCAATCGTGTCCAGTAATGAAATACAGGTAAACGCGGAGATATAGCGGGGAATAGTTTTTGCCAGCCGTTGTTTCTATGCTATGGGCTAATAAGGCAATTGAGAAGCAAAGCCTTATTTCGATCTGGGAAGAGATGTTATACCTGCTATAGGGGGCACAGATATGCGCTCATCTGGAGCGAATGAAAACTGTATTAACTACTTCGAGCGTTGACGGAGTGTGGAGGAGAAAGTACGACGAACAATTATATTGCAAATGGACATCAGCCCGAAGGATCTGCAAACCCATGACAATGAGACAACACAGTATAGAAATAACTTACCTAAGGTGGAGCGGTAGACAAAAAACAGTTAAAAGTATGGAGGTGACCCCAATGGATTATACTCCAAGTAGTACTTTTCGGCCTATGTTCCAGTGTTACTGCTAACAGCAGCTTGCGGAATAAAAGAAGAAGGAGTATTTGCAATAGCGACAATCCACCCGTGGCCTCAAACAACATATCTTCAAAACCCTCCACATACGTAGGAGCTGACCCAGGAGCTGCTGGATGACTTGATTTCAGTGACTCCTGTAGCTCTATCTGCAACATGTTTGATACGTTCAGCTGGAACAATGGAGAGAGTACCGGAGACGCCCTGCCTGTTACGGTTAAACTCCATCAGAAGAGACCAGTGGTTGGTCAGGGTGTTGTTTTTTGACGGCTTGTCTCGGGAAACAGGAAAGTCGGAACGGGAACAGCACAACTGCTGTCGAAAACGCGAATGTTAAAAGTCTCACTCCCCCAGTGGCGATGGAAAAGAGTAACAGGTCGCTGGGCGTGACACGTACTGAAACCGATCAACCTCTCGACTCTGAAACTGCACCCTCTTCTTCTGGTCCGAATAGGGCCAAGAGGAAGAAAGTGTTTCCCGCTCTCTTTCTGTCGATGGATCTCCCCGATGTCCGGATGAAACCGGTGCTACAATCAACAAAGGCTGCAGTTCCAGTGGACGGAGATCTCAAACGGAGACGGCCAAACCCATTGACGAGAATAAAACCACCGGTAGTTTCACACGCACATGACGTCCGGATAAAGCTAGTGCCAAAACAAGCAAAGGTCGTAGTTCTGGTCGAAGGATATCGGCTAATGCGGTGAAGTTCCCGCTGAGAAACAACTCTGGTAGTGGCTTTCCTAGCGCACAGCTCCGGCTATTCAGGTGCTGCAACCGGAACGAGTTGCTGTTCGTGTGGCCGGAACTAGGAGGTCGCTGGAAAAGCAACCTACATGAAAATTTCGAAATGCCAAAGGGTATGAGTATGCCGCTACCTCCTCTCTCCTCTTCGAATTGGGAAGGCTGACAATAACTACACTCTGAACGACGTTGATTGCCAACACTGTGTCGATCAACTGTGGGAGCTAGCCAAAGCAGAGAGTGTTTGCATTCAAACAGAGGGCTACGATGTGGAAAACAGAACTCTTATATTGAAGCGCTGCACGCAGCAAACTTTTGAATGGTTAAACAAGTCCGTGCCGTAAGTCTCACTTCAGGAAACTAAGACTTTCGAGGTTTTCAGACAACCCAACTTCTGGGCTCTCGGGCAACTCAGGGAAATGGCGGATGTACTGATGCGTCTTCTACACTCACAAGGAGAAAAAGAATCGGGAAAACAAGGACGGCTCTTCTCTTATTGTTGGCTTAGACAAAGCTTCTGTCGCGTGTATGTATGACTCACGTCCCTATCTGTACCTTAAAAAGGTTAGTTTTCACTTTGTTTCTAAATGAGCGCAGATAACAGACGACCACCCCGGTACTCAGATCACATTTCAACATTTCAAGTCTGCTACTGTATTCCTACGTAGGATGCTTTCCGTTTTGAATACGAAACCTCCCATGATATCCATACAGGAGCCATGGGTGTAGAAAAAACGTGGTTTCGGATCTTTAAGGAGTTTCGCACCAGAGAGTGAGGAGTGAGTGCCGAAGCATGCAGACATAAGTTACGAACCGAACGGAGAGTGGTAGGAATTGCGGCTGCTTATGTTCCCTATGATTCGTTATTACCACCACCACGAAAGGCGAAAGCCGAACTCATTGAATTCCAGGTAGATGGAACTTATCATATGCTGTGATGCTAATGCTCAGAATATTTTTTAGGGCAGCAGAAAATGCAACGTGAGAGGATTTCATACTATCGTCTGACCTGGTTGTGAACAATGTTGGCTCTCAGCCAATTTTTGTCACTAGGGTAAGACAGCAAGTAATCGACTTAATGTTGTCCAACAGGCATGTTAAGAAGATTACTGACTGGAAACTACTATTACAAAAGGACATCTCCATGTCAGACCATAGGCACATCGAATTTAGAATCGGAGGCAAGGTCTCGACATTGTTGAAGAGGAGGAGTCCACCGAAAACCAACTGGATACGATTTAAGCTACTCAACTCCATTGCCATTGGTATTTGGCATTTCTAACTGTAACCGAAATTTTATCTCTATGTACACCATTTTTAAAGTCACAGTTTTCCATACTTTTTTTGAGCTATGTATCCCGGTAATATTATTGGATAGCAGTGATGTCGACTTTGGTAAATGAACTACATAAAGCATGCAATCGTCTTATGTGGAACTCTTTTGCAACTAGGGAACTTCTTCAACATGTGTGCGCCCCCTAAAGTGGGATATTCCCTTGCGTGCCTGTCTATCGAAGGTTCTTCGGACCGGATGTCTTGCCATCTCAGGTGACTAATATGCATCTTTCTGATAGCGATGACGTTGTACAGCTTCTAGAGTTTGCCATTATACACCCTGAATGACTCGAACTGCAACCAACTTCAGACTGCTATAATTTCCAAACCATTCATGACAGTGAGCTCAAATTTTGACACATGACAGTTGTGTTGAAAAATTGCGATGGAATTCAAACGTGATAGTGTGATTGCTTTATATTTGGCTGGAAAACCACAAGTAGCTATCGTTAGAGCCGTCCAGAACGTGAATAAATCATTTGTGTCTCGAACCATAGCTCGTTACCGTGATAGTGGCAGCGTTGTAAAACACCATGGAGGTTGTCAAAAAAAAAAACAGTAACATCGGCAGAAATGGTTCGGAAAGTGAAGGCTCGAATTGAGCGAAATCCGTGTCTAAGTGGAAGAAAAATTGCTCATGAGCTCAACATATCGTTGGAACGGATGCAACACATACTGAAAAATGAGCTTGGGATCAAGCCATTGAAGTTCCAAAAAGCACACGATCTTACACCGCAACAGAAAAAAGTTAGAGTCGAAAGAGCGAAGGAGTTGCTACGCTTGCACGAAAGTGGTGAGTTGCCGAATTTGGTTTTTTTCCGATGAGCCGCCATTTGTTATCGAGCAATATGTCAACAAACAAAATGAGCGAGTTTATTTGCCAGCGAGGTCCTTCGAAAATGTACACCTTCGGACGGCTACCAGAAAGCAGGCAGCACCGATGGTGATGGTTTGGGCCGCCATAACCGCCGATGGTCGCTCTCCGCTCGTATTTTTGGGCCGTGGCGTCAAAATTAATACGATCGTATACCGTGAAACTGTCTTAGAGGCTGTATTGAAGTCTTGGGCAAACAATCATTTCGGTCGGAGACCGTGGACATTTCAACAAGACTCGGCACCGTCTCACAAAGTGCGCGTCAACCAAGATTGGTTAAAAAACAATGTTCCACACTTCATTTCTTCGCCACAATGGATTGTAAATTCTCCGGATGCAAATCCGTTGGATCTCTCTGTCTGGGGGTATTTTGAAGACGAAGGTTGGCACTAAAAAATACCAAAGTTTGGATCACCTCAAACAAGCACTTCGCCGGGAATGGGCCAAAATACCACAGAGTCACTTGCGTGCAGGGTGCGATGCTTTCTTCGGCCGTCTCAAGGTCAGTATTCGCGCCAAAAGTGGACATATTGAAAACTACTGATACAATTTGAAAATTGATGTATTTTTCAATATTTTTTGCTTTGGCGCAATAAAATTTATCAAAAAATAAAAAAAATTATAGCATTTTAAAAAGTTGGAGTTTGAGTCATTCACCCTGTACCACTTCTTCCAAATCCCTATCAATGCAAACGGGACCAAAAATCACTTCAAAAGGACAATCTGATTAGTTGAACAGAGTTGCCAAAACTAGAAATGGCTACGGCTCGTCTCTATAGATGCTGACGATAAAGAGGTGGTGAGTCGATACTAGATATCTAGACTTGCTAGTCAAATCGTTGACCATTTGTGCCACAAAATACCACAGACACATGATAAAGAGACTGTATGAGACCTTTTCAGTTCTAGTTTTGTTCCTAGGGGCCGACGCGAGTAACATAGAGACTGTAACGACACGAGCCGTTCTCTTCCTTCTATGGGCTGCTATGACGTCTTTGAAAATTTGTGCTCCCCGCAATTGAAGGTTTCCGAGTATGAATGGTGCATTGATACTAGAATTAAGGATAACTCTAGCTCGCTATCAACTTAAGTCTTGAATTTAAAAACACCAGAGTGAAATAGTCTAGCCGTGACAAGAACCTCTCATTTCAATAAAAAGCTTTTATGCCCTTGTGATGGGAGTAGACTATGATGTATCCTGAAAGCACAAAATCTCCACATCTTCAGTGTTGTTAAAGAGTCGATAAACGATACATTGTCGGGAGCATTTCCTTAAATAAAAATGTTAATCATTCTGAAAAATATTGGAAATAATTAAAAAAAATTATAAAACAATGTTGAGAGCAAGATTCATATTCCTTTTTGCTCTTTTTTCAGTTGGAAACTGCTCGGGTAAAAGTGTTTTCTTAGAATAAAATTGCATCCAAATCAGAATCTTTTCTCGGTCCACATTTTACATCCTCCCTGGAGGAAGTGCGCCTGTCTAAGATTTTGCCCTCATTTGAGCTTTTATAATTTTTTTTTATTTTTTATTTTTGTATTTTTTGCGTTGTTTTCGGTTTTGTTTACATTTGTTTGTTTACAAATAAAAAACATCTGATGACTGGTTTGAAGAAGAAAATTGTATTTGTATCCATAGTCGTTTCCTTTGAGGCGAATCCTTTCTCCAAGCGTCTCTACGATGACCTTCTGAGTAACTACAATCGCTTGATTAGGCCGGTGGTAAATAACACAGAAACCCTGACAGTATGTCTGGGGCTAAAACTATCACAACTCATTGAAGTTAATCTGAAAAATCAGGTTATGACAACTAATCTTTGGGTCAAGCAGGTAAGTGTAGAGTTGCCTCTGAAAAACGGCCAAAATCTTCACAAACTGTTTTTCTTTAATTTTTTTTTTATTCAGAAATGGTTTGACTATAAGCTACGATGGGACCCTGAGGAATATGGTGGCGTTGAGATGCTTTATGTACCCTCGGAGCATATTTGGGTACCCGACATTGTTCTCTACAACAATTGGGATGGAAACTATGAGGTTGGTAAAGGAAAAATTTCAATAAATAAAGACGTTAACCGTTCTACTTTTTTGTAGGTGACTCTAATGACAAAAGCTACTCTGAAATACACCGGAGAGGTTTTCTGGGAACCACCGGCAATTTATAAGTCATCCTGCGAGATGAATGTCGAATACTTTCCTTATGATGAACAAATTTGCTTTATGAAATTTGGCTCATGGACGTATAATGGTGCCCAAGTGGACTTGAAACATCTAGATCAGGTAACTATTTGCGAGTCCTATCGCCTTATTCTTATCTCTATTGTGGAAAGTTCCAAAAGGAATTCGGGTCATTTTGATATCGAACAGATTAATCTAATTCAAATGCATATCGCTGATGAGGCCTCTGGCTTCTTTGGTTAGAAATTTCTCTCTTATGCGGACTACTGCAAAGCGACTGCTCACTGCTATAAATCTATTACCCTTAATCTGCGCTATTCAACATTTTATGGCAGCGGTAGTTAATGTCGCTTTACTTATAGGCCTCTTGGTGCTCGCATACTTCGGCCATGAATTATGAGAGGACTTTGCTAGTCTGTGTGTAGGTATTTGGAATATAAAACGTACGTGAAGTCCTATTTCAATTTCAATCGAAATTATATTAGGTGCCCAACTAAGTCAACAGATGGCTCCAGCAGTAAGTGCTGATCGATTTTGACATATTCAAAACGTCATGAACCAAGCCAACACATATGGTAAACAAACCGTTTTGACACATTAGAGATTTTGTTTTGGCGTCATATACTTTTGGTTGTGTGAAAATGTCTGATTTGTGCCAAATAATCGTCATTTGTAGGGAATGTTGACTTTCTTCTTTCTTTCGAAGAAAACGGCGACTGAAACGCATCGAGAGCTGCAAAAAGTTGACGGAGATGCTGCTCTAAGTGAAATAACTTGCCGTGATTGGTTGCGTCGTTTCAAAGAGGGTGATTTCGATGTTGACGACCGTTCGCGTGAAGGAAGGCCAAAATCCTTCGAAGAAGCTGAATTGGAGGCATTCCTTGATGAGGATCCGTGCCAAACGTAAGAAGAGCTTTCTTCAGCATTAGGAGTTACCTGCTCTGGAAATGATTCAAAAACAATCAAATTGGGTTCCTGAGAAGCTAAGGGACGTTGAGCGTCACCTGTGAACAACTGCTCCCGCGGAAAAAAAGAAGGGTTTTCTTCATCGCATCGTGACGGGTGTTGAAAAATGGATTCATTACAGCAACTCAAAGAGAAGAAATTCATGGGGACTGCCCGAATATTCACGCTGCGAAGGTTATGCTGTGTATTTGGTGAGACCAGGTTCGTATTATTTATTATGAACTGTTGAAATCCAACAAAACCGGCGAACGGTATTGACTTCAATCGATGCGACCAAGGCGAGCACTGTGCAAAAATGGCCACAATGCGAGCAGAGGCACGAGAAAGTTAGTCTACAGCAAGGTAACGAACCGCCTCACGTTATGTTGGCTTTGAGGACCGCTATGGTTTGCAGCTAATTCGCATGGACCTGAGACTTCAGAAAACCCCACAAGGAAAAGTCTAACGGGTTCAAATCGTACGATTTCGGTGGCCAGTTCACATAACCTCCACATGAGATGACCATGCCCTCGAATCGCTCGTGCAAAATTTCCAATGTGGCGTAAGTTGTGTTGCACGTAGTACCGTCTTGTTGAAACCACATGTCGATGGTGTCCATATCATCCAATTTAGGCCAAAAGAAATTGGTAATCATCGACCTATTGCGCTCGACGTTGACGGTGATGGCCGTGCCATCGTCGTTCTGAGGATTATTTTTCGATTAAAATTAGGGTCAGTTTCCAACTGCTCCAGAGCCCATTCAGAGAACACACGTCGTTGTCTACGGTCGTTTACCTTCAGCTCCTGGGTCAGTTGAATTTTGTACGGGTGCAGGAACAAGTTACGGCTCAAAATTCGCCAAGTTGTGGCCTGCGAAAGGCCGAGTTCTTATGAGTGACGCGAAATCTACTGCCTCGGATTCTCTTGCACACTCTCACGGACAGCGGCTGTTTTTTTTTTTTTTTTTGTAATCAGCGCACGCTCCAGGGGTTTTTGCACCCTTAAAATGTGCGTACACAGCGCCGGCGAAGGAAAGTTAGGGAGGAAGAAAGGGCAGGTACCGATGTACAGGAAACACACAGATCGGCAGAGCATTCCATAAGCGAGTTGTACGGCTTAGGAAACAATCACGATATTTTAGAGTACGTCCGAAAGTGAGTTTGAGGGTATACTGATGAGAATTCATAGCGAGACGGGTGCTACGGTTGAAGGTTTGAAGGGGTGGAATGCTACTGGCGATTTCTATGGAGCACTGGTGGTGGAAATAGCGATAAAACAGGGTGAGAGTGTCCATTGTTTGAGTGATATTTTATTTTTTTTTTTTATTTTTTTTTCTTAAAATTGTTACATTTACATTTTATATTTCTTACATTGTGTTATATACACTTTTTAATTGTGTTATAACATTTTTAATGACTTGAATCATTCTATAGCACTTTACGTGGCTGTGGCGAATGATCCATAAATTCAGTTTACCAATATATTTGTGTATTTGTGGGGTAGAAATGTATTCCAAATTCAATTCAAAATTATTTAGTACAAAATGAAAAAAGAAAAAAAGAAATAATGTATTCAACAATATTTGTTAATTTTGGTTTATTAATAAATTGACTGCAGAACTATCCATATTAAAAAGCCATATCTTTCTCTTTTTAGAAATATAGTTGATGGAATAGTTGTTCTAATTTCAAGCGGTAGCTTATTAAAAAGTCTGGGTGCTGTCACAATAAAATATCTCTGAAAATGCGTTTTTTTAGCTGCCGGTATTTTTACAAGCGCCATATTATTAACTCTCAATCCGTAAATATTTGAGCTTCTAAGAGTTGAGCTGTAACCACTTCGCAAGAAGAATATTTTAAGTACTTTAAAGATATAAAGATGATTTAGTGGAAATACTCTAAGATTACAAAAAAGAGACCAACTTGCTGTAAATCTGTTTACCCTAAAAATTATTCTCATTAAGTGCTTTTGAGCTATGTGCAGGATTTTTGTTGTTGAGTTGTAGACACCTCCCCAACTAGTAATCTCATGTTGTAGTTTGGAGTGTGCAAGTCCATAGTATATCATCAGCAAAATCCTTTTTGAACAATGTGGTTTGAGTAGGTACATTTTACGTGTAACAGCTAACATATATTTTTTTAATTCCTTGACATGTTTTTTTCCAATTTAAATTCCTGTCAATTAGTACTCCCAAGTATTTAAAACTATCTACATTTTCAAATTCAAAACAACTAGAACTACAAGCATATTTTTGTGAAAAATTAGGTTTTCCACAAGTATGAACAGATAAAGACAGCTTTTTACATGCAGCGGAGTGAAACGAGATGAGACAGTCATTACGACAAGGACCTTTTAAGTTGAAAGATATTAATTTTGTTTTTTCACTAATTAACAGTTCATGCTTGGCAAACCATTGTTGTATTGGGTCTACAAGTAAGTTTCCAGCGTTTTTTTTTTCCAAAATTTGAAGTTTTATTATGAAAACATAGTTACAATGCTTTATCGTCCATCGGAAGCTACAACTTTCTCCCATCTTTCTGGCAATTTATGAATTCCGGACCAAAAAAATTTCTCGTCTTTCGAGCCCAAGAACGTATCGAGCCAATTTTTGATTTCCTCTACTGAGCTGAAGTGTATTCCCGTAAGAGCGTTCTGCATCGAACGAAACAAGTGGTAGTAAGACTGTAAGGCGGGTGAGGCAGAATTTCCCATCCACTATTTTCCAAATAGTTTTTCACCGAAACCGCAACATGTGGCCGAGCGTTGTCGTAATGGAAAATGACGGACTCATGCCTGGTCTCATATTTTCGCCGTTTTTCTTTTAATGCCCGCTTCAAATGAATTAGTTGGGTTCGATGTAATGGTCCTTTGATGGTTTCCCCACTCGGAAGCAGTTCGTAGTATACGACACCTTTTTGATCCCACCATATGCAGAGCATGACCTTATTCACGTGAATATTTCGTTTCGGCGTCGATTGGGCGGGCTCGCCGGGCTTTGTATACGATTTTCTGCGTTTAGGATTATCATAATAAATCCATTTCTCATCACCAGTGACAATACGATGCAAAAATGATTTATTTTTATACCGCTGCAGTAACATTTCGGACATGCGAAATCGCCGTTCGACGTCTCTTGGCTTCAATTCGTACGGCACCCAGTTTCCAACCTTTTGAATGAATCCCAGTGCTTTTAGGCGCAGGGAAACGGCTTGTTGAATCTGACACGGATCCTCATCCAGTAAAGCGTCCCTTTCCTCGTCTTCAAAACTTTTCGGCTTTCCGGGGCGATCTTTGCCTTCAACTCCAAAATCACCACTTTTGAACCGTATGAACCACTCGCGGCACGTCGATTTAGTTTCCGAAAGCAAACGATAGGCCTCAGCCGCACTTTTCTTCATATTAAAGAATAAAAGCAGCGCTTCCCGCAATTTACGTTTATTTGGCTGGAAACTTGCCATGACTTAGAACTGCTCAAATATAACGCTGAAAAGTTGTTGACAGATACAAAACCTACAAATAAAACACATGGGGTCTGACATTTCTGCCCGGGATCCACTGGTGGCGCCATCTCTGACAAACGCTGGAAACTTACTTGTAGACCCAATAGAATATGTGTATCATTAAGGATCTTTATTGATAAGTTAGTTGAGCTGTCATTTGTATAGGACAATGCAAAATCATCAGCAAATGCTGTGATATGACTGTTAAGATTTTGGGAATTATTAGTATCACCTATGAGTTCTATCGCACGGTTTTGAATCGCAAAGATGTTTTAGGCGCACCCGACCAGATTTGGGCATTGTACTCCAATTTTGGGCGGATAAACACCTTATATATTGAGGCCCGATCAGGGAGGGTGAAGTATTTCTTACATCGCTTGAGGAAACGTAGACATTTCGGAGCATTTTTGACGACACCGAATATGTGGTCATTCCAACGTAAGTTTATAGGCTTCGACGATGCAAGTGCCATTTATGGATAATGGCTGGGTATTTGAATTTCGCTTTAATGACAGCAGAGAGCATTGAGTTTTGGAAGCATTAAATTCCACTCGGTTGATAGTTCCCCAATTGTTTATGATGTTAGGTCCCCCGTCCAATTATCAAGGCTTCGCCCATCAATGCCGTTGTCTAATAAAAAGCGGGGGCAGAGCATATTACGGGTCTTATCGAAAACATCTTCAGATTACAGCCTCTGAATGGTTGCTACGATTTGACCAGAACAAGTTGCCGGTCATAGGTCTTGTTGGCGGCTGGACCACCGGTAGTCCATACCAGGACTTAAATCACGATACCATGGGAGTCAGGAGCCCCCCCGGATTTCGGTCCGGCCCTGACTTGTTGAGGTAGGCCCCTTGTGGGAGCGTCATGGTGGCTGTGGTTTAAACCCAAATCGCGGGAAATTGTCTAACCCAATGTAGAGTCGCAAATAAGTACTGGGTGCTGTGACCCTAAGAACAGTAAGAGGTTTTAGGTCGGCCTCGACTCATACCAAGGGTGGAACTTGTGCCTCCAACACAGTTCTGAATTGGTACCAAAGGATTGACGGAGAGCGATGGCAAGGCGTTTGCTCCCATAGAAATATGGGCATTCCGTTAACATAGGGCTACATGACAGGTGGTTTACGTTAAAAAATAAGAGACGTTCTGTTAATGCTGTTAATATCGGAATTTAATGAGCTTAATATACGCTGCCGTTCCCGTTCTACAGCCGAAGAGCAGGGACGTGAGTCCGGGAACGAATATGAAAGCACAGCGTACTATCATCAGCAAAGAAATATCTTGGATTAGAAGTAGCAGACGAGAGATCATCGATGCAAATTAAAAAGAGTGTCAGAACGGAGCCCTGGGGCACACCAGCATTTATTTTGTGAATATCAGACTTGAAACCATCCAAGACAACTTGAATTCGTTCCGAAAGGTCATTTCTAATCGATTGAAGAAGAGAGTCACCGATCCCAAATGCACGCATTTTCGACAAAATAGCCTGATGCCAACCTCTCTCAAATGCTTTAGAAATATCAAGTGCAACTATCTTGCTTTCGCCAGATTGATTTACCCTTTGGTTCCACTTTTCGGTGAGACATGCCATCAAATCACCAGTGGACCCGTTGCTACAAAAACCATACTGCTTGTCAGTAACAAGTTTTCGTGTTTCGAGATATGTCATTAGCCGACGGTTTATCAGCATTTCCATGACCTTGGAAAGAAGGGACGTAAGTGCAATGGGTCTGTAGGAGGAGAGAGAAGATTCGACTTTTTTAGGGACGGATTGGACAAATGCTGTTTTCCATCTGCTCGGAAAGAGTCCTAAAGAGTAGGATTGATGAAAGAGCTTGGTTTTACCAGCGAGAAAGAACACCTCTTCAGAAGAAGGGAGATATACCATCTGGACCATGGGATTTATGCATGTTGAGATCTTTAAGTAGGTACTCTTGCTACTACATGAGTGCGAAAGTGGTTACGTCCTATTGTAGATTCGACGCACTCAAGTGTAGGCGGGGACAAAGCACAAGCTGGGAGTGTTGAGCTGGCCGCAAAGTATGCAGCAAGCAGATTGGCCTTACACAAAGAGCTGACAGCTGGAATGTCATTGTAAATCAGCGTTGGGATGGAGGATGAGACAGAATTTCTAAAAATTGTCGCTGCTTTTGCGACATTGCAGTATTTTCTGGCTCAGTTTTTGGTCGTAATTTAATTTTACACGCTTAAGAAAGACGTTGAAGTCATTCCTGGCTCGTTTGAACTTTTTTCGCTTTTCCTCTATTGGGTTGGTTTTGAAGGACCGAAAAAACAATTCTCTAACCCTGACAGCCTCTTTACAGCTCGAGTCGTACCATGCCTTTTCTTTTGGTCTGATACTCTTCATCCGATGAGGGATAAAGTTTCTCATTCCAAAGAGAATGGTGTCTGTGATCATATCAGCAGCGGCATCTACCTCGTTATCGAGGACACATAACGACCAGTTATGTTCCTAAAGAAGCTGTTAAGACCGCTCCAATTGGCTTTCTCGTATTGCTATACGGTTCTTTTAGAAATCTTTTCTCTAACTGTGTGGCGGTCGAAGCCACCCGGAATTGTGTATATTGAAATCGCCCGTCATAACAATTTCAATATGAGGACACAGGGATACAATTCTTTGAATAGAATCAGACAGCGCATCAAACTCCTTAAAGGTCTAATTGCTGTCCAGTTTGGGGCTTCTGCAAATAAAGCAGTACTGGATAATTTTCTTACAGAGATGGAAATTTAACCACATGAAATTGAATTTCAGATTGGAACAGGGACTACATTGTGGTGGAATTTAGTAAGCTACATCGCTACGCTCATAAATGGCTAGACCGTGATGGGGAAAGAATAGTGGCACAAGTTCGTAGCCAGGTAGCTTCAGATCAGAGTAATCTGAAAGGTGTGGGCTGGGATCTACCTGAGTTTCACTAAGTGCCAAAACAGCTGGTCGGTACTTACAGACGTGGACGTACGTTGTCATTAAAGGTTTCTGGAAACGAACCAGCGATGGTTATTCGTTCGAATGGTGCTCCCATATTGTATTGTTCCATTTGTCCCACTCTTGGGCCCTTGGTAGCCTTATGCACTTTTTGTACCAATTCTCGACATCTTGTTTAGTGCCTAGCAAATAGAAATGTTCTCTTACCTTTTCCAACGTTTTGTTTATACCCAAATGGTCCCCTGAGATTCCGTCATATATTTCATGGAGTACTTGGCTGACTCTGGACCGGGGCACGTTTTCTCTTCAAACCATCTGGCACACAAAGCGAATTCGACTGTACCTAATATGCCTTCAGAGTTTGGCTCCGGTCCGATATCTCCTGCCAGCTTTCCTTTTCTTGTGTTCTTTCTAAACCAATATTGGCTCGATGTCATTTTATTGTACTCCAACTCTACATTGGCTCAGTCCTGATCATTTGGATAGCGGCCTGTTCTTATGAATCTTTACGGTTGCATTGTTCACATTTGACTCCACAAGGTCGACGAGAGAGAGCAGAAGCATTTGAGTGGCGTTTTCGGTTGAGGTGTTGCAACTTAGCCTTCAGGGTTCTAAAATTGATGTAGTCATTTCAGAGCTGCGTGGTCTCTCCGAAGAATGAACTTTTGTCCGTAGAGGTACTTATGGAAATGCTTCGTAGCCAAAACTAAAGCCAGTACGCCGAGCTACGCAGTTCAGGTCTGGAGAGTACCTTGCTGTATTGTGCAACTACAGGGTCCGGCAAAATGATCTACCACATTTTAGTCTTTAATAAAAACGCCATTGTAAATGCTATTTAGATTTTATTTTTATTAACTGAAAATGTGTGCTATGCCATTTGTTTGCATTGAGTTTTGAAAATTACAGAGTCCAAGTGGCGACCATTTTTTTCGATACACATTCGAAGGTGATTTCTGAAAGTTTCCATCACTCGAGCGGTAATTTGAGGTGATATTCCTGTAATTTCGGGGATAATGTTGAACAACCTTCGCTTTCAGGTAGCCCCAAAGGAAAAAATTGCATGGGGCAAGATTGGGTGAACGCGCAGGCCACCCAACGTCTCCACGTAACGAGACATTTCCCTTAAAAAGTCCATTGACCTTCTTGCCGTATGAGCCGTAGCTCCATCCTGTTGACACCACACATCCGGATGTTCAAGTTCTCTAAATTTTGGTTCCAAATAATTGCGTAGCATGTCGACATATCGATCGGCAGTTATGATAACCCTCTTCAAAAAAAATAGGGACCCCAAACGCCAAAACAACCAACAGCACATCAAACGGTAACAAATGGGCTGTGAGGTGGCCTTTTATGGACCTGCCGCGGATTCTCTGGTGCCCAGTAACGAAAATTCTGCTTGTTCACACAGCCAGACAGATGGAAATGAGCTTCGTCACTCGTTATTAAAAGAGCATTTTGTGGGAAGTTTTGAAGAATATCGTTGGAGCATGTTCTGCGATTTTCCCAGTTCCGTTCACTTAGTTCTTGCACGATCATCATTTTGTATGGGTGGAACTTCAGATCGGTGTGTAAAATTCTTCTCACAGAACGATCTGACAAACCCAAAGCAGAGGCATGTTTGACAGCTGAACGGCTAGGAGATCGTTCAACTGCTTCTCTTACAGCTGCAACATTTTCAGGTGTCCGAACACTTCTAGGTCTACCAGTTGATTTTCTTTTTAAGCTGAGCTCTAAAATTTGAAACCCATAACAGTATTGTTGTGCGATCTGGAACTGGAGCATGTCTACCAAGCTTGAAGTGAGTATGTAAAGTTCTTTGCGTTGTAATCACAGATTCGTTACTTTTCATAAATCTTTCGATAACGAAGGCACAATGCTCGCCCGTCCAATCCATGACGACAGCTGAAATGGCAACAAATTGACTACGCTAAGCTCCTCCTCTCTTCAGTGATTCGGGCACAGTGGCAGTGCAAAATGTGGGAGATCATTTTGCCGAACCCTGTACTTTCTCGTATTTCCACAAGGGACCTTATTTAGACCCCCCAGTCTAGGATTCCTATTATTTCTTGTAAAATGTCTCTGAGAAAGCCTAATCTTTCATTTCTAGGTGCCTGGCAGTAATCTCGTCCAAATCGGAATTGATTTGAGTGAATTTTACTTATCAGTGGAATGGGATATCTTAGAAGTTCCTGCCACCAAGAATGAGGAGTATTACCCAGATACATCGGAACCCTTTTCAGGTACTAGAATATTTTAAAAATACCAAAATAGTAATACTTTAGTCTCTTTTATTTCCAGATATCACCTTTAAGCTTACAATGCGCCGGAAGACTCTGTTTTACACGGTCAATTTGATTATTCCTTGCGTGGCTTTGACATTTTTAACAGTCCTTGTATTTTATTTACCAAGTGATTCGGGCGAAAAAGTAAGTTAATTGTCGTATTAGGTGTGTCATGGTATTTCAAGCCAGGTTTTCATTCACAGGTTACCCTCTGCATCTCGATCCTTGTGTCGTTGACTGTGTTTTTCTTGCTCTTGGCCGAAATTATTCCTCCAACATCATTAGCTGTTCCTTTGCTTGGGAAATATCTGCTTTTTACAATGATGTTGGTTTCATTGTCAGTCTGGACGACTGTGTGTGTTCTTAATATTCATTTCCGGTAAGTAAAAAAAACTTATACGAGTATGCACGTTACCGCTTTGTATTACCGGAGATTCGAGGCATAGGGTTGTTATAGAGCGTACAAATAGTAAGTTTCTAAGATCTATTTGAGGAAACCTCCAAATGTAGGACACCGAGTACGATGGTTTCCGGCTGTTTAAACAGTCAACCGCAAGGCCATATTGTACCATTGCAGGGCACGCTTTTTAGTATTTTTAAGATCCGAAGCTTTCGCTACGATTAAAGTGTCTCACTAATCTGCACAAGCATGACGATATGTTGACGGTTATGAATACAAGGATAATGGAGTTCTGCAGTATGGACTGCAACTAATGCGCTTCTTTGTTAGCATGATGCTACCAAATTTGAAAGAATAGAGAAGAATGTTGACGAAAAATTCGAAGAAATGGACAGCAACGTTGAGCAACTGGGAACAAAGCTCGACACAGTGCGAAAACCGAAACTCCGAGAATGTTCTTTAAGCAGTCCAAGGATAAAAGAGTTGAAGCTTCCCTCATTCGACGGCCGGACTTGATGGTCTACTTATAAGAAACAGTTTAAAATGGCTGCCTGTGCAAACGACTGCGACAATGAGGAAAAGTGCTTTGCCCTAACAATGGGTTTCCAGCAGAATTGTTGCAAACAATATGCATCGTAAAGCATAAGGATTATGTGGCTTTAGTACAGGCTATCGAGAAACGGTTTGGGGAGAGCCACATGCAGGAGGTTTACAAGGTCCAACTGCAAAGCCGAATGCAGCAACGAGGAGAAACACTGCAGCAACGCCAAGCAGAGGTGAGTAAACTGGCACATTCGTCATACCCCACCGATGGCCAGAAAATTATCGACGAAATGGCAAAGGACATATTCATTACGGGATTTGCAGATTCGAAGCTACAATCAGCAGTAAGGATGGCCGGGATGCTGATGCACCTGCTTTCTCTCCAGCGATGGCAGCAGTCAATCAGGCTTCCAAGAGAATACATTTCGTCAGGGAAGTAGCATCTGTTGAATGCTCTTGCCCAAGATTCAGTGCCGACGAACGAGGTACTCCACGGGATAGATGAAGAATGCGCTGCTGGAGTTGCAATAAAATACGGCATTTTCAAAGGCAGTGTAAAGGCTGCCCTCATTGTGGTAGCAAGCAAATAGAAGAAGAACCCAGCAGAAACGGCTATCAAAAAGCCGGTCAACCTTTCCGAAGCCATCAGTCGGGAAATGCTTAATCACCAACATCGCGGGGCAAAAGTTGATAGCAGGAGTTGACGGCCCCAGAACTATCATCCAAGTCTCGCTGGCAAAACGATGCAATGAAAGCCTTTTAGTAGAAGTAGCCAATGGAAAGGAGAAATTAATGGCAACGATAGACACCGGTGCCACGGCCTCAATCATCAGGAGGGATCTGGTGGAGAAATCGATTGAGAACAGCTACGGGAGAAACGGCTAAGGTATATGGTGAAGTCCGCATAAAAATCCACCTGGCCGAAACAGCCTTCTCTCATGCTTTTCTGGAGGCTAACCTATACGACGAGTGTATGATTGGCACAGATTTCATAAAGGAATATGGACTAGTAGTGGATTTTGGGGCACAAACCCCGAAATACGGAAACATGGAGACACCAATGATATACGGAAAAGCCAACAATTCCTCTTAAAGGTCGTCATCTGCCGAAAACAGATTCTAGACCTTTCGTCGGAAGCAATTGTTTGGGCAGAATTGGAAGGTGGTCCTGGTAGCCACCGACTGTATTTGATAGAGCCAGAAAATAGGAGAGACTTCATCGAAAGACCTTTGTGGAACCAAACTACAACATGGTCCCTGTAAGGATTCTAAATCCAAAGAAAACATTTAACTGTTGAGGCTATATCGACAACAACGGAAACAATCGTACAACACCAGTTGCAATAGCTCAGAGCATAAAAATTCGCAGCCTCTGTAATCTGGATCAAGAGAAGCGAACCCTGGCAGAAAAACTAATCGGTGAGCACGCTGATATATTTGCTACGCAAGACGGAGAATATGGACGTACGCAACTTGTTCAATGCCACACTGACACTGGAGACGTCCGACCAATCCGTCAACTTACAAGGCCTCTTCCATTGGCTAAACAAACAGAAGTTGCCGAAATTGTTTCGTAGATGAAAGTTGAGGGACTTATTGAAGAATTGCAGAGTCCATTGGCTTCTCCAGTGGTCCTCGTGACGGCAGCACGAGGTTTTGTGTAGACTACCGACGTCTTAACGACGTAACCAAAAAGGACGGCTACCCACTTCCGAGAATCGATGACACTTTGGATACGCTTTCTGGAGCAAAATGGTTTTAAACTTTTGACTTGAAGAGCGGCTGCTGGCAGGTAGAGATTAATCGTACGGATCATGAGAAGCTTATTGGGACTTGCCACGTACTACAGGTGGTTCCTAAAGGATTTTGCTGCTTTTGCGAAGAGCCTGCAGCAACTTACGGAAAAAGGCCGACAGTTCAGGTGGTCTGGAGAGTGTGAAAAAGCATTTCAAGAACTCAAGCGGCAGCTGTGCAATGCCCCCCCATATTGGGTTATCTCACACCCAGAAAAATGTTCACACTGGACGCAGTTCATGATGGTCAAGAGAAAGTGGTTGCATATTACAGCAAAGTACTCTCCAGACCGGAAAGGAACTACTGCGTAACTCGGAGCGAGCTTCTGGCTTTAATTCTGGCTACGAAGCACTTCCATAAGTACCTCTATGGACAAAAGTTCATTCTTCGGACAGTCCACGCAGCCCTGAAATGGCTACTACAATTTAAGAACCCTGAAGGCCAAGTTGCAAGATGGATCGAACAGTTGCAGGGCTACGACTTTGAGGTCCAACATCGCAAGGGAAAACTCCACTCAAATGCTGATGCTCTGTCTAGTCGATCGTGCGGAGTTAAATGTGAACACTTCAACCGTAAAGAAGCAGAAGAACAGGCCACTATCTAAATGATCAGGACCGAGCCAATGGAGGGTTGGAGTGCAGATGAGATCCGTTCCTCCCAATAGGCAGATAATGACATTGGACCAATATTGGCGTGGAAGGAATACGACGAAAGACCAAGCTAGCTGCAGATATCGGACCGGAGCCAAACTCTGAAGACATATTGGGCACAGTGTGCAAGATGGTTTGCTAAAGAGAATATGGGAAAGTGCAGATGGAACAACATCTCGTATGCAGTTAATCGTGCCATGATCTATAGTCAGCCAAGTACTCCACGAAATACATGACGGAATCTCCGGGGGCCATTTGGGAATTAACAAAATGTTGAAAACAACAATAGAAACGTTTCTATTTGCTAAGCGTTAAACAAGATGTCGTAATTGGTGCAAAAAATGTATAAGGTGTGCAGTTACCAAGGGCCCAAGAGTAAAGCCACAGAGACGAATGCAACAATACAATGTCGGAGCACCGTTCGAATGGCTATTCAACATCGCCGTATAATATAGTAGCAGCTGATACACTCTTGTGGTCATGGATTACTTCAATCAAGAAACTAAGACCATAGCAAAGGAGATGAGCAGATTTGGGGTCCCAATGGAGTTAGACTTCGATCAAGGGCGGAACTTTGGATCAAAAGTCTTCCAGGAAGGGTGCCAATATCCGGGAATAAGGAAGACCTTGAATGAGCATCTGTCTAAGATTATCGGCAACTGCCAGCGGGACTGGAATTGACACATAGCCCCCTTTTTAACGACCTACCGAAACGCGGTCCAGAGTTCAACAGGACATACACTATCTGAGATCTTATTTGGTCAAACAGTTCGGTTGTCAAGTGAAACAAAATTTGGATCCCCACTTACGGAGTCCAAGGAGGTGAACGACTACGTAGATGACAGGATTACAGGATTGGTAATTTGCATGAAAATACCCGAGAAAAGATGAAGCTAGCATGTGACCGCATTTTTTATTGCTTCGTTCTGCCTAAGGTGTCATTTTTGATTGTCCTATTTTGAAGACAGTATTTCATTTTCCTTGCACTGCCTGTCACACCTTCTTACTCTGCTTCTACCTCAGCACTTGCAAGTGCCCCATAGATATCCAGTTGGCTCCTCCCGGTTATATCAATGTCATCTGCATATGCGAGAAGTTCAATGGATTTCTGAAATATTGTGCTTCTGGCGTTAACTTGAGATTTGAGCTCAACTCTTGCGAGCACGTTGTTAAACATGTCAACATCAAACGGATCCGTGGTCTTTCTTCCGACTTTTGATAGAATAGCGGGAGTTGTCCACCGACATCCTGCATAACCGAACGAATTTGACGGGAATACCAAGGACAGGCTTGGGTTTGTATACTCTTAGCTCTATCATAAGCAATTTTAATATCGATTTGGTATTCTTGTTTTTTTTTGCCTTTAAAATCTGATGGAATGTTCAGGGCGATCGGTTTTAGACCTTCACAGCGACTTTCGGCAGTGAGGATCTTTTATGCGATATTTAGTGAACCATTATATTGTAGTTGACAAAGTCCAGGGGGTCTACTTACTTTAGAACCGGACAAACGGGATGAGCTCTTCATGCTTCTCTACATATCATTTGCTTCAGCTAGGAAAAGGTTGGCGGTCAGGGCGTCGGACGGGCAGAGTTGTTGAATTGGAGTGCGGATATTGCTATCTTCACCCCGTTTTGGTCAGGTGGATTAAAGTTTTTACGGTTTTTGTTTGGTTTGAATGGTATATCCTGCCTGGTAGCAATATTTGCATCGTCTTCGCTATTTTACAGTCTAGAGAAGTGATTTTCCAAAATTTTCAGTCTCTCAAAGGCAGCATATACCTTGGCTACTGCTAGATGAAGGCCTAGTCAATACTGAAAGCTTCAAATACATATATTTCTCTAAGGTTTTACGTGAACTTCTGTCTGTGAAGACTTAATTTCAAGGGATGCTCATGCATCCATCATTCATTTCATCATTCGTTCCTGTGTCCCCTTGTGGGTGCTAGGGCCTCTACTGTGCCTACGCGCCATCGAGTGCGGTTTCTAGAAATGTGCATCAGCCCTCCCCAACTTTTTCCCAGAGTTGCCGTGCTTCCTTCTCAACTGTTCTGCGCCACGTACTCAGGACCGCCGTGCATCTGCCGTCCTGAGTATGCGGGTTCCATTGCATCGCTTGCTTAGCTATGGACCTGTCACCCTTTCAGAGAGTGTGATCAATCCACTGCCACTTTCGTCGTCGTATGGTTGTGGCTATAGGTTCGTGGTCTGTTCTCTGATAAAGCTGTTCGTTAGAGATACGGCTTGGCCAGAATATCCTTCAGATGTAGGGTAGGCACCTATTGACAAACGTTTGCAGTTTCCTCGTGATAGTAGTGGTCACCCTAAAGGTATCGCATCCATATAGTAGCACGGATTCAACGTTGGAACGGAACAGTCGTAGCTTGGTGTTTCAGCTAATTGCATTACTTCGTCAAACTATGGATAGCATCCCAAACGCAGATTTTGTTTTGCCTATGCGGTTGGCTATACCCAGTTCGGTTCCGCCATCGTTTGAGACAATACTCCCAAGGTATTGGAAACTCTCTACTCTTTCAACCGTCTGTTCAGCAATACATATATGAGTTGATGACTTTGATCTTTGTTTTTGCCGAGTTAATTTTCAGTCCAACAACGTCTGCTTTCCTCTCCACATTTGTTGTCATTTGGTGAAGGTCCATTATTTTGTGAGACAGAAGGCATACATCGTCGGCGTAGTCAAGGTGTTTGAGTTCAGATGTAAGAGTCCATCGAATCCCTCCATTTCCTGTTAACAAGGGCGCATTCAGCACATCGCTAATCACCAATAGAAACAGTATTGGTGAAAATATGCAGTCTTGCCTAACCCCGCTTTGGACTTTGAATTCCTCAGACAGTCTTCCTCTGTGTAAGACGTTACATGTGGACCCATCATACGAGTATGTAGCCTTGATAATTGCTATTCATTTATCAGGAATACCTCTCCTGTGCAAGGCACGTCAGATAAATTCCCGATTGACACTATTAAACGGCTTTTCAAAGTCGATGAACAGCAGGTGAAGTGGTGATCGAAGATGATCCGCAAGGTGTTGATGTGGTCGACACAGGAGGATCCAGAGCGGAAACCTGCTTGTTCGGCGTCGAGTGTGTCTTCGACGTGTTCTTTGATTCGCTCCAGGATGATTTTAGCTATTTTCTTGGCCACAGCAAGTAGCACACAGATACCTCTCCAGTTTTCGCACTTCATTAGATTGCGTTTTTTTGGGAGTTTGACGATCATTTCCTTCTTCCACTCGTCCGGAAAACTCTCGGCTTACTATATTCTCCCAACAAGTGGGAACAGTAGCTCAGCTGATGTCGTTGGCGCAACTAGAAACTGCTCCGCAGGTATGGCCCTCAGTCCTACCGCCTTATTGGTTTTCAGCGCTTTGATCGCGGCAATAATCTCTTCCTTACTGGAGGTTGTGGTGCGAATTTGGCAATTTCTTTCTACGGACACTTCAGCCTGACTTGGGTGCATATTGCTGGCGAATACTCGGTTTAGAACCGAAGCAAAATGCTCCTTCCATCTCTTCAGTTGATCCTCATCCGATATTAGCAACGAACCGTCTAAGCCTTTCACTGGGTGTTGAGTAGAGCTTCGGCCACCTATAAGCTCTTTGGTGATTCTGTAAACGGTTCCCCAGTCGCAGCTCGTGGCCAACGCATTGATGTTATTGCGCTTGTCACTTCTCACGCTACCCTGAACTTCTCTCATCTTCATGCGATATAGGGACTCTAGCTCGATCCTTCCTGCTGTTGGGGAGCTGCTGCAATTCGAGCTCTTAGTTGTTTTCGTTCGTTGATCCTTCTCCAGGTATCCTCGGAAAGCCACGCCCTATAGTTTGCCTGCATCCATGGGAGCAAGGATATGCCTTGCGATCGCTGGCATTGGCAACTGTGTTGGAGGCACAAGTTCCACACTGGGCATGAGTCGAGGCCGATCTAAAACCTCTTGCTGATATTAGGATCACAGCACCCAGTACTTATTGCAACTCTACATTGGGTCTAAACCAACTGGAGGATGCTTCGTGTGATTTTAGTTTTAAACCACAGCCACCATGACGCTCCCACAAGGGGGCCTACCTCAACAAGTCAGGGCCGGACCGAAATCCGGGGGCTCTCCATTGGTACCGTGACTTAAGTCCTGGTATAAACTACCCGTGGTCCTGCCAGCAATACGACTTATGACCGGCAGCTTTTACATGGTCAAATCGTAGTAGCTTTCAGTGGCTTTAAGTTCTGAAAACCACTACGATGAAACCAGTTATTTTTGCTCTGTCGCTGATTTTTATTAGACAACGTCATTGATGGCGAAGCCTGGATAATAGGGCGGGAGCCCGAACCTTGGAAGTCTATAATACTGGATCAATATGACTTGGCGTGTTTTGATCTGGAGATCGCCATATAGCATTGAGGATTCTAAGATGAGGGAAACTTGTTGTAATTTCCACGAAGTTCCGTTCCTTCAGCTTGCAAAGTCTATAACCCTGTGTCCGTTTCTGGATGTTATGTCATGCAGACTGTACATACCCATCAAACTAAAAAAAGGTTTCTTTACCTTTTCCGTTGTAAATTTAGCCGGGCATCAGGTATTTTAAGAGTCCTCACACTGCAAGTACGTCGCCGAACGTCTTTGCTCCTTTTACGTTTTACGTGTGTCGTCAATAGTTGAGTTAATCTGTTTTTGTTTGATTTGCGGCCCGGGTCAACCCCGGACAGATTTATTATTGCGTAATGCAAGCTTATCCTTAAAACTAACAATTTTCACTTAAAACAAAAGATAGAAACTAAAGGGTGGGAGCGGTTAAAAAAAGTTAGGATGTGAGGCATAGGTGGAAATAAGAGTGTTTTTAAGAGAGAGTTTGGTGAGATGGTAGTCGAAGAGAGGCAGAACATCGTTAACTTCACGAAGCATTCTAGACATTGGCTCCAAGTGTCCGTAATTCGTTCGGTGAAGATTGAGCCGGAAAAGTGGCACAGACCTAAGATTGCGTGGGTTGGTATTAAAAGAAATAAGTCGAAGTAAAGAAGGACAATCGATATTCCCAACTAAAATTTGATGAATAAAGAGAATGTCGGCAACTTTTCGACATATAGAAAGGGGTTGTAAATTTATAAGTTTCAGCCGGTCGGTATAAGGTGGTAAGTTTTGGCTAGCTGCGTTGAACAGCTTCTATCCGGAGGATGTGTGTTCTGTAGTAGGGTGACTAAACTTGGCTTGCATATTCAAGAAGAGGCCTAACAAAGGTTATGTAAAGAGATTTGGTAACATAAGGATTGGAAAACTCCTTAGACCAGCGCTTGATGAAGCCAAGGGCAGAGTTGGCTTTCTTTATTATATTATCAATGTGAGAACGGAAATTGAGTTCCTTATCACAGATAACACCTAAATCACGCAATTCATTCACTAAGGAAACAGGCAGATTAAAGATTAGATAGCAGCGAGGTGAAGTAAGGGGCCGCTTACGGGAATACGTTATAGCCTGACACTTATTGACGTTAAGCTCAAGAAAATTCTTCTGACACCAAGTACAAAATCTGTCAAGATCTTCCTGCAGTGGTAGGCTGTCTGAGGAAGAGGATATATATCTAAAGATTTTCATATCGTCTGCGTAAATAGATATGTATGAATTTTTAATGATGCAATCAACATCATTAATGGCCAGAATAAATAGTAAGGGGCCAAGGTGGCTGCCTTGAGGGACACCAGAGGAGGATTTAATTGGGTCAGAAATCATGGACCTAAATAAAACATAGTACTGTCTTTCATTTAAATATGATTGAACCCATGTTATAAAGTTTATTTGGAAACCAAGAGCTTTTAATTTCAGAAGGATTATATCATGTGAAATCCTATCAAAGGCTTTGCTGAAATCGGTGGCAATCCCATCAACTTCATTTCCAGATACCAGTGCACATAAAGTGCTTGATACGAATTCCGTTAAGTTGGTGGTCGTAGATCTACCTTTGAGAAATCCGTGCTGATTTTGGGAAACAATAGGTTTACAATGGAAAAGCATTATGTCATAAATAATGCTCTCGAAAAGCTTAGGTATGCAGGATAGCCTAGCAATTGGTCGATAGTTGGAAATATCATCTTTTCGGCCTTTTTTATGTAGGCGAATAATAAATGACCTTTTCCAGGTCGAGGGAAATAATCCCTGGGTGATAGAAAGCTGAAAGAGAGCTGTAAGAGGTTGGGCTAGGTGCATTTCACATTTCTTTAAAAATATAGAGGAAAGATCATCAGGGCCGGCGGAATAATCATCTTTGAGGTTTATTATTTTATCTTTGACTTGCTCTAAAGTTATAGACACATATTCCAAAGTTGTTTGTGGGCAGCTAATTAAGTAGGAAAAGTAAGAGTCGTCTGGCTCTTGGGAATGGGTGGCGAACGCTTGGCTAAAAAAAGTTATTATTATTATTATTATTATTAGCCCGGGTCTACCCCGGACAACTTTATTTAGCTTATTAACAAGCAAAATCTTAAACCTAGACTTAAAACTAACAAAGATATTCTTAACCTAATATGGGGCGAGGAGAAATGGTGGACGAGGTAAGGGAGTGGCATATTGAGCAGTGCTTTTTTCATTTCGTGTTTGCTGCTACTCGTATTTAGGTCAACGACTTCGGCGTAGTTGTTCGTCATACGCAACATTCTAGATATTGGTTCAAAGTGACCGTAGTTGATACGGTGAGTTCGGATCAGGAAGAGTGGGACAGATCTTAGATTACGGGGATTGGGAGTGAATGCAATATTTTGCGTTATTCTCGAGCACTCGATGTTTCCAGTCAGTAACTGGTGGATAAAAAGTACATCAGCGACTTCACGACGTTTTTTTTAGGGTATGCATGCTAATTAGTTCCAGCCTATTTTCATAGGGGGGGTAATCCATATGGGTCGTCCCAGGGTAGACCACGAAGTGCGAAACGGATAAACCTGCGTTGGACTGCTTCTATTCTTTGAATGTGGGTTAGTTTATAGGGTGACCAAACTTGGCTCCAATATTCGAGAAGAGGCCTTACAAAAGTAATGTACAGGGACTTTGTAACGTAAGGGTTGGAAAATTCTTTCGACCAGCGTTTGATAAAACCAAGTGCAGAGTTAGCTTTATTTATAATGCTGTCAATATGTGAGTCGAAATTCAATTCTCTGTCACAAATTATTCCTAGATCCCGTATTTGGGTAGTGGAAGGAATAGGCTCATCGCAGATGAAGTAGTTTCTTGGAGGGGGAGGTAAACGTTTGCGGGAATAGGTTATCGCTTGGCATTTGATGACATTAAGCTCCAAAAAGTTTTGCTTGCACCATACCGAAAACTTATTTAAGTCATCTTGCTGGCAATGGGAGTCAGAAGGCAATGAAATGACTTTAAATGAGATTTATGTCGTTAATCGTCAGGATAAAGATGATTGGCCCAAGGTGACTACCCTGAGGGACACCAGATGTTGCTTTAATTGGGTCGGATATTGAAGATCTGAAGATGACCCTGTATTCTCGGTCTTCTAAATAGGATTTGGTCCATGCCACAAAATGAGGGGAAAAGCCAAGTTTTTTTAGTTTAAAAATGATAAGTTGGTGAGAAATTTTATCGAAAGCCTTGCTGAAATCAGTGGAAATTGAATCAACTTCATCACCGTCTTCTAAAGCATGAAGCGTCCTAGAGACGAACTCTGTTAGGTTAGTGGTCGTTGATTTACCTTTCATGAAACCGTGCTGATTTGTACAGATAGTTGGCCTACAGTACGGAAGCAGTTGTTGATAGACTATGCTTTCAAAAAGTTTGGGTATGCAAGAGAGTTTTGCTATGGGCCTATAATTATCGACTTCGGCCTTACTTCCTTTTTTATGAATAGGGATGATGTAAGATTCCTTCCATAGGAAAGGGAAAGTACCTGTTGAGACAGACAAGTTAAATAGGGTAGCAAGGGGAGGACCGAGATGGTTAATACACTCTTTTATTACAATAGCCGGAAGGCCATCAGGGCCGGACGAAAAATCATCTTTAAGTTTGGTAATGTTATCAGACACCAAAGATGTTGTTATATTTAGCGAAACGGATGATGTCTCAGGATAGTTTCTCATATAGCTAAAGTGACTAGGACCGGGTTCAGCTGTTTTCTTAGAAAAGGATTTATTAAAATGACAGGCAAAGAAATTTGCAATGGTTTTCGGGTCGGCAGAAGATTCACTGAGAAATTTGAGAGTAGATGGGTAGCCGTCTGACTTTCTTTTGGTATTAACGAACTGGTAGAAGCGTTTAGGGTCTGAGACTAAGTTAAATTGCATGCGGTAGAGGTACTCAAGGTAAAGAGACTCACAAAGTTCAGAAAAACGATTATATACCAATCGATAATTACTGTAGTCGGAATCAGATCGAGTCCTTAAGAATTTATGCCACAACTTGTTTCTGTAATTACGGAGAGAGCGCAACTCCTTGTTGTACCAGGGAGGAGCTGACATGCAGTCCTTTCGGAAGGTATATGGAACCGATTGGGCAAAGCAGGAGAAAATTAACGAATAGAACGTTGATAAGGCAAGATCAATATTAGTCGTCTCAGCAATAAAGTCAAAGTTAATGTTGCTGATGAGATTTTTAAGTTTGTTAAAGTCGGTTCTTCGGAAGTTAAATGAAAATGCATTTTCCGCATCGACACTTGTGTTACCATTTTCATATGAGTATATAATTGACAAGGGGGGATGAAGGCGGTCTAGGGTAGAAAGAAGATGATCACTCCTATAAACGACACAGTTATCTGAATCGGATGTGAAGACAAGGTCGAGTTGTCTGTTCATTGTGTTAGGTATTCTACTAATCTGATATAGACTTGAGTTGGTTAGGCAATCCACCATCAAAATTTCTATTTCTGAGGACGAATTAAGAGAGACGAAATGAGACGAATCGTCGGAAGACCCCCATTTAAGTTGAGGGAGGTTGAAATCCCCTACTAGAATAATACAGTCTTCAGGTTGTGCATTATCAGTCAAAAAATCCACTGCGTGAACTACAGGTCGATAAGACTCAATTGGTTGGGATGGGTGAATGTAACAACAAAGTACGTAAAGACAGCGTTTGGGGAGCGTAATGTTGACACATATTAACTCAAAGTTGTCAGTATGGGGAATATCAACAGGAGTTGCGTAGAAAAAGTTCCGGATTGCTAGTAAAACACCTCGGCCATAGGGATTATCAGCTCTTTCAAATCCATCTTTTCGAAAAACGTTGAAATTTGGAGGAAACAGTTCAAGGTTACTAATGTCCGGAATTAGATTTGTTTCAGTAAGAGCAATTAGGTCATAGGGTAACTTTTGAGAATTGAGATATACGACGGAGATTTTAGAGCGCAAACCTCTTACATTTTGGTAGTAAATGGACAGGCATTGTGGACTGGAGGATACAGGATTTAGTTTGTTAGGAACTGTAATACTCGTAGTTTTTATTTGAACGAGTTCTTTGCAAGTGGGAGAGACGTTTAGAGCTGACATGCAAAGACAGCGTGGAAAGATCATTATGAACTTCATCGGAAGAGATGTCGAAACTCTCATGGTAGCGAACGAAAATTTGCATCAATTCAGCTGGCTTAATAGGAAGACCTTCTCGTTGAATCGAAACCATAATGTTGGTTTTGGTTATGCCATCAATGCAAACGGAGTTGAGTTTGTCGTGCAAGTAGGCAAGGTAGAGCCGAACATTTTCATAAATGCGGCGGTCTCTCAAACGAGATACAACGTAACGACTGTCATCATTCATATCAGAAAATTTTTTTGTGAGTTTGACAGTTGGTGGAAGGAGTGGGTCAAGGTATTTCGGGCAAGAATCGAGGGCAGGCGAACGAGCGGATGAAGAAGGGACATGTTGTTCAAGCACCCCGGAACTAGAATCTTGACTAGTGAGGGTGGTTGGATCAGGGGGATTGGTAGATGAAGATGAGGAAGCGGTGGTTGGGTTTAGTATATGTGAGCTGATAAAATTAGGATATTTGACTGATGGGGCAACGTTAGTTGGAACTTGGGTAGAAGGTGCAGGAGCGAGGTTAAATGAAACTCTGTTTTGAGGCGGCTTTAAAGATTTGGTGAGAGGATTTGGTGTAGCGACTCTGGTGTTCTTTTTGGATGTAGCAAAGGGGGGTAGGAGCGAGGTGAATCTTGGAAAGATTTGGGTCTTAAATGACCAGTTTGAGTTGGGATGTTGATAGGATAGGGCAGAATTGTGGGTGCTATCTATAAGTTGCGAAGAGATTTGCTATAATTTGGGAATCGCCAGAGGACTTATCTAGAAAATTCAGAGATGATGGATAGTTATCCAAATTACTTTTAGTTTTGATGAACTGAAAGAATCGGTTGGGGTCGGAAATGAGTGTGCGGTCCATTTGGTTTAAATAGTTGTCATATAGAGTTTGACAAAGTACAGAGAAATTTATTAGGGCAGACTGGTAGTAAAAGAAATCGATGTCGGAACGCGATATTAAGTAAGTGCGCCAGAGCTTATTTCTCTTATTACGAAGAGATCGCAGCTCTTTATTATACCAGGGTGGTGATGATGAGGGATTCTTTTTGGGTAAAAAAGCTACAGATTGGGAGAGACATTTGAAAATTTCGGTATAAAAGGATGCGAGAGCATCGTTAACCGTGAGGTTGGGATTATCATAAAGAAATTCAAAATTGGCCATACTGAGGAGGTTATTCAGTTTGGCGTAGTTAGCTCTGCGAAAATTAAAATTGTAAGAACACTCATAAGAAACGCGATTAAGACCATTGTCATACGCTAACGTAAGAGAAAGGGGAGGGTGGTAACTGTCCAACTTAGAAAGAAGATGTCTGCTTAAAATGATGCAGTTATCTGTATCAGTGGCGAAGACAAGGTCGAGTTGTCTGCCAAGGTTATTGGTGACACCACTTAATTGATACAGACCAGAGTCAGTGGTGGGATTTGTTGCAGTAAAGTAGAACTGGTCAGTCTGAGTCCATGAAAGCTTTGGTAGATTGAAATCACCTAAAAAAATAACTACGTCGTTGGGATCAGCAGCATTAAAAATGCTGTCGATTGCATCAACATTGCTAGCTGGTAACCTTGAATTGGTTGAGAGGGGCGAATATAGCAGCAGCAAATATATAGGTTGCGCTTGCAAATAGGAATTCTAGTGCATACAAATTCAAAGAATGCAGTGGACGATTTTTTAAAGGGTGTAGACTCAAGATGAGAGTGTATAGCTAGAAGTACCCCACGGCCATATAAATTTTCCTCTTTATCTAGACCGTCGTCACGGTGTAAATCAAAGTCTTGGGAAAATAATTCATTATTCTTAATATTAGGGGTGAGATTGGTTTCTGTGAGTGCAAAAATATCGTAGGGCAGAATCTGCGAATTAAGATACGAGGGCGGGTCAATAAGTCCGTGACTTTTTGAATTTCTGACCTCTTTACTGAAACAGCAACACTGCTCCTGTCAACAGGCATCTGTCAGTTGACTCCTGTCAAAATCTAAACTTGCTGCGTCAGTTAGTTTGTGTTTGACAGCTATTTTTATCAGACTACTCACTAATTTGAGGAGAAAATGGAAAAAAGTGAATTTCGTGTGCTTATTAAGCATTATTTCTTGCGAAAAAAAACCATTACCGAGACCAAGGCTAAGCTTGATAAATACTATGGGTACTCTGCACCATCGATTTCAATGGTAAAAAAGTGGTTTACTGAATTTCGTTGTGGCCGTACAAGCACTGAAGATGCCGAACGTCCTGGACGCCCAGTTGAGGTCTCTACACCCGAAACAATCGAAAAAATTCACGATATGGTGTTGGCCGACCGAAGATTGAAAGTGCGAGAGATTGTGGAAGCCGTAGGGATCTCGCATGGCTCAGTGGTTTCAATTTTGAATGATCACTTGGGCATGAGAAAGCTTTCCGCAAGATGGGTGCCGCGTTTGCTCACAGTCGACCACAAACGCAATCGTGTAACAACTTCACAGGAAGGTTTGGCGTTGTTTAATCGCAATATGGAGGAGTTTTTGCGCCGTTTTGTAACCGTGGACGAAACATGGATCCATTACAACACACCAGAGAACAAACAACAGTCAAAACAGTGGGTTTCTAAGGGTGAATCGGCGCCAAAGAAGGCCAAGGTGGGTTTGTCAGCCAATAAAGTTATGGCGACTGTTTTTTGGGATGCACGCGGGATAATCCACATTGACTACCTTCAAAAGGGAAGAACAATCAATGGGGAATATTATGCCAACTTATTGGACCGATTCAATGACGATTTGAAAAAAAAACGACCTCATTTGGCCAAGAAAAAAGTTCTTTTCCACCAAGACAATGCAAGGGTGCACACATGTGCAGTTGCCATGGCAAAAATCCATGAATTGGGCTATGAATTGCTCCTTCATCCACCCTATTCTCCAGATTTGGCTCCGAGCGGCTACTTCTTGTTCCCAAACCTGAAGAAATGGCTTGGTGGAAAAAGATTTGACTCCAATGATGAAGTCATCTCGCAAACAAAGGCCTATTTTGAGGACCTCGACAAATCATTTTTTTTGGAAGGGATAAAAAAATTGGAGAAGCGTTGGACAAAGTGTATAGAGCTCAAGAGAGACTACGTTGAAAAATAAAATTATTTTTTTATCAAAAAATCTGTGTTTTAATCCAAAAGTCACGGACTTATTGACCTGCCCTCGTATATAGCAGAAATTTTAGTTCGTAATCTTCTTACATTTTGATAATACAGGGACAGATATTTGGGATGCTTCGGCAAAGAATTGAGTGGTGGGTTAGTAGCGATGGTACTCGTAGTTTTTGAAACTAGACTGTGTTCGCTGGAGGTGTAGTATGCGTTTGGAACTCACGTGAGACGCAAAAGAAGAGAGATCATTAGCCACATCATCAGGAGTTATATCTAATTGCTCATGAAAACGTATAAAAAGTTGCCGCAGATCATTGTGATTAGTGGGAAGGCCTTCTTGCAGAATGGAAACCGTTGCATTGGTTTTCGTTATACCGTCTATACAGACAGAATCTGGCTTATCATGTAGATATGAGAGATATAAACGAACATTATTGTATAGTCTGCGGTCTCGTAGTCGAGAGAGAACATACCGGCCATCTTCCCCTGAATGGATAAGGTGCTTGGTTAACTTTGCCTTTGGAGGAAGTATGGGGTCTAAAAAAGAAGGTGGTGTGGCATTAGGGTTGGAGTCTGATGGGGAGGAATTTAAAGTATGGGAGCGAATAAAGTTAGGGTATGCGTTTTTGTTTGAGTGGAATGAGGAGATGTTGTTGGGTTTTTTAAATGATTGAGAGGAGGATCAAGATTAAAAGATACACGTTTGGGAATTGGGTTAGACGGTGTGGAAGAACGTTTTGTGTATACGCGATTAGCAGTATGAAGTGAAGAAGGAGTGAAGAAAGGGAATGTCCCAACTTGTCATATTTTAATGGGATGCTTACCTTGAGGGTGTTGGTGGAGATCTTACGGCAGTTGATGACATCAATTTTAAATTTAGATTTGAAGAGACTAGTTAGCTTGGCTCGATCGAGATGTGTACCTCTTATTAAAAACGCAACCAATTCGGCTTTGTTGGAATTGTTCAACTTTTTGATTCTCTTGTTCCAGTCCGAAAGTGTCCATAAGGTGCCGAATTGTGAGATTGTGGGTTCAGGAGTTGGTGTAGCAGCATCAATTTCCGGAGAGGGTCGTGGTGGAGGAGAAGATGACCCAGGTGTTATTGGTGGTTCCATAATTGCAGATGCAGATGCAGTCGGTAGAGCCTGGGATTGCACCGGTATATCGTCGATTTTACTAGAAGTTATCCGGATGTGATCAGCAATTTCGTTTAACAGCGCGCGTGATTGGGTTATCTCGTTGCTTAAATCACTCATTTGGCACATGATGTTTATGAGCAACTGATCATTATTTTGCGGAGAGGGAGCGCTACTTCGGGACGTACTTTGGAGATGAAAATCGAGGGAAGACCGTAGAGAACTTAAAGAGTCTGTTATTGTGGGGACGTACGATTTGATTATGGATTTAACACTGTGGGATATACAATTTTTTAAATCTTCACTAATTTCGTGTTTATCGTTTCGTTTAATTAAATCACTCATTCACATAGAATTGTGCGGCCTAAGGCGCTCAAGGCAGTACGTACACCCAAACATTTTTATGACTTCTGAGGCGCTTATTACAGTCGATCAGGTCAAAAAGATAAGTACGCACTCCTTGCCATAAGCTTTTGTTGACGGTTACAGTTAAAGAGGTGGTAATACCGAACTTGGTTTCTCAGCCCAAAGTGGAGGTTCACTAAGATGAGCAAAAGCAGTTCTGGCTGTTCAACTCTGAGGGTTTGGGCAAGTTTAATAGTCGTTCGTCGTAAGTTCGTAAGACTTAAGCTTTCCACTAGATACGGTAAGGACGTTGTGATGCGACTACCCTGTATCTATTCACGAGTATGCTTAGTAATAAATAATAAGGCGATAACGCTTAGTTTAAATTTAAATAAAAGGCGCAATGTCCACTAATTTTACAATTGAATTACAGTTCTCCATCTACGCACAACATGTCGCCAGCTGTTAAAACAATGTTCCTTCAGTTTATGCCCAAACTGATGATGATGCGAAGGACCCAGTACACCTTACCAGACTATGATGACTCGATTCCAAGCAACGGCTACACTAATGAGATAGATGTGAGGTAAGATCTATTCCTCCAACTGTGAGATTATTTTAGAAAATGTCTAATTTACTTGTTTCTATCACAAAGAGACAGCATTAGTGACTTTCCCAGTGAATTTAAGGACAACCACGATGCCGCTTACGATACCATGGGATCTGGCCTTCCACACTCGATTGGTGAATATTTTATGAATTTTATGAATATCTCATACATTCTGTTATCCTTCAGATTCAGACAACGTCATCCCAAGGAACATGACGCCAGAAGTTCTTCAGGCACTACGCGCGGTTAGATTTATTGCACAGCACATTAAGGATGCCGACAAGGATAATGAGGTTATTTTCGATTACATTTCATCCAAATGAAAAACTAATCTCTGAGTATTCAATGTTGTTTAGGTCGTTGAAGACTGGAAATTCGTGTCTATGGTTCTAGATCGTTTCTTCCTATGGCTCTTTACTTTGTCGTGCATTTTTGGGACATTTGCCATCATATTCCAGTCACCATCTCTGTATGACACGCGTTTACCTGTCGATCAGATGTTGAGTGAGATTCCTTTAAGAAAAAACAACTTCATGTTGCCGCCGGATATCACCCGACAAATCGTAAACTGAATTTGTGAGAGTATTAGAACGCGAGTTTGTGCCAGATAACGCTCTGGTTATTCAGGTAAATTCTAAGAAGTTTCGTTGTTCAAAATAATAACGTTTTACATTTTCCAGTTTAAGAAAAGCGAACCAAGACCCAACTCCTACTGGACATTACTTTAAAATTGACGAACGTTATAAACCCTCACGTAGATTAGTCTCCAAAATCGAGTATCGGAATCAAAAGTCCATATAAATTTAAAAAAGAATAAATTCCAACTCAATTAGTCTGTAAAGTTGTTTATGTCTTAAAATGTGGCTTACAATCGAGACTTACCGTGTTTTTATCAGATTCCATGTCATACAAGACAGCATTCGTCCTCCAGAGTTCTGCAAGAGGTGACTAAGACTGGGATCCTTACAAAGCTCCTCCAGATCGGTATAGTGACGATGAAGAAAACGAGTACGCGATTTATTGTACGTTGCACATTGAGGAACAGATCTTCGGAATCATGCCAACCATTGACTTGATTAGGTCGAAAGTTCTTTCAGAAGTCTTCCTCTTGGAAAGCAAACGTTTTGCGGAAAAGTGTGTCTATAATCAGAACAGCTTACATCTTATGTAGCTTGCCTCAAGAAATAAGCATCCCTGGTTGAGGCGATAGTTCCGGATTCAAGGACGGTTGGGGTTCCTTGTCAACTTTTACTGGGTTGCCCTGCTGCGCACTCTTCTATCAAAGTCATCAGAGTTTGTAAGTAGTTGCATAGACCTTGGAAAACTATGCCTCTAGCGTTGACTTGTAAGCTTCGTAAAATTGTTTCAAATACAACTTTATGAACGTTAGATGATTGCGTATGATCTCTCATATCACCTGCTGTTTTAAATAGCTGGGCAAGTGGGCCGCCCACTATGATGCCTTACTGTGTTCAAATTTAGATATTGGTATCTAAACATCATTTTGGTCAGACAGATGAATATCTTTGTTTCATCGACAAGTTGACAGACAAGAAAGTTTCTAACGGGACTTTCATTTAACGCTACCTATCTTTAAATTTTTGATTTGTTTGCCATTATTCATGGAATACCATATACGAGTAACATCGTTCCAATATCCGCGCGGCTTCTCTGGGTGGCGTGCATCCGAAATGTCCAATTTTTCATGACTCTGGCGCATAAATCAGGCTGAATTTAACCGATGGCATGGGTTATGTTGGCTTTGAGGGCCACTGCGGTTTGTGGCTTATTCGCATAGACCTGCGCTTTCAGAAAACTCCACAAGAAAAAGTCCAGCAGGGTCAAATTGCACGATCTCAGTGGACAGTTCACATCACCTTCACGTGAGATGACCATGCCCTCGAATCGCTCATGCAAAATTTCCAATGTGGCGTGAGCTGTGTGGCAAGCAGCGCCGGTCTGTTGAAACCACATCTCGTTGCTGTCCATATCATTCAATTCAGGCCAAAAGAAGTTGGCAATCACTGACCTATAATGCTCGCAGTTAACGGTGATGGCTTGGCCAGCGTCATTCTCAAAGAAATATGGACCGATGACGCCGCCAGCCTAAAATCCACACCAATCAGTGACTTTTCGGAATGCATTGGATGCTCTTGGATCTCATGTGGATTGGTATCGTCCCAAATTCGACCATTTTGTTTGTTGACGTAACCCATCCATCTAGAAATGGGTCTCATCGCTGAAGATGATTTTTCGATGAAAATTAGGGTCAGTTTCCAACTGCTCCAGGCCCATTCAGCGAACACTCGTCGTTGTCTATGGTCGTTTACTTTTCGCTCTTCGGTCTGTTGAATTTTGTACGGGTGTAGGCATAAAGTCACGACGCAAGATTCGCCAAGTTGTGGTCTGCGTTCTTGTGAGCGACGATGATTTCGGCAGATCTTGCGTTTCGTCGAGGTACGGGTGTTGGTTTATCGTTTACTGAACCAGTGAACTCAAATTTATCCACCACAATGCGAATAGTCCTCTCGGTAGGACGATTATGGCGACCGTAAAATGGCCGAAGCGCGCGGAACGTTGCCCGAACAGAACACCCTTTTTGACAAAACAATTTTTTCATTTTAACGTGTTGTTGAACGCAATGTCCGTCCATGGTGATTTGGCAAAACAGACTGAATAAATGACAGCCAATTTGGCAGATGTAGCTTCAACAATATGGCCGCTATCAACTGTCAAATTTCGGAAGTCCCTATTGGAAGACCCTGTACATTGGAATGGACTGGGTATAAGAAGGATGAAAAACTGGATTGCTGCGATTGCTGCTAAAAAGACAAGCCGCGGCTGTTTGGATGCGGATCTATTATTAAGAAGTATATTTAGGCAAGAAGGTTAGAGTTCCAGGCATGACAAGCTGCATCAATCTGTAATCACCAACATCAGACTAATGTTGTCGCAAGCCCCAACAGAAGAGGAAGACCATGATGCCTGTTTTTATGAGCTCCTCGACAAGATACATGCTCAATGAAATTAGCTCAAACCTAGGAAGGGAGCATAGTCAATAAATAAACTCTACACGGTTTCAGGCTTATGGACTTCCCTTCGGACTGAAATGTCATCGTAGTAAGAACGCGGTCCTCACATCTCGACATTCGTAAGGCCACCTGGGCAATGCTGATCAATCTCCCACCAAACAAATTGATCACATTGCGATTGGTATAAGACAGAACACAGAAACGAAAATTGTGTAAGGAAGTTTGATGTCGAAAGCCCTCAACTGCAAGAGATCTCTGGGGCTTTTAATGATCAAGTGCCCCTTAACCTTAACACGCTGCCAACATCTTCTCTTGAAATCTAGTGGCAAGGCTACCAACAAGTCTTCAGTGATGACGCCTTTGATGTGCTAGACTTGACGATGAATGCCTGCGGGTGAATTCTAAGAACAGAAAGCATGAAGCATGAAGCCTCGGTGCAAAGCTAGTTAGCTCTACGAAGAAAAACGGAAGGGTAGGCATCGGCTCCTTAGAGAAAAAAAATCATGCGGGAGAAAGTGTAACTCCAATAACAGCGATTGGAAGTTTTACCAAAAGTTAAAAGGAAGGAGTCAAGACAACAAGTTGCGAACAGGAATCTGGAGAAAAGAGCAAGGATTCTACTTAGCAAACATACTAGTCACAGTCGGTACTGCGGATATGGAAAAATGAATTCTGTAGACTGTTAAACGGCAGTGACGACCAGCATTCCGCTATCGAAGCTGAAGACGATGGCTAAGTATTCCGTAAATCTATTCAACCGACCTTGTCAAAGTGAGGATAGCTATACCCACACTTAAGATTTGATGGCCTAGCTGCCGAGCTGTTTAAGATGGCAGGAGATAGTTTTATTAAAAACTTGCACGAAAGGATCTCTAAAATATGGTCGCACAAAACTATGCCAGACGAATGGATCTCTATCTTCTCTTCCAATCGCACAATCCTTCAGAAGTCTGTGCAATACGAGGGCGGGTCAATAAGTCCGTGACTTTTTGAATTTCTGACCTCTTTACTGAAACAGCAACACTGCTCCTGTCAACAGGCATCTGTCAGTTGACTCCTGTCAAAATCTAAACTTGCTGCGTCAGTTAGTTTGTGTTTGACAGCTATTTTTATCAGACTACTCACTAATTTGAGGAGAAAATGGAAAAAAGTGAATTTCGTGTGCTTATTAAGCATTATTTCTTGCGAAAAAAAACCATTACCGAGACCAAGGCTAAGCTTGATAAATACTATGGGGACTCTGCACCATCGATTTCAATGGTAAAAGTGGTTTCGTTGTGGCCGTACAAGCACTGAAGATGCCGAATGTCCTGGACGCCCAGTTGAGGTCTCTACACCCGAAACAATCGAAAAAATTCACGATATGGTGTTGGCCGACCGAAGATTGAAAGTGCGAGAGATTGTGGAAGCCGTAGGGATCTCGCATGGCTCAGTGGTTTCAATTTTGAATGATCACTTGGGCATGAGAAAGCTTTCCGCAAGATGGGTGCCGCGTTTGCTCACAGTCGACCACAAACGCAATCGTGTAACAACTTCACAGGAAGGTTTGGCGTTGTTTAATCGCAATATGGAGGAGTTTTTGCGCCGTTTTGTAACCGTGGAAGAAACATGGATCCATCACAACACACCAGAGAACAAACAACAGTCAAAACAGTGGGTTTCTAAGGGTGAATCGGCGCCAAAGAAGGCCAAGGTGGGTTTGTCAGCCAATAAAGTTATGGCGACTGTTTTTTGGGATGCACGCGGGATAATCCACATTGACTACCTTCAAAAGGGAAGAACAATCAATGGGGAATATTATGCCAACTTATTGGACCGATTCAATGACGATTTGAAAAAAAAAAACGACCTCATTTGGCCAAGAAAAAAGTTCTTTTCCACCAAGCCAATGCAAGGGTGCACACATGTGCAGTTGCCATGGCAAAAATCCATGAATTGGGCTATGAATTGCTCCCTCATCCACCCTATTCTCCAGATTTGGCTCCGAGCGACTACTTCTTGTTCCCAAACCTGAAGAAATGGCTTGGTGGAAAAAGATTAGACTCCAATGATGAAGTCATCTCGCAAACAAAGGCCTATTTTGAGGACCTCGACAAATCATTTTTTTTGGAAGGGATAAAAAAAATTGGAGAAGCGTTGCACAAAGTGTATAGAGCTCAAGGGAGACTACGTTGAAAAATAAAATTATTTTTTTATCAAAAAATCTGTGTTTTAATCCAAAAGTCAGTAGATTACAGCCAGCTGCTAATGAGGCATTCGGGAGCAGAAGATTTCACTAAGAGCTGTACGTGATAAGTCATCGGCTTAAGTGTCCTTGATATGTAGAGCATTATAGCTCGGAAATACTTCGAATCCATTACCGAAGGATCGCGCAGCTACAGTACAGTTCTACTTCGAACTGAAAATATTTCGAAGCAATTGACTCAAGCAAGTTTGTAGGAACACTTTTTATATAAGTCGAGTCAGTAATGTAAAGAATTTGGAGGCGAAAACAGGTCAACAGCAAAAAATTAAACAAAACCCGTCCTCTAGAACCTTTAAACTCCCAATTACACTTCAACTGACATTACCATGTCTTGTAAAAATTTCATTCCAACCTCCTATCTAATTGGCTGTAATTACAGCCAACGAGTCTCTGCATATGTGGCGATGTAGATTCGTTGATCTGTAGATCTGTAGATCCGTAGACCATGCGACTCTAAGACCATTGGACCGTGGTCTGATTCCATCACATTCGAATACCAAAATCACTGTACTTTCTCTAAATAGATAAAAATCACCAAAGCCGGTGATAGCCCATCATTATTCGCTCACTGTAAGAATGTTCTCGGGCATATGCTGCGCTTGGTCTCCTGGTTGTTGTCGTTCCGTTGCTTGAATGAAGCAGGGATAGCAACTTCGACAACAACAACGACACCGCGCCACCACCGACACACTATTTATGAGGAAGTGAAACAAGAAGTGCAGTGCCATTTCGCTGATGCATGATGATGACACATCGGAGGAACGTTAATATCGTGCTGCTAAATGATGTAAGCGTAGCAGTACATCCATTTCCGAAGAAACCGCCAAACTACTGCCGCTTCTCTACTGCTGCTGCTGCTGACGCTGTGGCTGCTGCTATCCTATTGCCACTACACTCGTGCTAGCTACAACTTCTAAAGGCGGAAGCCCGTATCTCTTCTTTTGGAGTTTGGTTCGTTTTCTATTAGATACGTCTCTGGATGAAAGTAACATATAATATAAGTTATGCACCACAAACGAAAAGGAAAAGAACAACGAACGACAGATCGGGATAAAGTGTACCCCCGATTACGACGGAGAACCCTTCTTACTTCTGGCTGCATCACTGTTAGAGAATATCTAAGGAAATACAATTGGCATTGGGTTCTTTGGCGAACGTTAATTGTGGCAAAAATATTTTTCGGGATGCATTGGACGCTCTTGGATTTCATATGGATTGGTATTGTCCCAAATTCGACAACTTTGTTTGTTCATTCAGCCCCTGGGTCAGTTGAATTTTGTACGGGTGCAGGCTCAAGTCACGACGCAAAATTCACCAAGTCGTGGTCTGCTCAAGGCCGAGTTGATGTGAGCGACACGAAGTCGACTGCATCGGATTCTCCTGCATACTCTCACGGACAGTGGCAATATTTTCGGTCGACAATCTTGCGTTTCGTCGACGTACGGGTGTTGGTTTATCGTTTACTGAATCGTTGTTGAACGCTAATTTGACAGATGTAGATTCAACAATGTGGCCGCTATCAACTGTCAAAGTTCGGAAGTCCCTATTGGAATAAGCAGTCAAAAATAAGCAGCAGAGACATTCTGCGGGCTGGAAAAAGGTACCCTTCAGAGGATGCTGTTGGAGCTCTCCTAAGTTTTAATAGTTCCGCTAACGGCATTGGAGCAAAATCCTTTGGAACAGATAATGACCAACAAAAACGACAGCAGCGGACAATGGTACAGAAAACTGCAATGGTGCAGAGAACCCGTAAGATGCAGAGAACGATGAGGACGAGGAAACTCAAAAAAGCTCAGGAAACATTTCCTCCGCAATTCAGCTTCTTAGCTAACAAGTGGAATACCAAGTTCTTTTTTCCAACCTCATGGAAACTAGCATACAGGACACCACGAATATTTTGCAGGAGGCAACAAAATGTTTGCAAGACTCTGCGGTCCATGTCAAAAGAGTGTATCGCTCAGTTGGAAATGTTTGTGAAATAGAACAAAAAAAAGTTCAAATTAGAAATCAAGGCGCAAATACTTGAACTTGAAATCTCCAAAACCAGCTCAACGCTGGAATGATACGTAATATACTAGGTGGCGCAAAAGTCATCATCCTATCCGAAGGAGCTATAATTTTTAGCAATTGGCGGCAAATGTCGTACTTTGACATTTATAAAGTAAACAGATACAAAATACACGTCAACAAGACATTAATCGCTATACGTTTTTTTGCGGAATAATTCGTTGGTGGTGTTGGAGCAGTGTGAATCTTGGCGCAGATTTCCCGGTCGTCCGACACCAATTCGGCAAGCACTACGACGTTTAGCCGCTCACCTAGAAGAGTGTGGGACAACACCAGGTGCTGGCACGTCTGGTCGGCCCCGGAGCAGCCGTTCTGCTGAGAATATAGTATCGCAGCTGTTGGTTGAAGATGTCGCAGAAGACCCCGGAGTATCGACCAGACGACGCCCGTGCCACGCAATTGGCCATCAATCGGGGGTCTTTACAGAGAATTTTGGTGAAAGGCTGTAAGATGTTCCCTTACAAAGTGCAGACAATGTCGTCAGCTGTTAGCGGTTGACCGCCAAGAGCGTGTAGGTTACACGCTCAAGCTATCCTGAATCTCGACCACGAGGGAGACAACTTTTCTTCGAAAATCATCATGAGCGGCGAGACCCATTTCCATCTCTGTGGATATGTGAATAAGCAAAATTATCGCTTCTGGGGCATCGAAAATCCGCGTATAACCTACATAGAGCCATTATACCCGCTCAAAGTTGCTGCATGGTGTGCTGTTTACGCTGGCGGCGTCATCGGGCCTTAGTTTTTCGAAAATGCCGCGGCAAACGACTACTGTGGATGGCGAGCGCCAGAGAGCCACGCTTAATGACTTTCTCCTTTTTCACTTGGATGAATTGGGACTAGAGAACATGTGGTTCCAACAAGATGCAGCAACGGCGCATACTGCACGAGCCACAACCGACATTCTGAGCGCTGCATTTCCGGGTAGCTTAATCTCTCGTTTTGGCGATTTGCACTAGCCGGCAAGTTCGCCTGATTTAACCGTTCCAGACTTCTTTTTGTGAGGTTTTTTGAAGTCACGAGTCTATGTCAACAAGCCTCAGACTCTTGAAGCCCTCAAAGAGAATATCCGTCAAGAATGTGAGGACGTTACGTTGAATTTTCCGCTCCGACGGATACCTCGGTAGGGCACTTTATCTCCATGGAGGACAGATGTTATGTTTATTGATGTTGACAAAATGAAATGAAATAGATGTGCGTTCCTATCAGTGACCTTATTAAGCTTCATACAGTCGATTCAAAGGTTATCCCACTCGTTTTTGTCTTGATAAAAATTATAGGGAACTACTAGACTTCTTAATAACCCCCGTCCATCATGTGTACCTGCATCGCAGGCGAATCAGGATAGTACCTCTGCTTGATAGGCTCTGCCGATGTACCTAATGGCGTTGCTTTGAGAGTATCATATCCAACTCTGCCTTTTCCTTATTGATTATAGTGAGTCCACCTTGTCCTGACTTGAAAACCTATGCGGTATCGTTTGAGTTCTTCAATTGCAACATTTAAGGCACTATCCTTAGTTCGTCTCATTATTGTACTTTGCTAGTGGCATCGATGGTCGAACCAATGAGTTGCCTACGGCCATTGAATACCTGCTTGGATTTTCATTTCTGGCATTATGCCTTTAATTCCAACCGTGATGCTGCCTGTTTTAAGGCTTCCTTGCGGCACTTCTTGCGAAGCCATCCTTGGCTCCTATTCCGAAAACTATGTATGACCAACTCTTTTTTTTATTTCTGGCAAGAGATTCAAGGTGTGTTCAATGTGGACGTCGGGATGAAAATCGATGTGCCAAGACAGCCCTTCCTACTTCATATTTTTCCTGGTATTCATTTCGTTGTATCATTCGTAAGGTCTACCGGATACTTAAAATAAGCTAAGAAATTGTGCCGGAAACCAGACATCCGATTGCATCAGCATCAATTTATTCAAAACAACCCCGGTAGCACAATTTGATTTGCAGCTGAGCTGTTGAGAAGTGAGAAAATCAACTTCAAAATGCATTCGAAAGTTTGTTGAGATAGGAAATGACTTATTTTATTTTGATTTTTAAAATTTGTTATGAATACAAATTCAGGTAGGGTGTCATCTTTCGAGTTCTCCTTTAGTCATTAATTTTTAAATAGGTTCGAGTGCATTTTCCTAATTTTTTGAATGGGACTGTCTACACCGGACGAAGAATAAAATTCAATTAATTCGTGTCGTTTACCGTGCAAACTCTCCACATGTGATGGCTTAATATGCCACACAGTAATGATATCGAGTATAATACACGGACAATTGCATCATTGGCCGCTTATTTTGCTGTTAAGAAGGGCGAGAAAGGGTCACTGTAATGAAGATCCATCATCTCGGTAAGAAGGTCAAACTTCACACCATATCCCGCAGTCGTGTGGCCACTTTCTCGGAATTTGTTTAGTTAAAAGGCCTTCTTTGCCTGAAATCAGTAAAAGTTTCAGTTGGCCAATGTGCCATGACCATTGGCTTATGCCAGCATTAGGAAGTCAATCTGTTCCAAAACGGCATACAACGTTTCAAAACGGGGGCCGATACCTTGTTGGTGACATTTTGCCCTCATATACGTACTACCATCGGGTTTTAGACCGTCAAGGCTCTCTTCAACACATATGTAGTTCAAAGAGACTCAAAATACCAAACCAAGCCAATAAGAGTGTAAGTTCATAAGATCTGTGATTAGCATCTTATATGGATTTGAGTTTTCTAAGATGTTCTGTTACGTACGTTTATTGCTAAACGAAGAGGTACCATCTTGATCAAAAAGTTCCCGCACCACATCACCGTGTGGCCCTCCCATTGTTCCGATTTGAGTTCTGTTTTTTTTTATCAAGTTGGTAAATCTGTTGTTGACATTCTCTCTAAATCTTAGCGTCATAGCTTGACATTTGCAAAAGTTACGTAGCCAAGAGTACATCTATCACTGTGGGTGTTGACCATTTTTTACAATTTTAGAAATGGATTTAAATTTGCAGCAACGAACTTGTACGAGTATTAAATTTTGCGTAGAAAACGGATTTAATGGTGCGCGAACGTTGGAAATATTGGAAAAGTGTTTGGGCGACGATTCTCTAAAGAAAACGGTCGTTTACCAGTGACACCAGCGGTTCAAAAGTAGTCATGAGTCAATCGAAGATGATGAACGCAGTGGCAGACCATCGATATCGAAAACCGACGAAAACATTCATGAAGTACGAATAAAAGAAATGTTGGTCAATAACCGCAAATTAACCATCAGAGAGATAGCGGAGGACTTGAACATTGCCTATGGATCCGCCCAAGATATTTTGGTTAATGATTTGGATTTCCGTCGTGTAGCAGCAAAGTTGACGTCGCAAAAGAGATGATTTGCGAGGCTGAATCCGATCCCACATTCATTAAAAGTATCATTACTGGAGACGAGACGAGACGACACGTAATCCAGACATCAGGCAAGTGGATGGCGTTCACGAAATGAGCCGAGACCAAAAAAACCACGTCGTTTCTTCTTTTAAAAAAGAAGGCAATGTTCACGGTTTTCATAGATTACAAAAGTGTAGTGCATCATGAATTTTTGCCAGAAGGCCAGACAGTAAACAAAGAGTATTATTTGGGCATTATGAGACGTTTGCGTGAAGCAATTCGCCGAAAGAGACCAGAATTGTGGGCAGAAAACTCGTGGATTTTTTACCATGATAACGCACCGTTGCACAGTGGCATCATTTTTCGTAATTTTTTGACGACAAATGCAAAAAATACCATCCAACAGACACCGAATTCACCTGATTTGGCTCCCTGTGACTTCTTTCTGTTCAATCGAGTTACAAAAGCACTACGGGGAACGCGTTTCAGCAGCCGAAAGGAAGTAATGGGAAAATCGCAGGAAGCACTGATGGACATACCGAAAACCGAATATAAAAAATGTTTCGAGGATTGGATCAAGCGCTGGCATAAGTGTGTTGCTGTCGATGGCGATTACTTTAAATTGGAAAATATAGATTTAGGTGAATAAAATTGTATTTGCAATTTTCTGAATACACCTGATCAAGGTGGTACAGTGAGGAAATTTAACGTTGAACGGCCATAACAAACCGGCAATGTCTTTGCCGATCGCGTCATCAAAAACGCAGCAACTGATGTGCCCAACCACTTCCACCAACTCAATGTTTTTACGAAGAATTCAGGCAAGCGCACGTAGGGAAACAACTGGTCTACGAAGCGGCACTACCTAAAAAAAACAGGAGCTGGTTGGACCTCTACGAGCAAAAGAGGAAGGAAAAACATCAGCTTCTCCGGAAGAATAGGAAAAAGCATGAGAAGTACGTGATCGAGGAAATAGAGAGGTGCTACTCCAGAAACCATGTTCGGAAGGCTTACCAAAAAGTAAAATCGTGTCGAACAGAGGCCTGTACTAGTAGGGCCATATTCAGTACTGAGGATACGGAAAAACCACTTCTGCAGACTGTTAAACTGCGAGGGCAACTCGCACGGTTTTGAATCCCATCTAACAAGTGCAGAGATGTTTTGGGCGCACCCGGCCAGATGTGGGCATTGTACTCCAATTTCGGACGGATAAACGCCTTATATATTGAGGCCAGACCAGAGGGGATGAAATATTTCTTACATCGCTTGAGGAAACCTAGACATTTCGCAGAATTTTTGACGACACCGAATATGTGGTCATTCAAACGTTAGTTGTCGTTGACACACATAGCGAGAATGGAAAGTTTATCAGTTTCGACGGTGCAAGTGCCACCTATGGACAATGGCTGGGTGTTTAAATTTCGCTTTGACGACAGCAGACAGCATTGTGTTTCAGAAGTATTAAATTCTACTATGTTTGTAGTTCCTCAATTAGTTATGCTGTTAATATCGGAATTTAATGAGCTTAACATACGCTGCCGTTCCCGTTCTACAGCCGAAGAGCAGGAGCGTGAGTCCCGGAACGAATATGAAATGCACAGCGTACTATCATCAGCAAAGAAATATCTTGGATTAGAAGTAGCAGACGAGAGATCGATGATGCAAATTAAAAAGAGTGTCAGAACGGAGCCCTGGGGCACACCAGCATTTATTTTGTGAATATCGGACTTGAAACCGTCCAAGACAACTTGAATTGAACGTTCCGAAAAGTAGTTTCTATTCCATTGAGGAAGAGAGTCGTCGATCCCAAAAGCACGAATTTTCGACAAAAGAGCCTGATGCCAAACTCTGTCAAATGCCTTAGAAATATCAAGTGCAACTATCTTGCTTCCACAAGATTGATGTACGTTTTGGTTCCACTTTTCGGTGAGACATTCCATCAGTTCACCAGTGGTCCTGTTGCTGCGTAAACCGTACTACCAATCTTTAAGAAGTTTCTATGTTTCGAGATACGAGTATTTCGTGAGCTGACGGTTTATCAGCGTTTCCATGAAGGGATGTAAGTGCAATGGGTCTGTGCGAAGGACGGGCTGGACAACTACTGTTTTCCATCTGCTCGGAAAGAGTCCTAAAGAGTAGGTTTGATGAAAAAGCTTACGCAGTGGTTTTGCCAGCTAGGAAGAATACTTCTTCAGAAGAAGAACTCTTGCTACTACACGAGTGCGAAAGTGGATTCGTCCCATTGAAGATTCGTCGCACTAAAGTGTAGGCGGGGACAAAACACAATCTAGAAGTGTTGGGCTGGCCGCAAAGTATACAACAAGCAGATTGACCTTGTCCAAAGAACTGACAGCTGGAATGGTATCATAAGTGAGCGTTGAGATGGAGGATGAGGAAGAATTTCTAATGTTTTTGACGAACGACCAAAAAGTTTTACTGCCTTCGGAACATTGCAGTATTTTTTGCCTCAATTTTTGGTCGTATTGGAATTTTACACGTTTAAGACAGACGTTGTCCCGCCTCATTGAAACTTCTTTCGGATTTCCTCTGTTGGGCTGGTCTTGAAGGACCGAAAAAACATTTCTCTAACCCTGACAGCGTCTTTACAACTCGAGTCATATCATGCCTTTTCTTTTGGTGTGATACGGGATAAATGATCTCAAATCAAGGAGAATCGTGTCAGTGATCATATCAACAGCGGCATCCACGTCGTTATCGAGGAATCATAACGACGAGTTAAAGTTCCTAAAGAAGGTGTTAAGTCCGCTTCAATTGGCTTTCTCGTATTGCCCCACGGTTCTTTTAGGAATCTTTTCTCTAAGTGTGTGGTCGGTGTACGAGAAATTAGCGGATATGACACAATGGTCCGACGAGCCTAGAGCGGAGAGCACATAAACGGAGTACTTATCAAAGTAAGAAATTAGAAACAAGTACAGGGTGTTGGCGGTATGGCGTGGGCTCATTTACAAGCTGGGTTAAGTTTTTTTCCGCAGCGAAGGTCTCAACACCCCGTCCTTCGGATGTTGTCTGTCTAAAATGTCGAAGCCACCCAGAATTGTGGACTTATATTGAAATCGCCCGTAATAACGATTTCAGTATGAGGATGCAGGGAATAGAGTTAGACAGCGCATCAAACTCGTTCAAAGTTTGAATTGCTATCCAGTTTGGGGCTTCTGTAAATAAAGCTGTGGTGGATAATTTTTTTGCAAAGATGAAATTTTAACAACAGGAAATTGACTGCAGGGACTACATTATGGTGGAGGTTGGTAAGCTATAATACAACACTACGCACGTAAATGGCGAGACCGCGGTGAGAGCAGAATAATTGCATTATTTCGTAGCCAGGTAGCTTCAGATCAGAGTAATCTGAGTCTGTGTTTCACTAAGTAAGAAAATAGCTGGTCTATATTTACAGACGTGGACGTACGCAGAAAAGTGCTTACTTTTTAGCTCGCGTAAATTGGCAATATCCACTCTAAATTCCCGAGCAATTATAAAGAAAGACAAACACAAAAAACACAAACACCGACGTTACTAGGCACAGCTGTGAAGTAAAAATTCAGAGTTGGTTTACTAAATCAAATTGTTGCCCTTACAACAATAGGAACCAGCACACCAACAAAATTGAAACCTACAGCCCGCTATCCATGCATCGGTTGTCACATATACTCAGTCACAGCACGCGTTGTATGGCAATATAATACAGCAACGGCAGTGACCAAGTGCAAACGACAGTAAGACCAGGGGCAGAAAGGTTGGGATACCCGCGCATTGTTTTTTTGTTCTTTTTTTTCTCCACGCGGGGAGCGAATTTTACAAGTGCACTTGTGTGTGTTCACTTGTCGATGGTCAGCTCGGCACTCGTATTTCAGTCTTTTGTTTCCTCTGTCGCTTTAATATCCAAGGACCGAAAAAATTGTTTTCTCATTTTGACAACCGTTTTTTGGTTATACTCATAAATCATGATACTCATCATCCGACAGGAGATAAGGGATGTTAATTCAAATGGAAGTCAGTAGTAGAATTTAGTTAAATTCCTACCAATTATGGGAAACCTATCTGCAGATACTAGTCCTGCCATCTCATCCCTAAGCTGTAGGTTTAATTGTACAATAGCAATTACGTAAGACGCCGAAAAACCGTTGTTTTCGCCCTCAAATTAAAATCGAATACGAATTCGGTTATAAGAACCTTTTTTGGTGTCAACTAAATAATTCTCGTCCAAAGGATTGGGGGTAAGTGCTGATCGGTTAAGTTCCACATCACTGCAATTCCTTTTCATTTATATTTATGCTGCAAAGATTTGATTCACTGTTTTGCATAATAGAATTTTTTTTTTTTTTTTTGTAATTAAAATGAAGAAAATAGAAAATAATAAATCTTGTTGTGAACTCATTTAAAGACAGGACAGACACAAAATAGGGCCCATCTCTGAAAACATCTCCATCTCGATGTTCATACAATGGACACAATTGTAGCTAAGCCTAAGAGATTCATTCAGAAAATAAATATCTATCTTGTTTTCTTCTCATTTTTCTACTTCATCTTTTCGTTTTTTGTTTAATGAAAATCCTGCTTATCTGCTTAGTTCAATCGGAGAGGTGTATGATATAACCCTTTAAGCATCAGCATAATGGTGAGTATAATTCTTGTGTCACTTTTGCTTAAAGCATCAACATCCGTGTCCCATTCCAAAGAGGAGTATGTACTTGTACATTGCTCAGGGAATACCACCATAAGCCGAAAGTGTTTAGCTGTATTTAGTGGCACATTCATTGGGATTTCATTTCCCTAAACAAAAATCCTTTTTTAAATTTTCTTTCAGCTAAATCTTTGAATTTTGTCCCTATGGACACGGACTAAGGTGAATTTATCCTGGAATAGAACTACGAATACGAGTATGCTCGTTTGCCGTTTGCTGCTTGCCGCTTGCCGCTTGCCGCTTGCACTATGCAACATAATATGACCTAGAGCTTAGAATTTTATAAATTTTGCTATTTCTTTTTTTAATCCATTCTGTGGATGTATCTATCCGTATAGTCGGTTTAGATAGAAACCTACTCGCACATTTGCAACGGCCAGATAACTTTGCGTTGATAGTTGAATGCGAATCCTACGAGTACCTACATATGGTATGCCTCTATCATGTGCGAGAGTACCTACACGATGCGGGATAGTATAGTGCAGCAGTTCAAGTATCTAGATACAATATAGGCATGCATACTCTTAAAGCGGGGGATCAGGATACTACTTCGTCGTGCACATATGGTTACTGCCCTTTGGCATATTAATAATTTCTGCTAGTCAAAAAAGTTGCTTCTTTCTGTTGAAAGCAAACACATTCACGTACTGCATGATTAGAAAGAATGGAATTTTGTTTGCATCCAGCTGAAAAAGAAGACTCTTCCATACCCAACTTCGTCTTGCTCCTCATTTAGGACAGAACAGTAGAACAAACACAATTCCCGTGCTGTTATTTTAATGCAATGCAAATGGGGGCATTCTTCCCAGCTTTTTTTCGTTTTTTTTTTTTTTTTTCTGCTCCTATTTCACTTTTTTTGTTGTTGTTGTGTTTCCTCTATATACTCGTACACTCCCTCTCTCTCTTTTGATTTGGGCTAACTACCTAGCGTCCTTTTACGATTTCTCTCCACTATGATACGAGCATTATATGATTCCTGAGTCGACCTGGGATAAAGTACTTTATTATTCTTATTGACCTATTATAGCATGTAGTCGTAGTGTACAGGCAGGATATTCTAAAGTAGGAAACAAAATCTAGAACACCATGGGTTTCTAGTAAATTAGTTAAGTGAAAATTGCAAGCGAACTAGAAGGGCTCCTTTGGATTGGAAATAATTGAATTAATGAGGCCGGAGCTGGAGTACGAGTATGAGGACGCGCGAGTACCAACTTACTTACCTACATTACAAGGCCAAATGGAATGAGTTAATTTCATGTCAATTAATTTGACCTAATTCCATAGAGAACAAACAAAGAAGGAGCAGCACAGAAATGCAAATGCATATGAGATTTAATTGATAGCAGCTTTTTTGTACGAGAGTATATCTATTAGGACGAAACGATTTTCGATTAGAAGCAAAGTAGATCTAATTAACTTATTCCGTCATGTGTTATCGTACATATGGTGTAGATGCAGAGTTTGAGGGTAAATCACAACAGTTTTGAATCGATTTAGTCATATGGAACAATTAGGACGAGGATTAGAGTAGATTGTCCGTAATCCTACCCAGATTGTACACTCACATTCTGTTTCTTTTGTTTTTGAAAGAGCTTCCTTCATTTACTGTCTGAGGTGGTGTCGCAGTTCGCCGACTACTACCCAAGAGGGTATCGGTTTAAAAAACACCAAAAAGTAGAAAATGTAACCAAACTCTGAAGTCACCACCCTTTCGGGTGACAATTGCAAACCAACAAAAGTGAAATTTTCTTAAATTCCCTCTTACTCTCGCCGTTCGGAGTCGACAAAAAAACTATTGGTCGTCTTTCCTTCTGTATAAGATGACAACATGAACAAGGAGAGATCACAGACTGTCGTATCAACAGCGTCACCGATTTGTAATAGGACTTAAGCCAGACTCTGACTAGAAGTGCTATAAGAAGGTCTTCAGAAAAAAGAAATCAAAACCAAATTTAGGCAAGGTCAAAAGATGTTTTTTTATAAAAACAAAAATTAATGGTCCGAAGCCTCGATACTAACTAAATTTCTCGGACCCAACCCAACTATTCGAAGCTATTTATTTTAACTAGATGACTCTAGGGCCAATCCTAATAGAGAAAATGGGTCCGATTTCAGAATGTCGCACATTGGGGCAGCTTATATGTCAATGCCGGAATTATATCAAAAAATTAAATGAAAGAGATGAGTGTATCATCTTGCCTTTCCGTTATTAAACATTCGCTAAGGCACTTTCTTTGATTCTTTCTAAGGATAGAATCAACGATGGCTTGCACAGTTCCAGTTACTTCGAACTAGTGCTATCTCTATATGAGCTGCTTAAACGTACGTATTTGAATACCAGGTCTATAGGGATCTACAACACCAAATCAGAGTGTTGGAAAAAAATTGTTGGCAGCACTCACATCCCCGAAGCGGGTTACTGGCTCCGGAATTTGGTCCGACCCCTTTTGTTCTAGGGGTCCCAAAAAGGTTAGAGGGGCCCAACCACATAAAAAAAATTAATTGTTATGAGGCGACCAATAGCCTCGGATAAGGACGGACTCACTGTTGACGACTCTGCAGAACCAGCAACGACTTTCGGATCCACACGTGGAATGTTCGGACCTTGAGCAGGCGGAGGCCCTAGACTGCTATAAAGCAGATATCACCGCCATCCAGGAAGTGCAGTAGGATGACCCGGGCAAAAGAAAGATGAAAAACTGTGATGTTTACTATGGTGATTGCTATAGGGAACATATGCAGCGTCTAGTTGGATGCGGCAAACTTAGGTAGGAAGTCTTGAGCTTTCGACATGTGAGTAAAGACCTTATAACGATCCGGATCAAAGGTAAATTCGCTAACATCGGCCTTATATGCAAAAGTCTCGACGAGCTCCTCGACAAAACCTACGAGCAATGTTCAATGTGTGGCGTTAAAATCGCCCTAGGCGAATTTAATACCAAAAGGAGAACAACTTTGGTAGCACAATCAGAGGACATATCCTACATGACACCACGTCTGGAAACGAACTTAGGCTAATCGATTTCGCTGCGGGACCTAACGCTACTGTAGGAAGCACACGGTTTCCTTATATCAATATTCACAAGGAAACATGGCGGAAACCAGATCAGTAAATTGTCAACCAGATTGAACATGTTACAATCGACGTAAGGCACTCTTCAAGTATTTTAGATGTCCGAACAATCCAAGTAGCCAACATAGACTCGGACCACTACCTAGTTGCAGCCAAGGTACGTCTACGGATATCTCAGACGCCACAACAACGGGGAAATACTATGAAGAGATTTCAAATTGAACAGTTGCAGTAGCAACAAGCCTCCAGAACTTTTGCCGATCGCGTATCCCCCAACCTCTCGAGAAGTCCTTTGCAGCCAGCACAAGTTTTGAAGACCTGTGACATAGGTGTCGAAAAGTCGCAAGAATTGCCGCAACTGACGCGTTGGGCTTCACCCGCCCACCGCCACGAAACCTCTGGTTTGATGAAGAGTGCCGGTTAGCACATGCAGCCATGCATCATAACAACATCCCTGCAAAGCGGCGGTACACAAAAGGACGAGAGGGGCTTGTGAGCTCTACGAGCAGAAGAGCGGGGAAATTCATCGGCTTCTCTGGAGAAAAAAGAAAGAGCATGAGAAGCGGGCGATCAAGGAAATAGAGAGGTCCAGGAATAATGTTCGGAAGTTTTACCAAAAGGTAAAAAGGACTTGTCAGGGTAATAAGACCCGAGCGGAAACCTGTAGACATGAACAAGGAAACCTTGTAGTAGAGTCACAGTCGGTGAAGAGGATACGGAAAAACATTTTCTGTAGACTGCTAAACGACGAAGATGACACAAATTCCGCTGTCAAGCAGAGCGAACCATTGAACCATACAATATTGACGATGCAAGTCACGAGTTCCGTCCACCGGACCAAAATCAATTGAGGATAGCAATATCTAAAATCAAGTTGAACAAGGCTGCCGGGCCGGACGAGCTACCCGCCGAACTACCCGCCGAACTACCCGCCGAACTATTTAAGGCAGCAGGAGATCACTTGATAGAGACCACACACCAATGTATAGTATTTCCAAGATTTGGGTGGATGAATGTAACTCAGTATCGTCTGTCCGGTTCATAAGAAAGGAGACCCTTTAAACAGCGACAACTATTGAGGTATCAGTCTCCTAAACATCGCATATAAGATCTTGTCTGCCATATTGTGCGAGCACCTGAAACCATTTGTCAACGATTTAATTGTGCGGTTTTAGGCCCGATAAGTCCACACTTGACCAAATATTCACACTACGATCGATACTCACCACCGGTTTATCGATTTTAAAGTCGTATATGACAGCATCTACAGGGACGAGCTATACAGAGCCATGTCTAGTTTTAGCATCCCTGCCAAACTCGTCCGCCTGTGCAGGATGACCATGGAGAAAGCTCTGTGCTGCATCTAAGTCGGTAACGACCTAACGGAGACCTTTGATGTCAAAAAAGGATTTAGACATGGCGACTCGCTGTCATGTGACTTCTTCAACCTCATACTTGAAAGATTTGTACAAAACTCACAAGCCAACACACGAGGTACGATTTTTCAAAAGCCTCTTCAGTTGCTTGTATACGCCGACGATATTGATATTATTGGTGGAATATAGCGAGCTGTCACTGGTGCGTTTGCGAGTACCGGAACAGAAGCTACGAAAATGGGTCTAACGCTGAACGAGGGCAAAACGAAGTATATGCTGTCAACAAGAACGGACAGCCAACATCGACGAATCGGCCAGGATGTCACAAACGACAGCTATAACTTCGAGGTAGTAAGTGACTTTGTCTACCTCGGTTCTGCTATCACATCTGAGAACGACATCTCTTCAGAAATCAAACGAAGAATAACGCTTGCCAATCACTGTTTCTTTGGGATGAGAAGACAACTGTTTACTACACCGAACAACCAAGGAAACTCCATATAAGACCTTATAATCCCAGTCCTGCTCTATGTTTCTAAAGCGGATGAAGATTTGGTCCCATATGCGTTGACGGGCTCTGGAGGAGACCAAGTCAAAAAACCGCGCATTGGGCGTTTGGAAGTTAGCCAAAAACTCCGGACTGAAGCGCCATCTAAGTTAGTAAGTAAGAATGAAAGCCGGTAGGCATGAAATTCGACTTAAAAAACAAAATGAGACTTGGCTTCAGTCATCAATTGGTTTTAAGTTCCTACGTTCACTAAACCGCGGCCTCTATTTATAAAAAATCTTATGAATGCTACGAGCAAAATCGCATTCTGCAGGAAAAGAAGCATTCTCAGTTATAGTCGAAGTCAAGCCAACTAGACATCAGTATAACGTTAAACAAGCCAAAGATCCTGAAAGGTTTCCTTCTTATAAGGTAGTTCAAGCTACAAAAAAAGGTTTTATCCAAAAAGAGAGGACATTCAGGTAACTCATACTTCTACTGAAGTATCATCATCCTACGATGCAGGATTTGATGAACCACACTGCAGAAAGTTTGGTTGAAGTTGAAAGAGAAGCTGTATTGCAGTTGAAAAATGAGCAGCTAAGCCAGTTGTGTTTGATTTCAAAGTGGTAGTAGTTCGGGCCATAGTTCTTACAAACAAAAAGCTCTTGTGGACGCTGATGATTCTAGTGTGCTCATAAGTTCTGTGGTACATTTGGAGTTAGTGTATGGGCACTTAGGCAAAAAGGACATAGCATGGCAAAATCCTCGACCTTCTTCAACCAGGTATTGCCGTCATATTGAATTTGAATACACGAAAGAAACCACACAAGTTTCGGTATCTGAAAAGCTACGAATTGATGTCCAAATTCAGAATCTTACACCTTGGCATTGAAAAGGTTGATACTCTCTCTTTTCAGCGTTATAATATAGAATTTGATTATAGTATATTCAAAAACTGCTGGTGATGTCCTACAACCGTCGGGCGTCGGTCTTTTGAACGCCTTTTGCTTGTGGGCTAAAAAATGTCAATCTCGTATAGCAGATAAAGACATAGTAGCAGCATATAAAGCGAGCATACAAAAGGAGTTCAAAGATCGTATGGGCCTAAATGTCGATCGACCTAAGCATGGCTATTTCAAGTGGCGATTTTTTTTCTTGTTTTATAATATGAATTTAGCAATAAAATTAAAATTGTACATGTGTAAAATGGTCTTTGTGTATTCAGGTAGTTGATTCTTATGCAAAAGAAGAGTTTTCAGCAGGAGCAACTTCAATTAAAATAATTTGGACAGCAGAAGAGTCAACTGAGTTACAAACAGCTTTCTGCCAACACAGCTTTACCATGACTAGGAGTCATTCTAGTCTAGACTTGGTGTACATTCTCACATTACGGACAGAGCTCAATGTGGTTTGCATACCAAAGGTAGAAAGAAACTCTCATGTCTATCCCAATGATTTTAGTCTTGCAAGCAAGTCATCAGAACATACATCAACTCATTTCTGAGATGTGGTCAGAGGAGTATATGCCTGCTGTACATAAATCTGTCAAGATGAAGAAGGAAATCTTGCTGTCGACTCACAGTCGGCACTGAAAATATGAAACCATTTCTTCTGCAGACTGTGTAACAGAATAGACCATTCAACTTAGACGACGATAGTAACAACTTTCGCCCTCCTCATCAAAACAAAACCCAATAAAGTTGCTAGACCAGACGTCCTACCGGCCGAGGTATTCAAAGTTTTTGGAAATGAATTTGTGGAGAACATACACCAAATCATTTCCCATATCTGGCCAAAAGAGGGTATGCCTCATGAGAATGGAATCTCAGCACCGTATGTCCGATCCACAAAAAAAAGGAGACCCCTTCAACTGCGCCAACTATAGAGGCATAAGTCTCCTCAACATGATGATGGCTATCTCCAACTCTTCCCCAGGTGAGCTGATTCCTTTTCGACCGTTCTTCGCCAAGTACTTTTAGGTTGGCTCACTCGTTTTATTCGCAATACACTCGAGACCTTTACGAAGTGTATGCCCAATCCACTGCCACTTACGTCTTCGTATGATAGAGTCAATGTGTTTTTGACCTGTTCTCGCTTGAAGTTCATCATTAGAGATACGGTTGGACCAGAATATCCTCAAGATGTTTAGATCTATTCACGGACGTTTGGAGCTTTCGTGTGACAGCGGGTGTGACTTTCCAAGTGCAGCACCAATAAAGAAGCACGGATTCAACATTGAAGCGGAACAGTCGTAACTTGGTCTTTAGGCTGATAGAGTTGTTTCTCCATATTTTGAAGAGTATTCCGAACGCAGCCTTTTTTCTGCTTTTCTGATTCGGCTGATTATATTTAGTTTGGTCCCACTATCAGTAGAGACAATACTCCCAAGAGATTGAAAATTCTCTGTCATTTCTACTGGTTGTCCAGAAATCTCTTCTTGGTTAGATGAGGAAGTTCCAAGGTTGATTCTTTTTGTTTTTGCCGTATTGATCTTTAGCCCAACGGTTTCAACTTCTCTTTCCACATTTGTTGACATTTGATGGAGTCCATGATCCTATGAGAGAGTAAGCATATGTCGTCCGAGTAGTCCAGATGAATTCCTGCATTACCAGTTACACGCAGTACATCACTTATCACCAACAGGAACAGTATTGGTGACAGTATACAGCCCTGCCTAACTCCACTTCAAACTCCTCTGACAACCTTCCTGTATGCAGAACGTGGCATTTAGATCCATCATATGTAGCCTTGATAATAGCAATCAATTTATCTGGGATGCACCTCCTGCGCAAAGCAAGCCAGATAAATTCTCTATTGACACTGTCGAACGCCTTTTCGAAGTCGATGAGCAGCAGGCGAAGTGGTGATCGATATTCAACGCAGTGTTCGATGATGATCCGCAAGGTGTTGATGTGGTCCACACTGGAAAACCCAGTCCGGAATCCTACTTGTTCGCCGTCGAGTGTGCAGTCTAGGTGGTCTTTTATTCGCTCCAGGACGATTATTGCTATTATCTATTACCGACGTAAGGTCTCCTTCTTTGGGAGCTTGACAATCATTTCTTTTCTCCACACTTCAGGAAAGCTCACTCGATGTTGTTGGCGCTACTCGTAAGAGCTCTGCGGGAATACCGTCAAGTCTAACCGCTTTGTTGTAAAGATTTCTTCTCTACTGGGGGTTACAATACGTCTTCGGGAATTTGTTACTACGGACGGATCATTGGGCGTTGGGGTCACTTCGCTGGCGAGAACGCAGCTTAAAACCGTAGAAAAGTTCCGCTTCCAGCTTTTAAGCTGGCCCTCATCCGAAACTAGCAGAGATCCGTCTGTGTCTCTTACCAGGTGTTGTTTAGAGCTTTGGACATCTGTGAGCTCTTTGGTAATTCTGCAATCGGTCCTACTGTCACACCTACTAGCGGCCTTTTCTGCGTTGATATAGTTACGCTTATCGCGTCACACGCTACGGTGAAGTTCTTTCATCTTCAGGCGATAGGCAGACTCTAGCTCGTTTCTATCTGCTGCTGCAGTAGATGCGATGCGAGCTTTAAGATGTTTTCTTTCTTCGATCCTAGCCCAAGCTTCTTCGGAAAGCCAAGCACTGTTTCTGCCTTGCGACCGACCGACTATACTTTTAGCATTAAATATGAAGACATCTTTTATAGCACACCAATGGTTTTCGATAGAGGTGGGGTCCGTGCTACTGATTGCTCTCAATCCTTGTGAAAGGTGGTCCCCTAGTTGTTGGCGGACAGCGGGAACCTTTAGTCTAGAGGTATTAAACTTAGGCATCGAATCACACTACAGTCAGTTGAACCCGGCTCCGTCTTTCGGTTTTTGTCCTAAACTGTAAACCGTAAGGATTAAGATTCTGTAGAGCACCACCGAGTTAGAAGTTATGAATATAATTAAGTCCAGTTAAGTTAGGTCTCGGTTAGGTCGTTACTGAACTTGACGGAGCAGCTGGCGTTCTCCATCGTCATTCTGCACGGATGGACGAGTTTAGCAGGGATACCAAAACTAGACATGGCCCTACATAGTTCGTCTCTATTAATGCTGTCATATGCGGTTTTAAAATGGATGAAAACATGGTGGGTATCGACTTGGACTTCTAGAGTTTTTTCCAGGATCTGCTGGAGTGTGCAGATTTTGTCGATTGGGCACTTTCCTGGTCTGAAACCGTACTGATAAGGGGCGATCAGGTTGTTGACGAAGGGCTTCAGACGATCACACAAAGTGGCAGATAAGATCTTGTATCCGATGTTGAGGAGACTTATTCTTCTATATTTTGGGCAGTTGAAGGGGTCTCCTTTTATGTGGATCGGACATATGGTGCTGAAATTCCATTCATTAGGCATACACTCTTCTGACCAGATCTGAGAAATTAGTTGGTGGATGCGCTCAACAAACTTATTTCAAGCAGCCTTGAATATCTCGGCCGGTAAGCCGTCAGGTCCAGCTAATTTGTTCGGTTTTAGCTTAGCTAACATATTGCTGTCCTTACTTTGTTCTGGTCAGGTGGGCGGAAGTTTTGACCATCATCATCTAAGTTGAATGGTCTATTCTGCCTAACGGCGAGGTGTTGGGCTTCTTCGCCGTTATACAGTCTTCAGAAAAGGTTGTTCCATATTTTCAGCACCGACTGCGGCCCTACTACAAGGTTACCTTCTACATCTCTACAGGTTTCTGTAAGGGTCTTCTTGCCTTGAGGCATTATCTTTACCTGTTGTCTAAATTGACGTACGTTATTCCTGAAGTTCAACCTCTCAGTATCTTCGATCATGGGCTTATCGCACTCGTTTTTCTTCTTCTGGAGAAGGCGATGTTCTTCTTGTCTCTTTTGCTTGTAGAGCTCACGAGCGGCTCTCGTCTTTCATTGCAGCGCCGTTTTGTACGCTTCTTGGTTAGCTTCTTTATCAAACAAGGAATTTCTTGGTGGTGATTGGATGAAACCCAGCACATAAGCTGGGGCGTCTTCGATGGCACGGGTCCTTGATACTTGATGCTAGCTGCATCGGAGTTGTCGGGAGATTTCGGGATACGCGTTCGACGAAGATTCTAGCGGTCTAGAGTTCTAGAGTTTGGGAAATTCACATGCGCGGCTTGAATGCAACAAGGTGGTGATCCGAGTCAATGTTGGCTACATAAAACGTTCGGGTGTCCAGAATACTGGGGGCATGCCTTATTTTTATCGCATGTGATCAACTTTATTTAGTGTTTCATGATCCGGAGACTGTCATGTCTGCTTGTGTATATTGAGATGAGGAAACCGTGTGCTTTCCAGCCGCAAACTTAACAAGCCTAAAAGTCCGTGCTGGTGTCGTGTAGGTTATGTTTACCAACTGTCCTAGGGAAGATGTCCTCGATTTTAACGTCATGCTTCGGACATTGCTCATATGTCTTGTCTAGGAGCTTGTAGAAACATTCAAGTCTTCCGTAGGGGCATGGGCACATATTAGGCTTATGTTAGTGAACTTAGCCTTGGTTTCGGTTTGCAGTAAGCCCACGTGTCGGAAGTTCAAGACTTCTTGCCTTAGGCTGCCGCGTATGACAAATTCGCATCCGAATAAGCGGTGATTCTTTTCTCTGTAGCAATCATTGTAGTAAACTACATGTATACATAGAATCACAGTTTTCCATCCTCATTTTGTCCGGTTCATCCCATCGCACTTCCTGGATGGCGGCGATATCTGCGTCAATGGCCTCTGGTAATTGTTCGGGTGTACGTGGCCTGTTGATGGCCCGAACAATTCGCGTGCAGATCCGAAGGTCGTGGTCTTTTAAACGTCTGTTACGTGCAAATCACGCCCCAAAAATCCTCCATTCCCTTTGGTCCTGTTGTTGTCTGTTTCGTCCTTATTCTTGGGAAAGGTTTCCTCTCTACTTGGCGGTCACTATTTGAGCTCCCCTTAATTGTCCCCCAAAAGTGTTCCGGGTCCGAGGGTGTAATATGGACCCAAGCAGTCACTTGACAGATAAAACGAACAGGACGAACACGACAAAACATCGACTGATGTGATTGGGTGGTTCCACAGGGAGGCTGTCAGAGCTCTGGAAGTGAGTCCCTTTGCTCTTGCAGCTGAATTAGTGGAACCACGTATGAATGTGTGTGTGGGAGAGGCAACTAGCCGAAATGCCCGGTTAGAAGATTAATATCTAGCCGTCATAGCGGACAGTGCCGCCATTATTTTTGGAGAAAGTGAAAAAAAAAAAACGAACGTTTGACGAAAAACAAGAAAAAGGAACAGAATTCAACCGACGAACGAACAAATGAAACCAAAGGAAAACCACACAACGAACGAAAAAAAAAAAAAACAAAAAAACCAACAAGAAGAAACGCGATAGGAAAATTAACCAACGAACGAACAAAGAAAAAGCCCACAAACAAAGACGAACAAGAAGAAAGAACCCCAGCGAGAAGAAAAGCGAAGTCCAGAAATACGAGACACCGTTGGACGAAGCGACGACGAGAGTGACAGCGGCGGGAAGTACCCACTCCCCTCACCAACCCTCTGGCAACCAGACAGGAGCGACCCCCAAGTAGGCAGGAAAAAAAAGTTAAGTACCCTTTTGCATAAAACGTCAATTTTTGTGTAATCCTCCCTTAAGTGGGGATACTTGTTATTCGGTGATCCCGTAAGGCTCCTTACCGTTCACCTGGCAAACACCGTAACCCTTTCGCGGTTACGGTCAAAACTGTTTCGCGACCCCGTTGGCCCGAAAGGGCACCGTCCCCGTGATCGCGCAGAATCGTGGGCTTTCTGTTGGCCACCAGATCGAGCTTCACAAAATTTTAAGGTGGGCAACCCGTCTGGTGATACACGACACCCTTTACTGGGTTATTCCATTTTACACTCGCACGGCCTTTGTCATCCCTCGCTTAATAAAAAGAAAAAAGGAAATAAATAAATCTGCATACCTACCTTAAATCCCCATCAGGGAGAAGTTTATCTGTTTTGTTTCATCTTGTTTTCCCAATTTTCTATCAAAATTGGGTGGCGCCCACTTACATACATATTGTCTACGTTTACTTTCCTCCCTCTTCGAACCCCCCCATGCTGAGCAGCCGGTGTGCGCAGCTAGGAACCAGCTGCTGGTTGCAATTCCGTTTTTTTTTGCGACCTCTTTTGGGCCCATCTTCGGTTTTACGCATTCTCCCTCATTCGACTACCAACCTCCATCCGTGTGGTTGCGGTTTTTTTTTGGTGCTCGAGTTTTGGGTTTCTGTTTTGCTTGGTTGCCGGTAAGCCCGGCACCTTTCTAAGGAATTAACTTATTAACTTTAAAAGCGCGGAATTTTGCAACACGTCTGCAAGGTTCGTCAACAGTGAATCAGTTCGAAGTTTGTTCGTCACATTTTTTAATCTCTTCTGTATAAGAGTGTGAGTTCTATGACGGTGTAGGCCAGTTTTATGCAACTGGCCAAGCATGTCCTTGCAATTTAAGCCACCACTGAGGCGGGGACTATGTAGCAAGCACTACGCTACGAACTTGATTGTTTCACTGCTGGTTCAATCCAATTTATAAGACCAGCAGTTGCCCGATCCATCACCGCGCAGGTTCCTAACCCTTGTGTTCACATAAGCCATATCCTACTGAGCACGAATTGCAATTTTAAAAATATTGATGGAGCTGCGAAGAAAGGTCCCCAATCCTGTAAAACAAATTACTCGTAGAATGAAGGACCGGGACATAGTAATATGATAGATGACTATTTGTCGCCCTTTTGTTGCCGTAAATGACAAATGTGTGCCTTTTCCTGATTTTGCTCCTACTGTCTACTTACATAGCCCCACAGGTCACAAAACTGTAATAGCATTCTCAATCCCGATGAAAACACCCACAAAGTACTTTTACTTGTCCACTTAGTTCTGTGGTATTTTGAAGTGGAATCTTGAGAGATTTCGTGCGTTGATAGGCACACGTTACTTGCGAAAACACAAGATGTGATCGAAGAGTACATCAACAAGTCCTTCCGCACTTCAAACCCTGAATAGTAATTCTTGTTGAGATTTCATCCCTCATTCAACAAAGCCAGACAAATAATTATTATATAATTGTTTTAAATTTAATTTAAGCATTGAAGCAATGTAGAAAAAAGAAACGTCCTTTATCTAATGTAGTTTAAGCTTGATATCCTTAAAAAAACCTTTTTATTATTTAAAATCTTAATAAAACTTATTTTTTACATTTTTAAGTTTTCCTTTTAGATTATATTCAACTTGTAGTTTTGCTTGGCACGTAATTAATTATCTAATTTAGTGATTAACTAAGTTGGAACAGAAAAAATGTGCTTTAATTGCTCAAACGAATCATTATGATTTCTTTTCTGTTAAATTGTATATTTGTTGAGCAATTACGGATAGCTCGACATCGATAGCTTTGGTGTCATCGTATAGTGATGGGGCTTCACACAGGATGGCAAATGTTCCTACAATGGAGGCAATGAAGAACATCCAGAGGAATAATCGATCCAGTACCATGGCAACAAATCCCCAATCTTGATCTTCCTGGAATTTACAAGAAATAAAGAAAAATGTTTAGTATAAGCGAATATTTTTTTAGCAATTTAGTTCGGTTGGTATTTAACAAGTTTGTTCCTCACAATTTTCCCTACATGACTTCTGCTCAAATCTTTTAAATGAGCGAAGGGTCGTCTCATTTCCAGAATTGCTGACCATAGAAGCGATGACAGAGAGATTTGAGTTCATTAGCGGAGAGTTCCGAAGCGTTACTCAACCATTTGACAGCTCAAAAATTAAGAATTTTCTCCAGTCGGAGGCTTAAACTCCCAAGCACAAGAGCTCGTTGGTCAATGGATTATGAGTAAAGCTAATATTCTTGCCGCATTGATGGTGGCTTTACATACAATACAAACTTCTTCCCACCAGACTTTCACCGGGCATCTGGAAGTACCTACCGTACACTGTTAGACTAAGGCCATACGTTTTGACAGATAAGCCTCTCGTTACGTCTATCGGTTCCATGTAACAAAATCTTAGTGTATAGTTCCTAAAACTGAAGTGCCATCTTACTAAGGCACTTTCTCCTATTTCCGGCCGGCAGGGGACGAATTCTAAGGATGGAATCAACGTTGGCGTCTACAGTTCCACTTCATTCGAACTAGTGCTATCTCTATATGAGCTGCTTCAACGTACTTGGGATATGGGATCTCCAACACTTAGTCGGGGTATTAGAAAAGAGTTGGTGGAGGATGAGCCCGCATTAAGGGGTCCTAGGGGTCTCAAAAAGGGCCTGGCCCACCAGGTTGGTGGTTGTGCGTGGGGTTAATTGCCCAACTACGTAAAAAAAATTAATTGTTACAAAGCGACTAATAGCCTCGGATAAGGACGGATTCACTGTTGACGACCCTGCAAAATGAACAACGGACAACGACTTTCGAATCTGCACGTGGAATATTAGGACCTTGAACAGGCCGCGTACATCCGAATAATTAGCGGAGGCCCTAGACTGCTATAAAGCAGATATCACCGCCACCCAGGAAGTGCGGTGGCATAGGCCGGGCAAAAGAAAGATGAAAAACTGTGATGTTTACGGTGATTGCTATAGGGAATGCTGCTTACGTCTATTTGGATGCGGCAGACTTAGGCAGGAAGTCTTGAGCTTTCGACAGGTGAGTGAACGCCTGATAACAATCCGCATCAAAGGAAAATTCGCTAACATCAGCCTTATATCCGCTCACGCCCCAAATAATGCAAAGAACAATGCTACCAAAGAAAGTTTCAACGAGCTTCTCGACAAAACATACGAGCAATGTCCGATGTATGACTATAAAATCGTCCCAGGCGACTTAATGCCAAAATTGGAGGACATATTTTGTAGAACAATCGGAAGACATAGCCTACACGACACCACGTTTGGAAAGGGACTTAGGCTAATCGATTTTACTGCTGGACGTAATGTTGCTGTAGCAAGCACATTGTTTCCTCACGTCAATATTTACAAGAGAACATGACCATATCACCAAACTGACAACCAGATTGATCATGTTGCGATCGACGCAAGGCACTCTTCAAGTCCGAACATTCCAAGCGGCCAACACAGACTTGGACCACTACCTAGTTGCAGCCAAGATACGTCTACGGATATCTCAGACGCCACAACAAGTAGAAAATACTATGAAGAGATTTAATGTTGAACGGTTACAATCGCAATAAGCCGCCAGAGCCTTTGCCGATCGTGTGTCCCTCAACCTCTCGAGAAGTCCTTTGCAGCCCATATCAAGTGCTGAAGACCAGTGGCTTAGATGCCCAGAAGTCATCAGAAATGCCGCAACTGACGTTCTGGGTTTCACCCGCTTACCACCACGAAACCCCCGGTTTGATGAAGAGTGCCGGCAAGCACATGCAGCAAAACAACATGCCTACAAATCAGCGCGTATAAAAAGACGAGAGCGGCTTTTGAGCTCAACGAGCAAAAGACGACGGAAAAGAAAGAGCAGAGAAGCGCGCGATCGAGGAAATAGAGAGGTGCTACTCCAGGAATAATGTTCGGAAGTTTTACCAAAAGGTAAAAAGAACGTGCTAGGGTAATAAGACCCGAGCGGAAACCTGTAGAGATGAACAAAGAAACCTTGGCGCTGAGGATATGAAAAAAGCATTTCTGCAAACGGCGAAGATGACACAAATTCGATATTGACAATGCAAGTCAAGAATTCCGTCCACCCGACCAAAATGAAGTGGGGATAGCAATATCTAAGCCGAAGTCAAACAAGGCTGCCGGGCCGGACGGCCTAAGCACCGAACTATTTAAGGCAGCAGAGTAGATAGACTACACCAACTTATTTCCAAAGTTTGGTCGGATGAATGTATGCCTGATGATGCATCGTTTGCCCGGTTCACAAGAAAGGAGACCCTCTAAACTGTGGAAACTGTAGAGGTATCAGTCTCCTAAACATCACATATAAGATCTTGTCTGCCGTATTTTGCGAGCGCCTGAAGCCATTTGTCAACGATTAGACCCTATCAGAGCGGGCTTAGTCCCAGTAAGTCCACATACTCACACTCCCGCTGATCCTGGAGAAAACCCAATAAGTTCAGATCGATTTTAAAGCCGCATGTGATGGCATCTACGGAGACGAGCCATATTGAGCCATGTCTAGTTTTGGCATCCCTGACAAACTCGCCCGCTTGTGCAGGGTAACGATGGAGAAAGCTCGCTACTACATCAAGGTCGGTAACGACCTAATTGAGACCTTTGATGTCAAAAAAGGATTTAGGCAAGGCGACTCGCTGTCATGTGACTTCTTCAACCTCATATTTCAAAGAATTGTGCAAAACTCACAAGCCAAGACACGAGGTATGATCTGTCAAAAGTCCGTTCAATTGCTTATACACGCTGACGATATTGATATTATTGGTAGAGCACAGCGAGCTGTCACTGGTGCGTTTTCGAGTATAGGAACAAAAGCGGCGAAAATGGGTATAGCGCTAAACGAGGATAAGTATTTGCTGTCAACAAGAAGGGACACCCAACATTGACAAATCGGCCAGAATGTCACGAACGACAGCTACGACTTCGAGGTAGTAACGGACTTTGTCTACCTCGGTTCTCTTATCGCATCTGAGAACGACATCTCTTCAGAAATCAAACGAAGAATAACGCTTGCCAATCGCTGTTTCTTTGGGGTGTGAAGGCAACAGTTATTAAGGCCTTCTCCCGAACAACCAAGGAAACTCTATATAAGCCCATTGTAATCCCAGTCCTGTTCTATGGTTCCGAAGCATGGACCCTTTCTAAAACGGATGAAGATATCCTTGGTCGTTATGAGAGAAAAATTCTTCGTAAGATATTTTCTCTCGTATGCGTTGACGGGTTCTGAAGGAAGCGATTCAACGATGACTTGGTCAAAAAATCGTGCATTGGGCGTTTGAGATGGCTGAGACATGTACAGCGAATGAACACCAACGCTGCAAAATCTTCGACTCTAATTCGGAGGGACAATAACCAACTTGGAGTGCGCAACTCGAGGCAATTAGCCAAAGACTGCGCTAATTGGAGAGGCTTATTCGTTGAGGCTCAGGTTCACCCCGGACTGTAGCGCCGACTAAGTCAGTTAGCAAGTATAGTTCTTAAATCAAGAGTTTGGTGAATCAATTGTGAAGCGTAAAGGACGTATCCCCGATTTCAATTTGTTGAAATTCATTTCATTTGTATCACTTGTAGAGAACTTCGTAAAATTTACTGTAGACTTCATCGGCCATTCGAACGTGCTATTTATCGAGTCCTTCTCTAGTCACGCTTTTGGATACTCATGTACCAACAAGAACGAGAACACATGCGTTCGGAAGAAAATATCGCTGCTGTGGATGCTATGGTTGAAAATCGGACTTTTGTCCAGCCACTATCTGGAAATTCTGCATAAAGATCTAGGATTCAAGGCTTATAACATCCAATTAGTGGAAGAGTTAAAGCCCCGTAACCATTTATTGCGTCGGGTGTTCATTAATCGGGCTTTAAACCCAGTTGACCCAGTGTTTTACCATAAAATATTGTGCAATCATGAGGTTCTGTAGTTAAACGGCTACGTAAGCAAGCAGGATTGCCGTATTTAGAGCGAGGACAATTCTCAAGAAGTTCATCACATGCCACTGCATGCTAAAAAATGTATCATCTGGTGCGGATTGCATGGTCCTTATTTCTTCAAAAATAAGGCCGGAGCTCAAGTTACTGTCAGTAGATACGAGCACAACGAGGTGATCAACGGTGATTGCGTAACATCAATATGGAAGAACTGTGGTCCCAACAGGATGATGCACTACCCTATATAGCACCGTACGAAAACATCGCTGTTTGACAATAGAAAGAACTGCACCCGTTAATTGGTCACCAAGATCATGAGATCTGACACCATTGGAATAGCAAATAGCGAAATTATCAAATTCACCGTGAAGGTCTTAAGTTTAAACGAAGATCACTCATCTCTTCCACTTTTCTTTCTTAACGGCTGAATATACATTCGCAAAACACCAACACAACCACCTATTCTAATGTAGTTTCCAAGATAGAAGATCTGAAAAGTGCAACCGGCACATTGTAAACTTTGCAGCATCCCCGTAAAATTTTTGGAGCTCTCGATGCGCTTCAGCCGCCGTTTTCGTCGAATAAAAGAAGAAAACTAACACTTCCCACAAATGGGATTTGGCACAAAATCAGACATTTTCACACAACCAAAAGTTCTAGATGGAGTGAAAAGTAACCTCCTTGACCGCCAGAATGCGCTGCTACTGCAAAAAAGGTTATGGTACCTTGAAGTCCGTTCATATTTAGGCAGACATGCCAAATTTCAGTGCGATACTGTCTTTAGTTTTGTTTTGACAGCTGATTGTTGTTGACGTGTTTGGCATCATGTTGAGTATGCAAAAATCGATTTTCGTTCTCTCATAAAACATTATTTTTTGAGAGGCAAAACGGCGAAGGAAACAAAAGAAAAGTTGGATAAATATTATGGGGCTAATACTCCGTCAGATTACACCGTCAAATATTGGTTTCGAGAGTTTCGTGGTGGCCGCAACTCCACTACCGATCAAGTCCGCAGTGGCAGGCCCTCCGATGCGGTTACAGAGGACAATGTCAAAAAAATACATGAAATGGTGTTGGTTGACCGGAAAGTGAAGGCGCGCGAGCTAGCAGATACCACAAAGATTCGTACTGAGCGCACACGCCATATTTTAGGCAATATTCTGCATATGAAAAAGTTATCCTGCCGCTGGGTTCCGCGCATGCTCACTCCTGACCAAAAATACGAAGGCGAGAGCACTTCGAAAGAGTGTTTGGACTTACTGATGCGAAATCGGGCGGACTTTTGGCGTCGATTGGTAACTGGATTTGGATCCTTCGGACTATTATCTCTTCCCAAACCTCAAAAGATGTCTCATCAATAAAAAATTCAGCTCACGCGAGGAAATCATCGGCGCCACGAAGGAGTATTTGGCAGACCTTCCGGAAAATTACTTTTCGGACGGGATCAAGAAGTTGGAAAATCGCTGGAATAAGTGTATCAAACTAAAAGAGGTCTATATTGAATAATATAAAAAAACATTAAAAAAAAAAAAGATTTTTTCATTCCCAAGGAGGTCAAGTCAGCTGTTCGGTAGCTCTAACTTTCGACAGATAATCATCGACGCAAAAGCCTCTTTAAATGCTGGTAAGAGCAGTCGCCGCTCAGATGTCATTCGCCAATATGTTACCGTTGTCGCGGCTACACTGCTTTATTGCTCGAATAGCATTGCTTTTGACCCAATGCCATGGCGTAGTAACGTTAATTGATATATTCGGATCGGCTTATAAGTTGCCTGGCGCCATAAAATCTGCTGCGTTGATTCGAAGTCTGCCGAGAGAGCTACTGTAAAGCGACAAAATCGAAAAATAATCGTAACAAGCCATTTTTGTATAAGTGGTCCGTTCAACTGTGTTTCATTCAGGGAGACGATATTTGATGTCTTCGCCGACGTGTTAAATACGACGTAAAATTTCGGTACCACGAGATGTGGTATAAGATAGCGTTGTGATGGTTCATATGGCACATGCGAAACATCCTTCATATACCCTAAGGCCGGGTATTCTCTCATAATTCCACGTATTTTGGAATATTAGCCATTCTGCGCACCAGTTGGTAAAATTGTCGTAATGCCAATGGATGAGAATTGCCAAGAGACGGTGCATCCGGACGAAATGGAATCTGTACGGCGATTAGAAGTAAGTCGATGTAGCATTGTTATCCGCTGAGTGTTTGTTTTCGTCGACTTCAAATATGCTAGCCAGTGCCAAATCGAGACGTTCATCATATTCGCTGTCATGCTGCCATCAATTGTGTGTACTGAGCGAATCCTGGTAGAGGGCCACAGGCCAAACCATTAAAGACTAAGGTTAATCGTTACATTGTAAAACATTTATTGAAAATAAGTCAACTAACTAACTAACTAACTAACTAACTAACTAAATAATGAGCGAATCGATGATGCAAACGAGGTGTCAATTGTGGCTGGCCCAAAGACTTCTAATCGCAGCGAAGTGGATTGTATAAAAGATACATTCGCTGAACCACTTACGCTGCCTATCACCCCATATGTCAGGGTCCATCGATTCGACCTGTTCGACCAAATGAGGGACAGCCAAACAACAATGGTGTGACAGCACATCATTCAAATGGCCGCCTTGGCTTTACTGGCAGTGCATCAAGCGGTCGGTCCAATTTATGATGACTCAGTTCAATATGTGCGGTGTTATTCCGGCAATAGCGTGTCGAAAGTTGGCCCCAAGCTCATCCAAAGTGGTTAGCTTGTTAGCGTAGGCTAAGGACTTGACGTAGCCCTGGAGAAAATAATCGAGTAGTGTGAAATCGCATGATCGCGGCGGCCAATTTATGAACGCTCGCTGGGATATGACCCAGTCGCCAAATTTCTTCTTCACAACTTCGAGCGTTGCGTCGTTTGTCGAGCTCTGACTACAGAAAGTCGGTTAACATCGCTCTATACCTAAAACCATTGAAATAAGGTCCGATGATGCCGCCATGCCATAAATCGCACCAAACAGTCAATCTTTGTGGATGCATTGATGCTTGGCCGAACACTTGGGGATTGTTTTCGCTCCAAAAATGGCAAATTTGCTTGTTGACATAGTCGCTGAGCCAAAAATGGGCTTCGTCCGAGGAGATGATTTTTTGGCCAAAATCCGGATCTCCGGCCAACATTTCCAGCGTCAGCACAATCTTATATGGATGTAGGTCCAAATCCAACCGCAAAATAAGCGGAGTTGACTCTCTGGCGATGCCCAATTCAGCTGATCCGTGCTGAATCGACATTTCTGGGTCTTCTTCAATACTCTGCGTCTGGTTTGTGACTTTAGATCCAAAAAAGTGTACTCACGCTCTGCGGCGAATGTCCTGCGCATTGAAGCCATGATGACGACCGACCTTACAACGAAATTCACGTTCATCTTTTGAGGCTATCCACGAATCAAGCCATTTTTTTCATGTCTTCAAATGAGCGGTACTGCTGATCAGCCAGACCATGTGCCATCGAATGGAACAAGTAATAATCGGACGGCGTAATATCTGGTGAATATAGCAGCTGGGGTAAGACTTCCCCTTTGAGCGTTTCCAGGTAGGTTTTGGCAACGTGAGGCCGATAATTGTCATGCTGTAGAATAATTTTTTCGTGACTCTGCTCGTATTGTGGCCCTTTTTCGCATGCAATCGCTTGGAAATGGCTTGGCAGATAATTCCTAATATTGAAGCAAGCTCTTCTCCAATTCAGCGTCTTTGAAGAATTTTGGCCTTCATTCACGCAACATCATCGTCATCGACATCGAAATCACCGTTTTTGAAGCGACGAAACCAATCACGACACGTTGCTTCACTTAGAGCAGTATCTCCGTAAACCTTTTCGGCCGCCGTTTTCTTCGAATGAAAGAAGAAAACCAATACTTCCCGCAAATGGCGATTATTTGGCACAAAATCAGACATTTTCATACAACCAACAGTTTTTGACGCCAAAACAAAATCACTAATGTGTCAAAACGGTTTGTTTACCATATGTGTAAGCTTGGTTCATGATGTTTTGGATATGCCAAAATCGACCAGCACTTACTGCTGGAGCCATCTACTTACCAAACTTTTACAGGGCTTCCTGCGAATAGCCAACTGATTAAAAAAGCTACATCTCATAAAACTGATTTGACTGCTCGGGTCTCAAATGATCCGGCAAGGATGTGTAGAGAGATAGCCATCTTCAATATGAACGACTGCGGTCGCCAATTAGACCGCGTAATTCCGAAGTGGCTGAATTGATGGCACTTCCGAGGAGCATCTGGTGTTCATCTAGCCGCTAGTGCCATGTCGGAAGGACTAACGTGACACAGCAATGTATGCTGACAGATTCGACAGTTCCCACTCGAACACACCTATGTTGCATGGCCCTGCCTTTACCAATTAAAGCAAAGAGAGAGTAGAGCCACGAAGTTTGTTGAATCGTTCAGCCACAGCTAGAGCCATCAATTCCTAACAACTACTGATGTGTTAGTGTCGCAAAATTCGTAATTGCGAGCTAAATTTGTTTTTACCAAACGAAGTGTACAGTTGGAGTGGTCTGATTCCTCTTCAAGCCAGGTTGTTTGTAGCTGTCGTACAACAAGTACTTGAGCTGAGAAATGTCAGTTGATGTTCGACTCATGCTCCATTCTTGCTGAGTCGCTGCAGGGAGCTTAGGTGTGATAATTGGAACTGCGAATGCATCTCTCGTATCCATGGGCAACTTAATCACTGCCAGCGCACGAAATGACCCCCGTGCTGTGTCAACTAAGTAGAGTAATGATGAAGTAGATTCGACTGTTTGTTATCTGAGGCCAATAAATCTTGAGACGTCAATCTCGGCCACCTGCTTTAGGGTGTCGTATCGTATCTTTAATGCCTTTCATACATCATGATAGTCACCACCATATGCAAACATACATTCCACCGGCGCAATGCCACTGCATCATCTTGTACTGCTTCACGTAGTTTGCCAAGGTAAGTCTTGCGAAAGCACGAGAGTTTCGAATATGTCCTTGAAGGGAAGCCAATTCTTCAGCGTGCCATAGAATTTGGGAAATGATAATGGACCGTTCCAAATCCATTGAAGTTGAATGAACGGAGAATTGTGATGATGGCTCCTTAATGTTGTCGGTAACCTGTTCCGCTTGTGAGATAGAAAACATACGGTCTAGCTTGGTCATTATTGTATTGTAATGTGCCTCAATATCATCTCATAGCTTTGTATGCGTTTCGTATGAGGTTTGTATGACTATCCTTGTTACAGGCAGACTAAATGATGTCCCTCGCCAGCATTTGATAGGAAAGATTCTTTCTGGTTATTGTCCTAAGTTACATCATCTTCTATGATTTTTGCTATAAAATGATGATGACAACGCGAAGCAATTTTTTAGTGAATGAGTCCTTGCAGTGGGAGTGGTGGTACTGTAGGTACTTGATCATCTTTTTACAAAAGAATATACCAGTACATAGTATTAAAGATCGGCTTGTCAAAGGTGCACGAATATAGGAGAACTTGAAGCATCTTGGAGAGTACAACTAGCTGGACAGGTTTATTAGTGCAGACCCAGTGCCATATCGGATTTTGCATTTCTTTGGATATTCTGACACGGATACAATGCACTTCTTCAAGATCATACTTAGAAGAAGCACAATTAAGAAGTAGCTCTACTATATTGAAAACAAACAACGAGTGAAAGTGAAAGGATTGAAAGGATTGTTCTAACGTGATATTTAATGATGAATTCCCGCGCTGTACCTTTTCTTTGGCAGTAGAGCACGAAGAGGAAACAGCATATTTTACGGAAGTCAAAGTCACCGCAGCAGTTAAAACAACTACCCGGGACGCACAATCGGAACGGATCACATACCCTCTGAAACAAGGAAATTTTGTATCAAAATGACTTCCCATTTTGTTCAATAAAATGATGAGAGGCATTCGGATGCCTAAACAGAACAGGGGAAGCTTGTTCTACTTTATCAAGACAAAGCCGTCACGAAAAATTGTAACAATCACTGATCGGTGAAGCTATTGTTGAATAAGAAAACAATTTACGGGTATTCTGGACAATCGACAGCACGAATCATCTGTGATGTAGCGCCATATCTAAGAGAGTACGTTTCCGTCACGTAGGAGAGAAACAGGAAACGCATGATGACGTCAAGACAAGAAATAATGTTTTTTTTTTTTTTAATTTAATCTGATTCCCCTCCCTTCCAGTACTAAATAGTTAATACCCCGTTGATTGCATTCGTATTAAAATTCAAAAACCTTTTAATATTGTTTTAAAATCCTTTTAAAACTTGTGCATGCCCACTAATTGAATTTCCACTCAAAATTGTCCTTAAATCAATCTGTTTCTCCTACATGCTCCTATATGTGTGTATGCATGCATTAATGCCATACATGCTCTCATAGTTACTTCAACAAAAAAAAAAAGGAAGAGAACTCACCGATACTTGTAAAACTCAAATTTGGATTTGTAAAAGCGCAATAATTAAAGCGCTTATAATTCACAAACGGAATCACGAACATAGGAAGGGACAGGGAGGATAAATGAATCGTAGTTCACTTATACTCGTATACACATATCTGTCCTCGGTAAGGCATGATATGGAATTTAATTAAAAATCCAATTAGACTTACTGCATTGAATTCATCTTGGCGTTGCATATGATGCTGTATAAACATAACGTTGTGAATTGCTTTCTCCAATTCGAAGGGATATTTTTTACGTTGTGCAACATCGCTTAGGGAATCATCTAATCCGGATAGAACAGATGGTAAACCATTATAACCACTCAACGTGCTTAATCCACCGCCAAGAGCCCCAACTAAGCCGCTGAATCTATAGAAACCGAAGAAAAAAAACAAAAGTATCTCCTGTGTATAGCACACTCAAATTCCTCTTCAGATCTCAATTCAAGGATGCAAAAATAAAAAAATAAAAAAAATTACAGAAAATATTATATTCCTTCTTCACACTTACCTATTCGTTGCCGTAGTCGAATGAAGACCATTACATCCGCCCAGTCCACCACGTCCCTGCATCCTTCGTATAGAATCTGGACTTGATCCTCCCGAATTCAGTTGCATCTCATCAATCAGAGCCTGACCGAATTTCGTCTTACTCAGTTGCTTGCCGTAATTTATTTTACTTGCAGCCAAATCGCGCAACAGGTCCTTTGGTACACGCATAAGCAAGAGCTTTGGCAAGCGCTTTATGAAAAATGCCCTTACCCAGGGCGCCATTTTATGGGTACTCGGCTTCCGGTAGTGTATGTTTAAAATAATAATCGTTATTACAACACTTAGACCGACTAGTAACATGGTGAAGAGCAGGTATTTCCCCAACAACGGAAGTGCAAGCGATGTCGACGGTATAATTTCCGATATAAGCAAGAAGAACATCGTCTGCGACAGGAGGATACTTATGCAAAGTGCAATTTTTTCTCCAGAATCAGCTGGCAGATAAAATACGAGCACGGATAAGTAGGATATACCAACACAGGGTATAATTAAGTTGACGGTGTAAAACAGTGTTTTCCGACGTAGAGTAATGTTGAAGAAAATATCTGCAAAAATAAATACAGAAAACTTTATAAATACGAGTAGGATGCATCCAGGAAGGATAAGGTAATGGTCGTTCTCGTCCTCATATTCGTACTCTCTACCTCAAAATTGATAAACAAGTTAATGGCGTACAAAATTTATCAAATGGGTCATACAAGTTAATGTTTAAAAATATTTCACATCCACAATGTCATTTGAGTTTTTTAAAAGCGTTGTCATATTCGATAGATGGAGAAGTTGGGGGACTAATGGAATTTTGTACGCCATGTGGAAGGGTAGATACATCTGTGGAACTTTCACCTTGACCCTACTGAGGGTTCTGTGGGCCTTGACATTCATATTTAATGCATCTTGTCACGAGTGACATTTGACATGGATGGCAAGTTGAATTTGGAACTGGCGACAAGAAATGATCCCGCAGTTTTAATACGGAGAACTTGAAAATGTTGAAAGTTGCCCCAGAATTGCGTATTCTCACAGCTTATACCCGTGTTGAATGCCTCTCTAAAGCCAGTTTAGAGATGAACAATTTGCTATCTCTATTTTTTTAAAATTATAATGAAGCTGTGTCTGAGCATTGAAGATATTTTCAAAAAAGAACTCGATTCTGTCATATCCGTGCCCACATTTATATTTTTTAGAATTGTTGTCTGCTTGTCTGTTTGTCCAATCACCACAAAGAAACTACTGAACCGATTCCAATGGGTTTTCACTGTTCAATAGCAAATTTCTCAACTTAAAACCTGCGACATGCTTCATTACGATTGGTGAAATAGAGAATAGAATTTATTTATAACCTTTTCGGACTGCATTTTTGCCGTTATTATGGGAGAGGAGACGGTAAGCGTGCCATCTAGGAAAAGACTATGTCTGTCATCTGGTAGACGAAATAAAAGTCAATCCCATAGAGAAGAAAGATTGTCGTCTCAAAGAAACTCGCCAAGAATGCGAATCCCATTTGGCATTTGATCGGGCCCGTTTCCAGAGCTACAGAAAGCACACCAGAGCGTGAAGTAAGGCTCAGTGCTCAACGAAATCGCAAGTGGTCTTTGGAGCAGCCGAAGACACTGTAACCCATTTACAATCTGAGCGGACCAGTCACGCGATTTCAATAGTTGAGGAGAGTTTACCAAGGGGCTCGACTAGGTTTAGTTTTCAGAGACTTCGTCAAGCCGCGATCAGAGCCGCAGAGGGCCGGAACGCCATGCAGGAGATCGTATACTAGAATCTGAGAGAAAGAAAATGATATACAGGGTGAACGACTCTAACTCTAACTTTTTAAAATGCTATAATTTTTTTATTTTTTGATAAATTTTATTGTGCCAAAGGAAAAAATATTGGAAAATACATCAATTTTCAAATTGTGTCAGTAGTTTTCAATATGTCCGCCTTTGGTGCGAATAATGGCCTTGAGACGGCCGAAGAAAGCATCGCACGCTGCATGCAAGTGGCTCTGCGGTATTTTGGCCCATTCCCGGCGAAGTGCTTGTTTGAGGTGGTCCAAACTTTGGTATTTTTTAGTGTCAACCTTCACCTTCAAAATACCTCAGACAGAGAAATCCAACGGATTTGCAATCCATTGTGTCGAAGAAATGAAGTGTGGAACATGGTTTTTTAACCAATCTTGGTTGACGTGCGCTTTGTGAGACGGTGCCGAGTCTTGTTGAAATGTCCACGGTCTCCGACCGAAATTATTGTTTGCCCAAGACTCGGTACCTTTCTTTCCTTCCTCGCTAATTTCCTTCGCCCGCGCTGTATGCAAACATTTTAAGAGTACTTAAATCCCTCGAGCGCGCGCTAGTTCAAAAAAAACAAAAAACCGTAATTTGTTGGAAAAATTTGAGTCTACATTTTCGGAGCTTAAGAAGTGAAAGAAGTGCAAGGAGTGCTCAAAATATTGAGGCAATAAGTGAATCTGTTCGGAGCGACCCAAATCAATTTATTCCACGTCATTTGCAGGAATTGGGCATAGCTCAAACAGTATTGTGGCGAACTTTGCGAAAGGATCGCGCTCTACACCTATTTAAGATCAAATTGACTCAAGAACTAAAGCCAGAAGGGTCAAACTTTCTCAAATTGATCACTGAAAATGGCTACAACCGAAATTTCATAATTTTTCGGCGATGAAGCCCATTTCTGGCTAAATGATTCACAAAAATTTACTGTTTGCGCCGCATTTTTTCGTTGGTGATAATGGCCGCCACGTTACAGTTAATGGAAATCGCTATCGGGACATGTTGGAATGTTATTTTTGGCCGCAATTGCGTGCACTCAACATTGATTAGATGTACTTTCCATAGTCCATAGTCCTTTATGGAAAACGCAATAAAAACTCACTACCGAGGGCGAGTCTATTTTCATATATGCCTTGTTCAACTCTACAGATTTCGGTTCACATGTTGGCCATCTTAAGAGCCGATGTTCGTGCCTTCTCTAGTGCTCGTAGAGCAAACGGCCCACTCTAGCTGCGTCGTAGGCGAGTTGTTTTGCAACATGTCACATGAGAAAATCAATTGCGCCTTTTTGACATATATCCTATAATGCATGTTGCATAGCACTTGTCAAGATATTAAGGATACGCGTTTGGCGAAGATTTTAGCGATTTCATAGTTTCAACATTGTGGTGTCTGAGATATATGTAAACTTTAACAGTGTGGTTCTTGTCCATTCACTATGTGGTGGAAAATTTTGAGGAAAAACATCGGCCTACATTCGTATGTAGGCCAGGCCAGCTGGTGCTAGAACTAAGGTCAGGAGACTGGCTTACAAAGAGATTTTTTGGCATTGAACAGCTTGGAGTCGACCCTGACTTTTATCGAAGAATTGTGTTTAGTAACGAGCCTCACTTTCGGCCCAATGGATTTGTGAATAAGAAAGTTTGCCGATTCTGGAGTAAATTAAGTCCAGAAGAAGCATACGCGACTCAATTACATTCAAAAGAGTGCACTGTTTGATGTGGTCTTTATGCTGGTAGCGTCATCGGTCCTTATTGTCTCAGAAATGCATTATTATCGGACAATGGTCAGTGATCATCTCTAAGAAAATATGGACGTAATGTGATTCCAGCGGGATAGCGCTACGTTTCGTACGCCACATGAAACTATTGACGTTTTTTTTTTTTTCTTTTCGCTGTCGGGACAGAGGACTCAGACAAAAAACTAGTACATAACACTCCTTGTCAGTTCCTTTAATTAAAATTTCTCAGTCCTTTAGTACAAACTCTAATAGAAGGCCTACAGGATCAGTACCAACGATATCAGATATACGTGCAGCCTTATCCGAGCGTAAGCCGAACACTCACAGAGATAGTGCTCCGCGGTGTTATCATCACTCCAACAGTGCGAGTCACAGGATGTTCAGTCAATAATACCTAACATATTTAATGCTTCGGAAAAGCGTAGTGCCCCGTCATTCACGTAAGCATTCTGTAGCCTCTCCTATCAAGGGACAGCAAGAAAGCCGCTGCCTCTTAGAGACGTCGGGTAGCTCCCTGGAGAGTAACCCCATCTGCATTTATGCTCATATGAAACCCAACTGTCACGAAGTTGGAGGTCGTGAGGGGGTTCTGTTTGAGGCGTAGCTTGACTATCGCTACAGATGCAAACGTATCCCCTCTTCCACCAATTCTTCGCAATATATGTAGTTCGTTGTCGTCAGGATTAGGTTTGTTTCTGCTTGGAAGACAGACACAAATTTCCCTAACGAGGAGTGAAATCTAACGTCAACGTCCTCCAGAAAGACACCAGTGCCGTATATGAAATAGATTTTGTATCTGGAAAGACCTGAGCATAGAGGCAGTAATTTTCATATTTTCGGAGCAACAATATTGCATCCGACCATGAAGCTGGAGTCAAAAGCCAGTTGGCGCGCAAGGCCACCAAATCTCCAATGCATGTTGTACCGGTTCTCTTTAAACGAAACGTTCCTTTGAAAGTACTGGGCATGATATGAATACCAAGGTGTAGGAGATTCATCATCGCGTCTAGAGCAGAGCTAGGTGTGCTAGAGAAAACTGTATGCTGCTTAGACAGACAGCAAAAGTGAAGGAAGTAGTGACGTATTTTCGTTTTAATTGGCCTTATCGTAGCCGAATAAATTTATAGGACCCTCTTCTGTTTCAAGAGCTATGCCTTACCAAAAGGAAGGCTGAAAGCGTCTTGGAGCTTTCCAGCGTTTTGTTTGGTCTTTAAAAGTTTGTTGTATGTTAAGCACAAGATGCGTTAGACCAGTCGGTTTCTCCTCTTCGTATAGAGAATAAGCTCAGGAATGGGAGGATTGAGTGATAGCTCACTTCTAATACACCAACCGTCGACTACATTTAGGACAGCCTCCGCTTTAGAATGTTGAACAATGAGTTTACCAATATGCGAACATCACTTATTAGCCACACTCAGCCTCTGCAATTAGGGTAATTTTTGCCAGATTTTATTCTATCCACAAGACTCGTGATTCATCTGCGCCGTGTTGTCAGTCGGACTTACCAGTGCCCCATAGAAATCGCCAGTAGCATTCAGATCCTTCAAACAATGCTTATCACTATACCTCAAGCCCAGTTTCGGACGTACTCTGAAACATTGTGATTCATTCCTAAGACATACAACTCGCTTATGGAATGCTCTGCCGATCTCTCTATGTCCTAGTCGTTATAACTTGAAAACATTTAAGACCAGTGTACATCGGTACCTCTGCTTTCTTCTTCACTAAGTTTCTTTCGCCCGCGCTGTGTGCAAGGGACACTAATAACCCCTTGAGCACGCGCTAAATATAAAAAAACACGTGCTGTCAAAAGTCGCGTTGTCAAAGTGTGCGGGCTCCCGCCCAATTATCAAGGCTTCGCCCATCAATGATGTTGTCTAATAAAAAGCGGGGGCAGAGCATATTACTGGTCTTATCGTAAACATCTTCAGATGATGCCACCGAAGGTTGCTACGATTTGATCAGTGACAAGTTGCCGGTCATAGGTCTTGTTGGTGGCAGGACCACCGGTAGTCCGTCAATTGTGCCCGGATTTTGAGATCCATTTTCGTAGGGTCTTTCGCGCTGCATTTACCGAGCAGTTTTGCGCATATGGAGCTCCATCATCCACCATGCTCTTCAACCTAACGGAAGTCCGACTTATAGGTTTGAAGGTCTTGGCGAGCATGTAATCCTATACTACTCAGCAACAGTCCGAATCTACGTTGGCTACTTGGAATGCTTTGACATCTACAATACCGAAGGAACGCCTTGTGTCGAACCCAATACGATCACGGGTTTATGATCAGGTGACGGCCAAGTTCATAATATTGAGGTCTCGAGATCATGTGCTCACTATAGCATTATGCCACACTGTAGAAAGGTCAATTAGCTTAAGTCTATTTCCAGTCATGTTGTCGTGCAGGCTGTACTGTACCAAAGATGGCTTTTTTCCTAATTTGGCGTTAAGGTCACGCAAAACCTGAATGTCATGCTTAGAGCATCGCTCGTAAGCTTTGACAAGGATCTCATTGAATCATTCTTTGATAGCATCGTCTACTTCTTCTTTCGGAGAGTGAGCGGATTATTAGAATGCCTTCGATCTACTTCCCAAACCTCAAGACTACTTACGTTAGCCGTGCCGCTTACAAAAAACCCGCATCCAAACAGACGTTGCTTCTCATCACTGTAGTTATTGTAGTATACATATAACAACAAACGGATGATGACAGTCTTTACAACTCTTTCCCGACTTTCGAGATAGGACTTTGTTGCTTGATTGTCTTCTTAGCTCATAGAAACAGCGCACGAGCTATTCTTTACTTGACCTCCGGGCTTATGTCATTACTGGATTTCACTGAGCCTAGATAGATTAATCCATTTACTTGTCTGATGTCCATTTTAACATCAAAAATTCGGTGATGCTTCACCATCGACATTCTGCGTAGTCGAATGAGTTTGGCATGGATACCAAGACTCGGTAATTTTTTTTGTTGACATATTGCTCGATAACAAATGGCGACTCATCGGAAAAAGCCAAATTCGGCAACTCACCACCTTCATGCAAGCGTAGCAACTCCTTCGCTCTTTCGACTCTAACTTTCTTCTGTTGCGGTGTAAGATCGTGTGCTTTTTGGAACTTCAATGGCTTGAGCCTGAGCTGATTTTTCAGTATGTGTTGCATCCGTTCCAACGTTATGTTGAGCTCACGAGCCATTTTTCTTCCACTTCGACGCGAATTTCGCTCAATTCGAGCCTTCAATCTCCAAACCATTTCTGCCGATGTTGCTGATTTTTTATGACCACCTCCATGGCGTTTTGCAACGCCGCCAAGAGCTATGGTTCGAGACACAAATGATTTATTCACGTTGATGTACTGGAGGGCTCTAACGATAGCTACTTGTGGTTTTCCAGCCAAATGTGAATCAATCACACTATCGCGCTTGAATTCCATCGCGGATAAAAAATTTTCAACACAACTGAGACGCAAATCGCGAGGCTTGTAAATAATAAAATTATCTGTCATGTGTCAAAATTTGAGCTCACTGTCATACGCCTATTGATAGTCAAAGAATCAACGAGCTGCGTCGCGGAAAGAGTGTCGAATAGCGTACTTGACGAATGATTGAAGACCTATTAATACACACAATGACAAAAATGTCGCTGTCAGATGAAGAAGGACCGCCGGTCTATGAAGGCTTCGATGTCGTACCTGACTGAAAACTATTTGAGTGAATTTTATTTACAGGAGCAACAAATGTTAAACTACGGAGAACACACTACGCTTCTTTGGGCCAAATGACAGATACTTGTACATAGGTACTGTGATATAGAAATGGCGAGGAGAACCAGCAGGTTTATGTTGTTCTATCGGAAAAGTGAAACTGATATCTTTGTCAGAGCCATATGAGCCATCAAAATCACTCTTGACGGGGGAACATCGTGAATTTAGACACTTTTTATCTGCAGTGCGTTATATACACTCGACATTTCAGATGAGCTCTTTTGGTGGTAAGGAAATTAGGCAGGGTAATTTTACTTCATGTTTTAAAATACGAGAGCAGGTTTATCATAGTATAGGCTCAGTTAATAATGCTGCATTTAAATTCATTCAAGATTAATTTATTGCCGATTACCATGAACAGGTAGACACAAGAATGCAAAATACAAGGTGGGGCAAAACTAAGGTCATAATGTGAATTGGCTGCCATATTGTTGGACATGAAAAAAATTGGGCTCTGTTGTCACAAAAAGTTTATCTGAAGGTGAAAAATTGATATCGGTCAAATGACTAGCACATTTCTGCTTGTTTTACAGCATTTCTTTTCTTTTCTCAACGGGTGGCCGTGGTGTAGTGGTACTAGCAATCGCTTTTCTACCTTCGGAATGAAATAGAGAATTGGCGATTCGAGAGCTCGGGCTTCACCCAGTTTAGTGACGAGAATATGTCAAATAACGTCATCACCAACGACAGGGTACTACCCCCTTTCATTTCGAAGGAAGAGCTCCAAACGATCTTCGAATCACTTAGAAGTAAGAAATCAGTGGGAACCGATGAAATACCGAACATTGTGCTTCGACATCTCCCACTAGAATCGGTGAACATTTATACCACCCTGTTTAATAATGCAATGAATAATGCACATTATCCATCAATAGAGTCCTGACTAAGTGGGTTAAGGAAAAACATGTAGTTCCGGATAATCAGTTCGGTTTCAAGGCGGGGCATGCTATCATTCATGCTGTGTCAAAACTTGTTTCTGATATCCAATGGAACAAAGGCAAGAAACAGTGCACTGGTGCCTGCCTGATTGACTTGGAGAAGGCCTTCGATACCGTATGGTTAGAAGGACTCTTTTTCAAGCTGGACAGGTTGGGCATTAGTAAACCACTGCTGTATATTCTTTTTGATATGCTCTCCAGTAGACAGTTCATCGTGAAGAATGGCGATGTGACTTCTGCCGGAACATTTAACATTAAAAACGGTTTGCAACAAGGTGCGGTAAATTCGCCGATCCTATTCAACATTTACACAAGTGATCTGATAGGTTCACTTCACCATGCCATAGCGTACGCAGACGACTTAATCGCGTACAGATCAGGTCCAAAGATTGAGGTCATTAATACACTTTTGCAACGTGACTTCGACAAAATTAAGCGATATTGCGACGACTGGAAATTGAAAATCAACTTTCAGAAGTCGGAAACCATTCTGTTTAGGACGCCTTTGTCTGGGGCCTCAGAAAAAATTGGCGAAAGTTCTCAATCGTCGGACAACATGGACAGCCACTTGCTTGTCGAAATGTAGTCAGATACCTTGGGATCTGGCTAGATCAATATCTGTATTTTATCAAGCATATAGATGTTGCTTTGGCCAGAGCTAAGGGTGCTTTTGCCCTTACAAAGAGACTGTTTTATAACAGCTGACTCGATGCGAGGGTGAGAGTGAGAGCAAGTTTATTGGAAAAGATTCGGGTGTTTGAGAGGGCTTGTCTTAGGACTTGTCTTCGCTTATACAGAACACCAGAGTCTGAGTACATAAAATTCTATCCTAATGAGGTTTTGTACAATAGGGCGAGAGATGAGAGTGGACAATTTCGTCATTAAGCTGACTCGAAGGCACGTTGCGAGAGCAATGACATAGTCTAACAACCTGATCTCCGGGGCTTACTACCCCAATTATATGTATCACGAGAGAGTTCGCTTCGAAGGCTTTATTCCTCCAGAAGTGTTCTTCCATCTGGATAGCAAAGGTCTGATCCAGGACAGATTGGCGGTGCCGCTAATCTTCCACGTCGCTCGAACAGCTGCGGACAGGCGACTCAACTACGCGAGAGACGTCGCACACGGCAGTGCGGGGCTTCTCCGGTTCAGTAGGCCGGTAGGGAGTCGCGACAGGAGGGATGTTGCTCAGCAGCACCAGCAATTTTGGTGGCTTAATGAGGGCGAGGATGCTTCATCGTCGAACTCCTCCAATGATGGATAGCTTCATGTGAAGCAGAGTGGTCCAGCCTAAGTTTTGTTTTTTTAGCCATGGCCGGCTTAAATAGTTTTAGGTAGGTTTAAGTTAGATTGTAAGAAAAAAATATAAAAAAACAAAAAAAAAATATGTACATATTAGATGTAAGTAGGTTAAGTAGATTAAGATTTATTTTTTAGGTAGTATGTAGGTTTTTAGATTTAAGTTTTATAAAAAAAATAAAATGTCCATATACTAAGCTTTTACTAAAAATTGATTTTCTTAGTTTTAGTTTCGTTAAATATAAAAATAAATATAGACTGTAAGATACGTCGAAAGACATAGTTTAAGTGTTAGGTTTAACTTAGAGTGCCCGCATGGGGCCAGTAAGTTAGTATAAGATTATTTCTAAGTTACTTAAGCTATTTTTTAAGCGTTTTTTTGTCTAGCATGTAAGAGTAAATTAAGAAATATAAGTAAAAAAGCATAGAACTAGCAATCGCTTCTCACTCGGAGGGTCAAGGTTCGAATCCTAGCCACGACAAACGTTTTCATTTGTGTAATTGGAACTCAGTCAGAAAAATCTGCGTGTGAAGGCAGATTTGGCTGTTGTAGGATTTTCAAGCAAAAAACAACCGTTAAAATTCACAACCTGAATCGTTCCGAGTGAAGAAAAATCTCTCCGTCCTATTCGGACTCCCACCCCTGGAGAGTCAATATCGAAACCAAACACACCTGAGTTTCAAACCACTACATCACAAACTTCCCTTCTACCTTTCCGCCCGCGCCCTGGCAACAGTGTAAGGGTATTCATAACCCCTTAGGCGCGCGTAAATTATAAAAAAAAAAAAAATTGTATTGTTGCTCGCAAAACATCTGGCTCCAAATTGGTAAATTCTTCTTCATTGTTGGTTTTCAAGATTTGCAAGGTTTGTGGTTTGTTGTAGCAAACGCGAGATTTTAAAAAACCACGAAGGAGGAAATCTGGTGCCAGCAGCAAACATTATAAGTTCTGGCTCATCCTCCATCCCAAAACTCATTTATAATGACATTCTAGCTGTCGGCTCTTTGGACCCCCCGGCGAATCTTCTTTTCTCTTCTCGATTCTCCACGCCCATTGTACTTCGTCCCTTCTTGTCAAGTCCATGGAAACGCTGATAAACCGCCAACTCATGAAATATCTCGAAACGTACATCAATCTGGCGAAAGCAAGATGGCTGCACTTGATTTTCTAAGGCATTTGACAGAGTTTGACATCAGGCTCTTTTGTCGAAAATGCGTGTTTCTCTCTATTCTTCAATGGATTAGAAATTACCTTTCGGAATGTCCAATTCAAGTTGTCTTGGACGGTTTCATGTCTGATATTCACAAAATAAGTGCTGGTGTTCCCCAGGGCTCTGTTCTATCCCCGACACCCTTTTTAATTTTTATCAATGATCTCTTGTCTGCTAGTTCTAATCCAATATATTCCTTTGCTGGCAACTGTCCTCTCTGCTTTTCATATTCGTTCACTGACTCATCAACTGTAGAACGGGAACGGCAGCTAAACTCATTAATTGCCGATATAAACAGCATTAATAAATGGGCAACTGCCAAATGAGTGGAGTTTAATGCTTTCAAATCACAGTGCTGTCCTGTGTCGTTAAAGCGAAATTTAAACACCCAGCCGTTGCCCATGAATGCCATTTTGCGGTCGATATAATCGTCCATCTGAGCAAGTTATGCGAAACACGATGAATCTTTTTCACACCACGTACCCTGTAGTAGATAATACGCATCCCTAAAGACGACAAACAGTACGAACAGGAGAAGTTATTGAAGCTGAGGAGTGTAGTGTTGAGGAGAATCCGCATGAGTCGATTCGCCATCGTGCATTGGAACTATGCCCATCGATTTTGTGGAAGATTTTACGAAAAGATCTTGGCTTAAAGGCTTACAAGATCCAGCTTGTGCAAGAGTTGAAACCGCGTGACCATTATACGCGTCGTAGGTTCGGTGAACGGGCCGAAATCATGATTCAGCTTGACCCTCATTTTAAACGCAAAATTTTTTTCTCCGATGAGGCCCATTTTTGGTTAAATGGATATGTAAACAAGCAAAACTGCCGAATTTAGAGTGAAGAAAATCTAGAAGCCTTTGTCGAGACGCCCTTACAACCATTATAACTCACTGTTTGGTGTGCTTTATGGGCTGGTGGAATTATTTTTTTAAGAACGATGCCGGCTAGAATGTTACCGTCAATGGAGAAACGCTATAGAAACATGATTTCTGACTTCTTCGTTCCTAAGTTGAATGGCATTGACGTGACGTGACAGACAACAATTTGTTGTGGGAAACATTTGCTGAGCGCATAATTTTGCGCAATGGACCTATAACCTGACCTCCACGATCCTGTGATCCCACCTTTATATTACTTTCTTTGGGGGTATGTGAAGTCATTAGTCTATGCCGATAAATCAGAGACGTTGGAAGATTTGGAAGTCAACATTCGCCGTGTTATTGCTGATATATGGTCCCAGTTGCTCGATAAAGTTGTCGAAAATTGTACTTCACGATTGTGCTTCATTCGAGCTAGCCGTGGGGCGCATATGCCCGATATCATATTTAAACACTAATGCTATAAAATTATCTATTAAACAAAGCTAATACCATAGACATTAACATTAGCTTCAAGTGTTCTGTTTAATATTGAATTTGTATACCTCTAAAAAAAAACACCCTTTCTAAGGCATTCATCCGCCCAAAATTGGAGCACAATGCCCACATCTCTGCACCTGCTAGATAGGATTCGAAACCGTGACATAAAACTCAACTCATAATATCAGTCAGTCAATTCAATGCACTCGAACACCGACGTAATGTCTCCTGTCTCACTTTGTTTTATCGCTATTTCCACCACCAGTGCTCCATAGAAATTGCTAGAAGCATTCCGCCGCATCAAACCTTCAACAGTAACATGTGTCTCGCTAAGAATGCTCATCAGTCTATCCTCAAGCCCATTTTTGGATGTACTCTAAAATATTGTGATTCATTCCTAAGCCGTATAACTCGCTTATGGAATGCCCTGCCGACCTCTGTGTTTCCTGGTCGTTATAACTTGCAAACATTTAAAAACAATGTACATCGGTACCTGTCTTTTCTGCTTCAAGGGTACACAAATCCCTTGAACGCGCGCCCGCTGTAAGATCGTTGACGGTATACTGTGAATTTGGCTTAGAGTTGGGAATAGTTGCATATGAGAGATAAGTTTGTGATGGGTCTGGAGAAGGGACCGGCAATGTTGCAGTAAAAGAAGAGTCAAACTCTGGCGAAATGTTTCATTTATCACACTGCAAGCAGAATTTTGAAAAGAGACATCAAAATAGGTAGCGGGAAATTCAACCAGCTCAATAGCAAAGGATGGATGGGAGGGAAAGAAGCGGAACAGGATCAAGGCAATGCATGGTTTGTGACCTAAGAAATTAACAGTAAATAATTGTTAATCTAAATCAAATACCAGCTTTGATTTTAATTTTATTGTCAAAATGGGTTTATGTAAGTCTTTATCATTTTCAAAAGTAAGGACTTTGTTGAATGGTGTTAATGGAATTGGATACGGGCGCTTCTAAGTCAGCGATTTCGTTGAGTGCTTATAGGGACTACTTCGATATGCATGCAACAAAAAAATACTAACGCCGCATTAACTACTTATGATGGAGCAAAAATAAAATCCTACTGCGTTTGTGTTATGCGGGTGACTCATAAGGACTATTGCAAGAATTCAGAAATTATGATTGTGGAAAAGGGGGATTCACCGCTACTAGGTCATAACTTCATTCAAGCTTTTAATGAAGGGTGACCAGATAAGAACGACAGGAAAAGGAGTTTAAATAAAACAGAAACGGTGTGAGATATAAAATTGATTCTGCCTTTATTTTGAAATTACGTTCATGCCATTATGTGTAAAATAGCACATTAATCAAATGGCCGCCTCGGCTTCACTGGCAGTACTTCAAGCGGTTGGTCCAATTTTTGAATAGTCGCTCCAATATGTGCGGCGTTATTCTGACAATAGCATGTCGAATGTTGACTTGTTAGCGTAGATAAAAGACTTGACGTAGCCCCAAAGACAATAATCGAGTGGTGCCAAATAGCATGATCGCAGCGACCAACTGATGAAAGCTCGCCCTGAGGTGACCCAATTGCCAGCTGAAGCGAAACCTCACGAATGTTCTACCGATGGTCATCATTGGTGGTGGGATTAATTGGGTGTTCTCTGAATTTGTTACAACAAAAGTCCCCTTTCCATTGACTTCGCGTTTTAAACCGATGATGCAGCGAGGTGTTCAGTTGACCTTCTTCGACGCTGCATGGGTATCGTCTGCGTCATGGTACTTCCTAAACGTTTTTGGTTTGAGGAGTATCTATTCATTAGTATTGGGCGAGAATAATCACGCTAAAAGCAATGGCAATGCTTTTAAGGCAGAAGGCACTTGAGATTTCCGAGTACTAACACGCTTTGAAGGCTATGGATGCTGAACTTTTAGCTTGAATACCAGCAGAGCGAGAGAAGTAGGAGAATGGGATGCGGGAGAGTAGAATTATATTTATTTCTACTCACAGCGAGTGTGTGGTTTTTTTAATTGTGTTGTACTCGTATGTAACGAAATAAATTTATTTAATCCCAGCGCTTCACTTCATTTCAGGGGTTACTGGGGGAATTTGTATACACGGGTTGGGCTGATTTAATCCTCAAATCGATTACTACGGGTTTCAAGTGATTGCAGCTGAATCGGTAAGCAAGGGAATAGACCATCTGTGGATTAGGATATTGCATTTTTGCAACACAAATTGGATATTGTTACGACAATCGTTGCTAAGGCGAAGATTTCAAGTCAACACTAGTGAACTGAAATAAGTTGTCAGCTGTGCGTCTGCTAAAATGAGTCTAGCAGTAAACGAAAACCTTTGTGCATTTTTAGTTCTAGGGACTGGCATTGCCAAAATTTGCTGCAAGTTTACGCGATTCCTGTGACTGTTTTTGCAAAATTTTCCACCACTGTGACACTCATATCCCATACACCCGGTCTGCCTAGGTCTACTCTTAATTCTCAAAAGTTTGATCAGCTACGTGGTTGAATTGTTCTATTCTGATCCCTTCTCTAGTTATGATCGTTGGTTTCAAAATACCTCTAGCTTGGTTGATCTCGTACCTTGCCCCTACTTTCATGTTTTCATTTGTCGATGGTCCTACGATGTCAAATTCTCACTAGGTAGACCGCAGTTTATATGCATTTTTATTCTCATTCATTAATTAATTCTTACATGCTAGACAAAAAAACGCTTAAAAATTAGCTTAATTAACTTAAAATTATCTTATTCTAACTTACTGGCCCTATGCGGGCACTCTAAGTTAAACCTAACACTTAAACTATGCCTTTCGACGAATCTTACGTTACATGTTTACACTATCTCTATTCATTATTAAAACTAAGAAAACATTTTTTAACAAAAACTTAGTAACATAACTTTTATTTTTTACTTTATTATAAAACTTAAAACTAACACATACAAACTACCTAAGAATAAATCTTAATCTACTTAACCTACTTCCATCTAATACATAACATACACATACAAATATATATATATACATAATAAATATATACTTAATATATAAATATATGTACATATATATACTTTTTTTTTAATTTTTTTTTTTTGTTTTACTTAAATCTAATTTAATCCTACCTAAAACTATGTAAGCCGGCCATGGCTAAAAGAACAGAAAAAAAAAATTGGGCTGACCGACTTTGCTTCACATGAAGCTACCTATTGCTGGAGGAATACGACGACGACGCATCCTCTCCTTCAACAAGCCACCAAGATTGCTGGTGCTGCAAAGCAACATCCCTTATGTCGCGACTCCCTACCGCCCTACTGAACCGGAGACGCTCCGCACTGCCATGTGCGACGTCTCTCTCGTAGTTGAGTCGCCTGTCCGCAGCTGTTCGAGCGACGTGGAAGATTAGCGGCACCGCCAATCTGTCCTGGATCAGACCTTTGCTATCCAGATAGAGGAACGCTTCTGGAGGAATAAAGCCGTCAAGGCGAGCTCTCTCGTGATACATATAGTTGTTGTAGTAAGCCCCTGAGATCAGGTTGTTCGATGAGGTCGTTGCTCTTGCAATGTACCTTCGAGTCAGCTTAATGACGAAATTGTCCACTCTCATCAGGTTCGCCCTATTGTACAAGACCTCATTAGGATAGAATTTTATGTACTCATCAGGTGTTCTGTATAAGCGAAGACAAGTCCTAAGACAAGCCCTCTTAAACACCCGAATCTTTTCCAATAAACTTGCTCTCACTCTCACTTTCGCATCGAGTTGGTTGTTATAAAACAGTCTCTTTGTAAGGGCAAAAGCACCCTTAGCTCTGGCCAAAGCAACATCTATATGCTTGATAAAATACAGATATTGATCTAGCCAGATCCCAAGGTATCTGACTACATTTCGACAAGCAAGTGGCTGTCCATGTTGTCCGACGATTGAGAACTTTCGCCAATTCTTTCTGGTATCCCTAGAGGCCCCAGACAAAGGCGTCCTAAACAGAAGGGTTTCCGACTTCTGAAAGTTGATTTTCAATTTCCAGTCGTCGCAATATCGCTTAATTTTGTCGAAGTCACGTTGCAAAAGTGTATTAATGAACTCAATATTTGGACCCGATCTCTACGCGATTAAGTCGTCTGCGTGCGCTATGGCATGAATAGGATCGGCGAATTTACCGCACCTTGTTGCAAACCGTTTTTAATGTTAAATGTTCCGGCAGAAGTCACATCGCCATTCTTCACGATGAACTGTCTACTGGACAGCATATCAAAAAGAATATACAGCAGTTGTTTACTAATGCCCAACCTGTCCAGCTTGAAGAAGAGTCCCTCTAACCATACGGTGTCGAAGGCCTTTTCCAAGTCAATCAGGCAGGCACCAGTGCAGTGTTTTTTGCCTTTTTTCCATTGGATATCAGAAACCAGTTTAGACGCAGCATGAATGATACTCGTAACATGCCCCGCCTTGAAACCGAACTGATTATCCGGAACTATATGTTTTTCCTCAACCCACTTAGTCAGGACTCTATTGATTGCCTTCTCGAAAACCTTACTGATGTTTGGAAGAAGACTGATCGAGCGGAGATTCGCCGGATTGGAAGTATCTTTGTCCCTTTTGGGAATGGGATGTACCACCGCAATTTTCCAATGCGCTGGATAATGTGCATTATTCATTGCATTATTAAACAGGGTGGTATAAATGTTTACCGCTTCTAGTATGAGATGTCGAAGCACAATGTTCGGTATTTCATCGGTTCCCACTGATTTCTTACTTCTAAGTGATTCGAAGATAGTTTGGAGCTCTTCCTTCGAAATGAACGGTGGTAATACCGTTTCGTTGGTGATGACATTATTTGCCATGTTCTCGTCACTGAACTGGGTGAAACCCGAGCTCTCGAATCGCCAATTCACAATTTCATTTCGTGGTAGAAATTGTGCACAAAGACTCGACTCTCCAGGTCGTGGTTCGGGCCAATGATGTCATTCGCCTTGTACACTTCCTGGAAAGTCGCTCCTAGAGCCTCTACCTTCTCATGTGGATCCTCGATCACAAAGAAGTTATCATCGTCAACTGCCTCATTTGGATCGATACCTGCTGCTACAAGTATTTGTTCGTTGTTCGTCGTTCGGGCGATTTTGAGACATGGAAGGTCGTTTTGATCTTTTCTCCGAAATATTTTATTTATTTGCGGGAACATATTCGGGTTGCTGGTGTTTACAGCCCGAATTTTATTGTTCCAATACAAACTTACAGATTTTTTGTAATTTTCTTTTATTGATGTTTGGAGGTTTTTAATCGACGACTTCAGTGTCATGATCTCCGGGCTATGTCTGTCAGTAAACTGTCTGTATAAGGTTTTTAGTCTTGACAGCAGCCTACTTTTATGTCGGTGCAGTGCGTCAATGGTTGCATTGCGGAATAAGTCTTCGTTGTCAGTGTGTTGATATCGTGGTATCGTTTTGTCCATTGTTCGTTTGATTGTTTCGTCCATTACTCTTAGATACCTGTCAATCTCCTCGTTTGACAGATTTCTGTTGGACGGTGGGTAGAGCGAATTCGAGGAGAGTTCTCTAGTCAGTGTTCTGGTGAAGTGTGTCCAACGCACCCTACTATAATTGTAGGAATGCCTTCGCACAAACTCATCCAATTCCGCAATTTCGTTGGGAACAGTTATTTCGGTGCTGAGACCGCAATGGTCACTGTCATACACGAAAGTGCGTAGACAGTTTGTAGTTTGTTGGTTAGTGCACGTCAGTTGTATTCGTGAGTCGAACAGCAGGAGATCCAAATAGGACCCGTGTCTGGGAAACGAAGGACTATCCGTCGCTTTGAGGCCTAGCCGATACATCACACCGTGCTGACCCCACCAATTGAATAGTAGGTTCCCTCTAGTATTTGGCAAATTATTTCCCCAATCACTATGTTTGGCGTTGAAATCTCCGCCGATAATAAAATAGTTGTCTTCCAATTCCAGCCTCAGGAATCGAAAAAGTGTCTCGAGCTCTGAGATGAATAAGGTAGATTGAGTAGCCTCAGGTGCATAGACAGACACCATGTACAGCCGCTTTCCACTACGGAGAGGGATATACACGATGCATGCTTCCAGCACCTGGAACCTGCGTATTGCACGACTGTATACTCTTTTAAACCGTATTCCTTTTCTTACAAAGATCGCAACGTCTCCTCCCCTGGTGGAATTGGGTCGGTTTCTCTGTACTATTTTGTATTTTCTGTGCCTCATTTTGTGCCTTTTGGTAAGCTTAGTTTCGCTAACCAAAAGCACATCAGGGACTTAGTCTTTAAGCAACTTAAATAGTGCGGCTCGTTGTTCGAGCCTAATCAATGAATTAACATTCACTGCAAGGACCTTCAGGGTTTGCCAAACCACGTACGTACCCATTACGACATACGATGCGTTAGGCCAGGCAGCAGCGCGTATATTTGATCCACCCGCGCGGTCTGTTCAGTTAAATGACGTTGGAGTTGAGCCATCTGCCCCTGGATAGAGAGCAAGATACCTAGCATGTCAGGTACTGGTTCCGGTGCTCTGGACGTAGGGGCCTGAGAAGCAACCTTCGCTTGGTGTACCGTATTTCCCCTACCTGCCGCCATTTGGGCGTAGGTAACTTGGGGAGTAACGGCTGGTGTTTGTGCCTGCACGAGTGGACGTTTAACTTCCACTTTCTGTTGCCCAGCCAGATTTACTCTTTTGATGTATTGGAATTTGGGACAACCCCGATAGTTTGCGGTGTGTCCCGTGTTCCTACATAAAGCACAAGAGAGTTGGCTTTTTTCCGACGCTCCGTCCTTACCTAGAGCGCATTCCTCTGATTTGTGGTTCTTTCCGCACTTCACGCATCGAGGCTGCATTTCGCAGTTCGACGCGGCGTGCCCGAACCTTTGGCAGCGAACACATTGTAAAATGTTGTCGCTTCGCTTTACTCTTTCCCATGACACAATCTGGTAGTCCAGGACTTTGATGCTCCTTAGACCATCCAGTTTGCTATTGGGAGTCAGCTGAACCAGGAAGAATGGTAGCTTCCGCTTCTCCCTTTTGGCTCTAGCTGTTACGAATGGCTTAACCCCCACGAATTTGAGCTCGGCGCACTCCTTCTCTTTGAGCAATGCGAGGAGCTCCTCCGGATCGGTAGACGGTTCTAACCCCCTCAGCAGCTTAGTTTGCAGCTTTTCACCCTTCGGTGTGAAGGAGAAGAACTCCGTCGTTGTGTCCTTTAATATTTGTTTTATCTTATTATAGCGCTCCACTGAGTTGCAGTAAATCGCATGCCTATCTATACTTAATCTCTTAATAAAAAAATTATTGCCTAACTGGATTGTGTCTTTCAATTCCATTTTGAAGGTGTTGATTGGTGGCACCCTTTTTTTATGTGTTTGTTGTTGTTGTTTTGTTGTTGCTGTTTTTGTTGTTGTTGTTGCTGTTTTTGCTGTAGCTGTTTCTGCTGTTGTTGTTGCAATTGAGCATTAGGCTTAACCAGCTGTGATTGTTGCTGTTTTTTGGATTGCTCCATTTGCCCGTGTTGTTGTTGCCATTTGTTTGGCTTTTATATCTAGTATTTGTTGTTGTAGCATTTTAATACTACTATGCAGAGACTCGACTTGTTCTTCTTTGTCGTCTGAATCTGAGGCTGCCAATGTGACGAAACTGTTGCTTCCTCCCATGTAGCGATCCTCCCCCTCATCGGACACATATGGGTATTCGTTATCCGACCCACGTTTACGTTTAGCTGCTGTTGTAGCTCTTTTATTAACTTCAACCGGCATCTTTTCGGTTGACATAGATAGCGTAGGGCGCTTTGCAGGGCTGGGAGTTCGTTTTAGCGTCCCCCTCCTCTTTGCTGTTACCTGTGCTGGGTTAGTTGTCGGTGCTGTATTATCAGCGGAGGACCTCATGTCATCCACTTTGCCCGTTTTTTGTCGAGCGGGTCGCTCGTTTTTTTCCATCATGTGACACTTTACCGTATTTTACTTATTGTAAATTAAAGAACACAAAAAAAAAAAAACACGAATCGGGGATTTTGGGGTTCGAACCAACGACCTCTGATACCGTGACTGGGGAACACTTGCACTAGGCTAATTGGAGCCTGACAAAATCTATGTCTGAGTACTAATGTAAGCTAGAACTTTATTTCACAGTTAATTTTTTTTGATAGCTGGAGCACTTCTCTCGACGAAAGTCTGTGAACGATTGATTAGGTAGACCGCATAACTGTTTTAGTGTTACAGGAAAGTATTGGGCTCTGAAACCTGCAATGGTGCGCTAACTGTATATGTATACAGTGGTGGTGGTTCCTACATTAAAATTGTACACACTAGAAGTGCACAGCGCCATTCCGCACCACTTCTACGACAGTACTGGGCGCGTTTCTGCACTTTATACCGCTTGGTTTGCAGATCGTTATGGCTTTCGTTCATGGTCTGCTGAAAAGCTTGCAGCATTAGATTCAGGCAAATAAAATCATCTAAGATGGGTGGTTGCCTAGAATACGAGTCCACTTACACTAATAATTTAGTCTTCCCATTAAATGTTGGATACCACACATGAAGCGAAATAGCCACAGAACCCAAACATCTTTCTTTCTCTTTCCGGAGACACCGGAATTGAAAGAGCGAGAAAAGTTGTACTTCAGGTTGAAATCATAAGTGTGGTTCTTCTCATCACTGGACGGCCGAATGTGTCCGAATAGATGCAGGGTAAGTTGTCAGGTAGACAATTCACTGAGTACGGAGTGATCAGCGAGCCCTCCGATAGAATGATCCTTAGAACGACTTCATTGAAAACCATGTCACCGTAGATGCGGTCAGCGAGTCGCATTGCAAAAATATTAATTTGTAGCAAATGAAGCAAAATTTTGAGGGCTAACTTTGGATCTTAACACGCCTGTGTTGATGACAAGATCTATTTAGAAAATCACGCACACTTTTGCAAACAAGTATCTCTCACAGTGGAAAGTGGTTTTCAAAGGGCCAATATTTGGTCAATATCTATCAACGTATAGCAAGTCGATGCTAGTCTTCCGGTCTATAGACTGTAGTGCAGATTTAGAGCTCGACTTTTTAGATGTGGACCCTACTGTAAGAAATATATCATTTAGCATTGTTTGGATGTTACAAGGAATTTTAAAATTTTTTGTGAAAAGCACTAGATTTGCTTTGTCTGGAACGTATGTCTTAGACATAGTGGAGAATGTTGGAGAGTGGTTTTTGTCCAGCGCATAGGGGGTGACGTCATTTGAATTAGTCGCCACATCACAATCTGCCTCCTTTAATTTGATTCCTCTACTCCGTCTCCATTATTTTAGATCAGCGACTAAAGATTCTCCTTCACAACTTCGAGCGTCGCATCGCTTGTATGGCATGTAGCATCATTTTGTTGCAACCACTGCTCTAATATACTCGTATCGATGCTGCCGAGCTCTGACTACAGAAAGTCAGTTAACATCGCTCTACACCTGATACCATTGACGGTAACCCTGCCTCTTTTTTCATTATGCCGCTCTGCCATAAACCGCACCGAACAGTCAATCTTTGTGGACGCATTCATGCTTGGCCGAGCACTTGTGGGTTATGTTCGCTGAGTCGAAAATTGGCCTCGTTCGAGAAGATGATTTTTTGGCTAAAATCAGCCGATCAGCGCCGAATCGACATTTCTGGGTCTTTTTCCATACTGGCCGCTACGGCGGCTATGTTTTCTTCATTTCGCACCAATGTCTGGTTGATGGCTTAAGAACTAAGATCCAAGAGAGTGTACTCAACACGGTGCGACGAATTGCCTGTACACCGAAGCCATTATGACGATCGACCTCACGGCTAAATTCACCTTGCGCATTTACAGTTAAGCCGGAATTTCGAAAATATTTTTTAAAATTTCCGCACGTTCGGCAAGGGTAAATCGATGCATGATGAAATGGCAAACCTTACTGAATATTTTGACAGCTAAATGTGATTGGTAACTTTGACAGCTGCTGAAACATAACAATTGGAAAAACTATCATTGCTAACTGGTCGCCCGTTACAAAACCCACATGCGCCCTGTCTTTCTAAACATATATGGCACAGAAGCAGGGAATTTTTCAGAGTGAGTTAATGCTTTGTTCTTTGGCCAAGTTGCACTTACGGAGTGTGAATGAATGAAAGAATAAATGGCTAGGGCAAGCATAACACCAGTGCTGAAGCTCAAATGATTTCCGAATCTACCCCAGTGGGACAGTTCAGCAAGGAAAAACCTTATACTAGGTGGCGTCCCCAGCTAAAGGGGATACCGCTTCTAATGACATCTTTCGTTATCTTTGAAACTACCTCCAGCGCACAGCAGTGATAATTAGAAGATGGAGAAGAGTTAAACATCGTGTATTGAGTATTGAGCACGAGTATTTGTGGGATTTTTGCTATAGCCACGTCGCCTTATGAGCGCTGCTATGTGCGGCGTTGAACTCGGCAAATAAATGTTGCTTGTCCGTCTGAAGTTCCCGGGTCCTGTTTAAGATCTGCGATAATTTACTAACCAGGTAGTTCATTAGTCAATAGTTGGCGCAGTGTATATCGGGTAAATGATGCAGATATTCCACGTTTCGGGCATGCTTTCCTTCGGCCAAATCTTACAGATGAGCTAGTGCGTCTTCAGCTTTGATATTCAATATTGGTAAACTTTTCTTATTCTACGTCAGGGAATGAAATTCTGCCTCCTCTTCGTACAGGATGAATGGTTCCTTCTGTCTGACAGTTGGGTTTTGACATCATCGGCGTTATAAAGTCTGCAGAAGTAGTCTTTCCATATTCTCTGCACCGACTGCGACTCTACTACTAGTTGTCCATGTTTATCCTTGCAAATTTTCCTTCTGACTTAAGACCTTCTCGTCGTCTTAATTTTTCTTTCCGATAAGCCTGTGCTCTTCCTTTCTTTTTGTGGAGCTTCGATGCAGTGCAACTTTACATGCTTCTTGTTTGGCTGCATGTACCTGTCTATATTCATCGTCTAGACAGAGTTTTCTTGGTGCAGACATTTTGAAACCAATTACATCAGAAGCTCTTCTCTGATGGCTCGTTGATTACATTCCCACTGGTGTTCTACGGTTAGTATGTGGGGGCTGTGATTTTGAGAGAGCTTGCGGAAAACGCGATCGGCAAAAATTCTATTTGATTCCGTTTTATTACCACTCGTATCCTGCTCGGAGAGCTCGGAGATTCAGAATTCTAAAGGAGCATCCTGCGAATATTGTAATATGATCAACCCAGTGGATAGCCAAGCCTCTTCATGGATGTTTAGATGTGGGAACCGTATGTTGAAAAACCTGAATCAATAGCTGGGCATGGTATTATGAGGGCTGTATTTTGTGATGACTCAAAGAAGGCTTCTTCGTCGAAATCTTCTAGCATAATTTTAATGTCATAGCCGGGCACATATATTTGGCCTAAGGGGTCATAGAATGCATCTTTGAAGGTGTCATCCTTATCCTCTGTAGGGGCATGAGTACAAATCAAACTTATATTTCCCAATCTGCCGTTGATGCGTTTTGTCATGCCGAAAACTTAATACTTTTTGGTTAAATAGGAAATTCGCATCCAAGTAAGCGTTGTCTTCCTCCTTTGTAGTAGTCACCGTAGTAGACGTTCTAGTTTTATTCATCAGCATTTGGCACTCTAGGTCCTCTGAGGGTTGTTCGGCAGCTCGTGGTCTGGTAAGAGTCCTTACATTTCATGTGCAAAGCCGAAATTCGTTGTCTATAAAACATTTGCTGATGTCGCCAACATTATACTCGTAAGTATTCACAGTTGGTTGTCTGTGAATAGCTGAACTGCTGAATCCACGCGCAAACGCCTACATGTAGGGTCACGTCTTTAACTAAACCTCTCGATAAAGGTTTCGGTTAAAGAGTTCGATGCCAAAAGCCTTGCTGAGGTTATAGGAGCCGCCGTTGGTTTATTCACGTTTCTTGCGCCGCCATCTCTATTCCGAGGTTCCAACACAAGCATCTAGCTGGCTTTGTATCTGGGCTCTGAATATGCCAAAATAGCTCTAAAAGCGGGGTGTGCACCAATTAACTCAAATTGATTATAGCCGTGGATGTCGCCTTTGATGAAGGAGAAGTGCCCTAGTGCGAACACTCACCCTCCCCCAAGGTTAGGTACCTTACCTTCAGTCAGAGGCTTAAGTCTCGGCGCTTGTGTTTCATAAAACACAAGTCGTTTAGAGGAAAACAAAAACAAATCGATGCATGCACTTCGAGAGCTGATTATTTGAAAGACCGGAAAGACCGGAAAGACTGGACTTAAATCCAGGAAGGGATTTGCACTATGAACTTTACATACTACTTCCTGCCACTTGATTTATTTTTTAGTGTAGCAAAAGCGCTAATGCTTTCCTATTTTAAAATGCAATTTTATAAATACTAAAATACGTTTGAATGGCAAGTACTTACCTGGATACGGCTCTGCACAGCATGGATAGTATTTTTCATGCCGCTCTGCTGGTACTCCCAGAATATCCCACTCAACACTTGGATAGTACTCTCGTAAATCTATGCCGATTTCGACCTTATTATCCTTATCGTTCTTCTGATTAATATGCTTTAGATCAATCTGAAAGGCATTAATTAGATATGCATCAGATACTCGTGTTCGCATGATGCGCTCGTAATAGCAACTTTCAACAAATAAAATAAAATAAAACTGCGATTGTGTTTATGAAGTGTTTGATTTTGTGCAAATGAATAGTGTGTCCTGTAATGAGATACATATGTAGATACATAAATTATATGACAGATAAATATAATTTATGGGCCATTCTGCCATACGAACTGATGTCATAGGGAGGGGGTTCCGTTTAGGCGCCGCCTTATTGAATGCATAGTAAGTAATTGAGGACACGACAGAAAATGAAAAGGCTCATGAAAGCAGCACTTCAAGTGGCATCAATGGCCCATCAAAATTCTGATTGAAACCGATTTCAGTTAAATACGAACGTTGCGGACTATTATTTTGCACATAACAATTTCAAAAACAGTAACACTTGCATGGTAATGTGAGTGGTGTTTCGAAAATGAATTAAAACAGAGAATGAAATATTTTTAGGAGTTTACCTGATCTCCGTCATATGTCCATGAGCCGAATTTCATGAAGCATGTCTGCTGATCAAATGGAAAATATCGCACATCAATTTCACAGGAGGACTTAAAAATCGCAGGAGGCGTCCATACAACTTTGCCGGTGTAGTGAAGAATCGCCTTCGTCATTGTGGTTACCACGTATTCACCATCGGCACTGGGGGAGAAAAAAATCGAAAAGTGAAAAAATTTATATAAGCAGAGCGGCGCGTTAGCCTCTGATGTTTATAACAAATGATTCTTGCAATTGTTTAAATTTAAACGCAAGCCTATTGGCTATAATGAAGACTTACTTACTTAACGGACTCCCGACCCGTGGAGAGTCTTTGCTTTCCATCCTCTACGATCCCGGGCACGCTGCTTCCAGTTATCCAGACCAAGGGCTCTGGCATCCGCGATAGCTTGGTCTTTGAAACGTGGGTTCGGCCTTCCTTGACGTCTCGAACCTGAGGGCTGAGATTCGAAGATTCTCTTAGCTGGAGCATTGTTGTCCATTCGCTCGATGTGGCCGAGCTAATGTAGTCGACGTATTTTGGCTTTTTGGACTACATCCACATCTTGGTATGGCTTATAGGGTTCGCGGTAGTATCTTCTTCTCCATTCGCCCTCCTCGCATACGGGACCGAAAATCCTTCGGAGAATTTTTCTTTCGAATTAGCTCTCCCATTTTGCTTATCCTCCAGCACTCGGCGCCATACAGTTGAACTGTAGAACTGACAGGATAAGGGTTTTGTAAAGCGTACATTTCGTCCTTCGAGTAAGGAGTTTTGAACCCAATTGCTTTGCCAAACCGAAGTAGCAGCGGCTTCCTATGGTAATTCTTCGTCGGATCTCCACTAGGGTGTCATTCGTTGAGTTCATGTTTACTCCGAGGTAGATGAACTCCTTAACTATCAATAGTGACGTTTTGTTATGATAGCATGTACTTGGTCTTGTCCTCGTTTACTTTCAGGCCAAAGAATTTCGCCTGTTCTTCAATCACCGTGAAAGCCTATATCACGGAACAGTGCAAACGCCCGCTGATATTAATATCGTCCGCATATCCCAGGAGCTGGACGGACTTGTTGAAGATAGTGCCTTCCGTGTTGACACCTGCCCTGCGCACTATCTGCTTAAGGACGAGATTGAAGAAATCACATGAGAGCGCATCACCTTCCCGAAATCACCGGTATATGTTTGAAATAGTTCGGAGGAGCTACTTCCAAACTGCACGTTGCAGTGCGTGTTTTCCAGTGTCACGCGACACAACTGCATCAGTTTTGCCGGGATCCCGAATTCGGCCATCACCATACAAAGCTCCTGACGATTAATGCTACCACATGCGGCCTTGAGGTCGATGAAAATGTGGTGAGTCTGGACTTGAAATTCGTTGGTCTTTTCCAGGATTTGTCTCAGTGTGAAATTTCGGTCTATAGTCGATCTGCCGGACCGGAAGCCCGGTAACCGGTACGTGCCGATTAATGTGTTGCAGAACGGTTTGAGACGTTCACACAGTACGTTGGATAGGATCTTATATGCGTCATTAAGCAGGGATATGCCGCTATAGTTTTTACAAGACATAGGATCGCCTTTTCTTCCATCCATAATTGGATGATGATTTGGTGTATGCGCCCTACCAAAACATCGCCACCGTATTTGAAGAGCTCGGCTGGTAAACCATCAGAGCCTGCAGCCTTATTGGTCTTAAGCTTTTTTATAGCTAAGCCAACTTCTTCTATACTGGGTGGTGGAACTGGTTCTTCATTGACTGGACGTGGGTTCTCTTCTTGCCCTATCACTCTCTCTACATGATGCCCATTTAGCAGCTGCTGGAAATGCTGCTTAAACACATCTACTATCCCCTATGCTTCGGTGACTAGGTTTCCTTCCGCGTTTCGAAGAGCCTGTATTCCAGTCTTGAAGGCAGCCGCCAGTTGCTTGGCCTTCTTGTAAAACCTCCGGAGGTTGTTTCCATCGCGGGACTCTTCAACCTCCTAGAGCTGGGAAACTGCGTTGGCCCTCTTCTTTCTACGCAGGATCTTCTTCTCTTCCCTCCTCCTGGTTCGATACTCTTCCCTTGCTGCCCTTGTTTTGCGCTGCAGCATTTTCTTGTGTGCATCTACTGTCACCTTTTTCCTGTATACGCATTCATCATCATACCACGACTGGTACCCTAAGATGGCGATACTGGCACCACTGATGGTGAGTGCACAGTGGAGAGTTTCTCACTCAGGCGCTCTCTGTAGTCTCTGGCTACTCCAGGTGTGATAAGGCGTCCAACGTTGAATTTCTTTTTCTGGGCGGTTCGCAGTTTCTTCTCGTTGGACAGTCGAGCTTTGAATTTAGCCGCAACAAGAAAGTGGTCCGAGTCAACATTCGCCCCTCGCATCAATTAGCACATGGTCGATTTGGTTGACGGTTCTACCACCTGGAGAGAGCCAGGTTGCTGTGTGGATCCTTAACCTAGGAAACCTCGTGCTGCTTATCACTGTGTTACGATCTGCTGCGGTCTCTTAATCGAGAGACCGGCCATCTTCCCCTGAATCGAGAACGTGCTTGGTTAACTTTGCCTTTGGAGGAAGTATGGGGTCTAAAAAAGAAGGTGGTGTGGCATTAGGGTGGGAGTCTGATGGGGAGGGATTTAAAGTATGGGAGCGAATAAAGTTAGGGTATGCGTTTTTGTTTGAGTGGAATGAGGAGATGTTGTTGGGTTTTTTAAATGACTGAGAGGAGGATCAAGATTAAAAGATACACGTTTGGGTATTGGGTTGGACGGTGTGGAAGAACGTTTTGTGTATACGCGATTGGCAGTATGAAGTGAAGAAGGAGTGAAGAATTCTAACTTTAAAACCCCAGTTTGGATCAGGAGGTTGTTTGTTAGGCTTTGGATTTTTATTGTGAGAGTTGGGTATAGGGTTAGATTGTTGTTTTCTAGGCTTAGTGGGATTTGAATCCTTGCGATGTTTGTTGTTTCCTGTATTTCGTTTTAATCTTTCCATGGTTATTACACCCAGATTGATGATGTCGGAAGCAGGGTTGATGAACATCCATTCACGGGATGCTTACCTTGAGGGTGTTGATGGAGATCTTACGGCAGTTGAAGAGACTTATTAAAAAGGCAACCGATTCGTCTTTGTTAGAATTGTTCAACTTTTTGATTCTCTTGTTCCACTCCGCAAGTGTCCATAAGGTGCCGAATCGTGAGATTGTGGGTTCAGGAGTTGGTGTAGCAGCATCAATTTCCGGAGAGGGTCGTGATGGAGGAGAAGATGACCCAGGTGTTATTGGTGGTTCCATAATTGCAGATGCAGATGCAGTCGGTAGAGCCTGGGATTGCACCGGTATATCGTCCATTTTACTAGAAGTTATCCGGATGTGATCAGCAATTTCGTTTAACAGCGCGCGTGATTGGGTTATCTCGTTGCTTAAATCACTCATTTGGCACATGATGTTTATGAGCAACTGATCATTATTTGGCGGAGAGGCAACGCTGCTTCGGGACGTACTTTGAAGATGAAAATCGAGGGAAGACCGTAGAGAACTTAAAGAGTCTGTTATTGTGGGGACGTACGATTTTATTTTGATTTAACACTATGGGATATAAAGTTTTTTAAATCTTCACTAATTTCTTGTTTATCGTTTCGTTTAATTAAATCACTGTTTTGAGCAAACTGCATAGGTAAGTCTCTAAATTGACTCTTACTATAGGTGGCAGATTGCTCGAGGGAAATTGATAAGTCTTCAACTGATTTTAAAATGTCATCATATTTGGTGAATTGATTTCAAGGCATGGTTGTTTTCCGCCGCAAAGTTATTGACCAAATCACTGAGACAGTTAATAGCAAGCAAGATGAGGGACGGAGTGATGTCCTTGCACTCATCAAAATAGAACAAAAAGTTGTTTTTAAAATCTCTTGGGTAAGCGATGGATCTCTTACTCAAGCCAATGCAAACAGCGTGGAACGACTTGCAACAAAGACCACTGCAGATCACCATAACAGCATTTGGATCATTTGTTAGGGAGCAATTTGCACTTCCACATAATTCACACATGACGATGAATAAGTTAGGGTAGATCTGTTGAAAATTTACACACAAATCGAGTCAACAAAACAAAAGTCGATGACCGAGAAATAGCTTGTGCGAATTATTGCAAATTAGGCAGGAAAAAATTAAATGGAAATAAATTAGCGGAGCGGAATTTAAGCACGTCTGAACTTAATGAATGCCAAGCCTGCCAAGTCATGAAAACATGACTTCTTTAACCCTGACAGCTCGGATCACACCTTGATTCCCAAGAGGACAGTGGTTGTGATAATGCCAATACAATGAGTCAGCCAAAGCGCCGTAAATTTTACTGTGATGACAGTGTGATTTTTGAAATTGAAAATTAAGATTTAGGTCTGTTGAAACGCTTATAAGAGAAATTTATATCAAAATTGATTTTAAAGTTTTTTAAAAGTGATCCTAGAATAAATAAACAAAAAGGAAACGAATTTTAACACGTTCAGCACCATGTGTCCACGGGTGGTACATTTTTGTACCACCACAGTAGACCGCCATGTACACCGGTGGTACATGTGCCTATATGACTTTAGTGCCATGTGGACACGAAATATACATGTTTTTTATATGCTGATCGTTTCTCTAGTCCCTCAGTATACTAGAGAAAGTTTTGGGTCTACCAAATTAGGTCCTTGTTACAAATTATGAGTAAGAATTTAAAAACTTTTTTATTTTTATTTTTTGTAAGAATTCATACCAATATACGAGTACTTAAAGAAATAAGGAACAAAGTAAATTTTAAATTGAAAAAAAAAGGTTTTAGGTGTACTTGTGTGTTAAATTAAAGCACGAAATACATAAAGGGGTCTCACATTGGACGCAGATGGTGCTAATCCTTTCGGCATTTTGCCGGGCATACGCAGCTCCTTGTTCTTGGGATATATTTTTATAGCACGCAGCACATCGTTTTCGGGTAATTCTTTTCTGCCCAGGCACTTCCTGAAGAACATGTTTCCTCTTTGTTCCAGTTCCAGCAGACGTAAACGGGACCAATAGTGGTAAAGTATTTGGTTAAGGCGTTAAGCCTTCGACGAGTTTTTCCTTGAATTTGGTTATATTCATTTTAGTGCCGTTTATTTTGTTGTATAGAACGAGAGAGTTTACAACAGATGTAGCAGTAACCAAGTGGAAAAACAAGCGTTTGTACCACTTGAGTGTCCGGCGCAAGTACGGCGAATATGCCGACATTTGATCCGACAGATCAATAAAGGTTTTTCGTTTATTGTAGTAGACAACCATCGCAGGTTTTCTGATGACCAGCCTTCTGGAAGTTACAGGCACCAACGAATTATCGTGTTTTGAACTCAGCATCAGAACTTCCCTTTTATCTTTCCACTTCATCACAACGATTTTATCCTCGTTCTGCTCAGCAAACGTTTCGATTTTTTTTTAGTTTGGCCTTTACGACGTTTACTGGGTTGTTCTTCCCATTACTTCGAAGAGTGCTGACCAAAGACTTTGCCAATGAAATGCTGATGTACCAATTGTCACAAAACAGAGTCCTTCCGCTGTCCAAAAGGCCATCCATCAATTCCATTACTACTTTCTCGTAAACAGATAAATTGTCCACTCTTTCCTTTCCAGTATAGGCTTAAAAGCCCATGTGTAGCCGCCTTGAACACAAAGTTTGAAAAGCTTTATGCCGTATCTATGCCTTTTGTTGGGGATATATTGACCGAAAAAAATTCTACCACGAAATGGAACATTGCTTTCGTCAATACAAATATCTTCTTCAGGAGTGTAGGCTTTTTTGAATTTCGCTTGAAGCAGCCCTATCAAACTTGACAGTTTCGACAGCCGATGATTTCAGCAATGCTATTGTCCGCGAAGTGCAGCATTGTTAACAGAAGCTCGAAACGGTTGCGGCTCATGATTTTGCTCATATTAATTTCGTTAAAGGGGCTTTTAGACCCATAATCTGTTAGACCCATCCACTGAATCAATCCCAGGAACTTGCGAGTCTCTGGAGCTGTTTTTTCGGTCCATTTAGGCAACCTTGACTTTTGGCGGGATGAACCGGGTATTTGTTCCAATTTTTGAGCAGCGAACCGATTGGTCTCAGCAACGATGATTGAGATAACTTCGTTAGAAACAAAAAAATTTTAAAAATCAAGTGGATCCTTTCCAAACAGCTGTTCATAAACGTCATATGCTATGCCATTATGCCATTGAGTGGAAAATTAGCAGCAAATGTTTGCCTTGAACCCGCAACTGACTGCCATTGAAGAGTGGATGTTTGGTTTCCATCAACCGAGCGCTCAGGTACGCTAAGCTCATATTTTTCATCGTCTGAACTGTGTTCTTCAGAATCTGAACTTGATGTTTCGTCTTCGGTTTCATCATTTTCGTCGTCCAAAGAATTATCGGAAAACCCCGGAGCACCATCGCTGTCGTCTGAAGCCATCGCGCGTTGTACTTCTCTCTCCAACTTTGAATTTTTCAAAATTCTGTCCATTTCTATTTACTGTAAACAAGCAAAAAACAACATAAAAAAAAAAGTGGACATCAGGGGACACCGGTGGACAGGTGGTCCCACGGTGTAATTTCACATTCTCGGATCGCGTGTCCACGGGTGGGCATATTTACAGTTTGACGGTTTTACACTTAATTTACATAACACAATAAATAAAACATCTGTAAACGACATTGCAATCACTCACAATCAAAAAACAGCACGAAAAATTGTTCAATCCCAAAAGGTAACAGCAAAAAGATACTTTCTGAGAAGTCCTAATCCACCACTATTGCAGAGTATCTTCAGTTTGAAGATACTTATATATGACAATAAAACTTAACATTTTGTACCTACTTGTTGTATAGAACTATATCCGGCAACCAAATATGTTCAGATGGTACATACAGCTCTGTAACACCACCATATTCGGAAGGATCCCATTTAAATTTGTGATCTTGCCATTCCTGTTTTTAAAGGAGAAATTAGAAACAATTTAAGATTTTAAATTGAGAAAACTAAATATAAATAATTACTTCAGAATATAATTCGAGAACATAAAAGAGCGTTTAATATTAAACTTACGTGTTCCAGCCACACGTTCGTTGTTAGAATTTGATCCTTCAGATTCTGCAATAAAATAATAAAATGGCTGCTTAGCACCGGTTTTACATTCTTAATATTTCATTTCTACTATAATGTTCCTATATAGGAAATTTGTAAAAATAAAAACAAATTATTATTTTATTTATTTCAAAATGCACCATTCCATATTTATGTCTCTAATTTACAAAATCGTTTTAAGTGCGAGCACCAGGGAGGAGGTTTAGAAGATTTTTGTCCACATATTCTGTTGGAGAATCTGTATATAACTCACTCCTAAAGAGACTGGATTAAAACGGGTCAAGTGGCAACTTCAAAGCTATAACATATGAGTATGCTTGTTAGAAAAATAAAATCAACTTAAGGGCTCACATGGTACAATAAGTTAGCCGGCTGAACTAGCAATATTGTCCATCTCCCGAAATGATGAACCAATAGCGCTTATTGGGTGTCCTACGATAAGCGCAGATACAGAATGGTGTCAATCAGGTGACCCTCAGTACCGTAAATCTGACGCATATTATTTAAGCTCAATTTGGCAGTTGGTATTTTTCAATGGGAAATGGTCTCGCGCAATTGTGATTCGACTTGTGTTCAAGGCACATGAAAATTAACAAAATGGATTCGCGTTCGAAATGAAAGACCGTCTCTTCCCGGTTCTAAATTAACAATAAAAATAATCTTTATTCTACGGTTTCTTTTTAAAAATAAAATAAAATGAACAAAAGCCAATTATTTTCGGCATACTCGTATTATGGCTTTATCATTGTAGAATGAGCAAACATGGGATAGGATTTCATTCATGTGACTGTCTCCGCAGTAACGCATCCTGTTAACCCAATTTTCCAAGACCTTGTTGATTTACTTACTTATCAGGCTGAAAACCCTTAGAGGGTCTAAGCCTGAACAGCTGCATCCTTCCATCCATTACGATCCCGAGAGTACTGCTTCCAGTTGGAAAGACGAAGCTCCCTTATGTCCGCTATCGCCTGATCTTTAATCCGGAGGTTCGGTCTTCTTTTTCTTCTCGAACCTGGTAGCTTGGATTCGAAAATCGTCTTACCTTCTTACCTGGAGCATTATCGTCCATCCGCTCGATGTGACCGAGGGCATAGGCAATGCATGTAGGACTAAAAACTAACAGAAAGACTTAAGAGCTGGGGACCAATGAAGTGATGGAGGAGATCTTGTTTGAGACGAGGAGTGCTCAAGTGGAAATCAAAAAGGGAGAGGTTTGAGTTGACCTTTCGGATATTCGGGAGATTGGTTCGTTGGAGCCATAATAGGTGCGGTGAACCGATAGATAGAAGAGACGATGACAACGTAGATTGCGAAGGTTGGTATTGAAGGAAATGGAGTTCAAAATGGGTGCACAGTCTGTGGAACCTGAGAGAAGTCGACGAATGAAAAGAATATCAGCAGTATTCCTACGTTCTTCTAACGAATTCATATTTAGAAGTTTGAGGCGGTCCTGACAGGGAGGTAAGATTAAAGCGTCGTTCCACGGCAGACCACGGAGGGCAAATCGGAGGAATCGACGTTGAATACCCTCGATTCGGGAAACATAAACCCGATGAAAGGGGGACCAAGCTTGACTCGCATACTCAAGCAGGGGGCGACCAAAGGTATGATGGAGAGATCTGGTTACTTATGGGTTGGAAGATTCCTTGGACCACTGTTTAATAAAGCCAAGTGATGAGTTGGCTTTGAGGATCATCTTATCGATATGCGAACGGATTCGACCCTCTAAGGGTTTGAGGATCATCTTATCGATATGCGAGCGGAAATTAAGCTCACAGACGAATAATATGCCAAGGTCTTGAAAACACTGAACCAGTGGAATTGGTTGACCATATAGAAAATAAAGTCGGAGAGGAGACGGGTTGCATTTATCTGAGAAGGTTATAGATTCACATTTGGTTATATTAAGTTCTAGGCAGTTGAAAACCGACCAAGGTCTCCTTGAAGAAGGGCAAAATCATGGGGGGAAGAAATAGTTTTCAAAAATTTTGTGTCGTCACCGTAAAGGGAGAGGGAGGAGTGTTTAATGACCCTCTCAACATCGTTAGTAGTAAGAATGAAGAGAAGAGGACCAAGGTGACTACCTTGTGGAACTCCAGATGAGGCCAGGAATGGAGCAGAAATGGCGGATCTAAACAGAACAATATAATATCGGTTTAGCAGGTAAGAAGAAATCAATTTTAATAAAAGTGGCTCAAAGCCGGGATTAGGCAATTTGAGGAGGATCAATTGATGAGATATCTTATCAAACGCTTTAGTGAAATCAGTTGCTACAACATAGATTTCTTTGCCATTTTCTAAGGCTGCGAGAGCAAAAGACACGAATTCGACTAGATTTGTGGTTATTGATCTACCTTTTAGAAAACCATGTTGTTGGGGTGAAATAAAAGGCTTGAATTTGAAGCTTAACGCTTCGTATAAAATGCTTTCAAAGAGTTTGGGTGAATGAGAGAGTTTAGCAATGGGACCATAATGGGTAACTTCATGCTTAGATCCCTTTTTGTATATCGGGATTATAAAAGAGGTCTTCCAAATCTGGGGAAATTCTCCCTGCGTAAGGGATAAACGAAAAAGATAGGAAAGGGGTAGAGACAGGTTGGAAGAGCATTTTTTAAGAAACACGACGGGGAGTCCGTCTGGGCTAGGTACAAATTCATCTTTAAGATTTAGTAACTTTTCTTCAATAACTGCAGGATCGAAATTTTGAGTGAGAAAGGGACCAATGGATAAATTTTGGTAGATCATTAAAGCAAGAGGGATCTGGTACGAAGGAGTTGTTGGTAAATGATTGTTTGAAAAATGTAACAAAAAAGTTAGCGATAGTAGAAGGATCACATGAAGGACTAGATTCAATGTAGCAGATAAAAGATCATTCATAAATACATATTTAAAAGAGTGTAGAAGACAAAACGCATCCCTGGGGCATACCAGCATTTATTTTAAATCTATGACTCTTGACTCAACTCTTCACTTAACTTCTCCTTCTCCTAGAAACAAGAAAAAAAAAATTAATGAGGCTGGACTTAACCAAAAGGACTTATTAAAAGCCCTCGCTGTCACCGACAGCACTGGTACAGGGAAGTTTTGTAAAGCCTTGAGCATGTGTTCAACCTCAGATCTCGAAGACCTATTATGTTCGGTGTTTGCGATGGATTCGTTTCTACCTGGCCACCGATAGACTGCGGATAACCGAATTGGGTAAAACCAAGACCTAAGAGGTGCTACTCAACTATATTATGTGAAACTTTTCACCACCAAACCTGTAACCCACGTGCCTAGCAACACCGGCAGGAATGTGAGTTGACATAAAATGCTGCGCCCAAAAAACGCGCAGATCCATTGACAAGTTGCATAACGTCGCGCGGATGATGAGAATGGTGAAAACCTTTTCTGGGGTAGTCAAAGAGTTGTGTAGCTGCGGTTCTCGACTGGAAAATCATCTACGATAAATGGACTGTGCGAGAGTGGTTCTTACTAAAGAGAGTCTACGAATGCGTCGTATATGCTACCTATTCCCTTACATCTTTAAAGAAGTTGACTAGCACGACGTATCCGTGAAGTTAGGTGATTTTCAAAAACAGAACTCTATGAACCTCATTAGGACTGCCATCGTGTCGTAGAGCAGGTGTATTTTGATAAGGTCTATGACGGGGATAAGATAACTCATATCTCTTATGAAACCTAGTCATCCATTAGTTGTTTACCAAATTAGACGGCGCGGGTGTGCTGTGGTAGCCAACACAGACGGCGTTGCTCTTTCCATTTCAGGTAAACACCCATAAACACTCTCTTACGCTCTCAAATATGCCTTATACATACTCTTCTCTCGGACATACAGAGGTTATTTTCATAGACCTTTACATATTACAGTCCTTCAGTTAACTCACACAATGTTAGCGTGATCCAAGCCGAAGCTGTAGGCATTCAATAGGCCACTGCTCGGCTATAGATAAGCAGCAATAAGATCCCTTATTTCTAACACCACAAGTACGAGGCCGGTTAAAGCGCATCTTTCACCGAGATGGCTAGACAAGATCACACTATGTTGGATTCCGGAAAATTTCGATGTTCCATGGTAGTGCGACTCGGATGAACTGGCCAGACTCGGATTTTGTATTTTTTTTTTTTCGTAGATAAATGGATAGTTGTAGGCACTTTGTACGCACTGTAAGTACTTTGCTTACAGTACCAGCACTCACCATATCAGCGCGGAGTACATGAAGCCTGATGCAAGCGTAAGCCGGACACTCACAGAGATAGAGACATGATCGCTTTTACAACAAGTGTCGCAGAATATTGTGCCCAGCACACTTACGAGCCTAGTACCTCGTCACGATGCCTGTAAGCAGCCTTCAGTCTTTCCTACTGAGGGATAGCAGGAAAGTTGCTGACCTCATATAGACGTGGAGAAACATTCGTCTGATCGCGGTTAACCTGGAGAGCCATCTACGCTTATGCTTATATGAAAGTCAATCGTCAATAAAAGCCCTAACTAAGGGCACAGGCAGTACTAACGCAGGTTCTGATTCTGAAAGACTGTTCACTGAGGCTTGCATAGTGTTGTATACCGAGAATAGCCAATGCAATTTGATTCTATTCGACGTTTAATGGTGAACTAATAATCCAGACATTTTTGCCAGAACCACCTGTCGTCGGTGAGAGCTGACAGGTCCCCGCCAACAAAAAGATATGTTCGATCTATATAACATCTTCCCCTTTTAAGTGTCAATGCCGCCTGAAAAACCACGGCGTTATAAAAATAGTGGATGTCACTCTATGGGCAGCACCAATAGTAGCAGTTCGCTAAGCAAGTGGTGGCGCAGGGATCTGTGGGGATTTCTCAATAGGTCTGGAATTAAATGAGTATCCACCGCCATTATCCGATGACATCTTTGTTACAGTCGCGGGAGGTAAATTTTTGTCCACAATCGAACTGTCCGATGTTAGTGAAGAATCCCAATCAGTGTTAACAGTGAACATACCGTGGATTGTTTCAATATCAGGGTCTACCCTTTGGAGTAAAGACAGCACTGGGAATTTTTTAACATAACTGAGCTAATGTGCTATCTCGATAACGTAATCGTGGAGACAGGGACCATACAAGAGGATAAGAATAATCTGGATCAAGCACTTCAGCGCATAAAGGAGTCCCCACTCCTATAAGGTATGCAAATTGTGCATTTTTATTTTTCCAGAACAGGGTTCATTGTGGATCAAAATGACCCGAGACCTGACCTGAAAAAAGACAGCAGTTGCAAACATGCTGCAATCAAAGATTCTACCGAGGTACGTGCATTTTTAGGTATGCTAAACTTTTACTCGCTGTTCATTCCCAACATGCGCAAGCCTCGTGCCCAGTTGGACAAACTCCTTATGACAGATTGCGACACTGCATTCAACAAGGCCAAAGAAGAATCTGAACTTCTTCTCGTACACTTTGACCGTGAGCAAGAAATTATTGTGGCGGGAGATGATTTAAAAAATTATATGGGCGTTGTCCTCATGAATCGATGATGGCTCTATAATGCCAGTTAAATTTCCTTTGTGGGCCTTATTCAAACCGAGGAAAATTACAGCCAAACGGAAAAAGAAGCATTGGCGTTAGTGTTTTCCTTAAAAAAAAAGTCGTCAAGATTGCAGGAGCAGCAGGGATGAAAAAGAAGAAAAATCTGTTGAGCATATGCTATGCAAAAGTCTTGTTGTAGAATTTGGGCCCCCGCCCAATTATCAGGGCTTCGCCCATCAATAACGTTGTCTATTAAAAAGCGGGGGCAGAGAATATTACTGGCTTTATCTTAAACATCTTCAGATGACGCCACCGAAGGTTGCTACGATTTGATTAGTTACAAGTTGCCAGTCATAGGTGTTGTTGATGGCAGGACAACCGGTAGACCCTACCACGACTTAAATCACGGTACCATGGGAGCCAGGAGCCCCAGAGATTTCGGTCCGGGCCTGACTTGTTGAGGTAGGCCCCCTTGTGGGAGCGTCATGGTGGCTGTGGCTTAAACCCAAAGTCGCGGGAAGACTCTTGGTTTGACCCAATGTAGATTAGCAATAAGTACTGGGTGCTGTGACCAGTAAGAGATTTTAGATCGGCCTCGATCCATACCAAGGGTGTAACTTATGCCTCCAACACAGTTCCGAATTGGTATTCAGGAAGGCGGCAGGTGATGGCAAGGCGTATCCTTGCTCCCACGGATGTATGGGCATCCCGTAAACTTAAGTCTACACGTCAGGTGTTTACGTTAAAAACCTAGAGACTATGTAGAACTCAATCTCTAGGTAGTAACAACTTCCAAGATGTAAACGATCTGTGGTTTATGCAAGTCACTTCTTTCTGTGATATGCCAAAGAACCTGCAACTGGCAAAACGGCACCTCAATCAGGACCACTGCAGGCTTACCCAAACGTTATCAGACGAAGTTAGATTCTCTTGGGAAAAGGATCGTATTACTGCATGGGGCCCTATAAGCTACTCCTTACCCAAGTAGTGGTCACGCGAGACCGAGGCAGGAAAACTATATAAGAAAGCGGAAGAATACTGGGCGCTAATTGGAACCCTGGGGTGAACCAACTTTTTTTTTATAAATTAAAATCTAAGAAACACACTCATTAACCGAATCTATCGTCACATATACTCTCATGTACATGAATATATCATCCTTAACTGCCTGTTTATTCGCTAAATATACCGCCATGTCATTCACCTCTCCCCAGAATACCCATATTGGTCGAGTTAATTCTCAAATTCCAATTGACCTTCCTTCTGAAGGACAATACATCTTTGACAGTCATAATGCCTGATACTAATAACTAACAATTCCAATTAAAAAGAAGACAAATACGATTACACTTACCAAGTCAATTAGTTGTGATAGCCGCAATCCCAATTTAACAAGCACTGTATCTGTATTATTGCTGACAGGACGTATAAGTCGATTATAGTTACTCAACAAATCATCGTACAACCTCTTTGCATCTGGATTCCCATTGACACTCTCAATCAATACCAGACAAAATAAAATCACATACAAACTTCGAAAGCAATCCCAAAACGAATTCAGTTTTTTTGTCATGATTTCTGATGAAATACCCGTATCTGACCGGTAAGGCTTATCACAAACAAAACAAAAAAAAAATAAAAAAAAAACAAAAAAAGTCCTTATAAACCGCTTTTCGACAAGCACCAGGTTGTTAAAGCTGAGCACATTTTGTTTTTTTTTCTCCAACTATCCTTTCGTATTTAATCACTTTTGAAAAAAAAAAAGGAAAAGAAATTATCTCCTAGACACTGTGAGGTGAGGACCTATTTGGGTTCGGCTGAAGGATCTCCTTCATTTCTACACAAACACTATAAAACCGAGCATCCTGCTGTGATTGATGACGTATGATAATTTAGAAATATGTCCACCACGTCTTGAGTTTTTGAAATATTTTTCAAGATAATTTTTGAAATTAGGTTTTCTCCTTAAATATAATTTTAAAAATAAAATATATTTAAATTGAAAAAAAAAGAAAAAATCGTTTTCAGTGATTACAGGGACTTTTATAAATTTTCAAAAACTCAACAATTAGTGCTTAGATTTGAGGATTGAGGACCGTCCAATCTGGATGCAAATGGCATCACCGTGCCTTATTATTTTGGATTTGTAACTACGCACAGGGATTTTATTTAGCTGAATCTTAACCACAACTACTATCATTGGATTTGACTTCAAACGAAACAAAGTGTTTACTGAGTATGACTTTGCGGAGGTTCTAAATCGATTTTTGTTAAATTTTCAGCTTTTCTAAATTTGAACGAAGAGCGCATGCATTTTCAGAGGACTCAGAGAGTGCTCTTTATTTAAAATGGAAGATACAAAAATATCTGTTAAATCTCTTTGGGTTTTTCAACGATGGACCATCCCTATCATGACCAAACCCAAAAAAGTTGTCGTATCCGAATCCGTTCTCTCTCTCTCCCTCTCTCTCTCTCTCTCTCTCTCTCTCTGTATATTCAGAGTCCAACATGTGCGAGTATGATCCGGAAAGTTTGCTCTTTGAGAATTTTTGAATTTGAATTTTAGTTTTCTTCTTTTTTTTTTTTGTTGGTAAAAGATACTCGGCGTGGTGTGGCATGGCAATCGGCCAATCCACTTTGATAAAAGCTCAACTGAACTCAACTCAAACTCAAACAACACCTTTTAGAGGCGACACGTTTTATTCTCTTACTTTCGCTCTCTCAATGTTTATTTTCGAAATACGTCTAAAGGATAATCTTTTTGCTGAGGCTGATGGTGATGGTTCTGATGGTGATGATGGTGGTAGTGGTGGTGGGTGGTTTTATATGTAAGATATGTTTTTCTGAAGTTGCTCCCTATTTTCTCCCAATTTGGGCTGGGTCCCTAAGCTCAAAAAATCCATGTCATACAGCCACAGCCCTAAAAATCTTTGTGCACAACATTAGTAAGTACCACCACTTAATTTTTTAAAGCTCATTTCAGCATCCATTCATACATTTAAAGGGGTGTTCTTTCCTTGGTTTCTACTTCTACTTCTACTTCTACATCTACTTCTTTTTCTTTTTCTTTTTTTTTATCATTTATAATAATTTACTTTTAAATAGATGATGTGTCGGTATAGTCGAATACGAGTATTTTATGGTGTTTTTTCGAATTATTTTTTAAGAGACCGGTAATGCCTATTCAGAAAAACTATTTACTTAAAGAATAATTGAGGGGGGTTGCGGTTTATTAATGACAGAAACATTTTAGTGAGTCCAAGCTGCAAATGGGGCCAGTTACCCTTAAATGAGTTACCGATTCCACCCCCAGAAAAGTACAATACAAAACAAAAGATACGATTATACGAGCATGAGTATTGTACAATGTACATACAGTACAGAGTACAACATTGCAGCATCTCAACACAGATGCGTAACCACAGCTACACAGGAAAATAGATTAAGGGTAGGTCATTCGGCTAATCATATCGTTTACGAGCGCTTTCATGTATTCGAAAACTCGAAAAGGCTTTAGATGGTATCCATAATTGCAACTGGGTAAGTAGTCTGTGAAATATGAACATAACCACCGTGTGTAGTATTATACAAAGGTTTGGGGGGGTATTTTTTCTATTGAAAAAGATAAAACGCCGTAAGGTTACCGTCCCCAACACGGAGATTATTGTTTCACGGAATAAATTTTATCTCAAGAATTGTGTGGAATATTAACAATGACAGGTTGTAATGCGGTTGTACAAATACGAGCTGGTATATGGGCTATTAGAAACTTAATCGGCGTACGTTTTTGAAATTTACGGGATCCGACTGTAAGCAGATATTTAGCGTGATACGAGGAGTATTACTACATTCTTTAAGTATATGTTACTTAACATACTTCAGTTCAGGATGGATCAGCTTGCATGTCTCTCCAGCTGTCTTCAGTTGCATCTTGGAAACCGATAAATTTTCCATTCTCGGTATGTGTGTCAATGACAACTTACGCTGGAATGACCACATATTCGGTGTCGTCAAAAATGCTGCGAAATGTCTAGGTTTCCTCAAGCGATGTAAGAAATACTTTATCCGCCCGAAATTGGAGTACAATGCCCACATCTGGTCAAGTGCTCCTAAAACATCCGTGCATCTGCTAGATAGGATTCAAAACCGTGCGATAAAACTCATAGGTGACACCCCCGAACACCGACGTAAAGTTTTGTGTCTCACTCTGTTTAACCGCTATTTCCGCCACAAGTGCTCCATACAAATCGCCAGTAGCATTCCACCCCTTCAAACTTTTAACCGTAACACCCGTCTCGCTATGAATGCTCATCAGTATACCCTCAAGCCCACTTTCGGACGTACTCTGAAATATCGTGATCCATTTCTAAGCCGTACAACTTGCTTATCTAATGCTCTGCATAGCTCTTTATTTCCCAGTCATTATAGCCTTCAAACATTTAAAACCAACGTTCACCGGTACCTCTCTCTCTCCATCCTCCCTGATTTGACTTCGACGGCGCTGTGTGCAAACATTTTAAAGGTACTTAATTCCTTGAGAGCGTGCAAATTATAAAAAAAAAAAAAAAAAAAAAAAAAAAACGATACCGGCTGAGTTCCCCTTCCATAAGTGTGCGCCATCTTAGATGAGGTCACACTCTACTGCGTTCTCCCTCTGGTGGAGTCGAAAACTCTCCGGCCTGGTACGGTGTCCATGAGCTCAAGGTAACTTAGCCACCTAAGGCGAGTTCTCCAAGCTTCTCTGACGAGGTCGGCCCGTACAATCCGCTGTTAAAACGTCTGTCCAGCTGCTTTCAGTTTCGAACACGACGTTGGCTGAGTTCCCCTTCCACAAGTGTGCGCCACCATAGATGAGGTCATTCTCTACTGCGTTGTCCCTCTGGTGGAGTCGAAAACTCTCCGGACTAGTGTCCATGAGCTCAAGGTAACATAGCCAACTAAGCCGGGTTATCCAAGCTTTTCTGACGAGATCGGCCCGTATAGTTCGCTGTTAAAACGTTTCCTCCATCCCCCATAGATACAAATGGGACCGAAAATTACCCGAAGGAATTTTTTTCGAAGGGCCCGAGAGCATTTTCATTCGCACCGTAAAGAAACACTGAGGTGCTCAGGATCGTGTATAATGTCCTTTTAATTGCTAGAGACAGGGTTCTACTACTAAATTACCTTCTAAGCCTAAGGAAGTAGCGATTAGCAAGAGTGGTTCTTTGGATGATTTTCGAGCTGTTTTCGGTGTTGGATTTGATAGCGGAGCCGGAGGTAGAAAAAGTTCTTTACTACCTCAAGGTTGTAGATGTCCTAGGCGTCCGCTTGCGCCTTAATAGTCGTAAACGCTCCATTGATAGCTCGCTATGATCGTCTCATTAAGTCAATGTCGATTGAGTATGGGAGTAACTGAATAAGCTTCTGCAAGACCTCTGAGGTTATCTTGCGAATTTCATAGAATTATTCCAAAAACGCATCACCTTGTTTAAGCTTATTTTCTGACATTGAAGGTCTCGGTTTCATTACAGTCACATGAGCTTGGAAGGGATGACAACGACAGACAGGCTCTGTATAGTTCATCTCTATAGACGCTGGCCATATGCGACTTTGAAATTGTTGGAAATTTGATCTATGGCGGACTTTCCTGATCCTAAACCACATTGATAGTGCCTGCCAGACAGAAAGGTCTTAAGTGTTCACATAATACAGCAGACGGGATTGGCGCAGTTCAGGGTATCTCTCTTCTTTAGGATGGACACACAATTCTGAGGTTCCATTCGTCGGCCATATTTTGTGGACCCAGATTTTAGTGATGAATGGATGTATGCTCTGTATCCAATCATCGTTTCCTACTCGGCAGTTTAACCTTCGGATCTAGCAGCTTTAGTGGACTTAAACCTGTAAATTGTTGTCCTGACTTCATCTCAGTCGGGTTGACGGAAATGTTGTCTGTCTTTGATTGAATGGTTCACTCTAATTAACAGTGAGGTTTTGTTCCTCTTCACAATTTAACGGTTCGCAGAAAGAACATTTCCAGGTTATCAGCACCAACTGCGGTTCTACTTTGAGGTTTTCATCTCCATTCTTGTGGACTTATGTTCGGGCTTTAAAATTTGCCGTGATCACCTAATTTTTTGGTAAAACTTCCAAATTCCGTTCTTTTGATAGCATCTAAGCCTAAACTCGATCCAGTGCTTGCTGTTTGTTTTTTTTTTGTTTGAGGAGTCTCTGTACTTTCTTTTATTTCTGCTCGTAGAGCTCGCGAGCAGGGTCATTCTTTGAAAGCGATGACACTGGTCTTCTGCATTTCTACGAAGGCTCTGGCAGTCTCTTACGATTGTAGCCTTTCGACGTTGAACTTCCTCGCAATGAATCCCTTGCTTTGGACCGTTACGATATTCGCTTTTGTATCTTGGCTACAACAAGAATATGGTCCGAGTCTATTTTAACTGCTCGGGACGCTCGGGCATTCAAGACACTGGAGGAGTGCCTTGCGTCGATCACAATATGATCAGAATGTCTCTAGGGTTTTACCCTAGCCAGATGGGCTTAAGCCACGGAGCGCCTACGCTAATATCGGGATTGAAGTGCGTCAATCATCACTCTGATATACAATGGGGAATAATCCTGATTATCGATCTTTTGATCATCGTGAGGAAACCCCACTCAGACCAGTGTTCATTCGAAGTCACAGTGTAAATCAGACTTCCCCTTTGGTCGAGGCATAGGCCTAAAACCCCCGCCTATGTTTGGGGTCATGGCACCCTGTAGTATTTCCTAAATTTCCGGTATAATTTTGGTATAAACCACAGCCCCCATGAAGCTCCCACAAGCAGGGTTACCTCTTCAAATCAGACAGAAACCGAAACTCCAGGGGCTGGTGACTTTCATGCAACAGAATTAAACTTCTATCGGGCTACGAGTAAGACCATTCCAGAGCTCTTATGTCGACTGGCCGCTAATGGCGTTCAAATATTGTCGCTGGTCAAATGCAATGTACATCAGTAGCCACTCTGATGTTCGTAGATGTTGTAGACAACTACACATCTCGCATGATTCTAGTTACTTAAAAAAAAGTTGGGATTTGAAGGGCGAAGAGTCCAATTTGAAGCCAATACACTACCACTTGAGTTCCATTTACCCAGGATTTATGCTTTCCGACATATTTTAAAAGTTAGCAACATTCCTGGTGCCAGATAATCCACAGCGACTGTTCGTTTGGATATCTGGTGTTCCACCTTGCTGATAACTCGGAGGCATCAGCGCAGCAGAAATTTGTACCGATGACAGTACTCCCACTTTGGCTATTTGATTTTATGACTCCCGGCCAGACGGTGCCCTAACAGCAATCGCTGGTGAAGACACTCTATGTAACCAAAAACATATGCTCGGCAGTATCATCCAACCCAGGGCAATAGTCGCATCTGGGTGACCCTTTCACCGCCTTGCAATGGAGATACAGGTTGAACTGCCCGTGTTCGGGGAGAAGCTGTGTGAGGTAGTTATCCACCTCGCCATAACAATGCTCCAGTAACGGACGCATCATCCCATTCCTGCTGCTAGCATGCCAACGTTTTGTTCCGCCTGTGGCTATCTTCCGGGGACAGAAATTTCTCTCTGCGCTCGCCGACTAGCTATCACCATAACGGTTGCCGCTGTGAGCGTAAGCGACCCAGAGTTACCCGAGGTAAGACGCTCTCGGGGATCTGGTCTCGACAGCGCATCCACCGACACCATACAGCAGCAATATATGCAGGATATATGCAGGTGAAAAATGGCGAGCTTCCTGCGCCACAAAATATGATTAGTGAGTGTCGGTTGGCATGTGGCCCAACGACCCGGAACCGTAAACAAAATGTACTGTTCCGAAACGCCACAACAAGTCTCTGATACGGACTGATATTTAGTTGACGACCTTTACGACCTTTGGCTATCGACTACGACCAATGATAGGACCCTCCTCGACTCAAGAGACGAAGATCCTCAAAATACCAGATTCTCAGTTCTCAGAGTTTTCAATATAATATGAACATCTTGGGGCTGAGCAAGATAAGATTGGTTGAATGCTGAGGAATACTACTCGCCCACAAAAAGCACTACCTTGCTCTACTCTGGAAAATCAACCAGAAGCTCTCGCGAGTCCAGCGTTCAGACCTACGTAAGAAACAGCCTCATATCTTGGACATCGAACAGTGACCGGATATCAACGGCCAGATTTCAGAGCAGGGTAAGAAAAACTACCGGGATGCAGTGCCATGCGCTGACGGAAGCCGCGCCTGAGGACGAAAAGGACAATTTTTACAGTAATTTTTACGTAATAGTAGGAAACGACAACACAGCGCTCGAAGATTTAATGGGAGTTCACGTTCTCGGAGACCGCAATGATAATAAGGAACGGTTTGTAGATCTCTGCAATACCAACTGGCTAATCATTGGAGGGACTCTATTCGCGCACAACTGATCTTGTATCAGGCCTGATACAACTGACAATTTTTCAGAAATTACGTCCTACACGACCGACACAAACTTGAAGCCGATATCGGAATGTGGCGGACCCATCATCTATGTTAGCCGCTTAAACCGACAGTCTTCGGGATCCGCTAGTGCATCAACAATTCAAGGACCATTTTACCACAGAATCAGAACCAATCAGCAAATCAACGCATGAAGATATGGATGACCATTGAAATGTGGTGAAAAATGTTTTTGTATTTGGGGCGTTAGGCAACCGGAGACGGATCGATGAGCGTATTTTACTTAAGGCTCGACCTTCAGCGGCATCAGCAGTAGAGAAACCTGAGCCAGAACTCCACTATCGTGTGATGAGAAAGGATGTTCCGCGCACTTTGAAGTGAATAGTGGAGTACGTTAGGGCTGTATGCACTGTTGTTATTCAGCGATATACTTCGAGTAGCACTAAATAAAAGAAACCAATGATTGAGGTAGACTACGACATCTTACCTCAAACACCCGGTCTACGCTGACGAATTTTGCCTCCTTCCACCTAAAATAATGCATTTCCTCCAAATGTCACAGAACGCATAATAAAAACCTTCCTTTCACCTTCTATCACCAGAATGTAAGAGAGATGCATTCTAAAACCCACGCTGTCTTGCGTCAATCTCAGGCTCTTCCATTTGATATCTACGCTCTGATTGAACCTGATCTTATACCCAACATAAAAAACCAGGAGTTATTCCCTCTTTCTTTTAATGTTTTTCAGGATGATGATCGCACACCCCCCTTAATTGGCTCTCCTACTTGCCATTCACAACAGCTTTGACTCCTCTCTCATTGCAACTTCGTCTTCTTCTAAGCTCAACCGTGTGTCAGTTAAAATAACACTTATTCGTAGATGCTTATATGTTATGTGTTGTTACTTTCTTCCAGCCCAACCTATCGCATTCTACCAACTTGCTATTGCAGTAATTGACAATTTGATCGACTTATCGAACTCGCTTGATGATGTCGTTGTCTTCGACGATTTTAATCTGCCTCAGCTGAAGTGGACTCCATCTGAAGACCTATCTTTTTTCATCGCTTCTAATCCCATTTCTAATAAGGAATGCCTCTTCTATCTTCTTACAATCTTCACAAAGCTAATTTCCGTAAAATCAATACCTATCTAAGCAGGGCTTCTTTCGAGTTTACCAATCTATCTCTGGTCGCTGCCCGCTCCATTTTTTACAGAGAAATATTCAAATTCATCTCCCTTTATGTGCCTTACTCCCGCCATAAAACTTCTTCTACATCCCCTCCTTGGTATAATCGTAAACTTCGTTCTCTACGAAACAAAAGAAACAAGTTACGGGCGGTATTCGTTAGCACCCACTCTTCTTCCGACTATTCAAACTATCTTGATACATACTCGTATCTTCATTTCATTGAACTCTACAAATCTCTCTATCAACGCTACCTGAATAGTGTGCAAACCAATCTTATAAATGACCCCAAGTCCGTTTTTCAATTTGTCAATTGCAAAAGCAAGGCTGTTGGTTATCCTTCCTCAATCGCTTTCGAAACCAAATTTTCAAGTGATCCTCCTATCATCGCCAACTTCTTTGCTACATTTTTCAAACAATCATTTACCAATAACTCCTTCGTACCAGATCCCTCTTATTTCAAGGATTTATTAAATTTCTCCGTTGGTCCCTTTCTCACTTAAAGTTTCGATCTTGTAGCTATTTAAGAAAAGTTCTAAATCTTAAAGATGAATTTGTACGTGGTCCAGACGGTCTTCCCGTCGTTTTTCTTAAAAATTACTCCTCCAACCTGTCTTTACCCCTTTCTTACCTTATTCGTCTATCCCTTAGACAGGGAGAATTTCCCCGTATTTGGAAGACCTCTTTTATAATCCCGATAAACAAAGAGGGATCTAAGCATGACGTTACCCATTATCGTCCTATTGCTAAGATCGCTCATATATCCAAACTCCTTGAAATCATTTTACTTAAGCTTCAAATCCAAGCCTTTTATTTCACCCTGATAACATGGTTTTCTAAAAGGTAGATCAACTACCACAAACCTAGTTGAATTTGTTTCTTTTGCTCTCGCAGCCTTAGAAAATGGCAAAGAAATCGATGTTATCGCAACTGATTTCATAAATGCGTTTGATAAGATATCTCATCAATTGATCCTCTTCAAATTGTCTGCTCTCGGCCTTGAGCCTCTCTTATTAAAATGGATTTCTTCTTACCTGGTAAACTGATATTATAGTATTTGGTTTAGACCCGCCCTTTCTGTTCTATTCCTGGCCTCATCTGGAGTTCCACAAGGCAGTCATATTGGTCCTCTTCTCTTCATTGTTAATATTAACGGTCTTGAGAGGGTCATTAAACACTCTTCCCTCTCCTTTTACGCTGATGACTCTGTCCTTCTTCAAGAAGACCTTGATCGGCTTTCAATCTGGTGCCTCAAAAACTGCCTAGAACTTAATATATCCAAATTGTCAATCTATAACCTTCTCAGGTAAATGCAACCCGTCCCCTCACCGGCTTTATTTTCTCTATGGTCAACCAATTCCCCTGGTTCAGTCTTTTCAAGGCCTTGGCGAATTATTCGAGTGTGAGCTTCATTTCCGTTTGCATATCGATAAGACGATCCTCAAAGCCAACTCATCACTTGGCTTTATTAAACCTCATCTGCCTCATCCTCCATCCCAACCCTCATTTACAATGACATTCCAGCTTTCAGCTCTTTGGACAAGGCCAATCTGCTTGCTGCACACTTTGCGGCTAGCTCAACACTCCCAGATTGTGCTTTGTCCCCGCCTACACTTGAGTGCGTCGAATCTACAATGGGATGAATCCACTTTGGCACTCGTGTAGTAGCAAGAGTACTTAAAGATCTCAACATACATAAATCCGCTGGTTCAGATGGTATATCTCCCCTTCTTCTGAAGAGGTGTTCTTCCTCGCAGGCAAAACCACTGCGTAAGCTGAAAAACATAATTTGTCCAGCACCCCCCGGCGAATATTCTTTTCTCTTCTCCATTCTCCACGCCCATTGTACTTAGGTCCCTTCTTGTCAAGTCCATGGAAACGCTGATAAACCGCCAACTCATGAAATATCTCGAAACATGAAAACTTCTTAATGACCGGCAGTACGATTTTCGTAGCAGCAGGTCCGCTGGTGATTTGATGGCATGTCTCACCGAAAAGTGGGACCAAAGCGTACATCAATCTGGCTAAAGCAAGATAGTTGCACTTGATATTTCTGAGACAATTGACAGAGTTTGGTATCAGACTCTTTAGTCGAAAATGCGTGCTTTTCTCTTCTTCAATGGATTAGAAATTACCTTTCAGAACGTTCAATTCAGGTTGTCTTGGACGGTTTCAAGTCTGATATTCACAAAATAAATGCTGGTGTGCCGCAGGGCTCCGTTCTGTCTCCGACACTATTTCCAATTTTCATCAACGATCTCTTGTCTGCTACTTCTAATCCAATATATTCCTTTGCTGACGACAGCACTCTCTGCTTTTCATATTCGTTCCCGGACTCACGCCCCTGCTCTTCGGCTGTAGAACGGGAAACGCAACGTATGTTAAGCTCATTAAATTCCGATATTAACAGGATAACCAATTGGGAAACTATCAACCGAGTGGAATTTAATGCGTCCAAAACTCAATGTTGTCTGCTGTCATTAAAGCAAAATTTAAACACCCAGCCTTTGTCCATGAATGGCACTAGCATCGTCGAAACCCATAAACTTTCCATTCTCGGTATGTGTGTCAGTGACAACTTATGTTGGAATGACCACATATTCGATGTCGCCAAAAATGCTGCAAAATATCTAGGCTTTCTCAAGCGATGTAAGAAATACTTCACCCCCTCTGATCGGGCCTCAATATATAAGGCATTCATCCGTCCAAAATTGGAGTACAGTGCCCACATCTGGTCAGGTGCTCCTAAAACATCTCTGCACTTGCTAGATAGGATTCAAAACAGTGCGATAAAACTCATTGGTGATACTAATATCAGTTAATCGATTGACATCCTTGAGCACCGACGAAATGTCTCCTGCCTCTCTTTGTTTTATCGCTATTTCCACCACCAGTAGCATTCCGCCCCTTCAAACCTTTAACCGTAACACCCGTCTCGCTATGAATGCTCATCAGTATACCCTCAAGCCCATTTTCGGACGTACTCTAAAATATCGTGATTCATTCCTAAGCCGTATAACTCGCTTATGGAATGCCCTGCCGACCTCTGTGTTTCCTGGTCGTTATAACTTGCAAACATTTAAAAACAATGTACATTGGTACCTGTCTTTTCTTCCTTCCTAAATTTCCTTCGCCAGCGCTGTGTACGAACATTTTAAGGGTACAAGACCCCTTTAGCGCTCTCCGATTATAAAAAAAAAAAAAAAAACGGTGGTCCAAGGAATTTTCCAACCCGTATGTAAGCAGATCTCTCTATATTACCTTTGTTCGCCCTCTGCTTGAGTATGCCAGTGAAGCTTGGTCCCCCTTTCACCGAGTTTATGTTTCCAGAATCGAGGGTATTCAACGTCGATTCCTCCGATTTGCTCTCCGTGGTCTGCCGTGGAACGACCCTTTAATCTTTCCTCCCTATCCGGACCGCCTCAAACTTCTAAATAAGAATTCGTTAGAAGAACGTAGGAATACTACTGACATTCTTTTCATTCATCGACTTCTCTTAGGTCCCATCGAACTCCATTTCCTTCAATACCAACACACGTAATCTACGTTGTCCCCGTCTCTTCCATCTATGGTTCTTATGGTTCCAATGAACCAATCTCCCGAAAGGTCAACTCAAACTTTTTCGTTTTGGATGTCAACCTGAACACTCCTCGTCTCAAACAAGAGCTCCTCCGTCATTCCGTTGGTTCCTAGCTCTTATGTCTTTCTGTTGGTTTTTAAGTTAGATTAAGCTTGTGTCAAACCAGAAAAAATAGAGGGCTCAGGGAAAAGCAAAGGCCCTGAGCTTATCAAACACCGGCGCTCAACTCAGCATGACAACAGCATCGTCTCGGCCGAAGGCGGCACCGAACTCGATCTGCGCTTGGAATGCTATCAAAAGTCTGGAAAAGCAATGATCTCAGCACAAAAACCAAGCTGAGACTATTCAGATCTAAAATAGAGAATCAGTACTACTAGACGTAGATGAGTATATGTAGTACTTGGAAGGTTACCAACATTGTCACTCGAAGACAGTAAACTATCGTAAATAGATGTCCATGTAACATCTTAAGGTTTTTTTTGGCCGAACTGCATCTCCAACGAATAGCTTTATCTGAGAACGTGTTAAAAACCTATAGACGTCACCAAACGGAGGAGGAAGTGGCAATGGATTGGCCTCACCTTACGGCGTGGAAACGGCCGTATTTCGAAATATGTCACGTAGTGGAATCCACTCACCTAGTTAGGCCTAAGCAAACTTCGCCATATCGAAAACGAGACTACAGGGAGTGAGTGAGACCTATTGCAGTAATCGGAACAAGATGACGCACAGGCATTGTTGGCACCTTATGCCCCTCGTGGGGTGACAGGATTTAAGTAAAGTTGTAAGTAAGCTTGTCGTGCACGAGGATCCTTGCAGCCCGGCGGGCTCAATGTAACCCTCCTCAGTTCTTTGGCTGTCTGTTATGATTTCTTTTTGCTTATGTCCTCCAGGCAGTGGTTACGTATGCTGTTATCATCCAGAAGGCAGTTAATTGTTTCTCGTTATCGTCTTAGATATTCCATTCGTGATGATTATTTAAAAAGTAAAAAACTGTTACCCACTAAACACGAACTTAATCCTTAACTCGTTCGCAATTATCATCCCGAAAAGCCACAACACATCGCATGAATAATAAACGTTCATCATACCATTTGGAACAGCATGTTATCCTCGGGATGCTGATTAGTGATACAAGTACTCATATGATAGCCCAAAGGACCCTTTCAAGTAAAGTCAATTAACATATTTTCCATCTTATACGAGTATGATACAACACTTTCAACATTTGATACAAAAAAAAATAAAAAATTAAAAAAACTGTCCCAGAACACTATGTGTAATAACGTTCAATATCCACCGACATCCTCACACACTCTTTAACTTGTAGTACTCACACCTTTCGTCCTTCTTATACCAGCTTCAAGGAAGCTAAAAATGAAAGAAAAAAAAAATGGAAAAAATAATAAATAAATAAATAAATAACCATTGCTAGGTCAAATATAAATTTTTTATTTGCACTTAAAACCTGAGTGCTGAAATGACATCATGTTAAATAGGTGCTATGGTCAGATGCAAGTATCCCTACGTATGAGTATTTCAACGACTCGTACGAGTCCTTGCATAGGTACGAGTACGTGTACATTCCTGCGAAAGTCTGTAGAAGCAAGAGCACTGCTATTGCTGCTGCTGCTGCTGCTGCTGTCGCTGCTGTTGCTGCTACTGCTTTTGGTCTGCATTATGGATTGAAAAAACTACCAACTTGTGGCTTATTAAAAATTTAGTAATCCTCCTATGGTTATGGCTACAGGTTGTATTACTCGTTCACGATACAGGATACAATGTACACCCATGCTTTGTGTATAATTTCTGCTTAACTTTATTCGTAGCAGTGTTATTTTTTCATTCGGCCGACAAGACTATGAAAGGATATTTCAATTCAAAAGTCATCCTTTACTTAGCGGGTGTAGACATCTCAACCAATCATCGGTTTGGATGCCTTAATTTAGATAAAACCAACAAAAGCAAAAAAAAAAAAAAAATAAGAAAAAAATATTTACCGATAATTATACGTTAGCAATTGCATATTGTCCTTTCTTATGGGCTTCCTCGTTCGGTAATTACTCTTTGTAAGAACGTAGCAAACTCACGTTTCCCCCAAAGACAAATATGTAAACGTTGATATACTGCACGAACCGCCAGCATTGCCAAAGAAAAATTGACAAAACGTGACTTCGTTTAATGTTTACTTCACGTACTCTGTATTATATCCGACCATCGCACATTTCTATCTACGAATACGAATACGAATACGAATACGTATGGGTACCTATGGCGAATACTCGTATCTACACTCGGTCTTTTGGTTATAAGAAAGCAGAAATATCAGCTTCATTACTTATCTGAACCCTTCTCCGCCTCCTGATTGAGTAAGCCAATAATGGATAACGTAATTTTTGCTTTTTCGATCTACTGCTAACTTCTTTCTATATGAGTACGAGTTGGAGTACTACTCCCCTGCCGGAAAGATGAACCTGTTTACAAAGATACGAATACGACTATGACTATGACTATGACTACGAGTACGACTACGAGTACGAATACGAGTACGGATCCTTGTTCTAATCTTCTCAAGTTCGCCCATTCAAACTCATATAATGAAAATCGATTTTCTTAATACGAGCACCCAAAGTCGAACGAATACATTCCCTTCCTCCGTTAACCACTTTTTCATTTGAAACATTCGATATTTCAAAAAAAAAAAAAAAAACGAAGAACCAATATCCACGCAAGTTTCATCAACAACATCAAAAACAATTACCAGTACTATAAGGATTAATCGATTAGGACTTAAGAGTTTTTCACTTAACAGGCGAACTATTGCCTTTCCGAGGAGCAAGTGGAAAAGTTTTAAAATTAACTCCGGACTAAACGTTTCCGTTTTCGACACTTGTCGATTCTATTATGTCCGTTTTTCACTCCCTAGAGGCTTTATGTTATACCTATACTACTTTTTAATTCATGTGACACTCCGTCTCACTGCTATTTCCTTCGCCGTAAAGTGATACCTAACCCCTCCTGATTTCTTCCAACATGGAGCTGTTTGTTTAGGTTTGAACAGAAAACCCTCAGAAACATGCATGGTCATCTTCAGGCTCCAAATGACTCAATGTTGGAGCTGCACTTGGTCTCAGTGCTATAAACGATGCTTTTCCAGACTTTGGACGTACCGAACGCACATTTTGCCTAGACAAACTTGATGGATTTCGGTATCGCGAGAATACGTCCCATATCCTAAAACGATGAACTTTCTTGTCCTCCAGTCTTACAATTTTAGTTAAGTGAGAGAACTTCAAAGGCTGGATCATCTAGTAAGGCTTTTCCATTTCAATGTATTCAAGGCACACATGCCTGTCGTAAGAGTCAACTTAGAGCCACCTTCTTTTCTGTCAGAACAGAGCACTCAGACAAAGATCTATTGTATGTTAGTCCATTGTACTCTTTGTACGTTCCTTTTAAGCAAATCTTTCAGTCTTAAGAAGAAAGATGGGTAAACACTTCAGTGATAAGGTGCCTGCAGTACCAGCACCCACCACTTCAGCGTCGAGTACCTGCAGCCTGATGCGATCGTAAGCTGGATATTCACAGAGGTAGTGCTCCGCGGTGTCGTCATCACTTTCACAGCGAACGTCGCAGAATGTTGCATCACTTATGCCCAGCACATTTAAGTGCTTAGCAAAAGTATAATGCCCTGTCACGACTCCAGTAAACAACATGCAGTCTTTCCTGCTGGTGGACAACAGAAAAGCCGCTAAATTCCTAGAGACGTCGAAAAGCATGCGTTTGGTCTGTCTGCATCCTGGGGAGCTTTTCCAACTGCAGTTGTGCTCATATGAGACCCAACTGCCTATGGAAGCCTTAATCGAGGACACAGGCAGACCCAATGTAGGTTTGGGCCCTGAAAAACACTCCTCTAAACCTTGCCTGACAAGTTCATAGGCGATTTTATTTCCCGCGATCCCATTGTGACCTGGGATCCAGACAAGCGCCACTGCGTTCAGTGATCTCTTGCATTCTTCAACTGGCTTGAAAGTTGTAAGAGGGCGCAGTAAGTCTCTAAGCGCAGGTTGGCTGTCGCTACAGATGCAAATGCTTCACCCCTCATCGGTTCTCCGCAATATAGTTCGCAGTCATCAGGATTGCGTAAATCTCCGCTTGTAAGACAGATGGAAGCTTTGCTAACGTTGCCATCCTCGGGAAAGTCACCAGCGTCACATCCTGTATTGATTTTGGAGCCGTGCGTGAAGATCCGACTGCATTTCTTTCCTGGGTCAGATTCTGGCCGAAACCAGTCTTGGGCACAGAGAAAATCGGTTTCATATTTTTTCCGCAACAGGAGTTCAGGTGTCATTACATCGGGCGGCATATCCCTAAGACCAGAGACACAAGACAGCCGACGCGCAAACTCATCAAAGCTCCAGTGTATAGTCCCAAAGACCACCTCTTTTTAAACAGAAGATGGCTTTGAGAGTGCAGCCCATGATATGAATATCAAGGGGAGGGAGATTCATCAACGCATCTACAGCGGAGTGCTGGGAAAAGCACCCATGCATCCGAGACAAACAGTTCTTTGGAGTCTGATAAAAGTAGCAATCACGTATTTTCGCGAGAGCTTATTCCGCCAGACAAATGACCCTCTGTATACTGAGGGTGTAGAGCATACAAAATGCACAATGGGCAGAACGCATCTTTGGAGAGAGGGAACCTGGTCCTCAACCCACACGCCTCTTGAGCTAGCACCATCTCTCGCCAGCTATCTCCATTGCCGAGCCCCAATTTGGTTGAGGTTTCCTTCCACTTACGTTGCAAACTTTTATGCGGTCGTTCTCTGCCTTGCTTTCCCTCGGAGTTTGGACATTTTGGGTCGATGTTGTGGGGTCCATATGCTCAACATGGAAGAACCATCTCAGTATTGGATTCATAGGCGCCAGTGACACCGATGTCACTGTCCTCCAGTCACCGTCAATAGAGACATTACGTCAAGTTTTTCACGTAAACATAAAAGGGGTTATGAATACCCTTTTACTGTTGCTTGGCCGCGGGCGGAAAGATAGAAAGAGGAGAAAGGAAAGAATTGTTGTGATGTAGTGGTTTGAAACTCAGGTGTGTTTGGTTTCGATATTGGCTGTCCAGGGGTGGAAGTCCGAATAGGACGGAGAGATTTTCTCCACTCGGAATGATTCCGGTTGTGATTTTTTTTTAACGGTTGATTTGTGCTTTAAAACCCTACAACAGCCAAATCTACTCGTACATGTCAGTGTTATGCCTTCACACGCAGATTTTTCTGACTGAGTTCCAATTACACAAATGAAAACGTTTGTCGTGGCTAAGATTCGAACCTTGACCCTCCGAGTGAGAAGAGATTGCTAGTACCACTACACCACGGCCACCCGTCATCTGCCGTGTAGACTTAAGTTTACGGGATGCCCATACATCCACGGTAGCAAGGATATGTCTTACCATCACCTGCCGCCTTTCTGAATACCAATTCAGAACTGTGTTGGAGGCAAAAGTTCCACCCTTGGTATGAGTTGAGGTTGACCCAAAATGGCAGTGCTAACTGAGCATGCTTGAGTTGGACACATGTTACGAATTATGAGTGAGCTGTCAGAAAAACCAAAACAGCGAATAAATCACCCTTTATTTCCGAATTTTGCCTTGATGCGGATTGCTTTCCGACGTTCGCTTACATGTCGGAAGCTTAAGATTTTGTGCTTAAGATATCACACTTCTTTGTAGCAGTAGATGTAGTATTTTTTCATCAGCTTTTGGTCTGGCCCTGTGCGGTAATATCTGCTTAATGACATTCTAGAGCCTCCGCGAGTTGTTCCACAGCACGTGGGCGGTTAAGGACCCTAACTTGGGCAAAGCCACAATTCGTTACCCTTAAAACATCTGCTGACATCATTAAAATTATATCCTTCTCTATCGGAGGCCGTTGATGGTCGGCTTTTTTTACAAGCCGGGGAAGGTACCATCATACGTAACCCTGAACTTTGAGGACCATGTCCTCAATAAAACCCCTGAACAGCGACCGGCTAAACAATCCGGTGCCAGTAGCATCGCCGAGGTTATGGGAGCAGCCGTTTCCCTATTCAGATTTCCGACAAAACCATGGAGCGCTCTCAAGACCTGAACTCGGAGTACGTTGGAGTAGTTCTAAAACGGGGTAGGCATCAAGTAGCTCAAATTGACTAGAGCCGTGGATGCAGCCATTGATCCGAATATGGGATTCCTCCGCCGCCTTCCTGATAAAGTTTAGTATCCTCAGACAGAGGTACTAGGCTCCCAGGCTTCATCACATGGAGGAGTTTACAGGCAGAGGCTTAAGTATCGACGCTTGTACCTTCGTAAAACGCTTGTCCAATATTGAAAACCCAGGAGGTCAGCCTTATGGATTCTGGAGAGAACTAGTTTTGCATTTATTTAGCGCTTTCGGAAAGAGCTGAATATGAAATCCGATGAAATCGAAAATATTAGCGAAAACTAAAAGCCTCATTGAGGAAAATAACGAACTTCGGGCAAGGTTAACTATTGTAAAATGGGAATGCTCTACGAATAACTTAAAAAACAGCTAGAAAAACTCAAAGCTAAAGACGATGTTAAGAAGCATATGTCTCAACTTCGGAAAGATTCTACCTTAAGTTGTAGCTCTTCGGATAGTGTTACCTGTGAAACGGAGAGAAGAGACAAGACTTAAGTCATGAAATTGAAATGTTTTAACTGCGTTTTACTATCCGTTCCACTTTTGCCCCAAAAGAACTTCTCAGCATTACGGTCCTAGGAGTAACTATGGCACGCTAATCTGGAATAGTTTTCAGAAATCTTTACAACTACCGTCTCGTTGGCACCCAATTCGCCGAACTTTCGGAATCACTCTATTTAAATCATTTAAACCGTATGAATCACAGTTTTAACTCTTGGAGAAGGAAAAGATTGCAAACTTAAGGATGAAATCTCTGCTGGTCGGGATGTTCTGCCTGCCATCATTTTAAAAAGATGTATGAACTATTTGGCACAATCCCTAATTCGTGGAAAAATGCATACACAATCACTCTCCATGCAAAAGGCCGAAGAGACGGTCCATCGGAAAAGAAGATAGAGCAGCAGCGGAAAGGCAAGCAAAGGAGTCTCTGCAGTGATATCACAAGAATTCTCATCTGATCTACGAGTATATCGAGTGTAATACGTAAGCCACAAGAGCAGTCTTATACAGCAGACACTTTATAGCCTGAAAAAACTGCGAACATACTTCCTAGGTATGAAACTTAAAGTCATAACTGACTGCATCACATTCCAGCAGACGAACAGAGAAGCCGATGTTACCAAAAGCTGGCAAAAACAGTAAAGTAAAAATTTCACCCCAATCAGCCCTATCCAATTGGAAGCAGTACCGCGTCTATCGATCTGCGTTTGTGAGTTCTAGTCTCGGAGGAGTGCTATGTCTACAAAGATGAGGTATCCGTCATACAACCCTAGTTTGACTACAAACTTATGTTATATCTACGCCACCACTTGTATAAGTTAGGAAAGATTTGTGGGGCATCTGGAGTCGAAGTCTGTATAGATCCATTGTGCTGCCCGGGACGGGGGAATTGGATGGTTATGCTAATTGTAGTTTCCGCTTTGGCTGCCATTTGGTCCTTGAGTGGGTCAAAGCCATCCTGTTGCATCCGCGAACCTGAGAAGAGATGTAAATAAAACATCAGATTGTTCTGAGTGGTCATGAAAGTAGTGACTTCCTAAAGTTCTTTACCTTAAATTACTGAAGACTGTCCCAGGATTACATAGTAGAGGGTATCCTCTTGTGAGTCCACGTCCGTAGAGGGCGTTGTCGGTAAGGCATATCTGTATTTTATGCGCCTCCAGAAAATTATGGTCTGTGAGTAGTCCAACCACGTATATGGTTTAGCCCTGCCTTACCATACTTATTCTGGATTTGCTGAGTTCCGGGCATAATTGTCTTGATGTTTAAGGTTTTCCTACCTTCAATTGGCTTTGATTTGTATTCTTAAAGTGCAGAGTAGAGATTTGATCCGATAATTCGGATGGTCCTTTTCAAGCTAACTCGTCTACATCTTCATTGCCTAACCCTGATTTGTGGCCAGGGCTCCAGTAGAGCTCAAGCTTATGATGAACATAAAGCGTCTTAAGCCCTTCCCGACACCGCTGCACAAGGTTTGATTTAACCCGACTGCAGTGATGGTTTTAATGAAAACCTGGCTGTCTATGAATATGGAAATATCCTGGGATATTACCTTTTTATTATTGTCGCAAGTCTGGCCGCTTCTAAGTATTACAGGCAATATCTCAGCCTAGAAAGAACTGCTGTATTCTGGTAGGTGACGTGAGCGTCTTAAATTCAATTGATCGAAAAAGCGCCGGTTACTACATAGTCGCCGTAGCAGATAGTATAGCAGAAGACCCAAATATGTCGATTCGGCGCCGATCAGCTGAATTGAGCATCGCCGGCTTATTTTGCGGTTGAATTTGATCCTACATCCGTATAAGATTGCGCTGACGCAAGAATTGAAGCGGGACGCCCATAGACAACGCCGTGAGTTCGCTAATTGATGCTGGAAATGTTGGCCGGAGATCTGGATTTTGGCCAAAAAATCATCTTCTCGGAGGAGGCTCATTATTGGCTTCAAAATAAAGCAAAATTGCCATTATTGGAGCGAACACAATTCACAAGTCTTCGGTCAAGCATCAATGCGTCCACAAAGACTGATTGTTTGGTGCGGTTTAAGCCATGGCAGCATCATCGGAACCTATTTTTTTCGAAATGAGGAATGAGACCCCGATACCGTCAATGGTCTTAGGTATAAAGCGATGTTAACTGACTTTCTGTGTCGAGCTGTGGTTCCAACAAGACGGCACTACATGCAATACAAGGGACGCAACGCTCGAAGATATGAAGGAGAAATTTGATCACTGGGTCATCACACGGCGAGCGTTTATCAAATGGCCGTCGCGATCATGCGATATTACACCACTCGATTATTTTCTCTGGGGCTACGTCAAGCCCTTAATCTGCGCTAACAAGTCAACCAATTTGGATTAACTCGAGGCCAACATTCGACACGCTATTGCCGGAATAACGCTACACATATTGGACCGGCCAGCGAAGCAGAGGCGGTCATTTTAATGATGTGCTATTCCACACATAATGGCATGAACGTAGCTCCAAAATAAAACCAGAATCAATTTATATCTCACACCGTTTTTGTTTTATTTAAACCCCTTTTCCTGTCGTTCTTATCTGGTCACCCTTCATTAAAAGCTTGTATGAAGTTACGCCCTAGTAACGGTGGACCCCCCTTTTCCACAATCATAATTTCTGAATTCTTGCAATAGTCCTTATAGGTCACCCGCATAACACAAACGCAGTAGGATTTTATTTTTGCTCCATCATAAGTAGTTAATGCGGCGTTAGTATTTTTTGTTGCATGCATATCAAAGTAGTCCCTATAAGCACTCAACGAAATCGCTGACTTAGAAGCGCCCGTATCCAATTCCATTAACACCATTCAACAAAGTCCTTACTTTTGAAAATGATAAAGACTTACATAAACCCATTTTGCCAATAAAATTAAAATCAAAGCTGGTATTTGATTTTTGAGTACACATTTTTTGCACATGCCCTTTTCTTTTAGACTTTTTGCATCTATGCGATTTAAATTAACAATTATTTTCTGTATGATCTTTTCAGCCACAAACCATGCATTGCCTTGCTCTGCTGCCTCTGCTTTCCCTGTCATACGTGCCTTGCTCCTGAGCTGCTTGAATTCCCCGCTGCCTAGCTTGATGTCTCTCTTTCAAATTCTACTTGCAGAACATTTCGTCAGAGTTTGACTCTTCTTATAGTGCAATATTATGCTGATATCTGACGCATTCAATTGTGTTAGCCATATTTACTGATTTATTGAAGGTTAGGTCCGTTACTGTTTTCAGATTTAACTTGCCCTTTGTCGGTCCCTTCTCTAGACCCATCACAAGCTTATCTCTCATAACAAGCTGTTCCCAACTCTACGCCAAACTTACAGTATACCGCCAACGATTTCACTCTTGGTGCTCACTCGTAGATATAATACTTTCTGTAGATTGTTTGTATCATTGCCGAATAAAATATATGACGTTCCGCAAATACTGAAACAATGGGTTTGAAATGTACAAAGAACGATGCAAATTACGCGCTCCTATAATCGTTTGTTCTTTATTTGGGTTTTGTGAATTTTACATACTTACTTACTTCGGCAGTGCTACAGCCTGGGATAGACCTGGGACTCAGCCAATAAGCCTGTCCAATTAGCGCGGTCTTTGGCTAACTGCCTAAAGTTGCGCACTCCAAGCGGGTTGAGCCCGCCGCCTAAGGCGAGGCCTTCCTCTACTGCGTTGTCCCTCCGGATTAGAGTCGAAGATTCTGTGGGTTGTAGCGTTGGTGTTCATTCGCTTTACATGTCCCAGCTATATCAAATACCCAATGCGCAGTTTTTTGACCAGGTCGCAGTCGCTGTACGTCGTTGAATAGTTTCCTCCAGAACCCGTTAACGCATACGGCACCAACTATCTTACGAAGAATTTTTCTTTCAAAATGACGTCTTAGAAATGTGTCCATGCTTCGGACCAAGCAGAACTAGGATTACAAGGGTGGTATATAAAGTTTCCTTGGTTGTTTGGGAGAGGGCCTTACTACACAGTTGCCTTCTCAGCCCAAAGAAACAGCGATTGGCAAGCGTTATTCTTCGTTTGATTTCTGAAGAGATATCATTCACAGATGTGATAGCAGAGCCGAGGTAGACGAAGTCCCATACTACCTCAAAGTTATAGCTGTCGATTGTGACACTATAGCCGATTCGTCGATTTCGGGTGTCCCTTCTTGTCGGCTGCGTATACTTTGATTTGCGTTCGTTTACCAGTAGACACGTTTTTGCCGCTTCTGTTCCTATACTTGCAAACAGACCAGTGATAGCTCGCTGGGTTCGACCAATAATACGAGTATCAATATCGTCAGCGTGTACAAGCAATTGAACGGACTTTTGAAAGATCATACCTCGTGTCTTGGCTTGTGAATTTTGCACAGTTCTTTCGAGTATGATGCTGAAGAAGTCACATGACAGCGAGTCGCCTTTAAGGTCTCCATTAGGTCGTGCACAAGCGGACGAGTTTGGCAGGGATGCCAAAACTTGACATGGCTCTATATAGCTCGTCCCTGTAGATGCTGTCATATACGGCTTTGAAATCGATAAAAAGGAGGTGAGTATCGATCTGAACTTCTTGAGTTTTCCCCCGGATCTGCCGTAGTGTGAATATTTGGTCAATTGTGGACTTACCGGGCCTAAAACCGCACTGATAGGGTCCAGTCAGATCGCTGACAAATGATTTCAGGTGCTCGCACAATACGGCAGACAAGATTTTACTCGTGCGTGAGATGTTTAGGAGACTGATACCGAAGTTTAGAGGGTCTCCTTTCTTGTGAACCGTCAAACGATGCTGATGTTCCATTCATCAGGCATACTTTCATCCGACCAAATCTTTGTTTTTTTTCTTTTAAAAAGAACTTAACACTCAATTGGGTATGACTAAACTTATGATGCCAAAGCAGATGTTACGTTTTTCAGGAAATGGAAAGAAAGATGTTTGGGCTCAGTGGGTATTTCGCACCATGGGTGACATCCAACTAAATTATTAGTGTAAATTGGCTTGATGTTGTACTTAGGCAACCATTCATCTCACGAGATTTTAGTTGCCCGAAAAAAAGTCTTTCGGTCACGGCTGGTATTGAATACCGAACCGTCCGATTGGGAAGCCAACACACTATAACTTGAGTCACGGCCCCCCACATAAGTTTGTGTATGGTCTCTATCAAGTGATCTCCTGCTGCCTTAAATAATTCGGAGGGTAGGCCGTCTGGCCCGGTAGCCATGTTCGACTTCTGCTTAGATATTGCTATCCTCACTTCATTTTGGTCGGGTGGACGGAATTCTTGACTTGCATCGTCAATATTGTATGGTTCGCTCTGCCTGACAGCGGAAGTTGTGTCGTTCTCGCCATTTCTACAGAAATGGTTTTTCCATATCCTCAGCACCGGCTGTGACTCTACTACAAGGTTTCCTTGTTCATCTCTACAGGTTTCCATTCGGGTCTTATTACCTTAGCACATTCTTCTTACCTTTTGGTGAAAGTTCCGCACATTATTCCTGGAGTAGCACCTCTCTATTTTCTCGGTGGCGCGCTTCTCATGCTCTTTTTTTCCGATGTTCTTTCCTCCTCTGTTGCTCGTAGAGCTCAATAGCCGCTCTCGTCCTTTTGTGTTGCGCCGCTTTATAGGCATGTTGTTTTGCTGTATGTACCTGCCGGCACTCTTCATGAAAGCAGGGGTTTCGTGATTTTTCTGAAGGCTTCTCAGCGTCTAAGCCACTGGTATTCAGCACTTGCTGCTGGCTGCAAAGGTCTTCCCGAGAGGTTGAGGGATACGCGACCGGCAAAGGTTCTAGCGGCTTGTTGCGATTGCAACCGTTCAGCGTTAAATTTCCTTAAAATATTTCCCCGTTGTTGTGGTGTCTGAGATATCCTTAGACGTACCTTAACTGCAACTAGGTAGTTGTCCGAGTCTGTGTTGGCCGCTCGGAATGTTCTTACATCTAAAATATCTGAGGTGTGTCTTACGTCGATCGCGACATGATCATTTTGGTTGACAGTTTGCTGATCTGATGTCTGCCATATTCCCTTGTGAATAGGTTCAAGTAAAATAATTGAGTCAAAGTTTCGCAATCTCTTGTGTATTTGAAAGATTACGTGGGTAGTTCAGTGAGCTAAACATAGAGCCACTACCTTTTCTCTGATTACATTTTTTGCGAACCCACCCCAGCTGAACAGCCGAGGTGGCAGAACTAATCCTTCTACTGTTGCAAATTTCTCTTGTTTTGTTTGGGTGACATTGCAGCCAACGACCGCCATTACCTCGTAAACCTCTGTCTGAGTGGTTCGCGCTGCTTTTTAGCACGGCTACCAAAATTAATAAAATAAATTAATTTGAAATTACAACCGAGAAGAATTCCCAATTTTTTTTTGTAAATGTGAACGCACCCTTTATGTTTTATTGTGAACTGTCATTTTTATTTCGCTTGCCAATGTCTACCATGTCAAGGTTTTTTACATCGACTGAAGTCATTGAGTTGTAAAGAGTGGGCCAACAGATGGTGTGGATGTTGGCTGTCAATTACTGTCATTTACTGAATTCAATGTGGTTGATATTTCTGACAGATACCACACAACAACGCATTTTTGTTATTCAATCTTATTACGACAATGGGCGATCTGTAAAAGCAACATTTCGTAAGATTCGTGAATTTTTCGGTCAACATAGCCGCCTAGTGAGTCCGGAATTCGTACAATGGTGAAGGATTTCCAAGAAACTGGTTCGTTATTGGGTCAAACTCCATATCAGCATGCTCGGCCAGCACGTACACGCCAAAACATCACCACTGTGAACGACAGTGTTCAAAAGCAGCCACGCACCTCAATTCGTCGATAAAGTCAACATTTGGGCCTCATTTATGGCCCTTTACGTCGAACTTTAAAAGCTGATCTTTTTTTTCACGCCTATAAAATGTAGATTACTCTACAATTGAAGCCTTTGAACCCTTTACGACGTCGCCGATTTGTTAACTGGATATTGGATCGCCAGGACTTCGAATTTGATTTTTTCCGATGAAGCCCATTTTTAGATGGATTAGTACATAAATAAACCAAATTGTCATTTTTGGGGACCGGATAACCCATACGACATTCACAAAAAACCAATGCATCCGAAAAAAAGGCACTGTATGGCGCGAACTATGGGCTGTCGGCATCATTAGCCCGTCTTTTTCGAAGATAAGGCTGGGCAGACAGTTACAGTCAATGGAGAATGTTACCGCAACATGTTGACCGTCTATTTTTTTTTTCCAAAATGTAATGGATTGGGTCTCGACGATCTCTGGTTTCAACAGGATGGTGCTATCGCCCACACAAGTCATCAATGTATTGCGTAGGAAATTTGAAGATCGCATTATTTCGGTTAGAGGAGAAGTTGATTGGCCTCCAAGGTCACGCGATTTGACACCTTTGGACTTCCTCCTGTGGGGTTATTTGAAGAGTAAGATCCAGCGACAACTCAAGATCTTAAACATAACATCCAAATTGAAATTGACATACTTACTCTTCAAAAAGTCATCGATAATTTTGACCCTCGGATGGTCGCTTGCAACAAAAACCGTGGTGGCCACATGAACGATATTATGTTCTATTCATAATTGCCATAGACTGAGCTTTATTAAACAATAAAATTCTACATTGATTCTATAATAAATGAGGGTTTAATTTATTAAAAACTTCCACACTAGCTGTTGGTTCACCCATTAGATATTCTGTTACGTTCTTGTTAAAGGCGAGATTCAGGTTGTTCCTTCGTTTCAGCAGCTCTTTTTGGCTTCAGATGATTTTCTTCCAACTCATGTTTTTTTTTGCGGGATATAGATCCCGAAAAAATATTGAATCATTATTATTGCATTGCAGGATTATTTGGTTTTAATTAACGACGAAATCCTGCCTTTTATTTACCGTTCAATTCATCTGGCTTTGTTCAATTTGCTGCTTTTGTCACGTTCTTTTATTGATCTACTCGCACTTCTTGCTTTCGCCAAACTTCGAATGCAAACACTTTTTGGATGAATTGCAGATTTCATTTTTCCGGAGATAGATAGACTGCTTCCGACACCATTTATTTTTAGGTTATCCCCTCACTTTTTTTTTTCTACTGGTCAGATCGAGGATTTTAATAGCCTTAAGGCTTCTCTGCACTACCCGCATCATTTTGCAAGAAACCGCTCGTAAATCTGTCCCTACGGAACACAACAACATTGTATAAACACTCTTGTTTATGCAATTGAAGTTTTAATCATCACTACCTTCAAATTTTTTCTACGTTTTTTCCTAAATAAATTCCCGTAGAAATCGCAAAAGCCTTCCCTATAGGAAGATGCTATAATTTTTGCAAATCGCGGCAAATGTCATTTCTACTTTGACATTTGTGGTAGTAAACGGGTACAAAATACACATGAACTAGATATGAATCGCTTTACTCCTAAAGAACGCGCGATAATTGTTACGATTTTTTTGCGGAATAATTCGTTGGTGGTGTTAGCGCAACATAAATTTCGGTGCAGATTTCCCGGTCGTCCGACACCAACTCAGCAAGCACCATGACGTTTAGCCGCTCACCAGAAAGAGTATGGGACAACACGAGATGCTGCCAGGTTTAACCGCCCTCGGAGTAGCCGTTCTGCTGAGAATATCCATACTGTGTTGGAGGATGCCGCAAAATACCCCAGAATATCGACCAAACGTCGTGCAATTTTGCATAAATCGGCGGTCTTTACAGAGAAAATTTGGTGAAAGACTGTAAGATGTTCCCTTTCAAAGTGCAGACAGTGCATCAGCTGTTAGCTGTTGACCGCCAAGTGCGTGTAACCTACGCTCAAACCATCCCGAATCTCGACCACGAGGGAGATAACTTTTCATTGAAAATCATCATGAGCGACGAGGCCCATTCCCATCTCTGTGGATATGTACATAAGCAAAATTATCGCTTCTAGGGCACCGAAAATCCGCGTATAATCCATAAAGAGCCATTAGCCCGCTCAAAGTTACAGCATGGTGTGCTGTTTACTCTGGAGGCGGGCCAAATTTTTGTCGACAACGCCAAGGGCCAAGCCACTATTGTGGGCAGCGAGCATTACAGAGCTATAATTTTCTCCTTCCTCAACTGGATGAATTAGGACTGGAGAACATGCGGTTCCAACAGGATGGAGCGACGGCGCATACTGCACGAACCACAACCGAAATTCTGAGGGCTACATTTCCGGGTCGCCTAATCACTCGTTTTGGCGATTTGCACTGGCCAGCAAGATCCCCTGATTTATCCGTTCCGGACTTCTTTTTGAGGCTCAGACTCTTGAAGCCCTCAAAGAAGATACCCGTCAAGAATGCGAGGACCTATCGCCGGATGTTATGGCGAGAGTGATGGAAAATTCCTCAAATCGGGCCCGAATGGTCATCAATTCTGGCGGCGGCCACTTAGCCGAAATCATTTCTTTGACTTAATGGAAAAAATGTAAGACATTAGCTAAATATAATCCAAAAGCAGGACTGAAGTTTCTTAGTCGTGAAAAAAATTACGGCCAAAGAACATCAGATGACAACTTTTGCTCCACCTTATATTGTATAGCTATATGGTAGATATTATACTCGTACTAAAAGCCATTGTGCAATACCAGGTTGATGTCCTTTCTCCACTGCTGGGTGCATATTGGGCAACTCACTGCTTAGTTCTCTTAAAAGTTCAACGGTCTACGCTCAGGAATATGCAGATAATGAAGCTGTAGTGTTTGATCCAAGGCGAAGATATAAGCTATTTTGATGGCAGTGACCTATGGTATAGATCCTTACTGATCTGTCTCACGACTTCTGTTCAGATAGCTCAACAAAAAGGGATCTCACACTGTATGACTGCATACCTCGGAATGATAAAAACTTATGACTGCGACTCTCACAGGATTATATACGACACAGCACAGATGTTGGTCTTAAGTCCCGCTGGCAGCGTTTCGTCAGATGCGTACAAACGGTGAGTAAACAGTCGAATGTTATCGGCTGCTATTCTTTGTGTGCCCTTCTTCGCGCCTCGTGGAGCAATTTGTTCGGTTGCCTGTCACCCGAGGCAGTGGTTTTCCCAGCAATTCGATTTGCTCTGCAAATGTGGTTTATAGTCACCTGGGTGGCGTTTGTTCTTTGGGATTTGCTCGCGCAGTTGTTCTGTTGCTAGGGTGTAGGCTCCTCAGTTGCCGTTGGTATGCCCGATAATTTTTATTTTACGTCGATTCTAGACATTTCACCCGTAATTGAAGGCCTGTCTTCAATTCTCCGTCGCTGAATCGTCCTTAGGGAGGTAATACAATTTTTGCACGTGACGCACTAGTGTCGTATGCGCTTCGCACAAATCCATCTCTGCCCTGATAAACTGAATACGAACTGCACTCCGCCTTCTGTGGTGCGCTTCTCTTATGATGTGACAGCTCAACTTGCTCTTGACTGGAAGGAAGACTGGATGACGGATTGAATATAGTTGCTCTGCACCTCGACATCCTACCCTTATCACTTCATTGGAATCTATAAATGTGTCTACCGTGGATAGGCTGCTCGATTTGCTGACTGGTTTTTTGCACTTCGGCTGCCGATGCTCCGCACTAGCCGCATGTTGTTGCGAAACTTTCGGCCAACAGGTTAACGCCTCTTCCTTCTTTTCCGTTGTCGGCTTTTGTACGAGACGGAAAATCAAAGATATCACTTTCAGCACGTTCTGCAATGTGGATCTGCCCTCCAACAACCTCGAGTCGGTTGTTCTGACCTCCGTCAGTCTTCCAAAAATGATTGGTTTCAAGAGTGCGTTTGCTTCTGCTATTTGATTTGTGGCAAGAGACAACTGTGCTGGCCCTTCTCACCAAGTAGTTGCATCCTTCAGCTGCGCTGTTGTGACTCCCCTTGATGCTATGTCCGCTGGGTTATCGCCCGATGGCACATGCTTCCAGAGATAACTCCCAGATAAGACTTGGTTCGCACGGGCCCTGTTGGTTTCGCAAATTTTGAGCCGAAAGAAATCTTCGTGATCCAAAATATTATTACTCACTTGTTCCATAAGCTTGCACAAAATATGGGCCGCACATAATTCCAGTTTCGGTATGGAAATCGTCTTTAGGGGGGCAACTCTGGACTTTGAAGCTTTGATCGAAAGTAGAAGACTGCCCCGTACGTTCTGATTGACGCGTCAGCAAAGTCGTGCACGCGAATCTGCGTCAGATGTGGTAATAGCTCGCAAAAAGACTCCCATTCGGGAACCATGGGCACTGGTATTTGCTCGTCGTCGTACAATTTCGTAATTTCGTTGACGACAGCTCGCTTTGTCTGCTGGCGACTACTAATATTATCGCCCACCTTGAATTCGGTGCCGTTTGTGGAGGAATTCAACACCAGACCAGATCAAGTATGAATGTGTTGTCATCCTTGGCAGTCGTTCGATCGTCATTACTGCTCTCTGCACTGCAAAATTTTGATAGCACTCCCTCGCTTGATGATATGTATTTACCAAGCTCAAGCTCGCCTGCTCTTAGCGATGAAATTATTTCATTCCCCAATGTGGTGGCTCGCTCCTCGTTATCTGCTCCTGTTAGCATGTCGTCAAAGTAAAAAAATTCTGATTATTACTTCAAGTGCCAACGGATGCGCGTCTTTATGATCTTCCGCACATTGGTTCATTGCTCTAACTGCGTTGCAACTAGTCAATTCCATATCTTATGTCTCTACCATCAGCCAAAATTCTCGAAGCTCGTCATCCGGATGCTCCCTCCAGAATATATCCTGCACATCCCACTGATTTGGGTTTATTCGCACTGGCCTTGTACATCTTCTTAACGTCCGCAGTTATTGTCACCTTGAACCACCGGAAACGTGTGATAATCACTGCTAGATCGTCCTGAAGTTTCGCTCTTGGGAATTCCTGGGAGTTGCACGTCGTTTAGGGAAGCGCCACTGTCAGTTCTGCACGATGCGTCGAAGACTACTCGAAAGTTTCTTGTAACACAATTATGAGGAATGTATTGTAGTAGATAGGTACGTCCAGTCTTGGCTCCTTGCTGACTGCTCTCATGTGATTCAGTTCTTGAGTTGGAGAAACTACTTCATGGCTCCTTGCTCTCAAATTGATGGGCATCGTGAAGAGGTGTCGCCCGGATGGAGCTCGGTAATGCGTGTTCCGAAGTACTCGTATACCCTCGATCCATTTGTCGTCTGTTGAAATCTTTATTGCTCTGCCCAGCTTTTCAATTTCCCAGAAACATTTAATTTGGTCATTTAGTTGCACATCTGGTGATTGCTCTTCTACCACCATCGCTCGTAAATATCGTTCAGCGTTTATCGGCAGTTGCCCAAAAATTACGCATCCTGGGCTGTCAGTTCGGTCTGGTGCTTTTCGATGTTTCGCTTGATAATATCTGCCCACACTTGAGCTCCAAGTAAGAGCTCAACTCTAGCTGATTTGCTGTATGCAGGATACGTGGAATCGCATTCCGACGAGGTCGACTGTGTGTCATTGACGTAGATCTGTTATTGGAAGACCCGAATATATCTTTTTGATAGCGTACATCCTGCAGATTAAGGAGAAAGTCGTATCAACTTCCTAAAGTCATCCAACACCTGTTAGCCGCACGTTGGCTTTAACTCCGATGTAGTTCACTTGCATTTCGCACTTACGTTTGGAGATGTCCATTCGTTGGATGCACTGGTCGTGGACAAGGTTGCCTTTGCTTCTGCTTCTAAGCATTGCTCCTTCTTGGATTGTTCGCTCTCCTCCGACTCTGACGTTGACACGAGCGGTTGTCAATAGCGTACCTGTTGTCGCTGTACTGCTCTGGTTTCCTGCACGGCTAAACTGCTCTACGACGCTGCTTTGCTCTGCTCTACGTGGCCCAACACTGCCATTGCACTTTGGTAGCGTGACGTAACCTACTTGGGCCAGCGCCATTTAGGTCAGATCAATTTGACCCCGAGGTATCTTTTACTTCAACCGCACACGGGATGAATAATGCGGGTCAAAATTGTGTATACAAGAACCGTGCGCTGGCTCCACCAGTTCTAGCATATAGGCAGTACAGTGGTTGCTGTGCTTTGTGTTGCTCTTTCGTGGCTGAAGCAGGCGACTGCTATTGCTCTCTGGCAGGCACAGAGCACGCTGTTATGTTATACGACATGCTAATTGCAAACAATTCTGCACAATGTGTCTAGTTTTTAGACAATTGGTGCACAATTTCCATTTGCGCAGTTCTGTGTTCCTGCCTTGAATTGAAAACCCCAGAAAGTCTGCACAGCGATAGAGCGGATGTGTTACTTTGCATATGGGGCGCTTTGGAAGACAGAGGATTTATTAGTGCCCGACCCATGTTAGAGCTGCATGCGTCCTAGCTTGTATTGACAGTTGGGTCGCAAATGGTTTGACTCTCTAGGATGGCGACATAACAGATCTGACGTCTCTAAGAGCTCGGGAACTTTCCTGCTGTCTTGCCCTCACTGGGAAATGCAATAGACTGCTTCCTACAAAGTATCGTAACAATAAACTACGCTTTTTGCTAAGCACTTAAGTAAGTCCTATGGGAATAATGAAAACACCGCGAAGCACTGTGAGTGTCCAGCCTACGCGCTGTCGAGTACTTCCAACTACAGGAACACCCTAGAAGTATAATGGACTCATCCTTTCCCTGCCAGAAAAATAAAAAATACCCGGCGGGATAGTGTCGTAATCCGATCACACATACAGGATTCAGGTAGACATCTATGTGTATGATGTTCCTCCCATTTAGTCGCCTTTCACAATAAGTAGGCAAACGAGCTGCGGCAATATTCTATAAGTTTTTGCCACAGTCGGTCCCCAGGAAGCTGCGAGAAATGAAACGCATTTCGAAGTGATGCTTCACATTTGCCCAAACTTACTTGCTTATGACAATGTACTCGCATGCAATTATGAGGTGCGGTTATTTACACAAATGACTCCAGAGGTCACATTGTCAGCACTCCATCAGATTCTATTGTTTGCCCTAAATTGGGTGTGTTAATTGTCTCCTGCCCTTAGTTACGCCCATGTAAACAAACAAAGGTGTGGTGCTTTCAAACGCATCCGACACAATAACCCAGACACTATTGTTTCTATTTATGTACTCGTATTGTATTCTAAACCTGAGTTAACTTTAAAAATAATTAATTTTAATTTAGTTTTATGTATAATTAAATATTTAAATAAATGCATAAATCTGTATATAGTTGAAACTTGTATGGTTTATATCTAAAAGGATTCGTTGACATTTCATTACGTTTACATAAACATTTACGAGTATCTACGCACATGTAATAGATACTCGCACCAATGCGTGCTCTTCAAAGGACATCGCTACAAAACGAAAACACACAAACAAGACCACAAAAGATAAGAATACGAAAAAAATCCAAATAAATACTTTTTAATTGAAAAACTTTAACACTATTCGGTCGACAATTGGAAAAACGTGTGCAAAAGTCCAGTGTAGGCATAATAGAGTCCTAAGTAGCACATAATGTTCCATTAAAAATTACGTTCAGATGACACTAAATAGTAATTTAGATGGACAACAAAAACGAGAAAAAAAGCCACAAGAAAACGAGCAAGAAAAAAAAATACAGAAGATTTTAACTAAGAAAATCCACGCCCAAGTTGGATTGATGTAATAAGATTCACTCTCGAACCTTGCATCTTTTGGTACTCAGAGGCACGTATTTACTTGGGCTCTCTTCTATTTAGATTTAAGGATTATGCGCACTTTACGAGCTGGTATCTGTACGAGTATACCATACTCGTATGTGAGAGATACTCATATTTTGAACCAAACGTGTTCCAGTTCCAGGACATGAAATACAATATACGAGTATTTGAGGATGTTGGATCTAATAAAGTCCTGCTAATGTATGGCATTTCTCTTCAGAGGATGTAATATGACTCTTCAAACTGAAGTAAACAACCGATTTGTTTACATATGTAGATACTCGTATGTTGATGGTTTTCCATGTGACAAAAGGATCGCTGAACAATGCTCTAGATATAAACAAGACTGAGCTTCTATTTTTGGTTTTCTAAACGAAATTCCAACTGTGTCGGAGTCGCGGTGTAGGGTTACAAATCACCAGTGGCCTCAGCATGTCCTTTATGAATTTTTGGGTGAAATTAATGATAACTTTACGGAAATTGGTTGTTCTGAGTCTGACAGCACTAATGACAATCCATCATCCTCTTCCGTTTCTGTAGTGCTTATTCAAAAATCCATTTCAGTTGTGTATTTTCCTGACCGCGAATTTAAGGAAACCCGATTTCCGATGAAGCTACAACTCTTACAAAAGGCTCCTTTGTAGTCCTTAAATATAGTGCACACATTCCTTAGTCATTTCCACACGCTTACGAGTATATGTTTATTTTCAAGTTCAAATTGGATCATTAGTTGTGGCCGCTAATAATGTTGACAAATGCGATACTGTGGCCACACTGTATGTAGCGGTAAGTTTGTGCTTGTCTTACTTACGTTTCGAGTGAATATATGGGAAATAATGGCTCTTCATCGCTGGTAGTCGTAATCCTATATCGCATTGACTTCTTCGACGGCAGTTACTGACCTATGGGATGCATACAGCACAGAAGGTATGGATGGAAAGAGCTCTGAAATCCCATGCGGAGGGCTTGGAAAAGTTTTTATGGAACCCATCTTCATCTACGATGCCGAGCTCCATAGTTTCGCGCGTTTTCGTCGCGAAGGACACCTGGGACAATTACTTGTTTGAGCTACAGCCAAATTTGACTCTCCAGGTTGAAGGTTATGCGTCGGGTTAGCTGCCCAACTACGTAAAAAAGTAATTGGTACGAAGCGATCAATAGCCTCGAATAAAAACGGATTTCCTGTTGACGACCCTGCAAAACCAACAAAGGACAACGACTTTCGGATCTGTATGTGGAATGTTCGGACCTTGATTTAATTTTGGTGGGGGCGAAAGCCCCCATTTATTCGGCTTAATACAAGCTATAACTTAAAATTAAACTTAAACTAAACTAAAACTGAACTAAAACAGGCCGCTTGCAGCCGAACAATTAGCGGAGGTCCTAGAATGCCTAGAGAAAAACTGTGATATTTACTACCGATTTGTTGTAAGCGGCAGACTTAGGCAAGAAGTCTTGAGCTTTCCACACGCGAGTGAACGTCTTATAACAATCCGTATCAAAGGTAAATTCGCTAGCATCAGGCTTACATGCGCTCATGCTATAAACAGAGGACAACGACGATGCTACCAAAGAAAATTTCTACAAGCTCCTCGACAGAACCTACGAGCAATGTCCGGTGCATGACATTAAAGTCGTCCTAGGTGACTTTAATGCCAAAATTGGAAAGGAGAACATCTTTGGTAGCACAATTGGGAGACATAGCCTACACGACACCACATCTGGAAACGGTCTTAGACCAATCGATTTCGCTGCGGGACGTAACGTTACTATAGCAAGTACACGGTTTCTTCACCTCAATATTCAAAAGGGAACATGGCGGACTGCAAACTGTCAACCAGATTTATCATGTTGCGATCGGCGTAATGTACTCCTCAAGTATTTTAGGTGTCCGAACATTCCGAGCGGCCAAAATAGACTCGGACCACTATCTGCTTGCAGCCACGGTACGTCTACGAATATTTCGGACGTCACAACAACGGGGGAATGCTTTGAGATTTAACGTTGAACGGTTGCAATTGCAAAAAGCAGCCAACATCAAGCGCTGAAGACCAGTGGCTTAGGCGCCGAGAAGCCAACAGAAATGCAGCAACTGACGCGCTGGGTTTCACCAGCACACCACTACGAAGCCCCTGGTTAGATGAAGGGTACCGGCAAGCACATGCAGGAAAACAACATGCCTACAAATCAGCTCTGCACAAAAGGATGGCTTTTGAGCTCTACGAGCAAAAGACGAGGGAAGAACATCGGAAAAGAAAGAGCACGAGAAGCGCACGATCGACGAAATAGAGAGGTGCTACTCCAGGAATAATGTTCGGTTTCTACCAAAAGGTCAAAAGAACGTGTCAGGGTAATAAGACCCGAACGGAAACCTGTAGAGATGAACAAGGAATCTTTGTAGTAGAGTCACAGTCGATGCTGAGGATGTGGAAAAACGACGAAGCCGACACAAATTCCGCCGTCAGGCAAAGCGAACCATTCAATGTTGACGACGCAAGTCAAGAATTCTATCCACCCGACCAAAATTAAATGAGGGCAGCAATATCTAAACTGAAGTCGAACAAGACTGCCAGGCCGGACGGCCTACCCGCCGAACTATTTAAGGCAGCAGGAGATGACTTGGTAGAGAGCATACACCAACTTATTTCCAAGGTTTGGTCGGATGATGCATCGTTTGCCCGGTTCACAAGAAAGGAGACCCTCTAAACTGCGCAAACTGTAGAGGTATCAGTCTCCTAAACATCGCATATAAGATCTTGTCTGCCGTATTGCGCGAGCGCCTGAAACCCCTACTTCAACGACCTGATTGGACCCTATCAGTGTGGTTTTAGGGCCGATAATAACACATTTCACCAAATATTCAGACCACGGTAGATCCTGGAGAAAATTCAGGAAGTTCAGAACGATACTCACCACCCTTTTATCGATTTTAAAGCCGCGTATGACAGCACCTACAGAGACGAGCTATACAGAGCCACGTCTAGTTTTGGCATCCTTGCCAAACTCATCCGCGTGTGCAGGATGACTATGGAGAAAGCTCGCTGCTGCATTAATCTCGGTAACGACTTAACCGATACCTTCGATGTCAAAAAAGGATTTAGGCAAGGCAACGCGCTATCATGTGACTTCTTCAGCTTTTTACTTTTAAATTCATTTTTATTGATTCTTTCATTATTACTTACATTCTAGACAAAAATGCTTAAATCTAGTTTAACAATGATAGTTACTTATTCTAGCTTACTGGCTCTTACCGAGCGCTCTAAACTTTACAATCTTATTCATAGTTTACCTTTCGGCCTTAAAACTATCTTACAATTAATCTTATCTATCAGCATTACAATATATGAAATTTCTAAGAAAAGGTTTTCGAAAAACTTAGATACAATATCTTTAAAATTTTTTATAAAACTTAAAACTATGTCCCTATTCTACTTAACCTACCTAAGCTACTTAACCTACCTTAACTATAATCGGGGTGGCGAGCACTCGTAGCGTCTCACATCGAGTGGTCACCATACCAATTGCGATTTCGGGAGCCTACCATTCGTCAACATCGTGCACAAGCATCCCCTAGATTCAACCAATGCCATAAAGCATCGGTTATTTCTCAGTGGCGCCGCCTTATGTTGACGAAAGCGATCTCTCCACGAAATCCCCCTAACTACCCTTATTCTAACTTACAACTAAGAGGAGTGTGTTACCTTAGTAACGTACCGACCTAGGAAAGCGAGCCCACCCTCTCCCCTTCTAGAAGCCACCAGAGTTCGGTGTACTGTTTCTCGGCATCGATCCGATCCCTGTCCGCTATCGCGGGACTAAAACGGAGGAGCTCCTGAGCATTGGCGACATACCCGTCGTAGATGAGCCGCTTGTCCCTCGCACCGCGGTGGCGGTGGTATATTACCGGGATACCATCCCTGCTTTGCATTAACCCTTTAGCATCAATATGGAGAAATGCCTCTGGCGGGATAAAGCCCGATAGAAGCGTGCTCTCGTGGTACATTTCATTGGGGTAATAAGCCCCAAAGATCAGGCTATTATCGTTGGTCATTGCTCGTGCGACGTGTCTTCGGATCACCTTAATCAGGAAATTGTCAATCCTATTCAGATTAGCCCCATCGTAAAGGACTTTGTTGGGATAATATTTTTTGTACTCTGATTCTGGTGTTCTGTACAGGCCGAGACAGGTCCTAAGACACTGCCTTTCAAACACCCGAATCCTTTCCATCTGATACGGCGCTACATTGAACCACACGGGACAACCATACGCGATAACTGGCCTGATTAGGGCCACATAGCATATGAGCTTCACCCTGGAGACAAGTTGACTGCTGTGAAATAGCCTTCTTGTCAGGGCTAAAGCCTTCTTGGCCCCAGCAAGACAAGCATCTATATGCTTGTCAAAATACAAATACTTATCGAGCCAGATACCAAGGTATCTCACTACGCTTCTCACCGCTAATGGCAATCCGTGCTGTCCAATGATGGCCAAATTTCGCCAGTTATATCTGGTATCCCTAGAAGCCCATCTCAATGGAGTTCTAAACAAGATTGTTTCCGACTTTTGAAAATTGATTTTCAACTTCCAATCGTCGCAATACGCCTTAATATGATCGAAGTCACGTTGCAAAAGGGTGTTAATGACTTCGATTTTTGGACCTGATCTGTACGCCACTAAATCGTCTGCGTACGCTATGGAATGATTGAGGGAACCTACTAGATCACTTGTGTAAATGTTAAACAGTATCGGAGAAATCACAGCCCCCTGTTGTAAGCCGTTTTTAATGTCAAAGATCTTGCTAGAAATGACGTTGTTACACTTAACAACGAACTTCTTTCCCATAAGCATGTCGTAAATTATATATAGCAGGGGTTTCGGCATGCCCATCCTGGTCAGCTTATAGAAAAGCCCCTCTAACCATACGGTGTCGAAGGCCTTCTCAAAGTCAACGAGGCAGGCACCCGTACACTGGTTCTTGCATTTATTCCATTGTATGTCGGAGACCAGCTTTGACGCAGCATGAATAGTGTCATGCCTCGCCCTAAAACCAAACTGATTTTCCGGAATTATATTATTTTCCTCAACCCACCTTAACAGCGCTCTATTAACCACCTTCTCAAATACCTTGCTAATATTCGGAAGCAAACTAATTGACCGAAGATTAGCAGGGTTAGTTCTAACTTTGTCCCTTTTCGGGATTGGATGTACCACTGCTGTTTTCCAATGCGTCGGATAATATGCATTATTGAGCGCATTGTTAAACAGCGTAGTAAATATATCCACTGCTTCCAAGGGCAGGTGTCTTAATACGACGTTTGGAATACCGTCCACCCCCGACGACTTTTTGTTTTTCAGAGATTCAAAGATGCACAGGAGTTCATCTTTTCGCACGAACAAATGAGAGGAAGCTCGTTCATCGGCGACGATGACGTTTGCCGCGTTTTCTTCATTGAATACGGTGAAACCGTGATTCTCGGATCGCCAATTTTGAAGTTCGTTGCGCAGATAATAGTGATTTACGTAGGCCCTGTTGTCAATGTCGTGATTACAGTGAACAGGATTGTTCACCGTATACACGGCCTCGAAAAAAGCTCCCAGCAAATTCACTTTCTCCTGTGGGTCTTCGACCACGAAATGACCGTCGCCTGAGTCGGCACTCTCTGGACTTATGCCGACGGTCAGTAGTGTCTGTCTGTTTTCTGCTGTTTGTGGAATTCGGACACACTGAATGTCATTGTGATCTTTCCTCCTGAACAATTTATTTATCTGCGGGAACATATTCGGACTACTGGATTTTATAGCCCGAATCTTATTGCCCCAGTACAGACTTACAGACTTACTGTAATTTTCTTTAATTAATTGTTTTAGGTTTTTGATCAGTGACTTTAGTGCTCTTATTTCCGGGTCGTTTCTGTCAGTGAACTGTCTGTACAGCTGCTTAAGCCTCGAGAGTAGTCTAGTTTTGTGTGCGTACAATGCGTTGATTGTTGGAGTTCTGTACTTTTCGATCTGGCTTTCGTCGGAGTATTCTATTCGAGGGATAGTCTGCTCCATAGTTCGTTTGACAACGTCCTGCATCGTCAGTAAATTACGGTCGATTTCTTCGTTAGTTAAGTTTCTGTTAGTCGGGGGATCAATTCCACTCAAACGTAAATTACGCTGTAAGATTCTGGAGAAGCACAACCACCGTACTCTACGGTAGTCGTATGAGTACACTTGATCATACTGCTCCAGCTGCGTTTGCTCGTTTGGGATCCGTATTGTGGCGGCAAGTCCGTAGTGATCACTATCGTACTCGAACGCTCGCAAACAGTTCCTTGTGTTTCGATCCGTGTTAGTCAGTTCTAGTCTACTGTCTGTTAATGCCAAGTCCAGGAAAGAACCGGCTGACGGGAAGGATGGGATATTCGTCGCGTACAGTTCAAGTCTGTACTCAATCATATTTTGACCCCACCAGTAGTATAACTGGTTGCCCCTGGTGTTTGGTGGATTATTTCCCCATGCCGCATGTCTAGCGTTAAGATCTCCGGCCAAAAAATAATAATTTTCCTCCGATTGAAGCTGAAGGTAACGAAAAAGTATTTCGAGCTCAGTTATAAATTGAATGGGATTAGGTACTTCAGGTGCATAAAGCGACACCACATACATTCGCCTTCGACTATGAAGAGGAATGCATACGATGCAGGCTTCCAACACCCGGAACCTCATTAAATCCCCGCTATATATGACCCTATGGCGCATGCCTTTGCGTAATAAGATACCAACCCCACCCCCTCGTGAGGAATGTGGACGGTCTCTTCTATATACATTATAGCCACTGTAGCCAATTTTGTGATTCTGGTTGAGCTTAGTTTCGCTAACCAAAAGCACATCTGGGCATTCACTTAACAACAGATTTTGTAGGTTGGCCCTTCTCTCGATCCTGATTAGTGAGTTAACGTTTAACGCAAGGATCTTCAGATTAACCTCATTCAGCGTAGCAGACATTATATCGGCGTGCCAGACTTATCAAACAGTGTCGAATAGATGACGTCAATCCGAGCCGCTTGTTCATTTAATTGTTTCTGGAAATGATCAATTTTTCCGTGTAGAGACAGAAGAATCGCTTTCAAATCCACATCCGCTTCCGGTGCTTTTTCAGCTACCTTTGGCGTATTTTTTGCTGTTATTGTTGCCTTACCCGCTCCAGATACCATTTGGGCAAAGGATACATTGGGTGCCACAAAATTAGAGAAAGCACGACTCTTTTGACGCTTCTCTTCTTCGATGAACTGTTTTCGAGCCTGGACTTTCTTTTTCAGCTCTTGAAACCTAGGACAACCCCTGAAATTGGCAGGATGCCCCGAGTTCCTGCAGAGTACGCAAAAGAGTTGACCCCTATCTACTACTCTATCGTTACCTAAAGGACATTCTCCATATTTGTGGTCCTTATCGCACTTAACGCATCTAAATTGCATATTGCAATTAGCTGCGGCATGCCCGAACCTCTGGCAGCGCATACATTGCAGTACACGATCTGCCCTCTTTAATTTTTCCCAACTTACAGCATGATAGTACAGGAATTTGATTTTTCGCAGACTATCGATTTTGCTGTTGGGCGTTAATTGCACCAGGAAGAATGGTAATTTACGGTTACCACCCCTTGCCGCGGCCGTGGTAAACGGCTTGACCCCCACGAACTTAAGGTCATCGCTCTCTAACCCTTTGAGCTCTGCTTCGAGCTCCTCCGTTTTTATTTCTGGATCGATCCCTTTTAACAGCACCGTCTGAAGTTTTTCACCCTTAGGGGTATATGTATAATATTCAGTATCTGCTTTTCCTAGGGCAGTACGTACTTTACGGTATTCCTCCATATTGTTACACATAATAATGTGCTTATTCGCACTTAATCTCTTAACATAAAAATTCTTAGTTACTAACTTACATAACCTAATACTATCATTGATTTCTAAATTACTTACATTTATGGGAGGCACTCTTTCTCTCCCCTTGTTTTCAAGCTGCTGTTTTTGTTGTTGATGTTGTTGTTGCTGTTGCTGTTGCTGTTGTTGCTGCTGCTGTTGTTGCTGCTGCTGTTGTTGCTGCTGCTGTTGTTTCTGCTGCTGCTGCTGCTGCTGCTGCTGCTGCTGTTGTTGTTGCTGCCGCGATGGTTGCTGTTGCATTTTCTTTGTTACTTGCTGCTGTTGTTGTTTTTGTCGTTTTTGCAGTTGCGGTTGCTGTTGCAGTCGTTGTTCTTGTTGTTGTTGGTGTTGTTGCTGCTGCTTTTGGCTTACTATCTGCTTCTGTTTTTGCTGCATTCGCACTTCTCTCATAGGTTCTGTATTCTGCAGTTGTAGTTTTTGTTGTTGCCTTTGCTGTCGCAACTTCTCTCTCTTCTCCAGGAGCTCTTTTATAAGCTTGTCAAGCTGAGCCTCTTCATCTTCTTCCTCTTCTGCTGAGGTATCAGTATCAGATAATTCTTTAAAGGGATTCCCCTCTCCAACGTAGCGACACTCGCCCCCTTCAGATTCATAAGAGTACTCTTTTCCTGCCGTTTTAATGCCTTCATCTTCTTTGATTTTCTTTGTGGATGATTTCGACGACGCTTTGATTTTCCTACGCCTCTTTTCCACTTTCGTATCATCTTCCGACTTTTGCATTGCTGCTGCTGCCTTAGTTGTTGTTGCTTGCTGTTGCTGCATTTCACATGCTCTTGTCGTCATGCGATTCGATACCGGTTCCACCTGCGGGACCTCCGGCTGACGACCGGTATCCATCGTTAGTCGGCACTACTACCAAACTACCACTTCTTATTATATTTTTAATATTAATAAATTAAAAAAAGTAACCCGTGAATTTTTCCACTGGACTCGAACCCAGGTCTCCCACGTACCGAGTCAACCACTCAATTTTTTCAATTTATATGCATTTTTATTTTATATCTTAATGTACTCTTACGTGCTAAACAAAAAACGCTTAAAAATTAGCTTAAATAACTTACAAATAATCTTATAATAACTTAATGGCCCCATGCGGGCACTCTAAATTAAACCTAACACTTAAACTAAGTCTTTCGACGTACATTACATTCTATATTTAATTTTATATTTATATTATAACTAAAACTAAGAAAATAGATTTTAAGAAAAACTTAGTATATGGACATATTAATTAATTATAAAAACCTAAAACTAAAAACTTACAGACTACTTAAAAATAAATCTTAACCTACTTACATCTAATACGTACACACACGCACATATATATATATATATATACATAATACGTATATACTTAATATATACGCATATGTACACATATATATATAAATTTATTTTTTTTTTTTGTAATTTTTTATTTTTATTTATTTATTTTTTTTTTTTTTTTTTGTTTTTATATATTTTTTTTTCTTAAAAATCTAACTTAAACCTACTTAAAACTATGTAAGCCGGCCATGGCTAAAAACAAAATTAGGCTGGCCCACTTTGCTTCACAGGAAGCTACATATTACTTGAGGAATTCGACGACGAACCCTCCCCTCCTTCAACCAGCCACCAAAATTGTTGGTGCTGCCGAGCAACATCCCTCCTGTCGCGACTCCCTACCGCCCTACTGAACCGGAGACGCTCCGCACCGCCATGTGCGACGTCTCTGTCGTAGTTGAGTCGCCTGTCCGCAGCTGTTCGAGCAACGTGGAAGATTAGCGGCACCGCCCATCTGTCCTGGATCAGACCTTTACTATCTAGATAGAGGAACGCTTCTGGAGGAATAAAGCCGTCAAGGCGAGCTCTCTCGTGATACATATAATTGGGGTAGTAGGCCCCTGAGATCAGGTTGTTCGATGAGGTCATTGCTCTCGCAATGTGCCTTCGAGTCAACTTAATGACGAAATTGTCCACTCTTATCAGGTTCGCCGTATTGTACAAGACCTCATTAGGATAGAATTTTATGTACTCAGACTCTGGTGTTCTGTATAAGCGAAGACAAGCCCGAAGACAAGCCCTCTCAAACACCCGAATCTTTTCCAATAAACTTGCTCTCACGTTGAACCACACAGGACATCCAAATACAAGCATGGGCCTGATAAGGGCCATGTAGCAAACCACCTTCACCCTCGCATCGAGTTGGCTGTTATAAAACAGTCTCTTTGTAAGGGCAAAAGCACCCTTAGCTCTGGCCAGAGCAACATCTATATGTTTGTTAAAATACAGATATTGATCTAGCCAGATCCCAAGATATCTGACTACATTTCGACAAGCAAGTGGCTGTCCATGTTGTCCGACGATAGAGAACTTTCGCCAATTCTTTCTGGTATCCCTAGAGGCCCCAGACAAAGGCGTCCTAAACAGAATGGTTTCCGATTTCTGGAAGTTGATTTTCAACTTCCAGTCATCGCAATATTGTTTAATTTTATCGAAGTCACGCTGCAAAAGTATGTTAATGACCTCAATCTTTGGACCCGATCTGTACGCGATTAAGTCGTCTGCGTACGCTATGGCATGGTGAAGTGAACCTATCAGATCACTTGTGTAAATGTTGAATAGGATCGGCGAATTTACCGCACCTTGTTGCAGACCGTTTTTAATGTTAAATGTTCCAGCAGAAGTCACATCGCCATTCTTCACGATGAACTGTCTACTGGAGAGCATATCAAAAAGAATATACAGAAGTGGTTTACTAATGCCCAACCTGTCCAGCTTGAAAAAGAGTCCTTCTAACCATACGGTATCGAAGGCCTTCTCCAAGTCAATCAGGCAGGCACCAGTGCACTGGTTCTTGCCTTTGTTCCATTGGATATCAGAAACCAGTTTCGACACAGCATGAATGATGTCATGCCCCGCCTTGAAACCGAATTGATTATCCGGAACTATATGTTTGTCCTCAACCCACTTAGTCAGGACTCTATTGATTACCTTCTCGAAAACCTTACTGATGTTTGGAAGAAGACTGATCGAGCGGAGATTCGCCGGATTGGAAGTATCTTTATCCTTTTTAGGTATGGGATGTACCACCGCAGTTTTCCAATGCGCTGGATAATGTGCATTATTCATTGCATTATTAAACAGGGTGGTATAAATGTTCACCGCTTCTAGAGGGAGATGTCGAAGCACGATGTTCGGTATTTCATCGGTTCCCACTGATTTCTTACTTCTAAGAGATTCGAAGATCGTTTGGAGCTCCTCCTTCGAAATGAAAGGGGGTAGTACCCTGTCGTTGGCGATGACGTTATTTGACTTATTCTCGTCACTAAACTGGGTGAAGCCCGAGTTCTCGAATCGCCAATTCTCTATTTCATTTCGAAGGTAGAAATTGTGTACAAGGACTCGATTCTCCAGGTCGTGGTTTGGGCCAATGATAACATTCGCCTTGTACACTTCCTGGAAAGTCGCTCCTATAGCCTCTACCTGCTCCTGCGGATCCTCGATCACAAAGAAGTTGTCATCATCAACGGCCTCGCTTGGATCTATACCTGCTGCTACAAGTATTTGTTCATTGTTCGTCGTTCGGGTGATTCTAAGACATGGAAGGTCGTTCTGATTATTTCTCCGAAATATTTTATTTATTTGCGGGAACATATTCGGGTTGCTGGTGTTTACAGCCCGAATTTTATTGCTCCAATACAAACTTACAGAATTTCTGTAATTTTCTTTTATTAATATTTGGAGGTTTTTAATCGACGACTTCAATGTCATGATCTCCGGGTTATGTCTGTCAGTAAACTGTCTGTACAAGGTTTTTAGTCTTGACAGCAGTCTACTTTTTTGCCGGTGCAGTGCGTCAATAGTTGCGTTGCGGAATAAGTCTTCGTCGTCAGTGTGTTGATACCGAGGTATCGTTTTGTCCATTGTTCGTTTGATTGTATCGTCCATTAGTCTAAAATACCTGTCAATCTCCTCGTTTGACATATTTCTGTTGGACGGTGGGTAGAGCGAATTCGAGGAGAGTGCTCTAGTCAGTGTTCTGGTGAAGTGTGTCCAACGCACCCTACTATAATTGTAGAAATGCCTTTGAACAAACTCATCCAATTCCGCAGTTTCGTTGGGAACAGTTATTTCGGTGCTGAGACCGCAATGGTCACTGTCATACACGAAAGTGCGTAGACAGTTTGTAGTTTGTTGGTTAGTGCATGTCAGTTGTATTCGTGAGTCGAACAGTAGAAGATCCAAATAGGACCCGTGTCTGGGAAACGACGGACTGTCCGTCGCCTTAAGGCCGAGTCGATACATTATGCTGTGTTGACCCCACCAATTGAACAGTAGGTTCCCTCTAGTATTTGGTATATTATTTCCCCAATCACTATGTTTGGCGTTGAAATCTCCGCCGATAATGAAATAGTTATCTTCCAATTCCAGCCTCAGGAATCGAAAAAGTGTCTCGAGCTCTGAGATGAATAAGGTGGATTGAGTAGACTGAGGTGCATAGACAGACACCATGTACAGCCGCTTTCCACTACGGAGGGGAATATACACGATGCATGCTTCCAGCACCTGGAACCTACGTACTACACGACTGTATACTCTTTTAAAACGTATACCTTTTCTTACGAATATCGCGACGCCACCTCCCTGAATGGAGTTGGGTCGGTTTCTCCGTACTATTTTGTATCTTCTGTGCCTCATTTTATGTCTTTTGGTAAGCTTAGTTTCGCTAACCAAAAGCACATCAGGGGCTTGGTCTTTAAGCAACTTAAATAGTGCGGCTCGTCGCTCTAACCTAATCAGTGAATTCACATTCACTGCAAGGACCTTCATGGTCTGCTCCGCCACGTGCGCACCCATTACGACAAAAGGTGCGTTAGACCAGGCAGCAGCGCGTAAACTTGATCCACCCGCGCGGTCTGTTCAGTTAAATGACGTTGTAGCTGAGCCATCTGCCCCTGGATAGAGAGCAAGATAGCTAGCATGTCAGGTACTGGTTCTGGTGCTCTAGGCGCTGGGGCCTGAGAAGCAACCTTCGCTTGCTGTACCGTATTTCCCCTACCTGCCGCCATTTGGGCGTAGGTAACATGGGGAGTAACGGCTGGAGTTTGTAAATGCACGGGTGGACGTTTAACTTCCACCTTCTGCTGCCGGGCCAGATTTATTCTTTTCATGTACTGGAATTTGGGACAACCCCGATAATTTGCGGTGTGTCCCGTGTTCCTACATAACACGCAAGAGAGCTGGCCTTTTTCAGACGTTCCGTCCTTACCCAGAACGCATTCCTCTGACTTGTGGTTCTTTCCGCACTTTACGCATCGAGGCTGCATTTCGCAGTTCGACGCGGCGTGCCCGAACCTTTGGCAGCGAACACATTGTAAAATGTTTTCGCTCCTCTTTAATTTCTCCCAGTGTACAACCTGGTAGTCTAGGACATTGATACTCCTTAGACCATCCAGTTTGCTGTCGGGACTTAGCTGGACCAGGAAAATGGGCAGTTGCCGCTTCTCCCTTTTGGCTCTGGCTGTGGTGAACGGCTTGACCCCCACGAATTGGAGCCCTTCGCACTTCTTCTCTTTCAGCAGTGCAAGGAGCTCCTCCGGATCAGTTGACGGTTCCAATCCCCTCAGCAGCATTGTTTGCAGCTTGTCCCCCTTCGGGGTGTAGGAGAAGAATTCCGTCGTCGAATCCCTCAGCAAATTTTTTATTTTATAATAGCGCTCCACTGTGTTACAGTGGATCGCATGCCTATCTAGCGATAATCTTTTAATAAAAAAATTGTTGCCTATGGCCGACTTACACAGTTCAATGGTGTCCTTTAACTCTAATTTGAATGTGTTGATTGGTGGCACTTTTTGCTTGGTGGGTTTTTGCTCTTGCTGTTGTTGTTGTCTAGTCTGCTGTTGATGCTTTTGCTGCTGTTGTTGTTGGTTCTGTTTTTGTTGTTGCTGTTGCTGCTGTTTTTGTTGTGGCGGCTGAATATGCTTTTGTTGTTGTTGTGTTTGGATCTTCTGTTTTGGCTGCGGTTTTTGTTGGTGTTGCAACTGTTGCTGGCTTGCAACCTTTTGCTGTTGTTGTTGTTCTTGTTGGGAGCTTAATTGCTGCTCCTTTTCTCTTCTGGCTGTTTGCTTTGCCTTAATCGCAAGCACCTGTTCCTGCATCTGCCTGATGCTGCTATTTAGGGCTTCAACTTCGTCGTCTTCGTCGTCCGACTCTGAGACAACCAGAGCTGCGAAGCTGTTGTCGCTTGCCATGTTACGATCGTGATCGTATTCGTCATTATTTTTTATTGCTGCACTTGTAGTATTTATTGTCGTCTCCTCCCTTAATCCACCAGGCAGCTTTTCGATGGATTTTGAAAGAGAGGGACGTTGTATCAAATTAGGAGTGGGCCTTAGCTTCCTCCTTCTCTTCATTTTTGGTTCAGCTAACATGGGTGGTTGGCTTGATGAACCACTCGATGCATCACCCGATTTTTCGGCTGGTCCCGCTATTGGCATAGCGGACCGCTCTACACAATTCATCACGTGATGTACTAAACACACTTAGTACCACTTTAACTTGGAATTTATTTTAAATAAATAAAAATGAAAAGAAAACAAAAAGAAAGAAAAGAAAAAAAAAAAAAAAAAAAGTTCAGAGTAGACGGGGATACGAACCCACGACCTATGGTATGCCGGCCGAACACGCTGACACTGTGCCAGTTGGAGTCTATAATGGGTTTGCTCAAATGTCTCTTTCTTACTTATTTTGTTAATCACTATCACTCGCAAGCCGAAACACGTCTGTTCTCCACGGAGATATGTGAACGACTGTCGAGTCAACCACTGCTCCACTGAGCCACACACAACTACTTGCTAATAGGTTTCTTATTTCGTTATTTAATTGACTTTTCACTTTTATGTGCACTATCGCAAAGCCGTCCGTCCTCTATGCGAGTTGAGAAACGACTGTGACTTCTTCAGCATCACACTCGAAAGAACTGTGCAAAATTCACAAGCCAACACAAGAGGTATGACCTTTCAAAAGTCTGTTCAATTGCTTGTATACGCCGACGATATTGACATTATTGCTAGAACATAGCAAGCTGTCACTGGTGAGTTTGCGAGTATAAAAACAGAAGCAGCAAAAATGGGTCTTGCGGTAAGCGAGCACAAATCAAAGTATATGCTGTCGACAAGAAGGGAAACCCAACATCGACTAATTGGCCAGAATGTCACAATCGACAGCTATAACTTTGAGGTAGTAACAGACTTTATCTACCCCGGCTCTGCTATCACATCTGAAAACGACATCTCTTCAGAAACCAAACGAACTCCCTCTCCCGAACAACCAAGGAATCTTTATATAAGACCCTTGTAATCCCAGTCCTGCTCTATGGTTCTGAGGCATGGACCCTTTCTAAAGCGGATGAAGATATCGTTGGTCGTTTTGGTCGTAATATATTTGGTCCCGTTTGTGTTGTGTTGACGATTCAACTATGAATTCTACGAGCTGTACAGAGACATGGACCTGGTCAAAAAAACCGCACATTGGCCGCTTGAGATGGCTGGGACATGTAGAGCGAATGAACACCAACGCTCCAGCCCACACAATGTTCTACTCTAATCCGGAGAGACAACACAGTAGAGGAAGGCATCGCCTTAGGTGGCGCGCGCAAGTGGAAGTGGACCTCAACTGTACGCAGTTAGCCAAAGCGCGCGCCAATTGGAGAGGCTTATTGGTTGTGGCCTAGGCTCCGAACTGTAGCGCCGTTTAAGTAAGTAGCAGCAGAATATCAGTGCGAACGCTGTACTACACCTATATTCGGTCATCCTATCATTAATCTCATCCAGGTTAGAGAGACTTTATTTGAGATGGTCGCACTCGCTTTCAATTCCGCCCCCGAGAGATAGCGCAGTAGAGGAAGACCGCGACTCAGGTTGCGCACGCAAGTCGAAGGGGACCGCAGTCAGGGTAGCGTGCGAAATTAGAGGCAGCTAGTTAAAGATCGAGACACTTGTTGGTTGAGGCCGAGGTCCACCCCAGACTGTAGCGCCACATTAAGTTAGTAAGTATTCGTAAGGATGTTCACCTTTCGCTGGTTTTGTTACATGTTAAGGATACCCTGTATTATGTATCGGTCATTTGGAGGCGCTTTGTTTAATGTATATGGTTCGCCGTTCCCACTTTTGATACTTACTGCGTCTGGAATGTTCGCAGTAAAAGTTTTTTCCCAATCTGGAACTGTATTATCGGGCTTTCGCCTATGTCTGATTCTTCTCAATATGCATAAAGACATCATTTTCCTGTCGTCTCATTTCATCGGTTTCCACTGTTGTCCACATGCCATTACCTAGTCCAATAGCAGCTTCTAACCCTGAACTCAACTCCTAATGAACTGTCTCTTCCGTTCTCGACGTAAAGTTGAAATGGTTCATATGCACCCTACGACCTGGCGTTTGACTCTGGCTACCCTGACAGAGGTCTTATAGTGCTGTATCTCATCCTCCTCACAATCCTGGTTAAACATCTGCGTCATGAATGTATTTCTTCGATCTTGGTAACATAAAGTAGCTCAGGAGGCTGGTAGGTGCTTCCTTCCTTTCATTTGTAAAAGGCCCAGGATAGTCGCAGTGCACTAGGTATAATGGGAGGTGATCGTAGTTTGTGCTGTATAACTCATCATTGGGTCAGAAGACCATCGCTCCATCCATGAGTTGAGAAAGATCCTCCTGAAACTACTAATATTTGTAGACCTAAACGTTTTCATTGTTCTTCCAAACGTCTTCTCAATGGGATTATGTCGAAAATGTCGGTGTACAACTCATGAATTTTCCATCGTAGCAATTTAAGGACAACTCACCTCTCAGCATCACCGATATAAAATGTACGAGTACAAGAACAGCGCTAATTTACTGATTTTCTATATTAAAGCCGCTTTCGTTGTTTGTCAGCGTTGCCACGGTACTTGATACTGACGGCAAAGGAGTTGTTGAGATATTTCGGGATATGCGATTCAGACGGTCTCCTGTGATTGCAGCTTTTCTACGTTTAACCTTCGCACAGTTGTTCGTACCTTGCCTGTAACAAGGTAGTGATTCGAGTGAATATTCGCTGCCCGGAAGCTTCAGATCTCCAGAGTACTGGGAGCGCGCCATATGTAAATCACAAAATGATTAATTTGGTATAGCTTTTAATGATCCGGAGATGTCCCCATGTCCCCTTGTATTGAGATGAGGAAACTGTGTGTTTCCTATAGTGAAATTTGTTGCCGCTGAAAAGTGAATAGGCCTAAGACCGTTGCCAGACGTGGTGTCGTGTAGGCCAAATATGTCCTCATTTCCTTAGAAGATTGCTCACACGTTTTGCCAAGTAGCTTAAAAAAACATTCTTTGGCGGCTTCGTCCTTGTCTCTCGTGGTTGAATAAGCGCATATTGTCGGTTGGTCGGTTGTCGGTTGTATTGAGGCGGTTCTCAGAAGCCTAAAAAATCCTGTGATGCCTAGTTGTTTGAAAAAAAACCTATAGTTCTTGGACAACCTCAAGTGATGAATCACTCAATTTTCTACTGGACAAAAAAGACTACTGCAACCGTGACCAAAATTTATGGTCTGATTACAAGAGACAAACTGCTTTGGGCGCTACATAGCTTCAAACAATACAAGTCTTATGGCCCGGACGGTTTAATATCCTGCCTACGCTAGAAAATATCACGAGGAGCTGTGTAGAACTGATCCACATTCTACTGTCATGGAGAGAGGTCAATGTAGTTCTCATTCCCAATATCGGGATATGCTCTCATGTTGTTCCAAAGGACCTCAGACCTATAAGTCTATCATATTTCCTTCTGAAAACTCTAGAAAAATTCCCCGTACAATGTCTCAATTCATAATGAATTAGTAGACACGGAGTCATTTTCAAATACTCTTCCCGCCGCCCTAACAACGGAAACCGAAACCGCGCTGCCTATCCCGCCCGCCCCCGCCCCACGCAAACTACTCAAACAATTCGGAACTTCATGGACCCCCTCCGAATGGAAAAGCCGACTCGAAAAGTTGAAAGAGGGAAACCATTCAGCATTCTACGTTGAAGGGGTTCCTCAACACGCTGACGTTAGTTGGGTGCGGAATTTCTTTCACCGAAATTATGCCTTCACCATCAGCGAGTGCAAGATGATTTCCCCTGCTGACTCCAATAGTTCCTGCAGCTTCAAAATCAGCATCCCAACCAAATATTCATGGTTATTCCCCACTTCCCCTGGTAAGGCCACTAAACCTGGGAAGATAAGTATCACCAAATGCTCTGAGGAACGAGAAAACCCACGTGTCGACGACAACCAAAATTTTAAAAATAAATGTAACGATAAGCTTAAAAAAAGACCGCTCCCAAGCCCCCTTCCAACTAAAAAGCACGCTAACAAAAAACGAAGCTCTAATCCCGATCCCAACTGGAGCTTTAAAACGAACTTGTTCCCCGATTTTAGTCCCCCCTCCTCACTTATCCGACACAAAGCCCTTACACACCAATCCTCTAATCCGCTAATTTCCAATGTTCCACCCAAGCCCCCGCGCCAACGCGTCTCTTTCAACTTAACCCCAACCACCCATATTATCCCTTCTCAATCTTCTACGCCACCGATCCCAGCAAACAACTCATTTCCTAACTTCGACCTACAAACTGGAGCTAAGTACCCTAATTTTATTAACTCCCATACCCTAAACCCAACATCTCATCCGGCGCCCAACTCCATATCCAACCACGAATCTCCATCTCCCTCCTCCACTGCCCCTATTCTTGATCCTCTTTTTCCCCCCACAGTTAAACTAACCCAGCAAACCAATGGAACTACAGAAAGTCACTATGCACTCTCTAGGCTTAGAGAGAGAAAGATATATGAAAACATTCGTCTCTTTCTCGCCTATCTACACGAAAAGTCGGATTCGGTCTGCTACGAAGGGAACACCAAAACCAGCGTCATGGTATCCATCCAGCAGGAAGGCCTCCCTACCGACGCTATCAGTCTCAAGAACCTTTATGTCAGGTACCACGAGATTTTTAGCATGTCTCCTCAGAAAGTAGCAGACGACCTTGCTGCATTCGACCACTACGTTCACTCTAAACGAGTCTCACACCTACAGCGAAGCCGAGCTGACCACGATAAATTTTTTCGTCCATAACGTGCCTTCCTCGTCAGCACTTAAACCATCCCGCCATACATCTCCACCCCACAACATCCCTCTTACATTTTACTACCAGAATGTAAGAGGTCTTCGCTCTAAAACCAATGCTGTCCTACGTCAATCGCATTCTCTTCCCTTTGATATTTACGCCTTGACTGAAACCAATTTGATTCCCGATATAAAGAACCAGGAATTGTTTCCCCCTACTTTTAATGTTTTTCGTGACGACCATCCTACCCGCCCACATGATGATTCCCCCTGTCGAGGCGTCCTACTGGCGATCCACAACAGCCTTAACTCTTCTCCCATTACCATCTCTTCATCCTCTAAAGTCGACTTTGTCGCTATAAAAATATCACTCCCCTTCAAGTCGCTTTACGTTTTATGTTGCTACATCCTGCCAGCTCAACCTACCGAATCTTACCGATCTTGCGATCGACTATTTAATTGACCTGTCTGACTCTACTGACGATATCTTTGTTTTCGGCGACTTTAATCTTCCTCAGCTACAGTGGATTCCATCAGACGATCAATCGTTCTTCATCGCCAACTCAGCTAAGGAATGTCTCTTTTTAGATCGCTTAACAGACTCAAGTTTATGCCAAGTCAGTGGTGTATCCAACTATATGGGCAGGCAATTATACCTTATTTTCACAACAGATTCAATTAACTCCTCAGTCTCACTTTGTCCCCTATCTCTCTTTACAATCGACAACTACCACCCCCCCCCCCTTCTACTTTCATTTTTTCATAACTCTTCTTTCCAGTCCAGTCCTCCCACAACTCTCTCATCCTACGACTTTCATAAAGCAAACTTTCACAAAATCAGTGACTATCTTAGCAGATCCCCCTTTAACTTTCACAACTTAAGCGTAAATGATGCCATATCCATTTTTTATAAAGAAATATTTAATTCTTTCAGCCTTTACGTTCCGTTTTCCCGCCTTAAAACATCATCTATTAGTCCTCCCTGGTATAATCGCAAGCTTCGTTCCTTACGAAACAAGAGAAACAAGTTATGGGCTGTTTTCCTGCGTACCAGATCCTTGTCCGACTATTCCAACTATCTTGGTGCTTATCTTCATTTCACCGAACTTTACGATTCCCTTTACCAGCGTTACCTTAACAATGCGCAAGTCCACCTTATAAATGACCCTAAGTCCTTTTACCAATTTGTTAACTACAAAAGAAAGTCCGATGGTTACCCTCCTTCCACCTCATTCAACAACAAGTCATCAACCGATCCACTCACCATTGCCAACCTATTTGCCAGCTTCTTTAAACAATCCTTCACCAACGACTCCTTTGTACCAGATCCATCCTATTTTCGTTACCTACGGAACTTCTCCAACGGCCCACTTCTTTCTCACATCTTGGACCCCTCCTATATCGGATATAAATTACACCAACTCAATGACGAATTTACACCCGGTCCAGATGGCCTCCCTGCCATATTTCTTAAAAAATGTTCTTCGTCTCTTTCCCTTGCCCTTTCTGATCGCTTTCGTCTATCGCTTTCACAAGGCGAATTTCCTCAGGTTTGGAAAACCTCCTTTATAACCCCGATCCACAAAAAGGGATCAAAGAACGAAATAACAAACTATCGTCCAATCGCTAAACTCTCCCAAACTCCTCGAAAGTATTTTGTATGAAGCTCTAAGCTTCCAATTCAAATCACTTATTTCCCCTAGACAACATGGCTTCCTAAAGAGTAGGTCAACCACCACAAATCTCGTTGAATTCGTATCCTTTGCCATTTCTGCCCTAGAGAACGGCAATGAAGTCGATGTAGTTGCAACCGATTTTAGCAAAGCCTTCGATAAAATCTCTCATCGATTAATACTCTTCAAATTGTCTGCCCTCGGCTTTGAACCCATACTGTTAAAATGGATATCCTCTTACCTCGAAAACCGTTTTTACAGTGTTCGTTTTAGGTCAGGCCACTCCGCTCCATTTTTGGCCACCTCTGGAGTTCCTCAAGGCAGCCATCTCGGTCCCCTTCTTTTTATATTAACCATAAATGATTTCGATAGGATCATCAAAAACTCGTCCGTCTCCCTTTACGCCGACGATACCAAATTTTTCAAAACCATTTCCTCTCCCCATGACTCCTTCCTTCTTCAACAAGACCTTGATAGTTTTTCGATCTGGTGCCTCAAAAATTGTTTGGAACTTACTCGTAATATCACCAAATGCCAATCCATCACCTTTTCACATAAGCGGCTCAGATCTCCTCCCCGACTCTACCTTCTCCACAACCAACCTATCTCCTCCGTTGAATCTCTTCGCGACCTCGGCATTTTGTGTGATAGGGAGCTCAACTTCCGTTTGCATATGGATGGGATAATCCTTAAAGCCAACTCTGCACTAGGTTTTGTAAAACGATGGTCCAAAGAATTCACCAACCCATACGTGACCAGATCCCTCTATATTACCTTTGTTCGTCCCCTCCTAGAGTACGCCAGTCAAGTATGGTCCCCATATCATCGCGTTCATATCTCGAGAATCGAAAGCATCCAGCGCTGTTTTCTTCGATTCGCTCTTCGAGGTTTGCCCTGGGATGTTTCTTTTACTCTGCCCCCCTATCAAAACCGTCTCAACCTTATTAACCTAAACACCCTTGACGAACGCAGAGATGCAGCCGACTTTCTCTTCATTCATCGACTTCTTTCAGGTCAGGTTGAATGCACGTCCCTTCACAATTCTATTTTCCTCAACACTAACTCTCGTAATCTACGTACCCCTCGTATGGCGCGAACGAACCAATCTTCCGCATACTACGAAAAATTAATTCAAACCCTAGCATCTTTGACTTCCACCGCACCACTTCCTACCTCAAATCGGTTCTCCTTCACCACAATAACCAACCTTAGTTTTAAGTTTTAGTTTAAGTTTAATTTTAAGTTATAGCTTGTATTAAGCCGAATAAATGGGGGCTTTAGCCCCCACCAAAAATTAGAACAACTGAATGATAGCCATATATGAGCTAAAATTGGTCCAAGGCTTTTCTCAACGGCTCAACATTCTGTAAAGCAAAGTCCGTCCAAATGGCTCTGCATTCACTGACAATGATTGCATTCCTGAGCATTGAAGATGCCTTTAATAATGTCAACACATCCGAAAACACAACTGCGCTCTCAACTCACTTGGGGAGTTGATCAGTCTTATGCTAAACAGCAGGATAATCAACTCCAAACTGGGTAGGGCTTCTGCTTAAAGATGTGTGAGCAGAGGTACGTCGCAAGGCGTGAGAGAATCAAAAGAGCTGCGGTAGCATTATTCTCCTGCGAAAAAGCCATTGGGAACAAATGGGCCCTTCACACCAAAGGGATTGTTGTCTGGTGAACGGCCCTAGACAATACAGTCAACTGTAGCAAAGAACAGTATGTCTATGCATAAGAGGAGCCCTACGCTCTACTCCCTCCGCGAAACTGGATAGTCTGTTTCGCTTGACACCCCACGATATCTTCAGCAGGCTAGCAGCTGCGACCGAGGCTATTCGCCTTAAAGCAACTACACAGTGAACAAATAATTTATTTGGCCAAGCTAATATTCTTAATATGTATAAGAACAAGTAATCCTCTCAGAGAACATCGATTACACTATACCGGAACTTTGGTTTGACAAAGCTTCCCCTCTAGATCCTTCTGACAGGAAGATGCTTTCAAGGAAGACAAGTCAATCCACTTTTACACCGATGGGTCTAAAACCGATAGCGAGATTTGTGGCGGTGTTTTCTCAGATAAGCTAAATCTAAGCCTCTCCTTCCTCCTTCCAAATCACTCTAGCGTGTTTCTGGTGTAAGTTTTTGCCATCAAAGAAACTCTGTTGTGGCTGAAGAAAAACGTGATATCTGCAAAGGATATCCGCATCTTTTCGGATAATCAGGCCGCTATCAAGACCCAGGACTCAGTCTCACAAAATTCTGGAACAGCCCTTGACTGCCGATCATCTTTTAGGGAGATGACAGAGCAGTTTCACCTTTGTTGGATGCGGTGGTACATAGACATTCCAGGGAACTGTACGTTACGTACAAACTAATACTAAAGTTGGATGCTATTAGAAAAACTAAACAAATCTGGCCAAAGCTGAATCTGAATCGCTCTAAAAGTTTGATCTTTCAAAATAGGAAGCATCTCAGCGTTATCATAGATGTTATCACTCTGCACTGTCTTATAGGCAAGAATGCAAAAATGCTTGGCGTTTTTACAAAAGACGTCTGCGGAAGCTGTATGCACGAGGACCTACTCTGTACATGTCCAGCTCTCTCCCAAAGAAGAAAACTCCACTTGGGAACTTCCAAGCTTTCTTTTTCAATGACTTAAGAGACCTAAACAATGTAGAGGTGAACAGTCTTCTACGTATCAGTAGAAGCTCAAATTGGTTCCAAGAGGAGAAAGATCACATATCTACGTGGGATCACAATTTGCCAATAGGCCTAAGTGTGTTGGTTTCTCTAACAGCCCCTCTTACCTAACCCAATTCCTGGAGTACAACCTCCCAATATCTTTAATCGCGCTATTCTCGAGCTATTTTGCCCTTCTTCTGTATAAGCCGATGTTTTTCCTATCCCTTTTGCTTATAAGGGACAGAAGAGCCTCTCTTTCTTCATTGCAATACGGCTTGGCACGCTTCTTGTTTCGCTGCATGTGCTTGTCGGCATTCTTCATCAAACCAGGTGGTGGTTGGTTTAAACCCAGCACATTAGTTGCGGCGACTGTGATGGAGCATTGGCAGCATTGCCATTGGGCCACGGTTTCTGATGCTGGCGGTATAGAATTTGTCGAGAGATTACGGGATACGCGTTTGGCGAAGATTTTGTCTTCTTCTTCTCACAGTAGATCTTATCTGCTGTGGAGCTCGGGAAATCCCCATTCGCATCTAAGCTGCACGAAGTCAATGTTAGCTGCCCGGAACGTTCGAGTGAATAAAATACTGGTGGCATGTCCTATGTCGACCGCCATGACCCCTTGTGTATATTGAGATGAGGAAACCGCGAGTATATTATAGTGACATTTTATCCCTCCTCAAAGTTAATAGGCCTAAGACGTGGTGTGGTGTAGGCCAAATATGTCCTCATTTCCTTAGAAGATTGCTCACACGTTTTGCCAAGTAGCTTAAAGAAACATTCTTTGGCGGCTTCGTTCTTGTCTTTTGGATGCATGAACGCATATTAGGCTTTTGTGATCGAATTTACCCTTGAGGCGGTTGTCATTTACGTGTCAGAAGCTCAAAATTTATTGCTTAAGTCTGCCGCGTATCACATATCCGCACCCACTTAAGTGATATTTTCTGTTCCCCAAAACAATCATCATAGTAACGGGTGACCGGATAGCAATGATGTTTTTTTCCAATTGTTATGTTTCAGTAGCTGTCAAAGTTACCAATGACATGCAGCATTCAAAATATTCAGTAAGCTTTTGCCATTTCATCATGCATCGTTTTCTTAAAAAATATTGTCGAAACTCCGGCTCACATGTAAATACTCGTACGCAACATGAATTTCGTTGTGAAGTCGGTCGTCATCATGGCTTCAGTATGCAGTCAATTCGTCGCCTGCAATTAATCGATAGAGATTGGTGCGCAATGAAGAAAACATGGCCCCTGTAGCGACCAGTATAGAAAGAAGGCCCAAAAATGTCGATTCGGCGCCAATCAGCGGAATTCGGCATCGCCGGCTTATTTTGCGGTTGGATTTGGGCCTACATTCGTATAAGATTGGACGTTGGCCGGAGATCCGGATTTTGGCCAAAAAATCATCTTCTCGGACGAGACCTATATTTGACTCAGCGGCTTTGTCAACGACAAAATTGCCATTATTTGAGCAAATCCACAAGTGTTCGGCCAACCATCAATGCATCCATAAAGATTGACTGTTTGGCGCGGTTTATGGCATGGACCTTATTTCTTTCGAAATGAGGAAGGAGACGTCGTTACCATCAATGGTTTCAATGGTATAGAGCTCCGACTTTTTGTGGTCAGAGCTCGACAAAACCGATATATCCGAGCTGTGGTTTCAACAATACCTCGCTACATACCGTATATGCGACGCAAAGCTAGAATTTGTGAAGGAGACATTTGGCGACTGGGTGATCTCACGTGAAGCGTTCATCAATTGGCCTCCTCCGCGATCATGCGATTTAACACCACTCGATTATTTTCTCTGGGGCTACGTCAAGTCCTTAGTCTACACTAGCAAACCAACCACTTTGGACGGGCTCAAAATAACGCCGCATATATTGCACGGAGTCATTAAAAATTGGACCGACCCCTTGAAGCACTGCCAGTGAAGCCGAGGTGGCCATTTGAATGTTGTGCTATTCCACACATAATGGCATGAATGTAGCTTCAAAATAAAGCCAGAATCAATTTTATATCTCACGCAGTTGTTGTTTTATTTAAATCCATTTTCCTATCGTTCTTATCTGGTCACCGTTTAGATATCACAGTTTTTCACCCTCAGTCCATCCCTCAATTGTACAGGCCGAGAAATTATGTTTAGGTCCCTGACTTAGTATGACTGCTGACTTCGACTTTTGTGTAAACATTTGGATGAATTGGAAACGTTATTAAAGCGCACACCCTTCCTTGATCAAATGGCAGACAATCTGATATGACACCTGTCAAAAGATGATATGCGTGCGTTTAGGAAATCCCTTTGGAAAAAATAGGACCTTTATCATGGCAAGGTCAACAGTCGACGAAACACTACAATACAACTTCAAAAAGCATATACTCCACCAATTTCGCATGTCATCAGCTAGAATGTCGGAAACAAGCAAGGACTACATGAGCGTTTGCTCAGAATTTTACAGAAATGCTTACAGAAGTTCAAATAAAAATTATTAAAATTACAAATATTACATTTTATTAAATTTAAAAACAATATTACAATCTTTTGGAAAAAGAAAACAATAAAGAGAGGCCACAATCAAAATATTAAGAGACTCTCATTTAACGAGAAGGATTTATGTACAACGCACGAGTACATACAATCCATCCGTCTATGTACAACTTACACCAACGTCAACACATCTTGAGTATGGTCACATCGTTTTCAACCAAATGTTATTTTAATCAGAGAAAACAAAAAAACATCGTCCTCATCCTTGTACCAATAGAATCTCATCTCTTAAGCAAACAGTCTCTTTTCAGAGAGACCACATATCATACAGAAATTGCGCACAATAATCACATCTCCAACTAAAGGATGCTATGGTAAGGATGCGCAGCTTTTTCGATAGACGAAATATTTTAGTGAAAAACACAGCAGTTGCCTCAAAGCCCGCGGGTGGAAGAAAACGCTTGGAAAATCGTTTCGAGTATTAATTTCAAATAAATCTTATTTCCAAACAGAATTCAATTTATTTTCATTTTCTTTTCAATTTATTATTACAAAAGATGTTTTGTTTGTTATAAAAAAAAAGAAACAAAAAACGAAATAATTATGGCTTCCCCTAATCGAAATAAATTTACAAAATCGTAGAGTGCAAACACAGCGAAACTGGGAAGGATAATAAATACAATTTTTGGATTAACCTCAAGAACGAATAGAAATCAAAAAAAATTCCCCCATATTCGAAATATTTGCTAAATCAAACAAAAGGTGTTTCGAAATAGAAAAAAATATCCAATCCTTCGGAAATACCTCAAAAATCCTTGTGTACAATTTCAAAGTAGTTTTTTTTTTTTTTTTGATTTTTGGAAATGTTGATGGTGTATCCCCGTAACTAGAACGGTGTGTGAATTTTAAAATCGAAAATCTAAAAATCTCTCTCACTCCGAAAATCACCGTCTGAATGTATTCCAAAGGAAAAACCAACATCTCAGGACTATGCCATATTTTTGGGGGAAAATTTTTTTGAAAAAAAATCTTTGAAAAATCGTGCATATTGCCCGTTGTAATGAAATCAAGGTCGAAAATAAGAGTACTTTCTAAAAATCGGTCATTTTTTTTTCCTTCAAATTCGGTTTGACAAGATTTAACTTAACGAAGGAGTGTCTTATATACATTTTTGTATATATTTCTGTATGTACAAATGTATATGGAGATGTTTTTTTTTTTTTGTATTTTTTGTTTTGTTTTAATTTAATTTTGATTTTGTTAATTTTATTTATAAATTAATTGTTCGTCGGTGTGGGGGTAAATTAAAACAAAAAATGCTCTCGGTACCATCTAAATTGCAAAAAAAAAAATCAAATTTTGTGGAAAATTCAGTGCAAATTCGGTTTCTATGATTTTTCTGATCTTTTGTTGTTAATAGCTGTTACTACAGTTTAGGTACATAACATTGCAGGGTTCTTTTATGCCTTTTTTGCATCATTTAACCAAATTCGAAAATTTGAAATTTGAAATCAAAGAAGGAGTCTCGAAGCGAGTTCTAGTGCAAATCAAAGGAGTTTCGTAAAATTGTGGAAACAAGAAGAAATAAAATCCAAAATCTATTTTATTTGTATCTCGAAATAGTTCAAGTGAATAGTTGCAGTGCAAAATCGAATGTAGAAAAAAATAAAAAAAACCTTTAGCTTACAACAAAGTCCTTTTAGGTCGCTACTTCATTTGTTACTCATGTAAGTATCTATAGATACTATTTTTATTATTTTTTAAAACAACAAACAATATGTGTATTTTGAATTTGTATATAAGAAAAAAAAAACAATTACCTAAACTGTCACGTCGTTATGTATCTGCAAACAATCGCATTATAAACTTGAGAGTAAAGAATATCCCTGAATATGCTTTCGGTTGTGTTCAACATTTTAAGAGTCCTTCATAAATCTTTGAAGTCAAAACCTTTTATATATAAAAAAAAAAAACTGGAAACTGAAAAAAAACTTGTTTATATAAGATTCATTGTCTGTTATTCTCTTCTGTCATATTTAACATCCATGGGGTACTTTTTATTATTTCTTTCTTCATTTTTTTGTTGTCTTCTTGTTTCGTTGTTGGTGGAAACTACTTTAAGTTTATTTTTTTTTTTTTTTTTTTTAAATTTAGTTTTTGAAAAACCCGGGCGTTGGACGAAATACGAGTATGTCAAAAGTTTTGCCATGGAGATTTTACGTTGATTTTTATGATTTTGCCTTGGGGAAGGATGAGGACACAAGTATTTAATGGGGCTGGGAGTGGACCTCTGCGATGAGAACTCTGGTATTTTCGAAATCAGGTAGTTTCGAGTTTGATGTGAAGTGTTATCGAATGTTTGATGGTTTTAGTTTTAGGATTTTGATTGAATTTAGATCCTTCGAATAGAATTAGATTCAGTTGTTGGGTATATTAATTGAAATCGACTTGTTGGATATATGTAGGTACATATGCGTGTACTTGTGCGAGTATCTATATAAACAAGAGGGATTTACGACGTACTATATGTATGGCCTAGTAAAGGAGACAATTTCGCACTTCATCCTGAGTAGCTCTATTGTGCTTATACTTAAGAAATATAATGAGGTAGATACAGAGTTGCAAGGCTGTTTGCAGCTTCACAGAACACTAGACATTAGCTACTGAACCCATTGTGGACTCACTTCTATCAAACGGAAAGGCTTTTTCTTTCTGATCATGAGATTTGAAACGTATTTCAGAATTCGTTCCTTCCGCCAGGAATTCGAGGTTGTATTAAAAATTAGTAAGTTTTTGATAAAGCTCTTCAGAGAATGTTGTTCAAGACTTTGACCAACTACGAATTCCCTATCGATGTTTTTGTTTCTGACCCACTTTTGAGAAGTCGCTTTCCCAGCCTTGCGGCAATAATGCGTAGTTTACTATTCAAATAGCTTACGCCTTCAACAGCAAAGAGGTGTATAACACTCCGTTTAAATTTTATTAGCGTATGAGCCACATGGTCATTTACGACATAAACAGCTTCGAGAGGGGCTATGAAGTCGAACAGACTGGTCTGACGTTCAAATTAGAGAATATAGCGAACATGCCATGGCTATAAAGCTAGAATACAAGCCTCTGATTGTGTCTAGAAAACAAGACTGCAGGCTGTTTTAAGACATGTTAATAACTCTTTATCCCTTTACTCGTTATCACCTTGAAAACTTGGGTAAAAAAAAACAGTTCAGAGACAACCACCAGTCTCGGATACAGACGGATATAATATTGATGACCCCGGCAAACCAAATTCAGCTTCGCACATGGATCCTAAGACCATTAACAACCCATATAGAAGCGAATAACTAGAGGACATCCTATAAAACTGGTACTAGTACAATCCAAGGAGCTCGATGGCGGGTAAAATGCGCAGACGACTTCTACTATGGTAATTACTACAAAGAAGCAAAACGACGCTAATTTTAATGTGGATTTGCACTTCGAAGGTGACTCATAACAAACCGCAAGAAGACCATGTTCGAAAATATAAGCCTCATTTGCGTTCGTGCCGCTGCAGATGACAGCAGAAATTACCAAATTGTTTGGCTCTCTAGACCAAATATATGCCCAGTTCCCTAGCTTCGACACTAAAATTGTGCTGTAAGATCTCAACGTTAAGCTGGGTAAGGAAGCCGTCTTTGAACGTCCGACAATGAATTCGGGTTTTTAGATCTTATAACGACTAGCACGCGGTTCTCATATCCATAAAGAGACTTGGCGGTCCTCTAACCAATCAACCATCGATCATCAGATTGATTATATTGCGATTTACGCCAGACCTCCTTCAGATTTCTGGAGACGCGGATCGAGTGCTATTTATACTGAAGGGAGGTAAACGCAGGCACGAGTCATCGAAGAATTTCAGGGCAATTAGTTTACTTCCTTTGTACTTAAAACCCTAGCGCGTATCTTAGACAGCTACATGTGAAGAATTTTAGAAGGCTCATTGTTATCTAAATTACAGTACACCTACCTCAAGGGATAATTCACAGAAACGGCTCTCCACGAGGCCGTACGAATTATTGAAAAAAACATACACTACAAAGAATATACGCTAGCCTCCTTCTTAGACATAAAGGGAGCCTTTAATAACGGACGCACTGAAGATATTCACAGATCTCGAATCGAACTAGGCATAGGGGAATTTATTTGTCAATTATTCAGGCAACACTAGGTAACAGTCACTTAACGAAATGCACTCATAGACGGACGCTACAGAGTGGCATTATTTGTCCTCTACTCCGGCTAATGGTTATGAACAAAATTCTTGCAAAACTAGACAGAGAAGGGGTCAAAGTGGTCGCGTATGAGGACGACGTGGTGAAACTAGTGTCAGGGATGTTTACTTTCATGATAGGTGAAATCGTGGAGGCTACTCTAGATAAGGTAAACACCTGTGCCGCAAGTTGTGGGCTTGGTGTCAACCCGAGCAAAATTGAATTGATACTAAATTTTACCCTTCCATGTCTTAACTATAAACGGCTCACACTATACTCCAGCTCTAAGTATCTGAATACCACGCTTGACCCAAAACTTAACTGGAAGCAAGACATCGAACACAGGATAAAGAAGGCATGCGTCGTCTTCTATGTCAACAGCAAAACCTTTGAAAAGAAGTGGGGACTTCAACCAAAGATGACCGTCTGGATGTACACAGCCATAGTGCGCCCAATTCCCACCAACGGCGGACCGCTCAGGTTACAACCTTACGAAATTAAAAAGTCTCCAATAGGGACCACGGGTGCATTGAGGTCGGCCCCAACGGATGCCCTTACCATGCTCCTACATCTTCTGTTCCTCGACCTACAAACAAAATATACCACACTATGCAATGCAGTTACACACAAAGAATCTGCGTGTTGGACTGCACGGCCTTACGGCCATAGCAACAGCCTAAACTCGTTACAAAACGACATGGTCACGTTTCCAACTGACTACACCACACTTAAACTAAACGTCAAGGAAAACTGCCATGTACGTCAGTGGAGAAAGACGAAGTAGTAAAGGATTTCGACATGGCCCTCTATCTACACCGGCGAATCATCGATGAACTGTGGTGTTGGCCGGGCTCTACTCTGAATTACTGAAAATATCAATATTAAGCCATTTGCCGGATTTTCCCTAGGTCTTCCAGGCGGAGCTACTGGCGATCCGAGAGGCTTGCATGCAACTCGGGCGTGACATAACGCACAAACAAAAGATTGTTATCCTTAAGACAGCCAAGCCGCTATCAAAGCTATCGACTTTGCTACCATATCCTCTAAACTGGTACAGGAGTGCCGGAAGGAACTTTCTCTCCTGGGCAAGGGTCCACATCCCGCTAGGAGCGGTTAGAGGACAAATCCACAACGCTTCCTAACTGAGCCATATCAAGGATAATATGGTCGACCTACAATAAGAATAGAACAAAAGACCTATTAAACAGAACCCGCCAAGATAGCCCACGGTGATAATTACGTTACATTGGACAATTGGAGATCATGCGGCCAAACTAGGTATTGCAAACAACTCAAACCCGAACGAAAATAATAAGGAAGCTCTATCCTATTTCCTCTGCAAATGCCCGGCACTAGCAAGAGCCAGAGCCAGAACCATTCTTCGAAGACCTTAACGACATGGCGGGGAAAGAGATACGATATCGAATTCGTTTTTTAACTCCACAGGCTGGATCTAGGCACCGACTGTTTCACATCCTTAACAACACATGTCATCAACTAGGTCGCACGAGTCCTGGTAACAAAAAGGCCCATTCTAGTGCCATTTGGGTTCATTTTGAACCGCCACCTCTACCTACCTACCTAAGGTCTCCTGCGTTATGACAAATATCACTGACATTAAGTTTAAAGCTGCGGATATGCAACTTGATGAGCTGACAGAAAAACAACAGCAGCTCTGCGTCCAAGAGCAGATAAATTGTTATTGCATGCGAATCACCAGAATACGAGTATAATCAAGATTCGCTCTATTGCAACTATTGTAGAAGAACAAGTTAGCCATTGTATTCGTTGCCACCTGTCTCCGGTTTGTGCAACAAATTATGGTTAGTTAAGGCAACGAGGCATTCTTTGAATGCTGGAAGAAAGTGCTCAAAATTTCCGCATCCGAGTCACTTTTGACAACTTGTAGCTCAATAGATCATCAATAGCAGTCATCCATAGATCAAAGTCAAATGAAGTTAAGTTGGTGTGTAATGGCTGCCTAATTCCACTCATGACAAAAATAAGTCTGGCACGTCTTCAAGGCTGCAATATTTCCGGTGATTTACGTACTTCAAGCAATTTCACCAATCAAGGAAATCAGGAAACTAACCATGGACATCCACGCTTCCCCAGCGATAGATAACTTTATCGCTATTAAAAATTAACATAAGCAGAAAACAGCCAACTGATCAATGCGCTACTCCAGGCAGAGATTTCAAATGAACTAAACCATGTCGACTGGATACCACAGGAACATCATTGCTAGTATTTGGTAGGAGCATTATGTACCACATTTCTGATCCACTGTAATTTCAATCGATGCTGTACGCCAAAACCCGATAATGAGGTAGCAGACGAGGTCTGGATAGTGGTATTGAAAAGGAGGGACTTGCTACCGTGGTGATATAGTAGAGAACATACACCAGCTCCAGGTCATTGGAAGGTATGCCGGATGCGAAAATTCCGCGAAACTCACAAGCTAACACCAGATGCACAATTTTCCAAAAAAAACTGTGCAATACGAGTACCTGCACCCGATCATGGCATTATCTTCATTAGAACTTAACGATCTCTTACTGGTGCGTTTTCAAGTATTGAAACAGAAGCGGCAACGTCAATCGCTTTTCCCTTGGCCTAAGAGGCGGAAGTAATACCGCCTTTTCAAGAAAAACTAAGGGGACTCCATATAGGACCTCAACCATCCCAGTCCTGCTCTATAGGAGATGGATGAAGATATCCTTCGCAGGAGACTTTGCACGACTTTTGGTCCGGTTTGCATTTGATAGACTTTGGAAAAGAAGATACAACATCGATTCCACCTGATAAACCTCAGTCGCCTGAGATGCCTAGGCCATATAGACCAAATGAGCAATATTCCATTCCGGTGGCACATAATGGTTGGAGGAAATCTCGCCTTAGCAGGCATATTCAAGTGGGAAGGTACCTCCACAAGAGGAGAGTACCAGAAATAAGGTAAACTGTTGGTTAAAGCCAAGGTTCACCCCGGGCTGAAAAGGGAACCTAAAGTAAAGGAAAGTAAGTTATGGATGGCTATCCTGACAATAACATCGCTTCTTTGATTGCTATTATACGAGTATATCACCGCTAAGCATTAACTTCTGAGCACGGATTAGTTGGCTGTAGAAACTTCCATTTTCGTCATTCAACGCCGTTTTTGTTAGTGTTAACAGGCTTCTAAGATATGAGGTTATTTCGTGCAGCAGACGTACTATTTATCCATCTTACTACCACATGTCACCCTTGGTTTTCGGTTAACAGGAAAATTATCATTTGGTGGACAAGTACATTCATAGTCATACTTATATCCAACTTATCTGACTTAGTCCAAAGACATCAATTTGGTTTCTCTGTGTCAGTCCAGCTTTCTCTCCGTCAAGCTGGTGTTTTAAGGACCTTCGCGCTTGGAAAACAAAAATCGCCAGCGTAGGAAGCTAGGCGATAGAAGTTAAACCTAATGAAGCTCGATAAGTACAATGCTCACCATTTTTTTTTATAACCTCACTAATTTCGGCACACTATATAACTCTGTAATAACAAATCTTGCATGACTGATAACACGTGCTAGGGATACTCTACGACATAGCTAATTCCCATGTAAATTCTCCTGAGGACTCGTCATACGCATACGAAGACAGTTACAACTCTATGTCTATAATATGAACACGAGATGGATCGTCGATATCCCGTGCGAGTTATGTATTTGTCCAGGCCCTTACAAATAAAACACAACTTATTTGAATAAAGTCTTTTACTTCAAGGTCTTTCACACCACTGACTTCTTACATTATACAGTGAAGAGTTGATAGGTAACAGTTAACAATCATGTTGTTTTTCTTGCATTGCTAATGCCGCTATACCCAAACTAGGTCAACCGATGTCGCTGAAGCAATTCTGTTGCTATGCTGCTTATTTTCTTGGCGTTGACAAACAAAAGCCAAGTTAAGCCAAATTTTATTGTTAAGCTTTCCTTGACGATGATGCTTTTAGTGTTGTTAAAAATTAATGTCTAGGTAGGTACTCATACTTTGACGATGGTAACAATGATGATGACGATGCTAATGTTGTCGCTACGCACGTAACTCATGCATTGTGCACTCACCTACGACTCCTCTTTACCATGCATGGTTCATTCCATCCGAGTATGTCGTCTTTTCGTTCCTCTCCCACATTTCATTCTGCTCGAACTTCCACACCACGCGCTTTAACATCACTTATCCTGTCGCTTTTTCGTTTCATCGTAGTTCCCAAAAATTACTGCCATACGAACCATAAGAAGTTTCACCTCATATTGCTTATTCGTTTCATCAAAGTTCAGAATTACTGGCCAACGAGTTATAAGAAACTTCATTTCATGTCGCTTTTTCGTTTTGTGGCAGTTCGGCAAATTACTGCTCAATGAGCCATATGTAATTCCACCTCATGTCGCTTTTACGTTTGATCGGAGTTCGGAAAATTACTGCCCAACGAGTCAGAAGAATTTGCACCTCATGTCGCTTTTTCGTTTCATCGGAGTTCGGAAAACTATTGCCCAACGAGCCACAAAAAGTTGTACTTCATGTCGCTTTTTCGTTTCATCGGAAGTTCGGAAGACGTTTCACGTTAAAACCACGGCATCGTAAGTTGGACTACAAAAAAGAAGTTCCCATATCTTCCATCGAATCCTCATGTAGAATCGAGAAGGCTTATCCTAGTCTTTAATCCAAAAGGTCACCATTGGTATTGGTTTCTAGACAAGAAGAGAGTGAATTACTAGTAATCTATGAGTTTTCAATTATCTGAGAAAGTCTAAGAGCTGTGAATTTCACCCAAAAAGGCATGACGAGACTTGAGACCCAGCACTGCATCGATTAATGATGAAAAGAATCACATCATGTTGTCGTATGGTATGGTAGTATAAGATAAAGGCCCTTTTTCTCTGCCACTAGCTTGATCTATGTATTATGCTCCTTTCTTCAGTAAGTAGTTTAACATCAGCCTTTTCTGTGAGATCGCCTTCAAATCCTCTTCAAGCTTATTATTGTGTTTGCTTAGAAATGATTCTCGTCTACTTGCCAGTGCCGGATAGGAGATTAAGTGTCTCATAGACTCCTTAGATTGACAGCAATATCTACATACCCTAGTTAAGTTGATTCCCGATCCGTAAAGGTGTTTATTAGAAGAAAAGTGTTCCATTCCTTTATTGTGGGGGAGCAGACCCTGTGGTCTGGTGGGGTCCCGTTTGTCTAGATTTTGAAATTTGGCATCTTCTTTAGTATTTCCAAATGGCCAATGAGGTTTGAAGTGGTTTGCGCGATTTAGCCTGAGTAGTTGCTTCCTATTAACTATCTATGTACATGAAGTAGAGATCGCTCTAATAACGCCACAATGGCCATAATGGCCCTGTAATGCATGGACACGCGAGACATTGACTGGTCCTTGCATTCATTATTGTGGATTTGTTGTAAAGTATGATTGCCTTCACCATTTTTATACAGCCAGAGTTTATCGTTTTTGGGCTCAAGCCGCCTGAGTTGCCCAAAGCAGCGTTGGGTTGTTTTAGTTGAGATGGGGTCTCCAAGTGAGTTTTCTTTCACTTAAGTTCTTAACCTCTTCCTTTAAGTGCACCACAGTCGAATAAATTTATATCTCGTTTCCTTGTGAATGGAATAATAATTGTTGTTTTGCTGGTATTAATCGAGAGCCTCTCTTTCTTACACCAGTTCCAGGTAGTTGTCAAGGCGTCTTCCATGAGTTCCCTGAAGGTAATCGCAGGTTTGCCCCTAATGATAACAGAGATGTCATCTGCATATCCTCACAGTTTTATATCCTTTGGAGTCCACGACTTGTATGATGCCATCTAATAGTATGCATTACAAAAGAGGGGATAGCCTTCCACCCTGAGGGCGGCCCTTTACAGAAGTGATATTCTATTCCTTATAGCCTAGATTTGTAGCCTATATTTACCTTTATTATCCTTAGTATGTTGCTAATCCATTTTGAAATCTTTGGATTAGCACATCTCCTAACGAGGTCTTCTTCCAACGATCTACAGTTCGTTTTGGCAAAACCAGGCTCAATGTCCGTGAATGTACAGAGGTGTACTCTTTTAGAGTCTGATGCTCTTTCTACGTCCTTCCCTATGAATAGGTCAATCAGTTTTTCTAATGGGTCTATTCGGAGATTTCGGGGTTTATTACTGCTCTCCAAAGGAATTGACTCCACTGTAAGATTGGCTTTGAAAATTCTAGACAGAAGTGCTGGGAAAACGTCATCTGGTCCCAGTTATACTCTAGGTGGTTTCGTGTGCTTTTTTGGGAAAATTTTACGAAAGTTTAAAATGTAAGAACGCAGCTCACATGTATCATTTTATTCATCCTCTTATACTCGTTTTCTAAAAGGATTAGTGCAGGGAGATTTACTCTCCAGACTTGAATGACGACACAGAAAGGTCGTCTCTAAATAATTCCACCGGAGTCATCTTCTTAAATTCTGCTTGACCCCAGTATGGGACAGGATTATGGAAATTAGCAGCAAATCCAATTGGTTGCAACATCAGTAGGCACAACACCATTGACACTATTCTCATTAACTTGCAATTCATCAAGGACTGTCAAATTAATAGAAAAGGCTCCGATTCGATTGCGTCTGTTGGCAATCAGTTTGTCGTCCTGCAGTACTCGCTCTCGACAAGTAGAACAACATTTTTGTCATATCGAAAATGTTGCGTCGTTTATACATGTGCTCAATCATTCCAATTAATTTCTTGTAGTTATTCTCCTTTTTTTTTGTGTTCTACTAGTATGTAACTCGTAATGTACCATCGATCAGACAATGCATCCGCATTAAAAATATAAAAAAAAACATAATAAATAAAAATGCTATACCATATATCTATTGTAGAAGTAGGTATGTAGAAAAAATCGGTGTTTATCCTTCAGTTGAAAAGCGAGCATCTGGTATGGACATGCATGCAAATTTACTTATGCCACTGTACAAGCCCTGTGTATGTTTGCTCGGGATAATATATGCAGCTACTGGGACAATTTAACTGATTTAAGCGGTCGTTCCAAAGGGCTTTGGTAAAGTGAATCCCTTGATATTGGTCACTCCGATATAACCTACATATTCGTGTGTCGAAAGCAGACCAACATGCTCTTTTTGTTCGATAACTTCAGAAAATACCCTGGCTTCGTGGGGTAACGCAGAAAAAACTTAGTTCCGAAGCAATTAGCATGCTTTTGACTCCGTCTTTTCGAGCACTCAAGATGTAAATTTGTTATAAACGACAGACTTTAGCACACGAACTCAAGGCTTTGGGTGATATTTGTCCTATTCAAAGACAATGGTCCAAAAGAAGGTTCCTACGAGCCTGATAAAGCCTATGACCAACAACCGAATTAAAAAAAGGAACAAGTTTTGGGAGAATAATTAGGAGATACTGCCCTCATGAGACAACGTCTTGAAACGACCCAACCTGGGCAAGCTACGATATCCAATAAGAATAAGTCCAGAGTGAACCTACATAGGTCTCAACCAACAAACCTCTCCAGTTGGCGATGAATTTGATCAATTGTCTCCAGTTATGCACTGGAGCACTAATGCGCACGTTTCGAGGTGGGTACGTTAAGCAGTAAGCCAGTGCAGTGCAGTAGTGATTCGTCTATGTTGTCTCGCTGAGAATACCATCAGAAGGTGCTTTGTCGAGATCGCCTTCAATTTAAAAGTGTAGTCTCGCAGGATACATTCGAAAAGCAGTTTTGCGCACATGGAACTCGACCATTCTCTCATATGGTCCTCAACATGAAGGAGGGCAGTCTCCTACTAAGTCCGATGTTCTGGGACTGTGTGTGTGTGGCTACTCACACTGTTAGCCAGGGTCTCGGTTTGGATTCCAGTGCCAGGCTTTCAGAGGCACTAGTGAAAGCCCGCGGCGTATTCAAGTACACAGACAATTTACGCACCTGTTCTTGAGAGTTTCGCACGATTTTCTCAAGAAGCTTGCTCACATCGAAGGTTTAGATGAGATTGCATCCAACCTTGATAGAACAGCGAGCGTCTTTTATCGTCATTCTGGAAAATCTGATGAAACAGAGCTCTATTATGGACGAATTTCTTCGTTCTCCTTTTCCACTTCACCACTTCGTAGGCGCGCTGGTTTACTACATGTGTCAGCCGGCAGTCTGCAGTCTCCCTCAAACTAGAGGTTTTCTGTGGGTGGTCAGGTGAAAGTCAGTACATCAGTTGCGGCATTCCTGATGTCTTCTTGGCAGCGAAGTCACTGATCTTCAGCACTTGGGGCAGCTTATAAAGGAATTGACAGATGGTTGATCGGCAGAGGCTTCACAACTTGTCCCAATTGCACCTGTTTAACGTTAGATCTCTTCACAGCCTTTTTCTCTTGTTGTAAGAATTGAGAGGTCCGTAGGCGTACATTGGCTGCAACTAGGTACTGGTCCAAATTTAAATTGGCAGCTCTGGAGAAGTGCCTAGCGTCAATCGCAGCAGGATCAACCTGATTGTTACGAATATGTGACTGCCATGTTCCTTTGTAAATATTGAGGTCAGGAAACCTATGTACTACCCAAAAGTGATATCCCGCCCCGCAGCAAAGTGAATATGTTTTCATTCATTTTCAGGTGCGGTATCTTGTAGACTAAGCTTCTTGTCAATACTACCACCGAAGCCATCTTTTCCTATCACCTACGCCATGATTTAAATGCCGTTCTTCGGACACTCTCATATATTTTATTCAGGAGAATTTTTTGTTAGCATCGTCTTTCTGGTCTATGGAGGTCTAAGCGGATACCAGTCTTATGTTGGCGAATTCAGCCTTGATGGGGATTGGTACAGAAGCTCAAGACTTCTTTCTAAACCACTCGACCACACCCAAATAGTCGCCACTCCTCTCAGCAGCCACCTCAATATGTGTCACAGATTTTTATCCATATCTTACCAGGTCCACCTCAACGCACTTCCTGGATATCAGTGATATCAGCCTTATAGCGATGTAAACGGCTTACAAGTTGTTCTAATGCATTTGGCCTTTTCAAGGTCTTAATATTCCTTCTGATCTGCACATCGTTGTTTTCTTTTTTCGCTTTGCTTCGCAGAGGTAGAGTTCCTACATGTTCTCATAGGTTAGCCTACGCACAACTCCAAACCTAGATGGCCAAGCCCTTTCTGGGACGCCTTCGGGCAAAAAGACTGAATATTTTATGAAAATTCGTTAGGTGATAAGAGAGCTGTTATTAACGCATCATTGCTTTTCATCTGCCATCTTTTCAATTCTTAAAAAATCCTTATGGACCTCTACCTCAGACACTATTCCTCATATCTTCTCGTAAGCTTGTTGGACGTATGATATAATATTCCCAGTCTTTCCTGAAGCACGCTTATCCGCATCTATAGTGAGAGTGTAGGTTCGCTTAAGTCCTTGCTGAACCTTCTAGCCAATGCCAAGATAGTTGATGAATGTAAACCTCCTTTTAATGCATTCTTAAGCCTGAATTAACTGAGCTTTGTCTGGGTTCTGAGTCAGAATGGGACCGCAGAAAGACTCAGAGGAAAATCTTTCAGGATCTTCGTTAGGTCCGCCTGTGTCAGCGATTCGAGCTTGCGTTGATAATTGGGTTTCTTACCAGCACATGACAGCTAGCACGTATCTCCTCGTTGAATACATACCAAGCAAATTCGTCCCGTCCGCTCTAAATGATGGGCGGCTACGTCCGCTACGCTTTTGACTAACAGCACTTCTTGCCGCAAGGGTGTCGATGATACTTAACTTCTACAAAATGGGTGAGAAATTAGAGTAAGAAGAACATATAGGGAGTACTCGTACAGTGGACTATGAAGACCTTTGTCTGAATGTCCTGTTCCATGAATCTCCATGAAGATTCATCTCACTGGACGACAGGCATTCGATGTGACCTTTCAGCAGAATTAGCATAAGTCTCATTGTATGGATGACGCAAGTAAGGACTTTGCTTACCAAATTCTGTACAGATAGAAGATTGCAATAAAATGGATCCAGGCGAAACACGATCTAGTCTAACCCAGCCTTTTCATTCTTTTGGTCATTCGTCTTGTCGTGCTTTGCACAGAAACAGCGAATCAGGATTTCTCGACTATTCCAAATGGGGAAAAAATCAGAGACTTTTCACAGGAAGTTGCTACTTCCTATGGAAAAGGTGTTGACGTCAGAATATTTTTATTTTTTTTTTCGTTTTTGGGTGTGCGGCCTGGGAATTGAACCCAAACCTCTGGCAAAGTATCTGACGAACATTACCACCCTGCCACGCCGTTGAAGGGCTACACATCTAACCTATTTTTTCCTGATGTTCTAGACCTTTTGATGTCCACCCTACAAGTACTGAACCCATAAAGCTTTTCTGATTCTACGTTAAAGCGGAACAATCGCAGCTTCGTTCTTAAGCTGAAAACATTGCTTTTCCAGATTTTGGATAGCATTCCGAATGCAGCTTTAGCCTTTCCGATTCTGCTACACACATCCAGTTCGGTGCCACCCCGGTTAGCCGAGACCACACTTCCTAAGTATAGAGAGTTGTCAACTTTCTCGACCTCCTACCCAGCAATATTAAGTTGAGCGCGGGTGTTGGAAGTGCTTAGGGCTTTCGTTTTGGCTGTGTTTATTTTGAGCCCGTGGGCCATCAAATGAAGGTCCATTATCCAATGTGAAGGTAGGCAAACATCGTCAACGTAGTCAAGGTGTTTTCCGTCAATGCTGCACGGAGTACGTCGCTGATGACCATCAAAAACAATAGTGGTGACAGTATACACCCCTGACGTACTCCACTTCGGACTTCAAAATCCTCAGACATCTTACCACTGTGCAAAACGAGACACGTACCACCTACGTATGTAGCTTTAACAATACGAGTAGCTACGAGTTTTGCCTCTCCTGCGTAAGGCCAAGCATATAGCATCTCGAATCAAACTGTCGACTTCTCGACATATACTCAACGCATTGTTCTATGAGGTGTTTATGGGGTCGATGCAGGAGGATCTAGCGCGAAATCCTGCCTGTTCGACTTCGAGAGTTGAATCTGGAAGAACGCATATACCTCTCCAGTTTCCACACTCCATGAGGTTTACCTTTTTAGGTAGCTTGATGATCATCCCCCTTTCCCACTCCTGCGGAAATCCTTCACTATCCCACGCTCTGCATATGAGCGGCTGTAACAGATTAGCCGATGTACTTCTCGCTGCTTTGTATAGTTCGGCAGGGATGCCATCAATACCAACCGTCTTGTTTTTCTTGAGGGATCTGATTGCTGGCATTATTTCGGTTTTACTGATGCATTTGTTGCCTAAAAAACTCATTTGAATTCGAGATGATAGCGCCATCGTCGAAGTGGTTTAGGACCGTAGCAAACCGTGAGTTGTCCCTCATCAATAGATTACCATCCATATTTTTCACTGGATGTTGTTTGGAGTCCCGACCACAAGTGACCTCCTTGATGATTTTGTAGATAGGGCGACTATCACACCTGCTTGCTGCTTCTTCCGCTCTTGAAGCCAGTGTGTCGACGTACTGGCGCTTGCAACGTCTTACACTATCCTGCACTTCCTTCCGCCTCAGACGATATTGGACTTCTAGCTCGGTTCTCTTTACTGCTGAGGCAGCTGCAATCCGAGCTTTGATTGCTGTACGCTAATCGATCCGTCTCCAGGTTTCAGTCGAAAGCATAGGTGGTTACCCCAGTTGCAAACACATTTTTCACAGCACTCCAGTGTGCTTCTGCTTCTAAGGCAAGGTGGCGCACTTGCGGATCCCTGAGCCTGTCGGTATTGAACCTGGTTGTTTTGAGCAAGTTTGAGCAGTTGCTAGCATAAGATCCCTTTCTTGTCCAATGTCTGCTCCACGTTTGTTTCGGACATCTGCAAGACAATTTTTAAAGCGACGCGTCGATGCCTGTTAGTCCCAACTGATCTTGTCGCAGGTGTTATGGTTGAAAAGCGTACCTCCAATGTCTAGACGATTGGTATTACAAAAATCCACAAACTTCTCACCGTTGCCATTCTGTTCTCCAAGGCCGTGAACTCCCATCACGTGTTTAAGAATAGTGTTTTCGTTACCTACCTTGGCATTGAAATCCCCCATCACCACTATGATGTTTCCATTAGGCGTTTGATTGTGGGCGGCACCTAAAATCGTCATTTTCATCTTCAGCCGCGTCTTCAGAGCATAACACTCTGTATGATGGTAACTTTTCTTACTCTGCTCTGAAATCTATCCGTCAAAATCCGGTCACTGTAAGAGAGACCTCCGAGCAGCTGGCTTGCCAGAGTAGAGCGTGACAGTGCTTTTTGTTGGGATCTAATATTCCTCAGAAACGAACCATCTTATCTCACTCAGTCCCAAGATGTCGATATTACATATATCGTGTGAACTCGCATTCCAGTTGAAGGAATCTGGCGTTATGAGGCCCCTCCTGCAGTGAGTCAAGGAGGGTCTTAACGTTCCAGAACCCAATCGTTGGCCTTATTCGATAGCCAAAGGTCGTCAACAAGTTATCTGTCCATATCCGAAGAGTTTGCTCGCTGGGCCATAGACCAACCGACACTTATCCTATTTTGTGGCGCAGGAAACTGGCCGTTGATTCTCATCCCGTTGGCAATTTCCGAAGAAATTCCAAGATGGCACCACGAGGAGGTGGGTGTAGGGCATACTAACAGAGCTGCTAGGTTGTCGACTGCAGTGTCTCTCACTGGCTATTTAGCGGACCAGCAGCCATCGAGAGCAGCTGCTCCTACGATCTTTTAGTTAGGCATTCGCCATCCATCTTTCGAGTTATAAAGCCCAATAATATTCAAGCCTCAGATGGTAAGGTTGCCCAACCATGAAAGCTCCGTACTGTAAAGAACCGTCAACTTGGCTCTTGCTTACTCTTCTCTAAGCCTGCTGGCAATTATATGGATTCCTTGTGCAGGACCTATGGTTTATGGTCAAAACCAAAAGGCTAAAGTGAATTCTCTACCACCAGCGGCATTTTAAGGAGGTTCCCATGGTTGTTTAGTGCCAAAAATGATCTGAAATCATAGCATACAAATACACTTACATCCAACTCGACATTGCGTTCGATATTGAGTGTTAATCGCACACAATTATGCCTTTGAGTTAGGAGTTCATGTTCATCACTTCATTACTCGTACACGCGAAACTTTGAGTCAAACGTAATTAGGTCGCGTTCATAAATGCAAAAGTTGCACAACTTTGCTATATTTGCACTCATGCGATTATTTGCATGGAAAGTAGTTTAGGTTGTGTTCTTAAAGTTAAATGTTTGCCAGTAATCAGAATGCAGTAAACAGTTTACAAGAATGCGTTCATCAAAAGTTCACTAAAATGCTGAGTAAATTTAGCATAGTTTCACAACTTTTGGATTTCGAAAATTCGGCCGGACTTTATGCTTTTATAGGATGAGGGATGCGAGCAATAAATGGTTTCTAGTTCATCCCCTTTTCTGAAGCTCCTTTACTATTCATGGTATGGGTATGCTCTCGTGATTTCGTTTGATATTGGGTAACAGCTTAAAATGTCAAATAAATTACGCGATTAGGAATTTGGTAACTACATAGGTTATCTTCAGCAATACTAGCTATCGTCACTCGTATGTCAGTTTGTTGAATGAGCATGATGCTAAGATAGTTACCACCAGTTGCCTACTCCCAATTGTTTGATTCCTGCTTCCACTTAGTCGCATGGCTAGCTAGCTTTGAACAGTTCGATTGGTAAGTCGAGGTACTTGTCCGTATCCCTTTACGCCCGTGACGGTTACGATTCCTTCCGTGGTAAAGTCAATTTTGTGTCGCCTTTTGTTATTCCTATTTAAGACCTCTCTTCTAAGTTTGCAGGTATCTTAGCCTGATACAGATACCTGTGTAGAGCCTCTGTCCGAGATATGGCAGGCTTACATCTTCTTCGATCATAAGGAAACCTGAAAGCTTCTAGATCGAAACATAAAGAATGAAGAGACTGATTTGGATTTCGAAGAGTGACTTTTACGAAAAACTCAAAGCAGTAGACTATGTCAAAGCTCTGCACCGACTCGACAGTGGAGACTCTTTACCTCAGAACTAGATCTTTTCACTGACGCTGTAAAGGAGCTGAGTAAGGAATAAACAGCCACTGCTGTTATCTCGCATCGGTTGTGATGACAAATGAGACCATTAAATGCGATGTGGTTTCCTTTGATGGCTTTAAGGCACCTAGTATTGATAAGATATGATTAGTGCACGCTCGCGTAGAGCTTCAAATCAATCATTCTGACTTGCTTCAAGTGCCCACGATGAATGCGTGCTCTGTTTAAGTTACATTATACCTACTAAGGGAAAAGATTCTGCAATCGCTGCAAGGGAAAAATTGAAGGCGCACTCTACGAGGTTGCACGCCTGGCTCTGCTTAAGACCTTTCTAACTTCTCCCGGTTATCCCGGTCTATAGATAACTGGCTCCAGTTGCGCACTCCAAGTTGGCTGTCGTCGCTTTCTACTTGTGCGCGCTACATAAGGTGAGGTCTCCCTCTACTGCGTTGTCTCTCCAGGTTAAATTCAAAGACTCTTGGGCTGGAGCATTGATGTCCATTCGCTTTACTTGTCCTTGCCATCTCAGGGGACTGATGCGTAGATTTCTGACTAGGTCGATGTAGTTGTACAGCTTGCATAGTTCGCCGTTCAATCTTTTTCTCCAACGGCTGTCAACGCAAACGGGTCAATGTTTCAGCGGCATAAAGCAGGACTGTGGTGATTAAGGACTTATATAGAGTTTCCTTAGTTTATCGGAGTAAAGCTTTACTACTCAATTGCCTTCTTAAATCAAAGAAACAGTGATTGGCAAGACTGATTCTTACATGTTATGTCTGCTGAAGTGCTGTTGGCAGAATTTATAGCAGAGCCAGATAGAAGGGTCTTTCCCTTACTACCTCGAAATTATAGTTATCGACCGCAATATTTCATTGATTGGGACACACACTTCTTGTTGATAACATATATTGTATTGGCTGACCAGATAGCAATGATAGTTTTTCCAATTGTTATGCTTCAGCAGCTGTCAAAGTTACCAATGACATCCAGCTGTCAAAATCCTCAGTAAGGTTTGGCATTTCATCGTGCATTGTTTTACACTTGCCGAGTGCGGAAATTATTAAAAAATTATCGAAATTCCGGCTCAGTTGTAAATACGCAACGTGAATTTCGGTCGTCATCAGGGCTTCAGTGTGCAGGTAATTCGTCGCATCGTGGAAAAGATTGAGCATCAGAACACTCTTTTGGATCTTAAGCCACCAACCACACAGAGATTGGTGCGAAATGAAGAAAATATCGGCGCCGCTCAGCTGAATTGATCATCGCTAGAGAGCTAACCCGGCTTATTTTGCGGTTGGATTTGGGCCTACATCCGTATAAGATTGAGCTGATGCAAGAATTGAAGCCAGACGACGAAAGACAACGCTGCAAGTTCACTGATTGGGCGCTGGAAATGCTGGCCGGATTTCTGCCAAAAAATTATCTTCTCGGACGAAGCCCATTTTTGGCTCACAAAGATTGACTGTTTGGTGCGGCTTATGGCAGGGCGGCATCATCGGACCATATTTCTCTCGAAATGAGGAAGGAGACACCGTCATTGTCATTGGTCTCAGAGTGATGTTAACCGTCTTTCTGTGTTCAGAGCTCGACAACATCGATATATTCGAGATGTGGTTTTAACAAGACGGCACTACATGCCATACAACGCGACGCAACACCACTTGATTATTTTCTCTGGGGCTACGCCAAGTCCTTAGTCTACGCTAACAAGCCAACCACTTTGTCCGAGCTCAAAATAACGCCGCATATATTGCACGGAGTCATTAAAAATTGGACCGACCCCTTGAAGCACTGCCAGTGAAGCCGAGCGGCCATTTGAATGATGTGCTATTCCACACATAATGGCATGAATGTAGCTTCAAAATAAAGTCAGAATCAATTTTACATCTCACACCGCTGATGTTTTATTTAAATTTTTTTCCCTAATGTTCTTTTCTGGTCACCCTTTACTTAGTTTTTCCCTCATTTACCGCTTAACCCATTTCTTTAACTTCCGTTGAAATATTGTACATACTAGCGAATGCACTGGTGACAGCCCAATTATGTCGATATCGGCGTACGCAAGAGTACAAACTTTTCAAAAATAGCACCTTCGGCGTTGGTTTGTGAGTCCCGCACAGTCCTCTCAAGTATGGTGTTAAAGAAGTCAAATGGCAGCCCGTCACCTTATCTAAAACCTTTTGTGACATCAGTGGTCTGGGTCAAATACTTACCGACTTTGACATTGGCAGGTATGTTAGAACTGGGTATGACTCTATAGTCTCTATAAATACTGCCTTAAAATCGACTTGGACTTCTTGCATTTTTTCCAGGGTCTACCGGGGTATGAAGATTTGGTCGGTTATGCACTTTCCTGGTCTGTAACCGCACTAATAGAAGCCAATCAAGTTATTGACGAAGGGTTTCAAACGTTCACACAATACGCCATATAAGTACGCAATAGTGATCAGCTTTATACGCCTATAGTTGGCGCATTTGAGGGAGTTTTCTTTTATGTAGATCGGGCACATGATATTGAAATTCAATTCATCACGCATACACTCTTCTGACCAGATCTGGGAAAAGACTTTGTGTAACTCTCTGCAAAGTCATTTGCAACAGCTTTGAACACCTCGGTCGGTAAGTCATGAGTCCAGGTGATTTATTGAACTTCAGCTTAGATATAGCTACTCGTATCTTTTCTTCGTTTTGGTGCGGTGGAAGGAAATTTTGGCTTTCATCGTCTATTTTGAATGGTGTATTCTGCCCGACGCCGGAATGTTGGGTTCCATCGCCGCTATACCGTCTGCCGAAAAAGATTTCCCATATTCTCAGCACCGACTATAAGGTTTCCTTTTTCATCTCTACAGGTTTCTGTACGGGTCTTCTTGCCTTAACATGTTCTCTTCATCTATTGGTAAGCCTTCGATACGTTATTCCTAGAAAAGTGACTGACCGGGTACTCATAAAAGGAATCCCTTAAAATATATAAAAAACAACTGAAAGGGGCAAAGCGACAATTCTTGAAGTCATTCTGTGGACAAAATAACAGAAACCTCTGAGGCAATGCAGCTAAGAAAACCCTCTCTAAAATTCCTGTGATGCCTAGTTGTTTAAAAAAAAACTTATGACTCTTGGATTGCCTCGAGTGATAAATCATGCAACCTGCTGCTGGATATCCACTTAGCTCTCTAACAGGATTACTGCAGCCGCGACTAAAATTCACGGTCTGGTTAAAAGAGATAAGCTGCCCCTAGCTTCAAACGGTATAATACCTACCGAGCTGCAAAGATCCTCAGATATTATTCTACCGACGGTGGAGAATATCATGAGGAACTGCGTAGAAATGATCCACATTCCCTTGACATGGAGAGAAGTAAATGTACAATAGTTTTTATTTCAAAAGCCGAAAAATATTTTTATGCTCTCCCAAAGGACCTCAGACCTATAAGTCTATTATCTATCCTTCAGAAAACGCTAGAACTGCTGATTGATATCCATACACGATCGTATTGATCCACGTCTTTTGTCTACCGCTCAACATGCCTTCTGTAAAGAAAAGTCGTTGGAAACGGCTCTATTTTCTCTGGCTAGCCATATCGAACGATCCCCACATTATAAAGAGTACACAGTGTTTGCATTCCGTGTCAACACAACTGCGCTGTCAAGCCTGAAGGTAGATGACACATTTAATGAAATGATCAGCCTTATGCTAAATAGCAGAGTAATCAATTCCAAACCGGGTGATGATTTCTGCTAAAGGGTGTGGCAGCAGAGGTATGCCGCAAGGTGGTGTCTTATCATCCCTTCTCTGGAACTAAGTGGTTAAGGAACTGCTGATATATGTACCTGGAAGCGGGTGGTAGCAGGGTAATTGCTTATGTGGATGACGTTAGTATAGCCGTCTCAGGTAACCATCTTCATACCATTAAAGAACTCCTACGGCTAAATCCATAAAACTGATCTTTCCTAGGCCTTCCCTCAATCAAATGTACCAGACTTCAATACAGCAAAATATATGGGTCTAATTTTTGACAGGACACTAAACTGGAAACCTAGTATTCAAGAAAGAATAAAGAAAGTTACAGTACCTCTATTCTCTTTCAAAAAAGCCATTGGGAATAAATTGGTCCTTCGACTTCGCATTACGCACTGGCTATATGTCTCCGTTATCAGACCGATACTGACCTACGGGGGTGTTGTCTAGTAGACGGCAAAGAACAGCATGTCTGTGCATAGACGGAGCCTTACGTACAGCTCCATCTGCGGCAGTGAATATTCTGTTTCACTTGACACCCCTCGATATTTTCAGCTGGCAAAGGGCTGCTAGAGTATTTGGCCACGCTTATATTCTTAATACCCTAGGAATCCTTCCAGACAACAACGATTACACTGTGTCCCAATATTAGTTTGACAAAGACTGTCATGTAGGCATCCCCTCTAGATCCTTCTGGGAGGAAGATGTCAATCCACTTCTATAAGGATGGATCCATGACTGATAGCGGGGCTAATAACGGTGTTTTCTCAGATAAGCTTAACTTAAACCTCTTCATTCGCCTTCCAAATCACTGCAGCATGTTCCAGGCGGAAATTTTGGCGATTAAAGACGACCTGTCATGGCTGAAAAATGATATCTGCAAGGCATATCCGCATCTTTCTGAGTCCCTGGATTCTAGAACAGCCCTTGACTGCCGATCATCTTTTAGGGAGATAGTAGAGCAGTTCAACTTTCAGCTATGCTGGGTGCTGGGGTACAGAGACGTTCCAGGGAATTGTAGGGCCGACGAACTGACCAAAATTGGAACCACTCTACATATCCTGCCGGAGAAAAGCTGGATGCTAATAACATAATAGACCTTAGGTGAACTGTTGGACCTACATATCTAGCGAATAAATAAATCTGGCCAAAGCTGGATCTGGATTACTCTAAAAGTTTGATCCTTCAAAATAGGAAGCATCTCAGCACTACAATAGGCGTTATCACTCTGCACTGTCTTATAGGCAAGAATGCAAAAATGCTTGGCGTTTTTACAAAAAACTTCTGCGGAAGCTGTATGGACGAGGACCTACTCTGTACATGTCCAGCTCTCTCTCAAAGAAGAAAACTCCACTTGGGAACTTCGAAGCTTTCTTCTTCAATAACTTAAGAGATCTAAACAATGTACAGGTGAACAGTCTCCTACTCTTCATTAGAAGCTCAAATTGGTTTCAAAAGTAGGAGAATCACATATCTACGCGGCATCACAATGGCCCAATAGGCCTAAGTGGATTGGTTTCTCTAACAGCCACTCTTGCCTAACCCAATTCCTGGAGTACAACCTCTTAATATCTTCAATCACGCGCTTCTCGTGCTATTTTTGTCTTCTTCTGGATAAGCTTCCTTCTTTTGCTTATAAGGGTCAGGAGCGGCTCTCGTCCTTTGTTGCACCGCCGCTTTGTACGCTTCTTGTTTCACTGCATGTGCTTCTCGGCATTCTTCATCAAACCAGGTGGTGGTCGGTTGAAACCCAGCACATTAGTTGCGGCGTCTCTGATGGAGCATTGGCAGCATTGGGCCTCGGTATTTGCTGCTAACGGCATAGGAGTTGTCGAGGGATTGCGGGATACGCGTTTGCCGTATCTTCTCCCAATAGATCTTCTCTACTGTGGAGCTCGGGAAATCCCCATTAGCACCAAGCTGCACGTGATCTGAGTCAATGTTGGCTGCCCGGAACATTCGGGCGAACAGAATACGAGAACTCGTCTCACGTCCAACCGCCATGTCACCTTGTGTATATTGAGATGAGGAAACCGTGTGCTTGCTATAGTGATATTTCGTTCTGCCGCGGAGTGAATGAGCCTAAGTTGGTTGCCAGATGTGATGTCGTGGAGGCTATGCTTACCAACTGTCCTGTTCTCCTTTCCTATCCTGGCGTTGAAATCGCCAAGAACGTTAAAAACGTACGTTAAAAACATCTTACTTCGGACATTCCTCACCTAATCGAGGAGCTCGTATAAACATTCTTTTGTGGCGCCGGCCTTGTCTTCGGTAGTGGCATGGGCACATATTAGGCTCATGGTAGCAAATTATCCTTGATCCGGATTGTCATAAGACCTTCTTCATGTTCTGTAAGCTAAAGGCCTCTTGTCATAGTCTGCCGCATATAACATTTCTGCGTCCGAATAAGCGCTGATTCTTTTTCCTATAGCAATCTACCTACTAAAGGATCTTTCATTAAGTGCTTTGCATCTTTAAATTTAAATAAAACAAAGTGTGTATGAGATATCATCAATATTTTTGATTCGCTTGAAAGGCATATCGATGCCATTATGTATGGAATATAATATCGTTCAAATGTCCGCCACGTCTCTCTGGGTGGTGCGCATCCGAAGTGTCCAATTTTCCATGACTCTGGCGCAGGATGAATTTGACTGATGGCATGGGTTGTGTTGGCTTTGAGGACCGCTGTCGTTTGCGGCTTATTCGCATAGGCCTGTGACTTCAGGAAACCCGACAAGAAAAAGTCTAACGGGGTTAAATTGCACCATCTCGGTGGCTAGTTCACACCACCTCCACGTGAGATGACTATGCCTTCGAATAGCTCGTGCAAAATTTCCAATGGGGCGTGAGCTGTGTGGCAAATATGCCTCATCGTTGAAGATGATTTTTCGATGAAAATTAGGGTAAATTTGCAACTGTTTCAGAGCCCATTCAGCGAACACACGTCGTTGTCTATGGTCTTTTACCTTCAGCTCCTGAGTCAGTTAAATTTTATATGGGTGCAGGCCCAAGTCACGATACAAAATTATGGTCTGAGAAAGGCTGAGTTCTTGTGAGCAACGCGAAATCGAGTGCCCCGGATTCTCCAGCACACTCTCGGAAACAGCAGCGACGGTTTCGGCACATCTTGCGTTTCGTCGACCTACGGGTGTTGGTTTATCGTTTGCTGAACAAGTGGACTCAAATTTATCTACCACACTGCGAATAGTCCTCGCTGTAGGAAAATTATGGCGACAGTAAAATGGGCGAAGCGCGCGGAACCTTGCCCGAACAGAACACCCATTTCGATAAAGCAATTTTATCATTTGCACGTGTTGTTGAAAGCTAAGTCCGTCCATGGTGATTTGGCAAAACAGACTGAATAATTGACAGCCAATTTGGCAGATGTAGCTTCAACAATATGGCCGCTATCAACTGTCAAATTTCAGAAGTCCCTATTGGAAGACCCTGTATAACATACTCGTATATCACAGTTTTCGTCTCTTTATGTTCGTCATCTTTTTGTCCGGTCCATCCCATCGCACTTCCTGGTTGGCGATTTGATGTGGATTTTTAGAAAACGTTCACTCACTTGCCGAAAGGTCTGAAAATTTTGTCTTAGTCTGCTGTTCTCAATAAGCCAGTACACACTTAAACGTTATCCGTCTTACCGACGGATTTTCGTCAAGACTCACTTCATTCATAGAAAAATATTTGATGCTGGTAAGGATTGTCTTAGATACATATATTAGATACATATATTCCAAGACAGAACTAAATATTTATTCCTGCAGTCAATTAAAATACAATACTTTGTTATTGTGTTCTACAGGCGGATAAGAGTGCGTTAAGCCTCATTGTTATTTAACAAACATTTAGATTTTTATTTAGAAAATTTATTGAACAATATTCAAATCACTTCATACTCTGTTTATTTTCTTTACAGCACCACGAATTCCAAAACCAAAACCTTAACACTTATGCATTCAAAGGAAATTTCAAATAAAATCGCTCATCAAACAACTGACAGACCCTACTTCAGAAAATGCTCAATTTTGCAATCGCTTTTTTAACTCAAAACTTAAGCAGAATGTGATCTGGTCAATCTATTTCAAATTCAAAACAAGAAATTAAGAGATCAACTAAAACATCTCCGAGAAAGGACTAGTAATTCTCGAAAAATTGTGCCACAAGATATTTCTTACTTATTTTTATTTAAACATAAAAACTGTTAATTTCTTAGTATTTTCTTACAAAAAAAAAATAAATAAAAACATCAAATCTCTCTATGATTTGGTAAAAATGATTTTTTATATCCCCTTTCGACTCACGTCCCAAATGCCAACAAAAATGGCAATCAACTCATATTCCGAGTGCGCCAAAAACTCCAAATCCCTCTCGAGAAGCTGGAAAAGCGTCGAATTTTTCACCAATGATATATAAATCATTTTCAAAAATTTCTCATTTATTTATAAACAATTGACAAAAAAAAAAAAAAAACAAAAAAATAACAAAAATCAAAAGAAACCAAAACAATGGATGACACAACGAAACGAAAACCAGTTTAATCACGAGTACATCACGAACTCTAATTTTCTCACATCTTTCTTACAACAAACTAAAATTAAAAAAATAAATAAAACAAAAAAAAAAAACAAAAAACCAAAAACTAATAATAGAAAATATTTTAAATATAATAAAAAAGAAAAATAATGCTGAATAAAAATTTGTCCTTTTGTGAAGAATATACAATATTATCAAGAAATTTTTTTCCGGCCAGACATCAAACTCAAGAAAAGACTTATGCTGAAAATTATAAGATTTTATCCTTTTATATGTGCAATTTCAAAGCAGCAGCGGAATTTAAATGTAAAAATAGAAAATTATTACAAAAATGGAATTGCTTTTAGCACATAAGATCATCTGATTACCAGAAAGAAGAAGTAAATACGCACTCTAAGAGCGTCAGATTGTCACCGATCGTCATAGATTATCAGAATCTCAATTAAATTCTATCGATGCTGCCAGGTATTAACGACATCACGAACTAGAAAGAAAAAAAAAAAAACCAAAAACAAAAACAGATTGAACTACAATGTTGATATCCATAGAAAATTCGAATTCGTTTTCATAACACATTTCTAGCTACGGTTTTTTGAAAATTGTTCCAATTCTGTCGATTCAAATCGTCAGCTTCATCTATCACATATTCAAGAAGTCAGTCAGAAAAGAAAAGTCAATCATACTGCACTTAACCAATAGCCATCTTACAAGTACGAGTATAAGCGGGACTTACACAAAAACAAAAAAAAATAAATAAATAAATAAATAATAATAATAATTAGAATAAACATTTATCTTTATAAGCAACACACCTAAAAGTTAAACATCACAAAAAAAAAAAATTCAACTCAAAAACAGCACGTCTAGCCACAACTAAAGGAATTTCTGTCACGGAATTGAGTCTGCAAAACTAAAATACCAAAAAAAAAAAACCAAATTATTAAAAATAGTAATAACAATTTACTCACTCACAAATTTTCACTTTCAAAAAAAAAACAAAAAACAAAAAAAAAACCTTTTTTAGACGTTGCCTGATCAAGATCAGACCGCTCATCAACAAGAAACGCGCGCCAGTACTCGAAAATCAACACTATTCCATTGCCAATGAACAATTTCTCATGTCCTTCTCAACCAATTCGTATCTATTACAAAATGGCAAATGAATTCAACATCACACAGTAGATAGTTTTTTTTTTAACTATTCGAATTCAAAATACCGAAATTGTAGGAAGAACTATTCAAAAAAAAAAAAACCAAAAAAAAAAAAAGACAATAAACCAAAAAATTACAAAAAAAAAAATATAAAAATCTGCTTAAAATCAATTTAGCATTCAGTTAAAAGTAATTTTCGAATAAATAAATAAATTTAAAAACAAAAAAAACGATAAACCAAAAAACTAACATTCTAGAATTCGTCAATATTTATTGTACAAATACCCCCATCTGGATGTAGGGGGTCAAAAATAGGCACCAGGCTGACATTTGCAGGCAATGCACCGACTTGCGAAACGACTGTGAGTAAAATAATTCTAATTTTAAATATTTTCAATATTTTATAATTATTATATTTATTAATAACAAATAATTTAAATATACTTTTACTATAATAATTGTTTTTTTTGTTAATTTTTTTACCATTGGACATTTTATCGACAGCGATATGCGATATGTACTCCTTCTATGCTCCTTGTACTGAAATTTCTCAGTCCTTCCCTCGGTTGTGAGGACCAGCATTCTTCAAATTAGCGCTCTGTTCTAGTACAGACCACATCATCTCTCTATTGAGCAGTTAGGTTGGTGGGTAGGCGTGAAAATCTTCATAAACACTATGAACCCGTTGCTCATAGTAGTGTGAGATTCCTACTCACTAAAAACACGCCTCCCTTCTTATCGACTACAACTAAGTTACCTTATCAAGTAGTTTCCGTTTCAAATAACGTTCGCGTGGGGCAGGTAGCTTTCCAGCAAAAGCACCTGCTAGTACCGCTATTATATGCGGATAGTCCTTATAGCGCCAGATCGAATGGTCTCATTCTTTGTAATCGACGCACTAAGTTTGTCTCGTCCAGAATTTGGAGTATTTTATTATTACAATGACCATGAAGGCGAATACGGAGTTTGCGAGCAAAGTTTATTATTTCGTCCTCGACGGTAACTATTCCGAAGTCTCTGTGGATATCACTGTTTCTGATATACCATGGGGCATTCACGATTTGTCTTAGAGCTTTTTTTTAATAGCTTTGGAGAATATTTCGGTTGCTTGGTTTAGTACAGCCCTAAAGTTGTATACCGTACGTCCAAACAGGTTTAAGCACTTGCTTATAGATGAGCAGTTTGTTATGTATGCTTAACTTGAAATGTTTTCCTAGTAGCCAGTACATTTGTCTGAATTTATTTTCAAGTTCATGACGTTTCTTCTTAACATGCGGCTTCCACTTCAGTTTTACATTTAGTGTCATTCCTAAATGCTTTCCTTCATTTGCATATGGTATTTGTACCGAGTTAATGAAAATGGGAAGGTTGTTTATTTTCCGGTAAGTAAAATTAACATGAGTAGATTTGGTCTCATTGAGAACAATTCGCCATATCTTTGTCCATTCGTAGATTTTATCCAAAGCCGTTTGTAGCTTTCCAGTAGCTAACTCGACTGAAGTATCTGTAGCTAGTATCGCCGTGTCGTCCGCGAACGTGGCTACTATGATACCTGATTCTTCCGGTATGTCTCGAGTATAGAGTAAAAACAATACCGATCCAAGTACACTTCCTTGCGGAACTCCGGCAGCTATCTCTTTAAATTCCGAGTATTCGGTAACACGAAAAATTCTGTTTTAGAGGTACGATTTCAGAATCATATGCAGCTCTCTCGGAAGAACCTGGCTTAATTTAAAATCGAAGGCTTGAGACACGTCAAGAAACACGCTAGAACATATCTTTTTCCCCTCTAAGGCTTTCTTAATTTCATTCGTGATTCTAAGAACCTGGTCAATTGCGGAGTGCTTAGTTCTAAAATCGAAATGATTTTCACAAAGCTAATTTCCGTAAAATTAATACCTATCTAAGCAGTGCTTCTTTTGAGTTTACCAATCTATCTCTGGTTGATGCCCTCTCCATTTTTTACAGAGAAATATTCAAATCCATCTCCCTTTATGTGCCTTACTCCCGCCATAAAACTTCTTCTACATCCCCTCCTTGGTATAATCGTAGACTTCGCTCTCTACGAAACAAAAGAAACAAGTTATGGGCGGTATTCCTTCGCACCCACTATTCTTCCGACTATTCAAATTATCTAGGTACATATCTTCATTTCATTGAACTCTATAACTCTCTCTATCAGCGCTACCTGAATAGTGCGCAAACCAATCTCATAAATGACCCCAAGTCCTTTTTTCAATTTGTCAATTGCAAAAGTAAGACTGATGGTTATCCTTCCTCTTTCGCTTTCGAAACCAAAACTTCATGTGATCCTCCTACCATCGCCAACTTTTTTGCTACATTTTTCAAGCAATCATTTGCCAACAACTCCTTCGTACCAGATCCCTCTTACTTCAAAGATCTACCAAATTTCTCTACTGGTCCCTTTCTCACTCAAAATTTCGATCCTGCAGTTATTGAAGAAAAGTTACAAAATCTTAAAGATAAATTTGTACCTGGCCCAGACGGATTCCCCGCCATGTTTCTTAAGAAATGCTCTTCCAACCTGTCTTACACAGGGTGAATTTCCCCAGATTTGGAAGACCTCTTTTATAATTCCGATACACAAAAAGCGATCTAAGCGTGAAGTTATCAATTATCGTGCCATTGCTAAAATCTCTCATATACCCAAACTCTTTGAAAGCATTTTATACGAAGCGTTAAGCTTCAAATGCAAGCCTTTTATTTCACCCCGACAACATGGTTTTCTAAAAGGTAGATCAACTACCACAAATCTAGTTGAATTTTGCACTCTCAGCCTTAGAAAATGGAAAAGAAATGGATGTTATAGCAACAGATTTCACTAAAGCATTTGATAAGATATCTCATAAATTGATCCTTTTCAAATTGTCTTTTTAAAATGGATTTCTTCTTACCTGGTAAACCGATATTATAGTGTTCGGTTTAGATCCGCCCTTTCTGTTCCATTCCTGGCCTCATCTGGAGTTCCGCAAGGCAGTCATCTTGGCCCTCTTCTCTTCATTCTTACTATCAACGATGTTGAGAGTGTCATTAAGCACTCCTCCCTCTCCCTTTACGCTGACGACACAAAATTTTTTAAATCTATTTCCTCTCCCCAGGACTCTGCCCTTCTTCAAGAAGACCTTGATCGGTTTTCAATCTGGTGCCTCAAAAACTGCCTAGAACTTAATATAGCCAAATGTCAATTTATAACCTTCTCACGTAAATACAACCCGTCTCCCCCCCGACTTTATTTTCTCCATGGTCAACCAATTCCCCTCGTTCAGTCTTTTCAAGACCTTGGCATATTATTCGACTGTGAGCTTAATTTCCGTTCACATATCGATAAGATGATCCTCAAAGCCAACTCATCACTTGGCTTTATTAAACGGTGGTCCAAGGAATTTTCCAACCCGTATGTAACCAGATCTCTCTATATTACCTTTGTTCGCCCCCTGCTTGAGTATGCCAGTCAAGCTTGGTCCCCCTTTCACCGGGTTCATGTTTCCCGAATCGAGGGTATTCAACGTCGATTCCTCCGATTTGCCCTCCGTGGCCTGCCATGGAACGACCCTTTAATCTTACCTCCCTATCAAGACCGCCTCAAACTTCTAAATATGAATTCGTTAGAAGAACGTAGGAATATTGCTGACGTTCTTTTCATTCATCGTCTTCTCTCAGGTTCCATCGACTGTGCATCCATTTTGAACTCCATTTCCTTCAATACCAACCCCCGCAATCTACGTTGTCCTCGTCTCTTCTATCTACCGGTCCACCGCACCTCTTATGGCTCCAACGAACCTATCTCCCGAATGCTCCGAAAGGTCAACTCGAACCTCTCCCTTTTTCATTTCCACCTGAGCACTCCTCGTCTCAAACAAGATCTCCTCCATCACTTCCTTGGTCACTAGCTCTTAAGTCTTTCTGTTAGTTTTTAAGTTAGATTAAGCTTGTATTAAGCCAATAAATGGGGGCCTCAGCCCCCACCAAAATTAAAATTAAATTAAATTCAGGAATTAGACGTCTCTCTTCAATGATCGGTTGCAAACACTTCAATAGGAGTTTTTCAAATATTTTAGATATTATCGGCAGAAGCGATATGGGTCTGTTGGACTTTTTTTCATTTAGAGACTTGCCTGGTTTCGGGACCATTATAACTTCGGCAACTCTCCATTGGCTTGGAACGTTTAATAGTTTTAGCGCTGCATTTATAAGTTGGAGCAGTCTGATCAGGGCTTTCTTTGGCAGCTCCTTGAGAATTTGAGCAGTTATTAAATCATAACCAGGGGCTTTGTTATTTTTGAATTTTTTAATTGCTTGGTTAAGTTCTCGTAGTGACACTGTTTTTATTCTAAAATTGCCTCCTGTTAACGCCTGTCCATCAAAAGGCTTAAACGTTTCTTCTAGATGCTCGGCAAATAGATCCGCCTTCTCTTTATCTCCTTTTGCCCATTCGCCATTATTTTTTCTTATGGGAGGAAATTGCATTTGAGGCTTTTTGATTCCCTTCATGGCTTTCCAGATGGAGTAATATGAACTTCTTTCGGCAGTCAGACCTTCGAGATATGTAGAGATATTCCGATTTTTGTAATCTCGCAATGCTTCTTTCAATTTGTTGCATAAGTGGTTTAAGTATGTTTTATGCTGGGGAGGACGGGATTGTTGCCATCTTTTTCGCGCTCTCCTCTTTTCTCTTACCAGTTCTATTATTTCCGGCGGATATTTTATTTCATTTCTTGCTTTCTCTTTTCTTGTTGGAGTTGGAGTGTTGTTCCAGGCAGCGTTCTGCAGGACTTTGATGAATCTGTCGACTTCGTCTTCTATTTCGTTTTGTGTTTGCTTAGTATCTGAGGAGAGATCATAACTTTCCTCGATGTTTGTAGAAATTTTGGCTGCTCCCTTTGTAACAAAGAAGTCTACAAGATCGGGGGTCTTTGTTATATCTTTCAAGTATGATGTTGAAAAAGACAGGGCTTGCCTAAATTCTTTTTTGACATCAAAGGTCTAGGTTAGGTCGTTACCGACCTTGATGCAGCAGCAAGCTTTCTTCATCGCCATCCTGCACAAGCGGACGAGTTTGACAGAGATGCCAAAACTAGACATGGCTCTGTATAGCTCGTCTCTGTAGATGCTGCCATATGCGGCTCTAAAATCGATAAAACGGTGGTGAGTATCAATCTGAACTTCTTGGGTTTTCTCCAGGATCTGCCGTAGTGTGAATGTTTGGTCAATTGTGGAATTACCGGGCCTTAAAACCGATAGGGTCCAATCAGGTCATTGACAAATGGTTTCGGCGCTCGCACAAAACGCCAGAAAAAATTTTATATGCGATGTTTAGGAGACTTATACCTTTAAATAAGTTGGTAAATAGTTTAGCCGGCAGGCCGTCCGTCCCGGCAGCCTTATTCGTCTTCAGTTTAGATATTGCTATCCTCACTTCATTTTGGTCGGGTGGACGGAATTCTGGACTTGCATCATCAATATTGAATGGTTCGCTCTGCATGACAGCGGAATATACATCGTCTTCGCCGTTTAGCAGTCTATAGAAATTGTTTTCCATATCCTTAGCACCGGCTGTGACTCTACTACAAGGTTTCCTTATTCATCTCTACAAGTTTCCTTTCGGGTCTTATTACCCTGACACATTGTTTTTACCTTTTGGTAAATCTTCCGAACACTATTCGTGGAGTAGTACCTCTCTATTTCCTCGATCGCGCTCTTCTCATGCTCTTTGTTTTTTCTTCGGAGAAGCCGATGTTCTTCCCTCTTCTTTTGCTCGTAGAACTCATGAGCCGCTCTTGTCCTTTTGTGCAGCGCCGCTTTGTAGGCATGAAGTTTTGCTGGCACTCTTCATCAAACCAGGGGTTCCGTGGTGGTGGGCGGGTGAAACCCTGCACGTCAGTTGCGGCATTTCCGATGACTTCTCGGCACCTATGTCACTGGTATTCAGCACTTGATGGTGACTGCAAAGGACTTCTTGAGAGGTTGAGGAATACATGATCGGCAAAAGTTCTGGAGGCTTGCTGCGATTGCAACGGTTCAAAGTTAAATCTCCTCACAGTATTTCCCCGTTGTTCAATTTTGGCATTAAAGTCGCCTAGGACGATTTTAACGTCACGCATCGGACATTGATCGTATGTTTTGTTGAGGAGCTCGTAGAAACTTTCTTTGGTAGCATCGTCATTTTCTTCTGTTGGGGCGTGAGCGCATATAAAGCTGATGGTAGCGAATTTGTCTTTGATACGGATTATTACCAAGCGTTCACTCACGTGTCGAAAGGTTAAGACTTCTTGACTAAGTCTGCCACTTATAACAAACCCGCATCCAAATAGACGCTGCTTACGTTCCCTATAGCAATCATCGTGAACATCACAGTTTTTCATCTTTCTTTTGCCCGGTTCATCCCACCGAGGCTATTGTTCGCTTCGTAACATTTAATTTGTTTACGTGGTTGGGCAGTTAACCCTACACGACCCCCAAGCTGGAGGGCGAAGCCCTTTTTGTGACCCCTGGGCCAAAAGAAGCCGGACAAAATTCCGGAGTCAGAAACCCGCTTCGAAGATGTGGGTGCTGCCGTTGGCCTTATTAAGGGCTCATTCGCCACAAACTTTTTTCCAACACCATAACTTAGTGTTGGAGATCCCTGTAGACCTCGCATTCCAATAACGAGAACTGTGGACGCCATCGTTGATTCCATCCTTAGAATTCGTCCACTGCCGCCCGGAAACAGAAAGTGCCTTAGTGAGATGGTACTTCCCTCTCCCTCTCGGCAGCTGCTACCAATGACATTGTGGTGAGTAGATGGTGTGGGGCTAAATTGAGAACGCTTGTGTTCTCATATAATCGCATTCACCACGTTTTTGACCACCCTTTTTCGTAAAAGTATTTCCCAAAAAATTTTCTTCAACTACGCGATATTGCCTCGCATTCACACATGCGTGTTATGCCCTCAACAGCTTGCAGATCACCGTAGGATCTGCAAGTATCCGTATCTGACAATTTTAGTCTCTCTTCAAGTTTCCGCAGGAGACAGTGTCCTGTCAAGATTCCTATTATTGTCCTAAGCTTATCCCTGTTTAATTTTATTAACTCGCTGGATCTTTTGCCCTCAAAAAGTGGCCACAGTTACTTTGTGTCCACAAGGCTTGACCACCTTATATTGGCAGTCTTTACGACTTTTTCCTCGAAAGTGTCCCTTACTATGCAAAAGGGTGGTTTCATATTAGAACTCACTATGATCGAGTAGCCCACCTCTTCTTGCAAGCTCATCCGCTTATTTATTTCACTCTGTACTGCAGTGTCCTGGCACCCAGCACTTTCTCACCCTCAGCTATATAAAATTTCCATTGATGGGTTCTATGGTTTGTGTGTGAGGGCTAGGATTTCACAAGAACTTGAGGGAGTCGTGATCGACAAAGATTCTAGCGGTCTCTTTCGATAACAGCTTCAATCGTCAGTGTGGATCGGAGAACCATAGATTGGACTTGCTATTTTGTAGGCAGTGCTTTCCAATGGTCCTCTCAAAGAAGGCTTTCCTACTCAGCCTTGCTTTGAGATCTCCGAGCACAATTTTAGCTTGGGGTATATCTTTACATGTTCGTTTTCCTTCTTTGTGGAATTTTCCATGGTAGATGTTGTGACCGCTTTTTACCCGACTCATTCAATCGCACTTCTTGAATTGCGGTTATATCTGTTTTATATCAGTCTAGGGTCGCTACGAGTTGTTCGCCAGCACGTGGTCTGTTAAGGGTCCCAACATTCCAAGTGCAAAGCCGAAAATCGTTGTTCTTAAAATGCAACATTATATCTGCCCGTATCCGAGGCTATTGGCTGTCACTGATCTGTTTTCTTTTTACATGGTTTGGAAGTTACCCCCCGGTCTGAAGGACCAGGTTCTTAATAAAAGCATATAGCACATTCAAGTTTCTTGCGCCGCCATCTTTACTCCAAGGCCTACACACAACCATGAAGCTCCCTTCAAAATTGGGATCCAAATACCTCGAAGTAGGTACAAAGCTCCAAAATTGTGTGTGCACCCCGTAGCTCAAGCTGAATAGAGCCATGGATGCCATCGTTGATCACCTGTATATGGATCCTCCGTCACTGCTCGTATCTTGATGAAGGAAAAGTGCCATTGTGCGAATACATTCCCCTCTCTCTCCAATTAATGATCCAGGATAATATTTCGACATTACTGCCTTTTACCTTAATGATAGCATTGCGTCGGTCCAAATTGCATGCGGTGGTTGTGGGTAGTGGGCTTCTGGTAGTTTGAGCTACTTCGGGCAAACACCTGCTTTCAGGCTTTCGAGACTTCCATATTTTTTGCTCCTGATACTGGCCTTCAACACACTCCAAACATAAAAGTCCATCAGATTTGTGGTGAATTCACAAGCCGTTGTTCGAGTGCTTGATAATCGGAATGAAGTGCTTTTTAGGCATTCTTAGTCCAACTTGGCTTTGTGAGGCAGTGCAAAGTCTTGGATAAACGTGATTTCGACTTAAATTGGTTAAGTGCGCTGGGCTTCCATATTTCTTCCAGCACACTTTCAAAGGTGACTTTTGTGGTCGGGTCGGCATCCGTTGACTGAATCCGATCAATTTCTCGCCAGACCATACTTCAATCACTTCGCTCTTTCCAAACCCTGATTCTTCTGCCAATCGCTGAGATCATCCAGCTTTTGTATCTTGTATAGCTTGACCTGAAGCCCAATTTTCAGTACGTGTCGAATGCACCGTCCGATAGATGCAGCTCTTTGCACTCTCTAGCGGATTCCGTTCAATTTTCTTCTTCACATTTGCACCATAACCACCATAAAGTTTTCTTGTGCTGTCGGTAGAGTGAGTGTTGTGGTACGAAACAAAACATTTTGTTCACTTTTAAATGTTGACAGCTACATAGTTGCGATTTTCCGGCATCAATAAAAGAAAACTCGAATACGCCGAAACAAAATGCCCTCAAAGGCTTCCCAACAATAAAATGAGAGTGCCTATTGTCAGAGCGCTGTCATTTTTATAGATCTACAGTGACAGCGACCTGAAGTTAGTAACAATTCAAATGTGTAATATAAGCGCAAGCCGTTGTCGCCATCACTCTCACAGTTAGGTGTTTATCAACAGCGTAGTCCCCCGTAAAAAAGCCTGTGAGCAGTCTATATTTTCCAGGAATGCCGCTCACTTTTTAGAGACGTCGATTTGGATTTATTCATTTCATCTACCTATACAATGCAATATGGATAGTTATTTCACGTACAGATGTGACAACGGGAAGACTACTTAGCTGTCAATAATAGAAGCACCACAATTCAGGTCTGAGGTCGCGAAACCAATGTGACCTGTGACGCACAATGACGTCCAGAGAAGCCTTGCATTCTGGAACTCTCTTAGGAGTTGTGAAATGGTTCAGTAAGCGCTCAACTACACAAACTCTGGGTCCTCCATCAAATTCTCACAAAATAGTTTATTGCTATCAATATAGCAGACGTAAGTTTTATAGTTGCCATCCACCACAAAGGTGCCGGTACTCTAGGTATATCCGAGATCGATTTTTGCATCATCCATAAAGATCGTCTACATTTCTTCACTTACTTTTGGCGCAGTTCAAAGGACTCTAGACGATGCTGAGATTCCGTTCATTCCAAAGGATTCCTTCGTTTTCAAATTGTACAGATGAGCTAGTTGGCGGCTGTGCCTCCAAGTCCCGGGCTTTTATTGCATTTGAGATTAGATATTGTCCGTATCACTTTATTCTGGTCAGGTGGATTTAAGCCTTCACTATTTTTGCCTGGGTAAATGTTGTGTCCTGCGTGACGCTGTCCTGCTATTGTCACTTGGTTAGAGTCAGGTATACGGAATTGTCGCCCACCATGCTCTGCCTGAGAGCGGAATGTTGGCCGTCATTGCCGTTTAACAGTTTGAAGAAATGCTTCTTCTATATCCTCAACATTGACTGCGAATCTACTACTATGTTCGCTTCTTTATCCTTAGCATGTTACTTTTCCGTTTTAACAATATTTCCAAAAGACTTTCCTGCTATAACATCTCTCAATTCCCTCGTGCTCTTTTTTCTTTCTTCTCGAAAGCCGGTGCATGTCCTTCCTTTTTTGCTCGTAAAGCTCACTTACCGCTCAGAACTTCCTTTGTAGAAGCGTTCTATATCTATTTCTCTGCATGAACCAGCCGGTATTCATCGCAAACTACGAGCTTCTTTAGGCGCGTTTCTGTCTTGTAGCCATGAGGTTTCGGGACAAGATGCTAACGCCATAGGGCGTCGAGCGAAGTTAAAGTAAACTTAATCGGCAAAAGCTCTGGTGGTTTCTTGCGATTGCAGCTTACCAACGTCAAATTTTCCCACAATACTTCGTCTTCTTAGTAAGAGTTAGGGATATCTACGGAATAACTACTGGCTTCAAGTGGTAGTGTATTGGCTTCCCGATCGGACAGTTCGGGGTTCAATACTACCAATGCCTGAAAGACATTCTTTTTTTCATGCAACTAAAACCTCGTGAGATGGATGGTTGCCTAAAATACAGCAACAAGTCAATTTACACTAATAAGTTAGTCTCCCCGTTAAATGTTGGATGCCACCAATGGAGCGAAATAACCCCTCACTGAGCCCAAACATCCTTCTCTTTCTCTGAATCCTGAATCTTCCGAACAACTTAACACGAGCTCCAGTACGTTAAGAGTAGTCACTGTTGAGTGTTCTTTTTTTCAAAAAAAAAAAAATTAATGTAAATGCTGGTAGCTCGATCAGAAAACCGCCAGCGCTCCTTAAGAACCGCGTTCTATCTGCAGCTACGTTCCGCCCCCAAAGCGAAGCTGATCAAGCCCAATCCTTTGACGGAGAAGGTGTTATGCAGGCTATAATTACCGATTTTCTTCTTTTTAACTTTACTCTTTAAAAGATTTTAGCATCAAGGATATGATATGGGCATATATCCTGTCGAGGAGCTCATAAAAACAGCTCTTGGTGCCATTGTCTGTCACCGCCGCCGATAGGGCGTCCGCGTGTATCAAGCTGATCTTTGCGGATTAAGCTTTGAAACGGATATTCACGGACCGCTCGTTAACATGCCTGTAATGACAAATACGCCTCGAAATAGCCAAATAGCCGCTGATTGTCTTTTGGTAGCACCGTAGTATAAGCGTGCATCTGTCGCAATTTTTCAATCTTCTTATACCCGGTGCATTATATCACACTTCTTGTATGGCGGTTCTAAGGGGTGTTTTTTCTAGAGTTATACAAATTCAATATGAAATAAAATACTTGAAACTAGTGCTAACGACTATGATATTATCTTTATTTAATAGATAATTTTATGCCATTAGTGTTTAAGTATAACATCGGGCATATACTCGTCATGGCTAGCTCGAATAAAGCGCAATCGTGAAGTCTAATTTTCGACAATTTTATCGAGCAACTGCGGCCGTATATCAGCAATAACACGGCGAATGTTGACTTTCAAATGGTCCAACGCCTCTGGTTTATCGGCATAGACTAGTGACTTCACATACCCCCAAAGAAAGTAATCTAAAGGTGTGAGATCACAGGATCGTGGAGGCCAGTTTACAGGTCCATTAAGCGAAATTATGAGGCCAGCAAATGTTTCCCACAATAAAATGATGGTGTCGCGCTCTGTGTGGCATGTTGCGCCATCTTGTTGAAACCAAAGCCCTGTCACATCAACGCCATTCAACTGAGGAAAAAAGAAGTCAGAAATCATGTTTCTATAGCGCTCTCCATTGACGGTAACATTCTGGCCGGCATCGTCCTTAAAGAAATATGCGCCGATGATTCCACCAAGCCATAAAGCACACCAAACAGTGAGTTTTAATAGTTGTTAGGACGTCTCGATAAAGGCTTCTGGGTTTTCTGCTTGTTTGCATGTCTATTTAACCAAAAATGGGCCTCATCGGAGAACAAAATTTTGCGTTGAGAATGAGGATCAAGCTGACACATGTTTTCGGCCCATTCACCGAACCTACGACGCGTATAATGGTCATGCGGTTTCAACTCATGCACAAGCTGGGTCTTATAAGCTTTTAAGCCAAGATCTTTCCGTAAAATCTTCCACAAAGTGCGCGATGGCGAATCGACTCCTTTGGATTCTCCTCAACACTGCGCTTGACAACGGCGCACTTCGTCGTCTTTGGGGATACGTATTATCTACTAGAGTGTACGTGGTGCGAAAAAGATTCATCGTGTTCTGGATAACTTGCTCAGATGGACGATTATGTGGACCTTAAAATGGACGCAGCGCACAATAAGTTTGGCGAACCGAACCATGCTTTTCAAAATAAGTTTGCACAATTTCCACGCGTTGTGCTGACGTTAATCTATTCATCGTAAAATGGCAATATCTACTAACCACAAATAAACTTTCAACCGTCAAATTGACAATCTGCAGAAACAGTGTTGCCAGTTTAAAAACTAAACCCCTAAAAAAACACCCTTTACCTGCTTTATATCAGTCTATGGTCTCTGCAAGTTGGTCTGTTACGGGACCTAATATTCCATGTGCAGACCCAAAAATTGCGGTTGCCTTTTTCGCATTCGGTTGTTTCGTGAGAATCGATGAGAAAGGCTGGCGCCTTGAGCACCGTTATCAGTGGTTCGAAGTGATCAATTTGATCAACTTGCCAACTTGCAAAGAACTCGTTCAAATTTTAAAAACAATAAGAGTTTCTAAAAAACTGAATTCTGTATCCTGTCCATTTACTACCAAAATGTAAGTAAGAATCTCCGCCGTATATCTCAATTCTCAAAAGTTTCTCTATTGCTCTTACTGAAACAAATCTAATTCCTGACATTAAAAACTATGAACTGTTCCCTCCAAATTTCAACGTTTTTCGAAAAGATGGATGTGAAAGAGCTTATAATTCCTACGGTCGAGGTGTTTTATTAACAATGCGGAACTGTTTTCACGCAACTCCTGTCGATATTCCCCACACTGACAACTTTGAGCTAGTATGTGTCAACGTTACGCTCCCCAAACGCTGTCTTTACGTACTTTGTTGTTACATTCACCCATCCCAACCAATTGAGTCTTATCGACCTGTAGTTCACGCAGTAGATTTTTTGACTGATGATGCCCAACCTGACGATTGTATTGTTCCAGTAGGGGACTTCAACCTCCCTCACCTTAAATGTGAGCCTTCCGATGATTCGTCTCCTTTCGTATCTCTTAATTCATCCTCGGGAATAGAAATTTTGATGGTGGACTGCCTAACCAACTCAAGTCTATATCACATTAGTGGAATACCTAACACAATGAACAGACAACTCGACCTTGTCTTCACATTCGATTCAGATAACTGTGTCGTTTATAAAAGTGATCATCTTCTTCCCACCCTAGACCGTCTTCACCGCCCCTTGACAATTATATACTCATATGAAGACTTTAACAAACTTAAAAATCTCATCAGCAACGTTAACTTTGACTTTATTGCTGAGACGACTAACATTGATCTTGCCCTATCAACTTTCTATTCGTCAATTTTCTCCTGCCTTGCCTAATCGGTTCCATATATCTTCATAAAGGACTGCATATCAGCTTCTCCCTGGTACAACAAGGAGTTGCGCTCTCTGCGTAATAACAGTAACAAGTTGTGGCACAAATTCTTAAGAACTCGATCTGATTCCGACTACAGTAATTATCGATTGGTGTACAATCGTTTTTCTGAACTTTGTGAGTCTCTTTGCTTAGCTGAGTCAATTTAGCTTAGTCTCGGACGTCAAACGCTTCTACCAGTTTGTTAATATCAAAAGAAAGTCAGACGGCTACCCATCTACTCTCAAACATCTTAGTGAATCTTCTGCCGACCCAAAAACCATTGCAAATTTCTTTGCCTGTCATTTTAACAAATCCTTTTCTAAGAAAACCGCTGAACCTGAACCTCATACACTATATGAGAAACTATCCTGAGACATCATCCATCTCGCTATATATGTATAACAACATCTTTGGTATCTGAAAACATTACCAAACTTAAAGATGATTTTTCATCTTTTTGAAACAACCAACTATCTGCACAAATCAGCACAGTTTCATGAAAGGTAAATCAACAACCACTAACTTAACAGAGTTCGTCTCCAGGACGCTTCGTGCTTTGGAAGACGGTGATGAAGTCGATTCAATTTCCACTGATTTCAGCAAGACATTCGATAAAATTTCTCACCAACTTATCATTTTTAAACTAAAAAAAAACTTGGCTGTTCCTCTCATTTTGTGGCATGGACCAAATCCTATTTAGAAGACCGAAAATACAGCTTCATTTTCAGATCTTCAACATCCGACCCCAGTAAAGTAATATCTGGTGTCCCTCAGGGTAGTCACCTTGGACCAATCATCTTTATCTTAACGATTGACGATATACGAGTAGGTAAATCTCATCTTAACGAATTCTAATCTTTCTATTTTCGCTGATGACATGAGAATTTCCAAAGTCATTTCATTGCCTTCTGACTCCCATTGCCTGCAAAATGACTTGAAAAAGTTTTCGGTATGGTGCAAGCAAAACTTTTTAGAGCTTAATGTTAACAAATGCCAAGCCATAACCTATTCCCGCAAACGTCTACCTCCCCCTCCAAGAAACCACTTTATCTGCGATGAGCCTATTCCTTCTACTACCCAAATACGGGATCTAGGAATAATTTGTGACAGAGAATTGAATTTCAACTCATATATTGTCAGCTAACTCTGCACTTGGCTTTATCGTACGCTGGTCAAAAGAATTTTCCAACGCCTACGTTACAAAGTCCCTGTACGTTACTTTTGTAAGGCCTCTTCTCGAATATTGCAGCCAAGTTTGGTCACCCTATCAACTAATCCACATTCAAGGAATTGAATCAGTCCAATGCAGGGTTTATCCGTTTCGCACTTCGTGCTCTACCTAAAAAAATGTCGCGAAGTCGCTAATGACCGGAAACATCGACTGCCCGAGAATTACGCAAAATATTTCATTCACTCCCAATCCCCGTAATCTAAGATTTGTTCCACTCTTCCTGATCCGAACTCACCACACCAACTACGGTCACTTTAAACCCATATCTAGAACGAAAAACTACGCCGAAGTCTTTGACCTAAACAGCAGCAAACACGAAATAAAAGAAGCACTGTTCAACACGCCACTCCCTTAACATCTCCCCTGTCCATCATTTCCCCTCGACCCATTAGGTTAAGAATATCTTTGTTAGTTTTTAAGCCTAGCTTTGAGTTGTTGCTTGTTAATAAGTTTAATAAACCCGTAGTAAACCCGGGCCAATAATAATAATAATAATGTCTCAAAATTATAGTCACCGTGTATTAGGTAGGCTTAGTACGCACTATCTAACATCACGTTAACTTTAAAACCAGCTTCTAACTTTCTATTTAATTATGTATAAACACTTTTTAATTTACCCACAACTAGTATTGACATTAGAACGTACCCCCGATGAGTTTTAGTCAAACAAACCTAAAAACTTACAGTTTGGGATATCAAACACAGTTTAAGGGGTATACTTTTACAAAATTGGAATGAATTTGACAGAAATGTCAAAAGAAATAGAAAACAAGTTTTTCGAATTTTGAATTTTAAATTTGAATTTGGGTAGCAGTTTCTCAATAATAGAAGCAGAAAAGGTGTTTAATTAAAAAAAAGTGAATTTTCTTTTGTGACAATATTTGTTTTTTCTTTAGACAAAACGAGAAATGCTGCGGCAGAGGTGGAGTAGTGGTGGACAAGGGAAATGATTTGAAAATGATTTCACAGAAGAAGGCGGCTTGAGAATCAATCGCAGCAGGGATGACTTCAATTGGGTATCACAGGAGCACCGACAAAATAAGGCAACAATGGACAAGGATGAAGGCTTCGGCAAAAAAGCCTATACTGTTGCTAAAAAAGCAGTTAGAGCAACGGGGAACAATGTCAATGTTCCAGGAACAGATTCCTCCGATCTTTTAGTTCAGGGTATAATATCTGACCAGTTGCGTGAAGATACCATATACATTGATAGCAACAGTATGTCGTCGAGTAATACTTCTACTGATACCGCACCCGAGCAGCCCCAGCGCCAGCGCCAACCAGAATTGGGCACAACTGCCGAAGCTCTAGAACTATAACATAACCACCCCTGTTTGCTTGGTGCCCTCCGAAAACTGCCAAGGAAGTCAACGACAAAAAGCGAAGTGATGAGTGCACGACTCACACAAATAAGGAAAGAGATTTCGCATGCAGACGAACTGAATACGTTGCAAGATGCGCTTGCGAAAGAACGGAGACAGCAAATGCCAGTGAAATTCACAAACTAAAGATTGAAATGATTTTAAAGAGCAACGGCAATGAGTGATAGAGTTTTTGTTTTTTGTTATATTTTGAACTCCTGTTATTTTGTTCAAATTAAAAGTGTTGAATGATAAATTCGTTTCTGAATGCCAGAATTATTGTTGTGCTCTACTTGTGTCGATGGAATCGGTGGCGTACTTTCTTCAAAGAACGCAATATTCCTTTCCTTGGCTATGTTGGGAAGCACGGCCACGCCAACTATTACATTTTTTGCCGTATCCAAATCCACACAGCAGCGATCTAAATTTGGACTTTAACTGACCGTTAAGGCATTCGATTCGACTTCTTGTAGAGGTGTGGCTGTTATTGTATCTTTGTTCCCTTCAGCTGGATGGGCTTCTGACCGGTGTCAATAATATTTTTGAGTATGGATATCCAAGCAAGATACCCTGGTGAACATTTATGGTCGCTTCCAACATACTTTTTAGGCGACAGTTGTTCCAAATATTGGAGTCATCAAGCGAGCCTCGAGACCTTGCAACTATGTCCATTATTTTGCAACTAGCATCGGACACAATTTGCACATTAAACAAATTAGTTTGTGTTTTATTCGTGTTTAAAAGCTAGTTACTCAGTTACCTTTTCTATTGATATAGTGTCCGACCATTACCTGCCCTACACTTTTAGCAATCGATGACTTCTATAACCCTAGGGAACCTTGCCATTGTGAAAAATTGTTGACACTTAATGAAATGGCCCAGCAGGGAAGCGATTTTTTTTTTGAAAGGCTCTTAATTATTTTTCCTACTGTTGCCTGTGGCATTCCATGCAAGGCTCCTAAAGTTGTACATAATTTAATAATGCTCTTTCAAATTTAATTGCCTTTCACTTACCAATATCACTTTGATGGATATTTCTACAAAAAAAATTAAGCGTTACAAGCACTTGTAGGGATGCTGGAATAGGAAGACCACGATTTGTTACCGGCTCTTGAATATTCAGATTTTCGACTAAAAACTTGACAGTTACGAGGGTTGTCTGAAAAATTTCCAACGTAAAGATAGCGGCATTCGTCAATAAAAGCTAGTGAATGTTAATTGTGCATCTTTTGACAGTTACTTACCGAAGTTTCAGTCATTTTGAAAGCGCAGTTTTTAGTTGACAGTCGTTTGAGTGAGTCGATGTGAGTGTTTTTTGTAAAAATGGGAAAAATTGAGTATCGAGCTGTTATTACTCGTAAATTCTTGTTTTTGAAAGGCAATACGCCTACGCAAATCAAAAATGAGTTGGACTCTGTGTATGGGAACTCTGCACCATCATTTAGCACAGTGAAATTTTGGGCAGCTGAATTTAAGCGTGGCCGTAAGAGCTTGGGAGATGATGAACGTTCGGGACGTCCAAAAACTGCAACCACTGACGATAACATTGCTAAAGTTAACCAAATGGCGTTAGACGACCGCCGAATTAAAGTGAGAGAGATAGTAGAGGTTATGAAAATGTCCGAAGAACGTGTTTGTTACATATTAAATCAAAATTTTGGCATGAGAAAGCTGTTCGCGCGTTGGATGGCGCGTTTGCTTACGTTAGACCAAAAACGTGTTCGAATGAACATTTCCAACGCTCTGTTGACGCAGTTTAGGCGCAATAAATTCGAGTTTTGGCGCCGATTAGTTGCTGTAGATGAAACTTGGATACACCATTATACGCCCGAAACAAAAATTCAGTCAAAATAGTGGACTGCAAAGGGCGAGCCGGCTCCAAAAAAAGCAAAAACTGGTTTTTCGGCTGGGAAAGTGATGGCGACTGTTTTTTGGGATAGTAAAGAAGTTATCTTAATCGATTATCTTCAAAAAGGAAAAACCATTACAGGAGCATACTACGCATCATTACTTGTCAAGCTGAAGGCAGAAATTGCGGAAAAACGGCCACATTTGCAGAAGAAGAAAATCCTGTTTCGCCGTCTCACACCTCAGCGGTTGCCATGGCGAAAATCCATGAATTACGGTTTGAACTGCTTGACCATCCGTCTTATTCACCAGATCTAGCCCCAAGCGACTTCTATTTGTTCCCTCATCTAAAAACTGCGCTCGGAGAACAGAGATTTTCGTCAAATGAGGAGGCAATCACCTTCGTGAACAATTATTTTGCAGAGAAAAACGCCAAGTATTGTACTATTTGGACGGGTTAGAGAGATGGGAGGCTTGCTGGGAGAAGTGTAGAATACCTTGTACCATTGTACAATCGGAAACTTTTCAGACAACCCTCGTAGCGTTTTAGGCGCTTTCTAAAAAGCTCAAAATCTTCGAAAATATCGAAATCTGAAATGACATTTCAAAGTCCATACGAAAAGATAAAATCGACTTTATGTGCTACCTATTAAGTTTAGCGCGAGGCTATAACGATAAAGTGGACTTTATCAGACTATAATTTTGCGCCAATAATATTATTTTGTTTCGTTTCGTTTGTTATTGTGCCAACGTATGCCACGGATTCTATGGGACTGTCAATTCCGTCATATACGTCAACGTCAACCTATCCGGCATCGTAACGGACGCAACGGATTCTATGAGCCAGGGCCTTGAGAGAGCACCACAAGCCTAGTGATCTGTGTTGCCATATTCGATAACTTTTCTTAGGAGAATCGGTGGGTCTGGTTACCCGGGAAGTATGTAGATGAAAACGACGGATTGTCTCTAAAGGTGTGTGCTGTTCTTGATTGGTCGTTTGGCCTCTTCGAGCCATCTGGTGCCTTAGATGTTCATATCCTTAGAAAGTACCTTCCAAAGTCCTCCTGTGATCAACGTTAACATAGTCCTGGACCATTCCTAAGAAATTTAATCTATTTTGGAAGATTTACTTCCCCTAATCACTCTTGTTGTCATCGAATAAAATAAAACAAACAGCCCGAGGATTTTTTTTTTTTTATAATTACAGATAATCTAGCGATAAACGTGTCCTTGTGTAGTAGATAAATGATTTAACGAAAAAAAAAAACAGAAAAAAACAGAAAAAACAGAAAAATAATATTAGATAATCCAATCATGTTAGACATATCTGAAAACGAATTTTTCAACGTCCAAAAATTCCTTCCGTTCCCGGCCTTATCTTACATTCTGCTCGTATCCTTTCTTTCCTCATCTTCTTATTTTATTTTTATAATTGTTTTCTTCCCCCTGCAGTTGTTAATGCCTTGAAATAGACAAGATACCAGGCAGGAGATTATGTTAAAAAAAATATCTACCATATATATATAGATATACGAGTAGGTATATCACATTTTTTGTAGAAAGCATTTTCGTGTAAATCTGGTATGCTTTCACCAGCCTAAAAGGAATGCGAGTGTGCACATAAACCCTCTTATATACACACTTACGTGCATACATACATATATATATATTATGTCACATAGCTGTAGATATCTACGAGTTTGTATCTGGTCGGTACCTATACTCAAACAAGACGATTGTAAAGGGGAAGCTTACATAATGTGTTTTGAATTATAATTTACTAGCTTTTCGACGAAAAACTTTGTTACGAAAGATTTTCGGTTAAGTTGGCGAATATTCTCATACGAATAGATAAGATACACCCCATCCCCCATCCATACTCGTCCCGGGAACTCGAACTCGTATGCAAATTTAAGTCAATTCGTATTTTGAAGTAAACTTATTAGCAAAGGCAATATTTCCTAGATAATATTACCACGAATGGAATTATGAAGTTTATAGTTTGGAAGAAGACCCCCCCCCGTAATGGGTATTGGGATTGGGAACATTTCAAATGAAACTCAAACTCATTTGAGGGTTCCTTATTTATCTAATGGCAATAAATTTCGAATGATTTGGAAGATGTTTTCCAATTCTAGAATTGATGGCTCTGCCGTACAACTTGTGATTGTCCCTTCTCGTATAAAGTACTCTTAAACTTAAGTGCTTAGGTCTTTCTTACACAATCTCTGGGACTTCTCCAAAATATCCCAGATACATATGTATGTATGTATGTATAGTGCTCAACTTGGATTGTTTGAATTTCAGTAAGACGATTCAACTTGGAACGCTTGTTCTCGTCCGTTTACACTTAACAAGCTGGTCCTGCCGCCTTTTTCTGTCGGAACAAAGCGCTCAGGTCAAAAACTAGTCTATTGCATTCCTTGTTGTCATTACTCTCAGAACAAGGAAGGAAATGTGGAGATTGGGTATTGCGAATATACGCGGGCTAAAAAGTAATCACTTTTCTGCGTACATCCACGTCTGTAAATACAGGCCAGCTGTTTGGGCACTTAGTGAAACACAGGTAGATCCCCGCCAGCACCCGCCAGAGGTCACTCTGATCTGAAGCTACCTGGCTACGAACTAGTGCCACTATTCTTTCCCCATCGCGGTCTTGCCATTTATGTGCGTAGTGATGTAGTTTACCAAACTCCACCACAATGTAGTCCCTGTTCCAATCTGGAATTCAATTTCATGTGGTTAAAATTCCATCTCCGTAAGCAAATTATCCACTACTGCTTTATTTACAGAAGCTCCAAATTGGACCGCAATTCGACTTTTAACGAGTTTGATGCGCTGCGCTGTCTGACTCCATTCAAAGAATTGTATCCCTGTATCCTCATACTGAAATCGTGACTAGGGGCGATTTCAATATACGCAATTCTGGGTGGCTTCGACATTATGGACAAACAACATCCGAAGGACGGTGTGTTGAGATCTTCGCTGCGGAAAATAATTTAACCAAGCTTGTAAATGAGCCCACACGAATACCAGACGTTGATAGTCATACCGCCAACACCCTGGAATTGTTTTTAACTTCTCACCCTGACAAGTACTGCGTTGATGTGCTCTCCCCTCTAGGCTCGTCGGACCATTGTGTCATATCAGCTAAATTCTCGTACACTGACCACACAGTTAGAGAAAAGATTCCTAAAAGAATCGTATGGCAATACGAGAAAGCCAATTGGAGCTCCTTTAAGAAATTTAACTGGTCGTTATGTTTCCTCAATAAGGACGTGGATGCCGCTGCTGATATGATCACAGACACCATTCTCTTTGGAATGAGAAACTTTATCCCTCATCGGATGAAGAGTATCAAACCAAAAGAAAGGGCATGGTACGACTCGAGCTGTAAAGAGGCTTTCAGAGTTAGAGAAGTGTTTTTTCAGTCCTTCAAGACCAACCCAATAGAGAAAAAGCGAAAAAAGTTCAAACGAGCCAGGAATGACTGCAACGTATTTTTTTTTTAAAGGCGTAAAATTCCAATACGACCAAAAACTGAGGCAGAAAATACTACAATGCCCCAAAGGTAGTAAAAATTGTTGGTCGTTCATCAAAAATATTAGAAATGCTGCCTCATCCTCCATCCAAACGCTCATTTACAATGACATTCCAGCTGTCAGCTCTTTGGATTCTGCTTTGTCCCCGCCTACACTTGAGTGTGTCGAGTTTTCAATGGGACGAATCCACTCGTGTAGTAGCAAGATTTCTTAATGATCGTAACATCCACAAATCAACTGGTCCACATGGCTTATTTTCCATTCTTCTGAAGAGTTATCCTTTCTCTCTGGCAAAATCACTGCGTTAGCTTTTTCATCAATCCTACTCTTTAGGACTCTTTCCGAGCAGATGCAAAACAGCATTTATCCAGCCAGTCCCTAAAGAAGGCGAATTTTCCTCTCTCTCCTCCTACAGACCCATTGCACCTACGTCCCTTCTCTCCAAGGTCATGGAAACGCTGATAAACCGCCAGCTCATGAAATATCTCGAAACACGAAAACTTCTCAATGACCGGCAGTATGGGTTTCGTAGCAACAGGTCCACTGGTGATCTGACTGCATATCACACCGAAAAGTGGAACCAAAGCGTACATCAATCTGGCGAAAGCAAAATAGTTGCACTTGATAGTTGTAAGACATTTGCCACAGTTTGGCATCCGGCTCTTTTGTTGAAAATGCGTACATTTGGCATCGACGACTCTCTTCTCCAATGGATTAGAAATTACCTCTCGGAACGTTCAATTCAAGTTGCCTTGAATGGTTTTAAGTCTGATATTCACAAAATAAATGCCGGTGTGCCCCAGGGCTCCGATCTCTCTACGACACTCTTTTTGATCTCTTGGCTGCTACTTCTAATCCAATTTATTCCTTTGCTGATGACAGCACTCTCTGCTTCTCATATTCGTTCCCGGCTCCGCCCCTGCTCTTCGGCTGTAGAACGGCAACGGCACCGTATGTTAAACAAATTAAATTCCGATATTAACAGAATAACCAATTGGGGAGCAATCAACAGAGTGGAAGTTAATGCTTCCAAAACACAATGCTGTCTGCTGTCGTTAAAGCGAAATTTAAACACCCAGCCACAATCCATTTCCGGCAAGTTTGTGAATAACAACTTCCGTTGAAATGACCACATACTCGGTGTCGTCAAAAATACTTCGAAATGTCTAGAAATACTCCATTCCCTCTGATCTGGCCTCAATATATAGGGCATTCACCCGTCGAAAATTTAAGTACAATGCACACATCTGATCAGGTGCGCATAAATCATCTCTGTACCTGCTAGATGGGATTCAAAACCTTGCGATAAAACTCATATCAGTCAGCCAATTGACACACTCAAGCACCAACGTAATGCCTCCTGTCTCACTTTATTTTATCGCTATTTCCACCACCAGTGCTCCATAGAAATCGCCAGTAGCATTCCGCCCCTTCAAACTTTCAACCGTAACACCCGTCTCGCTATGAATGCTCATCAGTATACCCTCAAGCTCACTTTCGGACGTACTCTAAAATATCGTGGTTCGTTCCTAAGCCGTACAACTCGCTTATGGAATGCCCTGCCTAGCTCCCTATTTCCTAGTCATTGTAACCTTCAAACATTTAAAACCAACGTTCACAGGTACCTCCCTGACTTTCCTTCGCCCGCGCTGTGTGCATTTTTATTTTAATTTTTAGTTAACGATCAGTTGAATGTAGACTCGTACAGCACTCCCGCTCCAGTGACGTTGTTACGATGTGATAAAAGGTATTCCTTATGTATCCCAAGTCCATCTGGAATTTGAACTGATCTCCCTGAACGTGTCTTTCTGGTAATTACGTCATCACAAGTTGCTGGAAGGACTGGCGGAGAATATGGTTGTTCTGAGCTGGTAAGACTGTTGTTCTTGTCAACATTTCAAATGATCGATTGAAACTGTTATGTCTTTTGAGAACGAAGAATTTGTTTGATTTCTTCACGACGGGAAATAGACCTTCATATGCATCCTGTAATCCGATTCTAACTGCATCTCTTCGAATGAAAACGTGGGATGGGGCTGAAAGTTCTTTGAATACTTCCTCTTGGGCCGTGACGAGAAGCTGAAACTGGCGATAGGTTTTCGAAATGAAGTCGGAGTTGATTCAGAAAAGTTGTCGGCTCACTGACGTTGTCTCCTTGTGGTGACAAACATTCACCGGGGAGTCTGATGGATCCTCCGTACAACATTTCGGTCTTCCTTGAAAGATGCTCTGCGTCCGAGCAGTACAACAGAAAGTTCATCGGCCCATGCTGGTGATTCATGGCATTCTATGGCGGCTTTCAGTTGGCGATGAGACCCCTCGACCATGCCGTTAGCTGCAGGGTGGTAAGCAGTTGTCGTCAGATGATTGATGCCAAACGGTTTGGTTAAAACCTGGCAGAGATCGGACAAAAATTGTCTGCCACGGTCAGACGTTACCTTGAGTGGCACTCCAAAACGTGCTATCCCCGAAGAGGGTTCTTGCAAGCGTTTCAGCAGTACAATCTTCCAACGGTTAAGCTTCAGGCCAGCGGGAATACCATCATCAATAACAGTAAGGCAAAATCTGAATCCTCTTGAGCATGGAAGGGGTCCAACGAAATCGACGTGGATATGCTGGAATCTCACAGATGGCTGTTAGAATTCTCCAACGGAATACATGCCTTTGCCCATGCTCTGCAGTCTTTTCGAATCAAAGGCCAGACAAATTTCAAAGACACCAGTTGAACTGGGGCGTTGGTACTTGGGTGGCTTAAACTGTTCAGCGATTCAAATACTTGACGGCGGAAGGGTTTTGTTACAAAGGATCTAGCAACACCCTTAGGCACGTCACAAAACATTTGCAGCTTGAAGTTTGGAAGAGGAACTTTCAAGTTCTGTACCATCACCTTTTTGTGACCATGCGAGATCTTCAAAGTTCACCGATTTGCTGATGCTTTCACCTCGTGACAACGTATCCGCCACTACATTTTCCGTTCCGACGATGTGTCTGATGTCGGCTGCGTCTTTGATGAAGCGTCTGTAAAAGTTGATGGAACCCAGGAATCTTCTGAGTTGCTAAGTTGGGGGTTTGCAATCAACGATGGCCTGGATTCGTTCTTCGGGTGTTTGCATGCCATACTCGAGATTGAATAACTCAAAAATGTGATTTTAGACCAAATTTGTTAAGGCGTTTGAAAAGAGTCTGGAGATGCTGACAATGTTGCACTTCATCATCCGATGCCACCAAAATGGCATCTACGTAAGGGAAACAGAAGTCGAGACCATTTATGATGAACCTCTGAAAGGTTTGGGTCGCGTTTCGGCGTCCAAACGTTGTGAACATGAACTCGAAAAGTCCAAATGGTATAACGATGGCCGTTTTCTTGATGTCTGTTGGTGTGATCGGGATCTGATTAAATGCTCTCACCATTGTCTTGCATATTTCGTGGCGGGTTGTTGTCTGGAACCGTGTAGTCGTTTAAAGCGCATTTTGAGCGCACTTTTTGCGAATTTCATTTTGTCAGGCGCCAAATGTCGCGCCTTGCAGCTAACTGGAGGACCTGCTGTTATATTGATGTGATGAACGGTAGCATGCCGAATTCCCTTAAAGCTTCCATCTGGTCGAGTCAAACTGGGATACTGTTTGAGCAGCTCGATGTACTTCGAAGCTCCAGAAGCCGATTTGACATGTGATGAGACCTGGCATGCGTGACAACCTAGTGTGGATAGTCCAATGATTCCATCAAGCAACCTGCTGTGCGATATGTCCACGAGAAGTTGACATCTTGAAATCTAAAAAATCAGGACCTGACTTCAGGTGCCACAAAACGCCACGTGAAATCACGACACACTCCTAAATTCAACAGCAAAGTGCGAAAGCCATAGGTTGGTATCGGGGTTCCATTGGCGGCGAAGAGAGTCAAGTCGGATGGCGTAGACATTCGTGGACCAGTGAGTGGAAACACTGAAAGCTCCGAGCCCGTATCTACTGGAAACTGCACTTTGGACGTTTTGTCCGTGACGAAAAGACGGCTGGAAGTTTGGCTGTCATTTACCGTCGTCAATGAAGCCCATTCCCGTTTCCTGCGTTATGGACGAAATTGCATGGTTAGCGCCAATTTCTTGCTTTTGATCCCCAGTGACGATGAAAATACCAAAAAGTAGATTGATTGTTCTTGGAAGTGTTGTTTTTCTTCTCGTTCGAAGCCGATGTAACGTTTCTGTGTCGCCTGCCACAAAAGCGCGACCTCGATCTATTCAGCCTGCTATTTTGGTCTACGAAGTTCATGGACATCGCCCCAATTTGCCTAGTCAGCTGTTTCACTTTTTGTGTTAGGGTCGACAATGCGGATTCTGGTTTGGAAGTCGTGCTGGAAACTTGTTGCTGTGGGATGACGTCGTTGATGAGACCAAGATTGTCTAGATTTGTAGGATTTTCGGTTGCACCTGGAGGATGTGCAGCAAGTATAGATTTAGTTTGAACGGGCAATCTGTCAATCCAAATTGCCTTCAAAGAATCGGCGGTCATGGTACCTTCAGCTAAATCTTTCAAACCTCGAAGAACATATGCATTACCTGCTGGTGGATTGATGATAACGTCCTGTACTTCCGTGGCTGTAGTCTGATCGAGATTTTGCAATGACGATGTTGAATTTTCGGGCATCAGACCGCAAATTTACAAGCGTAAACTGTACCTCGAGTTGTGCAAACCATAACTTTACATTACCTTTACGAGCATCCTAAGAAACGTCGGAAAAGAATTCATTTTCTGTGCTGACATCCGGGAGATTCATGCCGTCTGCAGTTATACTCACAGGAAACCCAATGTCAATGGATATGGCAACAGAGGACGCTGGCAGTTCTAATGCGGACTCTGGTCCTATGAAGTCTATGACGCAAACAAAATTTAATGTACTCAGCCTTTAAACTGCGTTCAGAGAAGCCTTGCATTCTGGAAGTAGATTGAAAGTGGGAAGATGTTTCAGCAAGACTGTTCGACACGTTTCTCATAACATATTGCAGTTAATTGCCATCAGGATTGCTTATGTATCAGCTTGGCAAATGCAGGTTTTCCACAATAAGTTTTTGATTGTTGTCTTGTACGAAGGCGACAGTACCTAGGTTGGTTTTGGAGTCATCTGTGAGGAACGGACTACATTCTTTACTTCCTTTTGATGGCATCTAATAGTCCTAGGCCCCAACTAATACCTATGCCTCTCCAGCCAGCATTCTGGAAGCCTCCGGTTGAAGATCCATCCCAATAGCTTTCCCTACGTACGTTCTTTATCGCGCGAAAACGTGTAATTTCGCGTGTGAAAGAGTGCACGTTTAATGGCACGAGTTGTGCAATGAAATGCGCGTGTACGTAGCACCGAGCGATTGAATAGTTTGAATAGTACAACTCTTTCCCACGTGGAATCATCATGGTCATCCAGGGAAAACTGTTGAACGGTTGTACAATTCAGCGCGTTCCAGTTTCTCGCGGTATTTCCCGCGCAATTGTCCATTAGATACAAACTCCTGGAGTATACGCTCCAAGAACGCGTAATCTCGCCAGTGAAAGACTTTGTAACCTAATTTTGGTACCACGTTGCTGGCGCGCGGTATTTCACTCGTTCTTTACCACACTCCGGCGTGTAAACTCCAATTATGTGGTAAAGCGCTTGCTTGCAAAGGCCGCTAATAGCGTTCACCACTTTAAATAAGGTCTTCCTATAATTTATCGTCCCAATGCGGAGGATGCGAAGAAACTTCAGGGTGCAACGATGACTTAGTCATCGCAATCGCTCTAGGCGAAATACGACCAGATCCATAACGCTATACAACCGTTATGCCTGAAACACATGTACAGTAAAACCCGTGCAGCAAAATTAGAGAACATTGTTTTCTACACAAGAAAACACGCGTGTTTAATGCACCCCATGCGTTGCTGTAATAGAGCACAAATTCTAATCTTACTGTCAACCCAATGTAATAGAATTGCAAATTAGTACAATTTAGTACATTTTAAGTCATTTGACGTATTTTGAAAACAGAACTTTGTTTATACCGGAATTGTATAAAGGGTGTTCCAACAAGAGGTGTAGAATTTGAAAAGTTTGTTACTTTACAGCTGATGCGTGGAGAGTTGGCATATGGTGACAGATGTCAGCTATAAATCTGGGAAATTTGCTATGGAATGCAGCACAATGAAAGAAAAAAAATTAAAATCGTTCGATTTTACGTATTATTAAAATTCACTTTCAATTGCGGCAACGATTTGAAAAATTAGGGCAAATTTTGCACGTAATCATATGCCTTCCAAGACATGTATGAGCAACATAATCAAACAATTCCAAGAGACGTGCTCAGTGCACGATATGAAGACGGGGAAACGTGTTCTCCTCGGGCGTTAAATGGAAAACATCCTCATCATACTGAAAGCATCGGCTCCTACTACATAGATCACCGAAATCAAGGGGTGTTGGACGCGGTAAGTACCTAGATGGGGGGCTGCATAGGAACTAGGTACAATTACCGCGTGCTGTTGACAACGCCTCATGGCGTTTGTATTGTATCCTTTAAAAATAAAATAAAATAAACTTAAAAAATATCCCCGCAGTAAAGGAAAGAGCCGAAAACGAACCAAACACCAGCATTTGTCACCGTTCTCAGGAGCTCGACCTCTCCAAAGCTATACTGCACCGAATTTTGGCGAAAGGTCCAATTAACGCAAGAACTGAAATCGGCCGACTACCATTGGTTCCTGAAAAACATGCATGGCGACATTGATTTTCATTTCATTTCCACGTTAATAGGCACAATTCCCGCATCTGGGGCACCGAAAATCCACGAGTGATTCAGATGATGCCAATGCACCCAGAACAAGTGACGGTTTGGTGTGGTTTATGGACCGGAGGTTTCACAGGGGCGCACTTTTTCCAAATTTTGCGGTAATAGCCATTATGAGGATATGAATACAAATGACCTCCACTTTCAACAGGATGGTGAAAGTCACGAAACAATCAAGTTATTGCACACGATGTTTCCTGGCCGCGGAATTTCGAGTTCCGAAGACACGCATTGGCCGCCAAGATCGTACGATTTAACGCTTCTTTGGGGCTATGTTAGTTCACGCCAACCATCCATAAACAATTTAAACCCTGAAAGCGAACATTGAAGCTGCCATTGCTTAGATAGAGCCCTATTGAATCCGCAAATACCGAGTCCTCCAATAGGGACCTCCGAAATTTGGCAGTTGATAGCGGCCATATTGTTGAAACCACATCTGTCAAATTAGATGTCATTTATTCAGTCTGTTTTGCTAAATCACAATGGACGGACATAGCGTTCAACAACACGTGCAAATCATAAAATTGTTTTATCAAAATGAGTGTTCTATTCGGGCAACTTTCCGCGCGCTTCCCATTTTACGGTCGCCGTAATCGTCATACTGAGAGGACTACTCGCAGAGTGGTGGATACATTTGAGTCCATTGGTTCAATAAATGATAAACCAACATGCAACCTGCACCAGTACAAAATTCAACTGAGCTGAAGGTAAACGACAATAGACACCGACGTGTGTTCGCTGAATGCGCTCTGGAGTAGTTGGAAACTGGCCCTAATTTTCATCGAAAATTCATCTTCAGCGATGAGGCTCATTTCTGGGTAAATGGGTTACCTCAACAAACAAAACTGTCGAATTTGGGACTATACCAATACACATGAGATCTAAGAGCGTCCAATGTATTCCGAATAAGTCACTGTTTGGTGTGGATTTTAGGCTGGCGGCGTCATCGGTCCACATTTCTTTGAGAACGACGTTGCCGAGGCCATCACCGTCAACGGCGAACGCCATAGGTCGACGATTACCAACTTCTTTTGGCCTGAATTGGATGATATGAACACCAACGACATGTGGTTTCAACAGGACGACGCTACGTGACACACAGCTCACGCCACATTGCAAATTCGGCACGAGCGATTCGAGGGCATGGTCACCTCACGTGGAGGTAATGCGAATCGACCACCGAGATCGTGCGATTTGACCCCGTTAGACTTTTTCTTGTGGGGTTTTCTGAAGTCGCAGGTCTATGCGAATAAGTCACAAACCACAGTGGCCCTCAAAGCCAACATAACCCATGCCATGGGTTAAATTCAGCCTGATTTATGCGCCAGAGTTATGGAAAATTGGACATTTCGGATGCGGGCCACCCATGGGGCTGACATTTGGACGATGCTATTGTATATTCCATACATAATGGCATGAAAGTGGCTTCAAAATAAAGCCAGAACCAATTTTATATCTCACACCGTTGTTGCTTTTTTTCCAATCGTTCCTATCTGGTCACCCAGATATTTGGCCTCATTTGCAAATGGAATACAGACCAAGTTTATGAGGATAGGCAACCGACTCGTTTTTCTGTATATAAAATTTACATGAACAGATTTGGTCTCATTGAGGGCTATCCGCCAGAAATTTGTACCTTCATCTTATTTATAGAGAGCGCTTTTCGGTTTCATCTTTGTGTCTTCCATCGTTTTACCTACTGCGACAATAGCAGTGTCATCGGCAAACGTGGCTATAATGATCTCCTCTTCTTAGACTATGTCGAGTATATAAGTGATAGAGAAGTGGGCCGAGAACGCTTCCCTGCGGTACGTCGGCTAAAATCTCTTTGAATTGCGATACTTCGTTTGCGAGTCTAAGACTCAAAATTCAATTCTCGAGATACTTTCCCAGTATATTATAAACGCTCAGTAGCAAGAGCTGCAGCAATTTGAACTTTAAGCCTTCGTGTCATACCTTAGCAAAGGCTTGCAAGACATCAAGGAATATGCGTGCGCAAATCTTTTTTTTTTTCTAAAGCTTTCTCAATTACGTTGTTGATTCTGTGCATCGGATCCATAGCTAAATGCTTACTTCTGAACCCAAACTGGTAATTAGGGCTAAGATTTTTTCAAACAATAATTGGAAGTATATGCATGTCTCAGAATTTCAAAGATTTTCGAGAAAATTGGAGTAATTGAAATCGGTCTATAGGACTTCTCGTCATTCGGAGGTTTTCCTGGTTTTATGACTTTCGCAACTTGATATCTAACAGTCCTGGCACCCAACTAATATGCCTCCCCATGGTGCTTCACATGGCACATTGGGTTGCTTGAAGTTCCCTTTCAATTGCGTGCGCCACCTTAGATGAGGTCTTGCTATACTGCCTGGCCCAATAGTGTGTATTCGAAGATCCTTCAGGCTCTGGTACTGCTGTCCATGCGCTCTACATGGCCTAGAATCGTAATCGCTTTAGGGAAAATCAGACTATGTAGATCCAAGATATTACAACTGTACAGTTCTTCGTTTAACTTCTTCTCATCACTCTGTCAGCGCAGACTGAGCCGTAGATCATACAGCTTTATTCTTCTGTGCGGTATAACAAGAAAATGAGGATGAAGGTCTTGGATAGCATCTTCTCCGATGGTCTAATAGCAAGAGCTATTCTTCGTTGGATCTCAGTGCTTAAACCATTACTCTTGTAATATAGAAGGTAACTTCCACTTAATGCCGCACCTGTAAACTCCATGTCGACAATGCTGTCAAATTAAAAAAATTGATTTTTCAAGATTATATTTTGAAGTATAAAAATGTCATCCAAACTGTTAGGTCATGCAAACTACGCCCCTTGAAAACTCTCAGTGAAGTCGCTGCTGAAGCATGAGGGACTCTTGGAACGAATCCGCACAACCGATGAATCAAAAATGACTGACGACACTAGAGAAAGGACGAAAATCATTTTGCTCCTTAACAGACAGCCACCACAGCAAAACAAGTTTAGGATAACTTGTAAAAGGTGTTTGAGAATTTGAGAATTCCGGATTAACTCGGAAAGTATGTAGATCTGCTGCAAAGTTTTATATCGATGCGAGTGGATGATTGCTGTACAGTGAAGGGCTATGTCACCAAGATACTTTCGACTGCCGATAAACTGAGTTGGCTTGGGGTGGTTGTATCCGACGAATGGGTTAGTACCTTACTGTATGCTGGTTTACCGGATCAACACAAATCCTTGAGATGGGTATTGAGAGTTCGGGTATCTCAATCACAGCCCACTCCATCAAAATAAAAATACTTCAAAACGTCAAACAAAATATTTCTGAGGACAGTTTCATTCTATGGACGCAACGGTCAGATAAAAAGCTCCATAGAAGTAACAACAACAGTGGAACTGGCAGCGGTAGCAGCAAAGGTGGAGCACGGTGTTATGAGTGCAACAAAATTGGATATCTTGCGTGAATTTGTCCGTCAAAAGACAAATGCCTGGTACATTGATTCCAGCGCTTCTACACATATGTGTAGTAGCTGGCAGATGTCGTCAGATCTTCGTCAACCTTCAAATAGGCACGTTGTAATAGCCTATAACGCTAGGATCGATATGAAAGGTGTAGGGAGCCTAAATCTAACAGTACAGGTTCCAAAAAAAGTGGATGTGAAAGTGGACCACCTATACGGTCAAAGGACAAAACCAGAGCACGGTTTCTTGATTTTAAAGCTTTAGTGGAGAATCAGTGCAGCAATGGCTCTGAATACTGAAATCAGGGGCTTCAGACATACACACCAACAGGACGATTGTGGAGCAAGCAAGGTGTATGCCATTGGACTCAAACTTACCTAAAGCTTTTTGGGCAGAAACAGCAGAACCAGCAGTCCACTTCATCAACAGATCTCCAAGCAATTCATCAACACAAAAGTTTCCGAAAGAGGCGTGATGTGATCAGGGAAGCCTTCAAATATTAACCACTTGCGCGTATTTAGATGCAAGACAATGCCTCACATTCCAAAAGTTCGACGAAAGAAATTACACGCGAAGTCCGAAGCGTGCATTTTTGTTGAGTACCGCCAAGAGACCCATGGATACCGGCTTGTACATCCTGTAAAAAAAAGTCGTCATTAGTCAAGTAGTTTATTAAGAATTAACGCTTATGGCCCATAAAGGTAACTACAAATTATGGCTTCACTAATTATTCTGAATTATACTTAGGGCAATGGTAACAGTGGGTCGGTTTCTGGTGGGATAATCCTTAAAGATTCAAACAACAGTGAAGATTCCAGCGTCGAACGAATTAGATAGTGGGAACGAGTACATAATCCCACATTCGGTGTGGGGGCACTCGCCACTCATGGCCAATCAAAGTGGACCGAAACATTTGAATAGAGATGACTATGCAGCAAAGACAGGTGACCTTTATGATCCAATTTCGTTAATTGAAGTACAGAACAGAGCTGAATATGAACTCTGGTGGGAAGCTACTCGTATGTTAGAGGAGCTCGACTCCTTGAGAGTAAAACAATATCTGGGAGATCGTTGTATCTGCCGATACAAGGACATTTCGTACCGCTCTCAACGGAAAGGAATTGACTATGAAGAAACATTTTCTCCAGTTTTGCGACATAATACGATTCGTGCTTTGCTTTTTACGCGCTTGGCGAGGAATCGAAGATTCTCTTAGATGGAGCATTCTCGCCCATTCGCTCGATGTGGCCGAGGCAGTACAGTCGACGGATTTTTCCCTTCCGGACTACATCCACATCTTTATACAGCTCGTAGAGTTCGCGGTTATATCTTCTCCTCCAGTCGTCCTCCTCGCAGACAGAGGAATTTTTCTTTCGAAGGATCCCAAGATCTGCTTCTCTGTTTTGCTTATCGTCCAGCATTCAGCTACATACAGCAAGACTGGCAAGATCAGGCTTTTGTAGATCATGATTTTGCACCTTCGAGTTAGGAGTTTGGATCGTAGTTGTTTGAACAAACCGAAGTAGCAGCGGTTCCCTAAGGTTATTCTTCGCCGAATCTCCACTGGGCTGTCATTTGTGGAGTTTATATGATCCCCCAGGTAGATAAACCGTTTCACTACCACAAAATTATAGCTGCCAATTGTTAGGTTCTGTCCTAGACGGTGTTCGACGGATCGGTTTCTGGTCGGCTGTACTTTGTTTTATCCTCATTCATCATGAGACCACTCGTTTGGCTTGTTCTTCTATAGTACGCCCATTTATTATTGAGTTCGCTGGGAACGGACGATATTGTCAATATCGTCTGCATAGCCCAGCAGCTGAATGGATTTATTAAAAATAGTGCCTTCTGTGTTTACGCCGGCCTTTCGCACTATCTGCTCCAGTACAAGATTAAAGAAATCACACGACAGCGTATCTTCTTGCCGGAATCCGGTGCATATTTGGAATAATTCGGAGGTTTTGTTTCCAATCGGCACGTTGCATTTCGAGTTCTCTAGAATGGCGCGACGGAACCGGATCAGTTCTCTCGGGATTCCAAATTCAACCATCGTGTTATACAATTCAGAAGAGATGGTGAGTATCGACTCGGAGCGCGTTGGTCTTTTCCAGGATTTGCCGCAGTGTGAGGATTTGGTCTATCGTTGATTTGCCGACCCGGAAGCCACACTGGTAGGTGCCGACGAGCGTGGTGCAAAACGGCTTTTGTCGTTCACACAGTACGCTGGATAGGATCTCGTAGGCTACGTTAAGCAGCGATGTGCCTCGGTTGTTCTTACAAGACAGAGGATCGCCTCTCTTGAAGATGGAGCAAATAGACCTCATAGTCCAGTCGTCGGGCAAGCTTTCGTCCTCCCATACTTTACCGATGATTTGGTACATGCTCCTTACCAAAACATCGTGACCAGGTTTGAAGAGTTCTAACGGCAATCCATCCGAGCCCACGGCCTTATTGTTCTTCAGCTTTTCAATGGCTGTGCCGACTTCGTCTAGGCTGGGTGGAAGAACTACTTCATTGGCTGGAGTTGAGTTTTCTTCATACCCTCTCTCATGGTCAATGTTTTGAAGAGTCTGAGTTCCTGCTCTGCAGCCTGTAGCCAGGCTTTTAACTTTTCTATAAAAGTTTCACATCTGCCTACTTCTAGCTTTGTACTCATTCCACGTTGCCCGGGTTGTTCTTTGCAACGTCTTCTTAGATGCTTCATCTGTTGCCTTCTTCTTTTACGTGCACTCGTCATGTTGAGTTGCTTCGGCTACTTCCTGAAGAGTAGTGCAGCATTGTAACCACATGTTGTTTGCGTTTGTGGTAGCCAATGGCATATTGCAGAGTCTTTCGTTCAGCTGCTCGCTGTAGTCTCTGGCTATCTCCGGTGTGCTCAGGGATCGAATGTTGTGCTTCCTTGGCGCAGCTTTCTTTCAATGCATAGTCGAGTTCTAAGGTGGTCAGAGTCGACATTTGCCCCTCTAAATGTTTCAATTTGGTTTGGTGGTTATACCGTCCGGAGTTAGCCAGGTTGCTGTATGGATTTTCTTATGAGGAAATTCGTGCTAATTATCACCGAAGTCGTTATCTGTTGTCGTTTCGTGGAAGTGTGTTTTTCGACCACTCCGCCAAAGATGCCTTCCTTTCCAAATTTGCCATTAAAGTCCCCGAGCACAATTTTAACATTGTACTCTGAATAGGCTCCATAGGTTCCATTCGAGAGGTCGTAGAAGTCCTCAGCTTCATTGCTAGGGGCGTGTGCACATATGAGGCTGATGTTGTAGAATTTCCCTTGGATGCAAATCATAGCCAGGCGATCGCTAATTGGTTTGAAATCGATCACCTTCGATCTCAGCCGCTATCCCACGACGAGTCCGCATCATAATATGTGCAACCTTTTGTGGCAACTGTAATATACCATACATCGCACTCCTTTCTTTTCATCGTTCCTGATCCTATCCAGCGTACTTTCTGGATCGCAGGAATGTCCGCCTTATACTGCGTGAGGGTATTTTCCAGTTTTTGGGTAGCTCCTGGAGCGTATAATGTTCTAACATTCTAGGAGCATACTCTTAAATTATTGTCCTTTTTCGGTCGGGGTAGAACAAGGCTGCATACATTAGTTCACTATTCAGCGGTTACCGAGATAGCTGTCCAGGGGCGCCACGTGGAGGCTGTATGTCAGATTGGCATCTCTCCTAGTTGACCGCGTTCAGAACTTTACCCTGTTGGTGCATTTCCATGCCATTGGAGGAGTTGAATCCACCAACCCACCCTAGGTGGCTACGTACTACCGAGTTGAAAAAGAATACGTCGGCAACGGTCGTGGAGGGGAATGACTTCCGGGAAGCGTGATGCTCAATCGATGCATGTGACCACGTAACTGAACCCCTTGTAGGACGGCAACGGCCGACGATATCCAGATGAACATATTCAAATTTCTTAGCTGCTGCGAATGGTTGGTTTCTGTTCACTTTGCTCTTCTGACAGTCGTGACAGCTACGTGCCACTTGCCGTGGACATTGGCAGCGAAGTGCGATGATTTCTCGTGAGACTGAGGTTGTGTACGGGTTCGAAAGTAGTTCGCCTGAATACCTCTGGAATGAAAGGATGGGCTCGCACGGAAGGCGTCTTACACGTCACCGCTGAGTTCGTTCCGGGAAGAACAAGATTGGCGAAGTTAAGTTTGTAACTTACCGAATCAATTTCGTAAGCTCTACGTCCAACCTTTGCACCCTTGCTATAGCATCGTAGTCCATGATTAACGGGCTGTCTATAGCTGCGATACGCGAGAGATCAACTGTAGCATTTTCTGGTCCGCGGATGTGGTGGATATCTGTGGAGAATTGCCGCTATGGTGCCGCCTTCGATGGAAGCGATTGCCTTCTTTACCGCCAATAGCTCACGGTGAAATATGCTGTGTTCTTGCTCCGCGGTGGATAGTGCTTTTGACATTGGACAGAATTTTTAAATGTTGTGCCTTTGGTGATGGCGGAGAGTGCATCGCCCTGTCTTAGAACCTTTTGAACATCAAAAGGTTCTGTGATGTTTTTTCCGACTTTGATAGAGCAGCGGAAGTTCTATATCGAAATCATGCACACTGAACTAGTTTGTCAGGGTTGCTAAGACCAAAGATGGTTCCCTATAGCTCGTGTCTACAGACGCCATCATAAGCAACCTTAAAATCTATAAAGAGGTGGTGAGTATCGATTTGGTATATTTGGGTGTTCTCCCAAATCTATAGCTCGAGAATATTTGGTCGATGGTTTACTTGTTAGGTCTAAGTCAGAACTGACCTATTTTTTTTTTATCGGTTATAGGCACTCTCATACTCGTAATATATAGCGAAAATCTTGTATGCGACCACATACGACTATGCATTACAGACGAAGCCTCTGTAGTCGTATAATATGGCCACAGACTATATTGAGATTCCATTAATTGAAGATGGGCTCCTCTGACTATAATCGTCCCCGGATAATTTTCTGAAGCTTTAATAATTTCGACACTCTAACTTCTTCGTCACATTTTAAGTTTTGGACCAACTGACTACATCCCATGTTGCGGAGTAGTAAATAAAGTACCTATTTCCCCATGTACGCAGACCAACAACCAGTTTCTTTTAGTCTTACTACGCCGCAATGCAAATAAAGAGGTAGATATTGAGAATCTTATTGACGCCTTCGATCGGATATCGGCGTAATGCTCCTATAGTTCCTACCTTTACGTCCTTTGACGTAAAGAAGACTTTATTTCTCAATTGAGGGTTTAGGTGCTCTCACAGTTCACTACAAAACGGATGTTGAAGTAGCTACTCAGTGGTGCTATGAGAAATTTGTATGTTTAAATAGTGATAAGGATCTTGTAGACCACTGCCAATGGGCAGCAATCCAAGACTTAGCCCCTCATGTTCGCATCCAAATGAGCCAACTTAATTACCTACTTACTTTGGTAGCGCTACAGCTCCGGATGAACGCGGCCTTCTATAAACAAGCTCCTTATCCGTAGCTAATGCCCTGTAGTTGTGCCCTCCAAATCGGTTGAGATCCCTATTTGTAAACTCCAACCAAGCTGAGTTATTCCTTTACTGCATCGTCCCTTTGGATTAGATTCGTAGACTCTACGGTCCGGAGCATTGCTAACCATTCGTTCTACATATGCTACCCATCTGGCCAGATTGACGTCACTGTAAGCCCTGTATAGTTCATACTTGAGTCTTATTTTCCAAAGCCCACCAACGCAAACGGGACCAAATGTCTTACAAAGAACTTTTCTCTCGAAACGAGCGAGGATATCTTCATCTGCTTTCAATAGAGTCCATGCTTTGGGGCCATAAATCAGGACTGTGGTTATTAAGGTCTTATATGGAGTTTGCTTAGTTTTTCAGGATACTGTCTCACTTCTCAAACAGCGATTGGCCAGACTGATTCCTCGTTTTATTTCTGCTGAGGTAGACAAAGTCCCTTACTACCACCACATTATAGCTGTTGACTGTGACGTTCTGTAGAATTCGTCGACGTTTTGCATCCCTTCTTGTTGACAGCAAATACTTGGTGTTTCCCTCATTTACCGTTTAACCCATTTTTAGCAGATTCCATTTCAACACTAGCGAACGCACCAACGCGTACGATAGTAGTCGCACAGACTTTTGAAAGTTTGTGCACAATTGTTTGAAGGATGATGGTAAAGAAGTCACATGACAGCGTGCCACCTTATTTAAAACCTTTTTTGACATCAAAGGTCTCGGTTAAGTCGTTACCGATATCGATGGACGAGTTTGGCAGACAAAACTCATTAGGGCTCTGTTTATCTCGTCTCTATAAATGCTGTCATATGCGGCCTTAATTTTAATTGGACTTCTTAAGCTTTTTCCAGGATCTGCATGAGGGTAAAGATTTGGTCGACTGTGAACTTTCCTGGTCTGAAACTGCACTGATAGAGGCAAATCAGGTTCTTAACGAAAGGCTTCAAACGTTCACCTTTTATGCGATATTGAGGAGACTTATACCATTATAGTTGGCGCAGTTGAGTAGTCTCCTTTATTATTGATCGGACAAACGATACTGAAATTCCATTCATCCGGCATACACTCTTATGACCACATCTGAGAAATGCGTTGGTGTATACTCCCCACAAAGTCATTTTCAGTAGATTTGAATACCCCGGCCAGTAAGCCGTCAGGTCTAGTCGCTTTGTTGGACTTCAGCTTCGATATTCCTATCCTTAATTTGGTTTGGTCAGGTGGATGGAAATTCAGCCTATCATCTTCTAAATTGAATGGTCTATTCTGCCTGACGGCGGGATGTTGGGTTTTGTCGTCGTTATATAGTCTGCAGAAAAAGATTTTCCATATTCTCAGCACATATAGTCGGTGCTTCAGCTCTACAGGTTTCTATACGCGTCTTCTTGCCTTAACACGTTCTTTTTAAATGTTGATAGGCCCTCCACACGCGCGATTCTCGTGCTTTTCTTCTTCTGGAGAAGCCGATGTTCTTTTCGTCGCTTTTGCTCGTAGAGCTCACTAGATGCGTTGCCTTGTACGCTTGAGCGTCGCTTTGTACGTTCCTTGTTTAACTGGATGAGCTTGCCGGAATATTTCATCAAACCAAGGATTTCTTGGTGACGTCCGGTGAAACTCAGCACATTAGCTACGGCGTCTTTGCGGGGACGTTGCCAGCGTTGGTAAAATGGTCTTCCGTACTTGATGCTGATGGCATAGAAGTTCTCGAAATATTTCGGGAAGATTCTGGCGGTCTCTTGAGAGAGCAGCTTTTCTACGTTATATTCGTATCTTCTCACATTTGTTGCACCTTGGCTGCAACAGGAATTTATCCGAGTCACAGTTGGCTGCCCGGCTGGTTCGGACACCCAGAATACTGGAGGAAAATGATCAATTTGGTTTAGCGTTTCAAGGTCCAGACATCGCCATGTCCTCTTGTGAATATTGACATTTGAGGAAACTGTGTGCTTGTTATACTGATATTACGTCGCGCACCAAAGTCTAGAAGCCTAAGTTTGTTGCTCGACGTGGTGTCGTATAGGCTATTCTTACCAATTGTCCTACCAAAGATGTCCTCCTCCTCTCCTATTCTATACTCAGGGACATTGCTCATAAGTCTTGTCGAGGACCTCGTAGAAACATTCTCTGGTGGCCACATTCTTGTCCTGCGTAGGGGCATGAGCGTATATTAGGTTAATGTTAGCAAATTTAGCCTTGATGCGGATTGTGATAAGACGTTCGCTCACGTGCCGAAAGCGTAAGACTTTTTGCCCAAGTCTCTCGAGTATTACAAATCCGCATTCGAATAAGCGCTGTGTCTATTCCGTATAGCAGTCACCATAGCTTTTCATCCTTTTTTCGCTCGGCCCATCCCATCGCACTTCCCGGATGGTGGTGATATCTACATGGGTTTCTGTTCGCTGCATGTGGTCGGTTAAGGGTCCGAACATTCCACGTGCAGACCCGATGCTCGTTGTCCCTTAAACGTTTGCCAGGGCAGCCAACAGCGGATCCACTCCTATCCCTGACTATTATCTGTTTCCTAACATTCCACATTCTTCAGCTCTCCCGTATAGGATTGTGCGCTTTATGACGGCGTAGGCTAGAATTACCATACTGGTTGAGCAAGCCCTTGCCATTTTGGGCTGCATCAGCAAGGATTTACTCATGCTGGTACCAGGGTCCACCACTAGAAAGTAAGGCAAGCACTACGCTACGAACTACATCGTTGCGCTGTCAGCAGTTTTCCACCGATCACCGTACAGTTCCCCAGCAGTAGTCAGAAGAAATATTAAGTCCATAGGACCACTCACAACGACGAAGGGTTCCTTCAAGATAAACTAATAATCCGATTCAGCTCTTTGTTGACCTGTGGGGTATTACAAACTATGAAACTAGTGACAGACAAGCTGGGCTACAGACCTCCTTCAAGCCACAAGCCACCTCCCAATACTTTGAAGTTACGGAAACTTTTGAAATCAAACCAAGTTACTGTGGTGTCACATGAAATTACATCTCGGATGGATATTCCATTAAGGACAAGGTTCTGTCCTATAGCTGGGCTAAGATTATCCGCGTCATCGGTTAGAGTTCCAATCAACAGTGTGGTCTTACCACTCTCAAGAATCAGAAGTTGGTTTATGTATTTCTCGAAGTTTTCAATGGATAACAACCAACTCACAACTCTTGGCTTTCTATTTTTACGAAGGATTCAATTACTGGAACTGGACTCCCTATTCATTCTACAACTTACGAGCAATAGGAAACACTGAATACTTGTGTGGCTCATCTAAATTAACCTCTGTGCTAGAGTGTATAGAAAACCACTTGTCCCAAAATCCATTATCGACTTGAAGTTTTAAATTACTTAAAACAAAAAGGAGTAGGTACTCGTAAATCGGCTAAATGCTACCAGAATGAGACGATTTCGAAAATTTCCATAGAGATTTTCAATGTGTGACAAGTTCAAGAACTCTGCAACTAAGTACTCTAAACCATTCAATACTCCCACTATAAGTCATTAAGTCGATTTTCTTGTTCATCAAAAGGATTTCAATTTAAGGATTTAATCATATTTATCATCATCACTATGCCAGTTCCATGCATAGCATATATGCACATGTGTATGTAAGGTACGTAGCACGTTTGTATGGATTTCTACGCCCATAGGATCTGTGTGGTGTGGTGGTGTACTCGTATTTTCATCATTTAATTGTTTTCATTACTAGTCGTATCTCAAACCTTTATCCTCTATCCTTTGAGAGTTGTACGTATGAGTTATTCGTCGAGGTACAATATAATGCGAGTGCTCGGTAGATAGATAGGTGTAACCATAGTCGTACTTGTATCTCGTAGCTGGTTCGTATGTAAAATATAACATATTGGCAATGAAACAGAAAATCCAAATATAGAAAATGCCACACCCTAATACAACACACATTTTTGTTTCCCTTCAACTGGCAGAGAAGTAAAGAGTAATAAAAAGAGAGTGTAGCAAGAGAGGATACACACACAAAGCACAGTGTCCTTTTTTCTTCTCGTCTTCTATAAAAATTATTTCCCTTTTGTGCTTTCAATTTTTGTTCTCTCTGTTTTTTGTTGTTGTGTTGTTTGTTTTCTTTTCTGTGTAATTTTTTTTTTTTTGTTTCTTAACTTGTCGTCCTCCCAAGTGAAAGGAGTGGACTAGGACTCTATTTTCTTTCTGTTTGCCGCAACAAAACTTTTTTTTTATTTATTATTTTTCACAATAGATACATTTTTTTGTTTTTTTTGTGTTTTTTATTTTTATATTTTAACGACGCTATAATTTTAAAATGCACACTTGTAAAATATCATATTAAACAAACATAAAATACTTGTGGGGAGTTTTTTTTTTTTGTTGTTGGACATCCTAGGTCCTGATTCGTATACTACGTACTCGTATCTATGTGTTTTGATTTTGTTGTTTGTCCTTAGATTTAAAATGGAGGGGTGTGGGCCATGGGCCATGGGCCATGGGCCAAACAAAAACGAACCCCTAGGCTTCTGGGGGGAAAACTTATCTGATTCGAAATTCTTGACATCATTTGACATTTGTCACCTAAGACATCACATTTGACTCCGATTTAGTTCGCTCAGTGTTTTCGTATCATGATTTCAATAAAATTAATCAACTTGAACTAATTGACGGAGTGCTTAATTGTTCGTGGAATCATTGATGAGAAGCTTCCGGTGTAGATGAAGAGATAGACAATTTGCTAAATTTTTAAGTAACATGACTTTACTTTACTGGATCGCGTTGTTTTTTCTTCACATTTTTAAGTTCTTAAGAAGTTATGTAAGGATGTCATAACTGGGACTCAGCCAATAAGCCTCTCCAAGTAGCACGATCTCTCGGTGGCTGCAGTACTGCAATCCAAGGTGATTGAGTCCCCACCTTCTATTCCATTTCTCAAAACATTTTTTTTTTAAATTCGTCTTCTGTGACAGCGGTTACGTCGGTTGAATAATTGGCACATAGACACGGCTGTATGAGCAGGGGTATCATCGTGATGGAAAAACCAGCCAATCGACTGACACAAATCAGGTGTCTTCCGCCGCAAATTCTTATACAGTCTACTCAAAACTTGCAGATACTCGTAGGTTAATTCTCTGACTCTCTGGAACACGTTCAGAAAGGGCAACTTCTCTCACATTGAAAATACGAATCAGCATTGTTTTGAGGTTTGACTTCTCTTGGCGGGCTTTTTTGGGGCTGGCTGGATTTCTGCTTCGTCTCAGTGTCGTAACCGCAGCACCATGATTCCTCACCTGTGATGACCTTAGAAAAGAGAGTATCGATTATTTCCGAATTCTTCTTTCAACTCACAACATGATTCCACCCATCTGCGAGCAGTCTATTCATCAAATCTTCCGTTAAAATTTGCTGAGCATTTCGATCGGTTCGGGCTGTGGAAGAACGGCCAGAGCGAAGTTCGCCATCGATTGACATATCACTTCTTTTGAATCGGAAAACCACTCAACCACTTGAGTTTTCTCTAAGGCGTAAGCCACTTTTGTGCCAGTTTTTCCGAGCCAGAGGCAAAATTTTACAGTGGCGCGCTTATCACGAGAACCAGTCATTGCCAAAACGACGGACACAAAAAAATTCGTCACTAAAATATTCACACTACTGAACGGAACCATCTTTAGCAACAATGCTTGACTAACGGACTCAGAAGTGGCAGTTCTATATTTGGTAGAACGCGATACTACAAAAACTCCGCGCAGGACATCATCAGTTCAGTTTCTTTTCGTCAGCATGGCCCAGTCACCTCAGATGTTAAATCCGAAGACGCCTGGTTAGACCGTCACTGTACAGTTCGTCAATACAAACGGGACCAAAAATCAGACGCAATATCTCTCCCTCTTGAGACGGCCAAGTGCTTCTTCATCCGCTTTTGACAAGGCTCAAGACTCTGCGCCATAGAGCAGGACTGGGATGATAAGAGTCCTGTATAATTCCAATTTTGGTATGGCCCTGTTACTCAATTGCCTCCTGAGCCCAAGCAGCGATATGTAAGGGCAATTTGTCTGATTTCTGTGCTGATACCATTGCTGCTTGTAACTGCGAATTTGAGGTACATGAACTTCTTAAGAACTTCGAAGTTATAACTGTCAATAATGACGTCCTTATCATGCCAAACATCAATTTCATCCACGTACGCAAGTTATTGTGCAGACTTAAAACACATCATGCCCCTTTGTTGTTGCAGTGAATTTTGCAAAACTTTTTCTACACTTGACCGCGTGTCGAGTTGTCTGCAACCTTTCTTGACATTGAAGGTCACAGTTAATTCATTACTGACCTTGATAGGGTACCGACAATTCTTCATAGTCATCCCGCACAGACGGACAAGTTTGGGAGGTATCTCAAACCGAGGCATGGCGTTGTAAACCTCCTTCCATAATTAATTTCTCATTGCAATCTCTTCTATCTGCTAAACTTTGTATCAATAAAAAAAAACTCTCCCCATTAAGTTCCTGTGTTGTTTGATTCTCCCGGCTTAACCTATCGTACTCCCTTACGTCACCTCGATAAAGTGTTGATTGACATTAAAGCTATGTGTTCTGCGCAGGTTATCTCCAACCAAAAAACTTGCGAGATGATAAACTCCCTGCGGGACGACATAGACATTCATTTTCAGTCCTCGTCACACAAACAACTCTCTCCCAAACACTGTGATCCCATGCTCGAAGTTATCTTCGATAAAGTGAACGATGTCGGCGAGGAACTTACTGCGACTCGATCCCTCGTATGCGATATTGAACATCACATGGCAACAATAAGCAGCAAAATCGTTGATACACAAAACTTGCCGCAGCCTTACCAGAATGTTCCCTACAATACATCACTCATGGCTGAATTAATGGAACCTGAAGTGGATTCACGCTCATATAAGTCATCTGCGGACGGTTCAACCCATTGATTCCTGCGAAGTTTCTTCCAACTTAACAGCAGAAAATATTTCTATGTCAGCTCTTCCAATCGCTGCCCCACGGAAGCTTATCATTAATAAGCCTGCTTCGAAGAATCAATTGGTCACTACGCTTCTTATCAAAGGCGCCCCCCCAAACGCTGATGTTGATTGGATCTCAAATTTCTTCGAAAAGAAATATGGCATTATCATTAGCCACTGCAATTTGCTTCCTACATCTCACCACAGAAGGAGGCGCAGCTTCAAGCTCAATCTTCCAACCAAGAACGAATGGTTATTCCATAATCCTGCCAGCAACAATTTCAATCTTGGAAAGATGCGTGTCTGCAAATGGTTGGAAAATACGCCCAAGAAGCAGGATAAAGCCAAGCAGTCCGTTATACCTAAACCAAGAAATAAGTTAGTAAATAAATCCAATTTGCCAAAACCCACCTCCTCTTCCCACAACAAACCCAGCTCCAATTGGAGTTTTAAAACAACAATTTTTCCTAATTTTAAGCCGGCCACCCAAACTCCAACACCCCCTATTCCACCCCAAATCAAGCCCCAACGTCAACGTGTCTCTTTCGACTTAACCCCTACAACTCAAACTCCTGCCGCTCAAACTCCCACCACTCAATCCCGCCTTTCCCTAATTTCGACCTCAGAACTGGAGCTAAGTATCCCAATTTCATCAGTTCTCACATTTTAAACCCTATTTCAGAAAAACCAGCCGTTGCGACACCAAACTCATTAACCACTCCCTCTTCTATTGACCCCCTTTCGCCACCCACTGTTAAATTAACGCAGCAAACTAGCGATACCACCGAATGTCGCTATGCGCTCTCTAGGCTTAGAGATAAAAAGATATATGAGAATATACGTCTATATCTCGCCTATCTGCACGATAAATCCGACTCGGTGTGCTACGAGGGTAAAACAAAACCAAGGGTCATGGTTTCTATCCAGCAGGAAGGCCTCCCTACAGACTTTACCAGTCTCAGGAAACTTTATATAAAGTATCACGAAATTTTCAATACGCCCCCTTAAAAAGTTGCACACGATCTTGCCGCTCTTCGCCACTATGTACACTCTAAAATAGTCTCACACCTCCAACGCAGTCGCCTTGACCATGATAAATTTTTTCGACCCTAAAAAGTCATGCAAAAACCTCCCTCTCACCTTCTATTACCAGAACGTAAGAGGACTCCGTTCTAAAACCCACGCTGTGTTCCGCCAATCTCATGCTCTCCCATTTGATATCTACGCTCTGATTGAACCTGATCTTATCCCCAACATAAAAAACCAGGAGTTATTCCCTCTTTCTTTTAATATTTTTCAGGATGATGATCGCACACCCCCCTTATTTGGCTCTTCTACTTGCCATTCACAACAGCTTTGACTCCTCTCTCATTGCAACTTCGTCTTCTTCTAAGCTCAACCGTGTGTCAGTTAAAATAACACTTATTCGTAGATGCTTGTATGTTATGTGTTGTTACTTTCTTCCAGCCCAACCTATTGCATTCTACCAACTTGCTTTGCAGTAATTGACAATTTGATCGACTTATCGAACTCGCTTGATGATGTCGTTGTCTTCGACGATTTTAATCTGCCTCAGCTGAAGTGGACTCCATCTGAAGACCTATCTTTTTTCATCGCTTCCAATCCCATTTCTACTAAGGAATGCCTCTTCTTAGATCGGCTAACAGACTCTAGTCTATGCCAAGTCAGTGGCGTTTCCAACTATATGGAAAGGCAATTAGACCTTATGTTCACAACTGATCCCATCAACTCCTCAGTATCGTGTTGTCCCCTATCTCTTTCAGCTATTGATAACTTTCATCCTCCACTTCTTCTCTCATTTTTCCACAACTCTCCCCTTCAGTCGCCTCCCCCGCAGTTCTATTTTCTTACAATTTTCACAAAGCTAATTTCTGTAAAATTAATACCTATCTAAGCAGTGCTTCTTTTGAGTTTACCAATCTATCTCTGGTTGATGCCCTCTCCATTTTTTACAGAGAAATATTCAAATCCATCTCCCTTTATGTGCCTTACTCCCGCCATAAAACTTCTTCTACATCCCCTCCTTGGTATAATCGTAGACTTCGCTCTCTACGAAACAAAAGAAACAAGTTATGGGCGGTATTCTTTCGCACCCACTCTTCTTCCGACTATTCAAATTATCTAGGTACATATCTTCATTTCATTGAACTCTATAACTCTCTCTATCAGCGCTACCTGAATAGTGGGCAAACCAATCTCATAAATGACCCCAAGTCCTTTTTTCAATTTGTCAATTGCAAAAGTAAGACTGATGGTTATCCTTCCTCCCTCGCTTTCGAAACCAAAACTTCATGTGATCCTCCTACCATCTCCAACTTTTTTGATACATTTTTCAAGCAATCATTTGCCAACAACTCCTTCGTACCAGATCCCTCTTACTTCAAAGATCTACCAAATTTCTCTATTGGTCCCTTTCTCACTCAAAATTTCGATCCTGCAGTTATTGAAAAAAAGTTACAAAACCTTAAGGATGAATTTTTACCTGGCCCAGACGGACTCCTCGCCATGTTTCTTAAGAAATGCTCTTCCAACCTGTCTTACACAGGGTGAATTTCCCCTGATCTGGAAGACCTCTTTTATAATCCTGATACACAAAAAGCGATCTAAGCATGAAGTTATCAATTATCGTCCCATTGCTAAACTCTCTCATATACCCAAACTCTTTGAAAGCATTTTATACGAAGCGTTAAGCTTCAAATGCAAGCCTTTTATTTCACCCCGACAACATGGTTTTCTAAAAGGTAGATCAACTACCACAAATCTAGTTGAATTCGTGTCTTTTGCACTCTCAGCCTTAGAAAATGGCAAAGAAATCGATGTTATAGCAATAGATTTCACTAAAGCATTTGATAAGATATCTCATAAATTGATCCTTTTCAAATTGTCTGCTCTCGGCTTTGAGCCGCTCTTTTTAAAATGGATTTCTTCTTACCTGGTAAACCGGTATTATAGTGTTCTGTTCCATTCCTGGCCTCATCTGGAGTTCCACAAGGCAGTCATCTTGGCCCTCTTCTCTTCATTCTTACTATCAACGATGTTGAGAGTGTCATTAAGCACTCCTCCCTCTCCCTTTACGCTGACGACACAAAATTTTTTGAAACTATTTCCTCTCCCCAGGACTCTGCCCTTCTTCAAGAAGACCTTGATCGGTTTTCAATCTGGTGCCTCAAAAACTGCCTAGAACTTAATATAGCCAAATGTCAATTTATAACCTTCTCACGTAAATACAACCCGTCTCCCCCCCGACTTTATTTTCTCCATGGTCAACCAATTCCCCTGGGTCAGTCTTTTCAAGACCTTGGCATATTATTCGACTGTGAGCTTAATTTCCGTTCACATATCGATAAGATGATCCTCAAAGCCAACTCATCACTTGGCTTTATTAAACGGTGGTCCAAGGAATTTTCCAACCCGTATGTAACCAGATCTCTCTATATTACCTTTGTTCGCCCCCTGCTTGAGTATGCCAGTCAAGCTTGGTTCCCCTTTCACCGGGTTCATGTTTCCCGAATCGAGGGTATTCAACGTCGATTCCTCCGATTTGCCCTCCGTGGCCTGCCATGGAACGACCCTTTAATCTTACCTCCCTATCAAGACCGCCTCAAACTTCTAAATATGAATTCGTTAGAAGAACGTAGGAATATTGCTGACGTTCTTTTCATTCATCGTCTTCTCTCAGGTTCCATCGACTGTGCATCCATTTTGAACTCCATTTCCTTCAATACCAACCCCCGCAATCTACGTTGTCCTCGTCTCTTCTATCTACCGGTCCACCGCACCTCTTATGGCTCCAACGAACCTATCTCCCGAATGCTCCGAAAGGTCAACTCGAACCTCTCCCTTTTTCATTTCCACCTGAGCACTCCTCGTCTCAAACAAGATCTCCTCCATCACTTCCTTGGTCACTAGCTCTTAAGTCTTTCTGTTAGTTTTTAAGTTAGATTAAGCTTGTATTAAGCCAATAAATGGGGGCCTCAGCCCCCACCAAAATTCAAAAAAATTAGTTGCTATTAAAGCGGACGACCAATCAATTGTCCTAAGTGATTCCATTGACGCTATCTTTATCCTCGGTGACTTTAATCTGCCTCTGCTGAAGTAAATTCCATCAAATGATCAATTCTTTATTACCACGTCAAACGCCAATTCAACCAAGTAAGTGGCGTCTCTAACTTAATCGGTAGGCAACTACACGTAATTTTCACTACTGATCCCATTAACTCCACAGTAACGTCGAAACGTAAGTCCTCCTATCTATACTTACAAACAAAATCCGACGACCCTTCGAAAATATATCATCTACCGATCCACATATTATTGCCAAATACCTTCCAACCTTTTTTAAACAATCAGCTGTAGACAACTTCTTCGTACTGGACCTTTAATTAACTTCCCTATGTCTCCACTGGCCCCTCTATCTCTCTCCTAACCTTTTGATCCTTCCGTTATCAAAGAAAAGTTCGATGATGAATTTTCGCCGGGTCTAGACGGTCTTCCCCCAATATTTCTCAGAAAGAATGCCTCCTTTCTCATACTTTCATCCCTATATAATCTATCCCTCACACAAATAGAATTTCTCTGAGTTTGGAAGACCTCTTTCAAAACCCCGGTTCACGAAAAGGAATCAAGGAATGAACCCCCTTTGTTAAACTTGTTACCTTGTTAAACGATAAGCTTTCAGTTCTAAGCTAGCAGCATGGATTTTCCAAACGAAACTTAGGTAAAATTCGTATCCCTTGCTCCTCCAGACCTCAAAAATGACAATGAAATCGATGTTATTTACAGATCATCCACTCATTCTTTTAAAATTGTCCACTGTCGACTTTGATCCCATATTAATATTCCCTTATCTGGAAAAACGTTATTAGAGCATTAGCTTTAGGTCAGCTCTGTCAGCTCATTTTATGGCCACTTCTGGTGTCCCACAAGGCAGCCATCTTGGTCCCCTTCTTTTCATCTTAACTATAAACGATCTTGAGAGAATCATGCCCCCTATACGGGCCATGTTTTTTCTAGGAGGTCATAGAATTCTTATTTTATGTTGTCATTCTCACGTCCACATAATTGTCATCTTTCTTCTTTTTACCAATCGCCGTAGTAGATGTCGTAGTTTTTCATCTGCTTTTTGTCCGGCCTATTCCATCGTAGTTCTTAGATTGCGGTAATACCTGTTTTATAGCAGTTCCGCCAACGGATCCTTTAGCCTGTCGATGTTGTGATTGGGTATTATGGTGTTGTAGTGAGATATTCGAAGTGCAGTCAGAATATATCTCGAATCACGAAAACTTCTTAATGATCGGCAATACGGGTTTCTTAGCAGCTTTTCATTTTCATTCCCAGACTCACGTCCCTGCTCTTTGGCTGTAGAACGGGAACGGCAACATATGCTAAGCTCATTAAATTCCGATATAAACAGTATTACTAAATGGGGAACCAAAACCAAAAGAATGGAATTTCATCCTTCCAAAACACAATGCTGTCTGCGGTCGTTAAAGCGAAATTTAAACACCCAATGACAACAACTTACGTTGAAATGACCACATATTCGATGTCGCCAAAAATTCTACGAAATGTCCAGGTCTCCTCCAGCGTTGAAAGAATTATTTAATCCCCTCTGATCTGGCCGCAATATATAATATTGGCATTTATACCCGTCAAGCTATAAATGTCTACTTTCGGACGTACATTGATATATCGTGATTTTTCCTTAGCCATACAACTCGCTTATATAGATTGCCATCCCGAGCTCTTTATTTCCTAGTCATTATAATCTACGAACATTCAAAACCAACGTACAGCGGTATCTTTCTTTCTTTCCTCCCTAAGTGTCCTCTTCCATAGCTGTGTGCAAACATTTTAAGGGTGCGCCAAATCCATTGAGCGCACGCCAGTTATAATAAAAAAAGCACTCTTCTAAAGCGAGGACAGATGGCAAATAGGTCAATTTGGTTTCTTGCAAATCAGTTGACACCTGCGGCGATTCTTTTGCTGAAACATGGTGCCATCAAGAGCACTCCATAGTGATTGCGGAGCCTGCCTATGCTTCCCATTAACGAGGCTCGTTACTGCTATTGCTCACCCTGGCTTTCAAATCCCCCATTAATCACAACGATGTCTTCTTTTGGTGTTTGATTTAAAATAGTGCCCAGCTGATAATTACCAGAACATGTAATTCTTACCAGAAGATCTTGAGCTGACTACGCAGTACACAGTAAATGGGTTGGTCTTATCCAGAGAGCTGGCACGTGATATCTAATAACTATGTCTCGGACGAAAGACTCCAGCTACCATCAAACTCCGTGAAAGTTCCCAATTTGTGTAAGTCTTCAGGATACCTCACGTGTTTCAATTTAAAAAAAAAAAGTCCTTGCAATGAGAACTGCAATTCAAAGTAGCGACGGACTCTTCCAGCTAGACAATTCAGCTGGGAATATTTTAAGACGGAATTATTTTACGACCTCTGAATTCTGTATTTCCCTGACTGAAAGTGGAATATTGATGCATTTACTCCTACTTTGCTGAGTATGTCCTATTGTTTTCCATAGTTTCACGGTTTGACATCGACATTTTCTATAGAGCTTCCGAGATGGCAATCTCCTTGGCCCATCTGTTAGATAATTATATGGATAGGCATGGTCTTCATCGAATAGATGTTCGCTAGGACCCTACTATAATACTATTTAGAAAATTCAGTCGATAGCGCGAAGACCAGAAAATAGTTACGAAGGAAATTGTAATACAACAGTGTGTGCGAAAGAAGATTGTACAAAGTGGCTCAAAAGTTATCACCCGATGCTCTTTGGCTGTAATTTTTTTATGAATGAGAAACTTTGATTCTGCTTTTGGATTGTGTTTACTTGACATCTTAGAATTTTTTTTATTAAGTCGAGAAAATAATACAGGCTAAGTGGTCGCCGCCAGAATTGATGACCATTCGGGCCCGATTTGTAGGTCCTTGCATTCTTGACGGATATTCGCTTTGAAGACTTCAAAAGTCTGAGGCTTGTTGATATAGACTTCAAAAAACCCCACAAAAGAAGTCTGGAACCGTTAAATCAGGTAACTTTGAGCGGATGTAATGGCTCTTCGTGAGTTGTACGCAGATTTTCGGTGCCCCAGAAGCGGTAATTTTGCTTATTCATATGTCCACAGAGATGAGAATGGGAATCGTCACTCATGATGGTTTTCGATGAAAAGTTGTCTCCCTCGTGGTCGAGATTGAGAATGGCTTGAGCGTAGGTTACACGCGACTGGTGGTCTACAGCTAACAGCTGATGTACTGTCTGCGTTTTGTAAGGGAACATCTTACAGTCTTTCACCAAAACTCTCTGTAAAGAGCGCCGATTGATGCCCAATTGCATGGCACGTCGTCTGGTCGATACTCCGGAATCCTCTGCGATATCTTCAATCAAAGCTGTGATATTCTCAGCAGAACGGCTACTCCAGGGCCGGCCAAATCTGGCAGCACCCAGGCGGGTGACTAAACGTCGTAGTGCTTGCCGAGTTGGTGTCGGACGACCCGGAAATCTGCGCCGGAACTCAAGCTCCGCCAACACCACCGACGACTTATTCCGCAAAAAAATCGCAAGAAGGTGTATTTTGTATCTGTTTACTTCACAAATGTCAAAATAGAATTGACATTTGCCGCCATTTGCAAAAATTATAGCATCTTCCGAAAGGATGTTGACTTTGCGCCACCTAACACAATGGTTGGGAACTTTTGATCGGCAATCGACGGGTGAATGATTACTATGACAAGTTCTACCTAGGATTACCAATTGCTTTAAGTTGTTCAATAAATTTGGTGATTCCTTTGACATTCAGCCCTTTGGTCAGATGTTCCATCTGTGATTTTTTTACAATAGCATTATTGATTATTTAGTTCATCTGCTATAGCAGGGCAATAAGGATATGGCAACGTATGCGATCCTATATAGCGATAATCAGCCGATCATGTCCTTATTGTCTTTTTATCTGACAATCTGTAGACTATAAACAGTTCCAGTATCTCAGACGGTGACTCCGCACCAATATTTCAACAATCTCTATTTCTTTCTTAATTTTGTTTCAAGAGTTCCTAAATGCCTAAAAGGATCCTTCCCATTAGGAAGGCCTGAATTCGAATCAGCAGAGGAAAAACTTTTTCTTTCATCGCAGCTCAAGTAGTAGAGCATTCGCTTCAATATGGAAGTTGATTATTTAACTCTGGTCCTAGTCCATATACTCGTAGTTGTTGTATTTTTGCCTCCAAGTCCCATTTACACTATGCAGTGAGTCTTACTCGTATATTCGCACAGTGCTTTCTTCGTTGTTAGTGAGACGTTCTTATTTCTTAGTTGCCTTCTCGTTCCAAAGAAACAACAGTTAACAAGAGTGATTCCAGCTTGATCTCTAAAGTTACGTCGCTGTTTGAATTTGTAGTGCAAAGTCTTTTACCACCTCCAAGCTATGGTTTACTGTTGTAGCTGTTGCCCTTAATCTTGTCTTAACACCTCCGGTTCGAATAATAGCCAGGGCTCCAGTGACAGCTCAATGAATACCTACCATAATGTCAACCTCGTAAACCTACGCCAGCCCATTGATGTTTAACTGCCTGCAATAATGGCTCTTCCATAACCTCAGCACTGATTTCGAATGTATCATCAGGCTCCCTTATTCGTCATTTCTGGCTTGTATTCGTAGTTTCTGTAATAGCATCTCTCCCGTGCTTTTCTTCCTTCTAAGAAGCTGACACTCGTCCTTCCTTTTTCGCCCGCATCCTCGTATCTGGAGCAGTATTTTTGGTGACTTGTTGGCATCTTTGCCACTGCGTTTCGGGTTAAGAACACTTGTCCGGCAATGATCCTAGTGCTTTCTTGCCGATGAAGCCTTCTGACATCAAACTACCACACAGTACTTCCTCTCAGGGATTTTCGCATTCGTACCATAGAGGTACAGCAAAGTGATGACCGGAGTCAATGTTGGCCGCTCGGATCGTTCAGACATCGAGAATACTCCAGGCACGCCTTACGCCGATCGTCATGTGATGAGTCTGGTTCCTTAATGAATGTCAAGATGCCCAAACCCTGCGTTTGCTACGCTGATAATTCGCCCAGAAGCGAGGTCTATATGCCTGAATCCGTTGTCAGCGGTAATATCGTTCAGACCATATTTACCGACTTTATTCCACCTCAGGTTCTACACGCCAGAAAAGAGCAAACTTTCATTTTAAATATCAATTTGGAAGCAGTCTGTTCTGGGATAAAATCGAAGAAAAGTTTCTCTGACATCAGGACGACACTGACTGGTGGTAGTGAGCCCATTAACTAAGTAAGTAGATATACTCATCTGTGTATGAAATCCAGGCGGTTTCTTAACAAATTTCTCTATTCAAATCCTTCAATTTCAATCCTAAGAAGGCACCTTAACCGGCATTAAATTTTTAAAAGCAACTAAATTGCATTGGCTATGTATACTATCCTTTGACTTCTTCCACTAAATAAGGAATCGTTGAAATTCCAGCAAATTGCATTTAAGCCGATAATTCATATCCCATGTATCTACAATACCACAAAAGCTAATTCGAGTATCTATGCACATGGAGCTCCTTTTTGTGGTTTTGTATCCTGAAATGAGTTTAAACTAGAGGTTGGGGGGCATTGTTAACGAAATTCCAAATGATTTATTTATTAACGAATGAATGAATGCGAATTCCCTTAGAAATAGAACCGTTGGCCTATTCGCAACTAGGTCGGATCTAATATTACGGCAAGAGCACAAGTTATGTTACTTCATAATTTACGAAACAACGGTATTATACATATTCCCAACATAATTTCATTTTGAGTTAACTAACCAAATTGACACAGGACTTTGTTTCTTCTATACCAGTACTACGTGAAGGAGTAGCGATGAGTGCAAGATTAGTCAAGGAAAGATTAGAAAGTTCATGAATAATTCAACCTAATAGGCGAATAACATATCAACGTGAAGTAAATTTGTAAGGAGCCCTTCCTTCAGAAGGCTGAAAGATGTTTTTCTTTTTTTCTTTAAAAAAAAAAGGACAACACAAATGTTTTTCCGCACTTGCATAGATTTCTTCCATCCTTATACGAGTATTATGTGTGACCTTCAATTTGTAATCTTTGGATCCTAGGAGTAGTACATAAGAAAAATGGTCATTATTCTCAGTTTTTTTCGCCCAGACCAGGTATACCGCAGGGTTGTCCTCTTAGTGTCATTTCTTTTCCCTGCCCCTTTTAGGGACGTAACATAATGTATTTTTAAATACGCCTTGATTAAGGACCAATAACTCATCTAACTTTCAGCCAAATTATACCCAAAACTTGTTTCATCGTCTCTAAATGGAAAATAAAAAAGAATATGCGGAAGGACGCATGTTAAAGCAGAGCATTTGCTAGATTTCAGGTGGTCTCAAGTATTGCTAGTTGCTTCTTTCGTACTATTACCACCATTACGTAGAAAAAGGTGTATAAGGAACTGTTCAATCTGATGTGGGGCTGGCATTATGCGATCGGCTCTGCGCCTGTATACTCGTAGGTAGTCCAGCCTTCTCTTTCCGAACCTCTTTTCGTGGTTTCACACGTGTTGGGTATGCGCCAAAGGAAATTTTTCTATAAATCATGTCTGAGACATTGCAATTGGCTGGCACGCTTTTCGGCCACAATGGCTGAGTTGCCCAAATCGCCACCAATCCAAATGATCCCGACACTATCTTCTCCGCTACTCGCGATAAAACCCTCATTGTCTGGAAATTGATCCGCGATGAGGACAAGAAGCATTTGTATGGACAGTCGCACTTTATCAGTGACGTTGTCCTCTGTTCCGATGGTATACTATGCACTGTCTGGCTCCTGGGAAACCATTTTGAAAACCACACCAAGGACGTTCTTTTAGTCGCCTTCTCTGCTGACAACCGTGAAATCGTTTCCGGCTCCCGGGACAAGATCATCAAGTTGTGGAACACTTTGGCCGAGTGCAAGAAGATGGACACAGTGACTAGGTGTCATACGTTCGTTTCTCACCAAGCCCCTCGAACCCAATTATCGTCTCTTGCGGTTGGAATCGCACCGTCAAGGTCTGGAACTTAGCCAGTTGCAATTTGAAGAACAATCACCATGGACACAGTGGCTACTTGAATACTGTTGCCGTTTCCCCCGATGGTTCCCTATGTACCTCCGCGAGGAGGTCAAGGCTCTATTGTGGGATCTTAATGACGGCAAAAACTTGTACACTTTGGAATACAAGGACATCGTCAATGCTTTGTGCTTCTCATCAAACCGCTACGCTACGTCACTTATGGTTCATCCAGTAAGATCTGGGATTTGGCATGCAAAAAGAACGTCGAGGAACTTCGCCCAGAGGCTGTTTCGCAAACACCAAAGGCTGACCAGTCACAGTACTTGTCTGGCTACTCTGACAACACCATCCGTGTATGGCAAGTGTCAGTCTCTGCTCACTAAGCAATCGATAGGAAGGGTCAGCAGTACAAGATTCCTTCTTTCATTTGTATTACGTCATTTGTTTATCATATAAGCAAATAAAAAAAGAACATGATCGGCATGGAACAATTATAACTTAATGCTCTGGAGAAGATATCCAAAGAATTCATCGTACTCACTTCAACAGAGGCACGTCTAGAGCCGTGTGAATAATCTTCAATGGCAATGACTATTCAGGATTATTGACGAATCCACGCTGAACCGAAAATATACCGAAATGAGCCATTGAAAATGCCAGCTAGAACCAGTTTGAAAAGAAAGACAACTCTACCGCTGACAAAGCGTTGTACAATCAGGCCCTCAGAATTCTTTTTCTCCTAGAACAGAGAACTAAGACAAAGAACTAATCGTTGTACTCCTTTCATGTTCCTTCTAATAAAATAGTTCAGTCTTTCGTAGGAAGGTCGGTAATCACTTGAGGTAAAGTATCTATAGTACCAGATTACAGCCTAGTACATGCTGCCTAGCATAAACCAGATATTCATCGAAATCAATATCCTCAGAGAAGGCATCATAAAAAACTACGGAAGCAGCTAACAAGTTTAGGTGCTTAGCAAGAGCATAGCGCCCTGCTAAGACCCCAGTGAACAGCATTTCCTATTGAGGGGCAGAAAGAATTCCTTTCACTTTTTACAGACGTTAAGAAGGACTGACTGCAACCTTGAAAATACTAGCCCTAGAATAGAAGCCCTATTAACAATAGAGGCCCTAGCCGAGGAAGCATGCCTACTGTCTCAGCTAAGGTCCCCTATGAGCCCAGCCAAGCTAGTTCATCGACCTCATTTCTCGTGATTCTGTTCTGACTCGGGACCCAGACAAGATCTGGTGAATTACCCTTTGTATGTCTCCGCTTGGAAGGCAGAAGGAAGTTTTCCTAACGAGTAGTGAAATCTAAGATTGTCGTCCTCCAGGAAGGAAGACGCAAGATTTGTTTTGGAGCCACCGGTGAATATTCTGATCACATTTCTTTTCCGGGTCAGATTCGGGCCCAAGCAAATTTGGAAGCTCGACTTCTTATTCCAGCATCAGCCGGAGTTACGTTGTCATTGCATCAGACGTTCTGCCCCTAAGATTAAATGATCTCCGTCATGCAAGCAAAGGCCTCTTCATTTTAAACAGTAGAAGGCTTTGAAAGTGCAGCTCATGATATGCATGTCAAGAAAACGGAGATTCATGAACATATAAAGCAGACCCAGTCGTGGTGCAAACTGTTCTTTAGAGTCTGATGAAAGCAGAAAAGACGTAGTTGCGGAAAAGCCTATTTCACCAAAGAACTGATGTATCATTGTCATGCAGATCCAAGAGACCTTTCTCAATGACAAGTCTCATGTTTGGCCAAAACCTCCTTTATATTGTTGGAAAGCCAATATCGCCTCGGTGTTTTTGACACGTCATGTTAAAAAAAAGGTACTGTCCAGGATGGCGCCCAGCTATTGCTTATCTTTGGAGAAACAATCAGCTTTTCCCATCTCACGACGAATATGTCTTAGCGTTTCTATACGTTATCATTATAAAGCATAGCGTCGGCCAGAATGCATCAGAGTACTCCAGCATCACATATTGACCGCAACCAGTATCCACTCTGTCGAGTGCGCCTTCCATTCTGCCCACCAGATTTTCAAGCGCAGGCTCGCGGAATCTTCCGCCTTGGAAGGCCTGTTGCGGAATCTTAGACAAACGATGCATTTCCTTTCTTCAGCAGAAAGGAAATTTGATAGGTCTGAAGCTCTCAGCAGTCATCGCTGCGTATTGTTACTTTTTACCAGGATTTCGGAATGAAGACCAATATGAGAATAGTAGTGAAACTGATCTGTACCCTAATTATATACTTACTTACCAACAGGACTCTCCAATTAGAGCGGTCTCTAAGTAACTACCTCCAGTTGGTTGAGGTTCCCTTCCACTTGCGCACGCCGCTTAGGGGCGAGGTCTTCTTCTACTGCGCTGTCCCTCGAACGAAGACTTTTGGACTGGAGCGTTGGTGTATGATACATTTCCTCTACATATTCTAGCCCTCTTAGGTTATTAATTTGCACTTTTCTGGCCAGGTCAACGTCATTGTACAGATCATAGAGCTCGTCGTTAAATCTCCTCCTCCAAACTCCATCAAGGCAACTGGAATCAAAAATCACTCGAATAGTTATGCCTTCGAAAAAGCCAGGTATATCTGCATCCATCTTTGCGGGTCTGACATAATAGAATCACTTTAGTGTTTCCTGACAAGGCCTTATACTCATTTGCCTTCTTTGGCTGAAGAAGCAGCGATCAGCAAGACTGATACTTCGCATGATATCCACTTTGGTGTCATTGTCGGCGTTGAAAGCGGTGCTGAGATATACACGTACCAAGTTCGGGACTACCTATAGCTGTGTATTGTGACGTTCTGTCCTATTTGTAGATGTTGTGTGTCTTGTTGACAGATATACTTGGTTTTACCCTCGTTTTTACTGCTAAACCCACTTGGCAGCTTCCGTTTCAATACTAGCGATCCGGAGCCCGCTGAGTCCTCCCAGTTATGTCGATATCATCGGCGTACGTTAACAGTTGCACAGACTTTTGAAAGAGTGTTCCCCCGGTCTTCACTTGTGAGTTCCGCAACATTCTTTCAAACATACGAAACTTTGTCTAAAACGTTTAACGGTTAAGTCGTTACCGACCTAAATGTTCTACATTATCATTCTGCGCAAACGGACGGGCTTGGCTCGTCTCTATAAATGCTGTCATATGCGGCCTTAAAATCGATAGAAAGGTGGTAGGTAGTGATTTGGACTTCTTTTTCTTCCAGAATCTACCGGAGTGTGAAGATTTGATCGATTGTGGACTTTTCTGACCTCAAACCGCACTGATAGGGACCAATCAGATTATTAACGAAAGGCTTTAGATGTTCACACAATATGGCAGATAAGATCTTATATGCGATGTTGAGGAGACTTACACCTCTAGAGTTGGCGCCGTTGAGTGGTCTCCGTTCTTCTAACCAGGTCTGAGGAATGAGTTAGTGTATGCTTTCCACAAAGCAGTTTTGAATATCTCCGCTTAGATAAGGATATAGCTACCCTTAATTCGTTTTGATCAGGTGGACGAAAGTTCAATGGTCTACTAGTGAGCTGCTGACATGTTTCAGCGAAAAGTGGAACCAAACCGCACATCAATCTGGTGAAAGCAAGACAGTTGCACTTGATATTTCTAAGTCATTTGACAGAGTTTGGCATCAGGCTTTTTTGTCGAAAATGCGTGCTTTTGGGATCGATGACTCCCTTCTTTTCAATGGGTTAGAAATCAACTTTCCGAACGTTCAATTCAAGCTATATTGGATGGTTTCAAGTCTGGTATTCACAAAAGGACAGGGCTCCGTTCTGTCTCCGATACTCTTTTTGATTTTTATCGATGATCTCTCGTCTGCTACTTCTAATCTAATCTATTCCTTTACTGACGACAGTACTCTCTGCTTCTCATATTCGTTCCCGGACTCACGCCCCTCCTCTTCGGCTGTAGAACGGGAAACGCAGCGTATGTTAAGCTCATTAAATTCCGATATTAACAGCATAACCAATTGGGGAACTATCAACAGAGTAGAATTTAATGCTTCCAAAACACAATGCTGTCTGCTGTCGTCAAAGCCATAGATGGCACTTGCACCGTCGAAACCGATAAACTTCTCCATTCTCGCTATGTGTGTCAACGACAACTTAAGTTTGAATGACGACATATTCGGTGTCGTCAAAAATTCTGCGAAATGTCTAGGTTTCCTCAAGCGATGTATCAGTAGTTTTGAATATGTCCACCTTTGGCGCGAATAATGGCCTTGAGACGGCCGAAGAAAGCATCGCACACTGCACGCAAGTGGCTCTGCGGTATTTTGGCCCATTCCCGGCGAAGTGCTTATTTGAGGTGGTCCACACTTTAGCCTTCAAAATACCCCAGATAGAGAAATCCAACGGATTTGCATCTGGAGAATTTGCAATCCATTGTGTCGAAGAAATGAAGTGTGGAACATTGTTTTTTAACCAATCTTGGTTGGTTTGTGAGACGGTGCCGAGTCTTCTTGCAATGTCCACGGTCTCCGACCGAAATGATTGTTTGCCCAAGGCTTCTATACTGCCTCTAAGACAGTTTCACGGTATACGATCGCATTAATTTTGACGCCACGGTCCAAAAATACGAGCGGAGAGCGACCATCGGCGGTTATGACGGCCCAAACCATCACCATCGGTGCTGCCTGCTTTCTGGTGGCCGTCCGAAGGTGTAAATTTTCGAAAGACCTCTCTGGCAAGTAAACTTGGTCACTTTGTTTGTTGACATATTGCTCGATAACAAATGGCGACTCATCGGAAAAAAACCAAATTCGGCAACTCACCACTTTCGTGCAAGCGTAGCAACTCCTTCGCTCTTTCGACTTTAACTTTTCTCTGTTGCGGTGTAAGATCGTGTGCTTTTTGGAACTTCAATAGCTTGAGCCCAAGCTCATTTTTCAGTATGTTTTGCATCTGTTCCAACGATATGTTGAGCTCACTAGCCATTTTTCTTCCACTTCGACGCGGATTTCGCACAATTCGAGCCTTCACTTTCCGAAGCATTTCTGCCGATGTTGCTGTTTTTTTATGACCACCTCCATGGCGTTTTGCAACGCTGCCAGTATCACGGTAACGAGCTATGGTTCGAGACACAAATGATTTATTCACGTTGAGGTGCTGGACGGCTCTAGCGATAGCTACTTGTGGTTTTCCAGCCAAATACAATATAAAGCAATCACACTATCACGTTTGAATTCCATCGCGGATAAAAAATTTTCAGCACAACTGAGACGCAAATCGTTTAAAAAGCTTATAAGTAATAAAATTATCTGTCATGTGTCAAAATTTGAGCTCACTGTCATGAACGGTTTGGAAATTATAGCAGTCTGAAGTTTGTTGCAGTTCGAGTCATTCAGGGTGTATAAGGCATTCATTCGTCCAAAATTGGAGTACAATGCTCACATCTGGTCTGGTGCACCTAAAACATCTCTGCACCTGCTAGATAGGATTCAAAACTGTGCGCTAAAACTCATAGCTGATACCAACATCACTCAGGCAATGGACACTCTCGAACACCGACGAAATATCTCGTGTGTCACTTTATTTTATCGCTATTTCCACCACCAGTGATCCATAGAAATCGCCAGTAGCCCCTTCGCCCCTTCAAACCTTTATCCGTAACACACGTCTCGCTATGAATGCTCATAATTCGTACGTACTCTGAAATATCGTAACTCGTTCCTAAGCCGAACAACTCGCCTGCCGTGCTCCCTATTTCCTAGTCATTATAACCTTCAAACATTTAAAACCAACGTTCACAGGTACCTCTCTTTCTAACCTCCCTGATTTTCCTTAGCACGCGCTGAGCGCGTTTTAAGTGTACTAAATAACTTGAGTGCGAGCAAATTATAAAAAAAACAAACGTAGAACTACGTCAAATGTTGGCCAACCCGAAAAGAACCAGAAGACTATGTAGGACAGATCCATTAGACCTAGAATCTCAAGGACGAGCCAAAGATAGATGTGTTATGTTAAGGTGGTATACCTTGATCAAAAAGTTTCCCTCTCCCATTGTTCCGATTTGAGTTCTGTTTTTTTTGTTAAGTTGGTAAATCTATTGCTGACATGAGCTCTAAATCTTAGCGTCATAGCTTGACATTTGCAAAAGTTACGTAGCCAAGGGTACATCTATCTCTGTGTGTGTTGGCGATTTTTTACAATTTTAGAAATGGATTCAAATTTGCAACAACGAACCTGTACGAGTATTAAATTTTGCGTAAAAAACGGATTTATGGGTGCGCGAACGTTGGAAATGTTGGAAAAGTGTTTCGGAAACGATTCTCTAAAGAAAACGGTCGTTTACCAGTAGCACGAGCGGTTCAAAATTGGTCGTGAGTCAATCGAAGATGAACGCAGTGGCAGACCATCGACATCGAAAACCGACGAAAACATTCATGAAGTACGAATAAAAGAAATGTTGGTCAATAACCGCAAATTAACCATCAGAGAGATAGCGGAGGACTTGGACATTGCCTATGGATCCGTCCAAGACATTTTGGTTAATGATTTGGGTTTCCGTCGTGTAGTAGCAAAGTTGGTGACAAAAGACCTCAATTTCATGCAAAAAAGGGACCGTGTTGACGTTTCAAAAGAGATGATTTGCGAGACTGAATCCGATCCCACATTCATCAAAAGGATCATTACTGGAGACGAGACGTGGGCTTATGAGTACGACACGCAATCCAGACATTAGGCAAGTGAACGGCGTTCATCAAATGAGCCGAGACCAAAAAAATCACGTCGTTTTCAGCCAAAAAAGAAGGCAATGCTCACGGTTTTCATGGATTACAACGGTGTAGTGCATCATGAATTTTTGCCAGAAGGCCAGACATAAAAAACAAAGAGTACGAGTATTAATTGGGCGTTATGAGACGTTTGCGCGAAGCAATTCGGCGAAAGAGACCAGAATTGTGGGTAGAAAACTCGTGGATTTTGCACCATGGTAACGCACCGTCGCACAGTGCCATCATTATTCGTAATTTTTTGACACAAAATGCAACAAATACCATCCAACAGCCACCGAATTCACCTGATTTGGCTCCCTGTGACTTGTTTCTGTTCAGTCGAGTTAAAAAAGCACTACGGGGAACGCGTTTCAGCAGCCGAGAGGAAGTAATGGAAAAATCGCAGGAAGCACTGATCCACCGAAAACCGAATATAAAAAATGTTTCGAGGATTGAATCAAGCGCTCGAATAAGTGTGTTGCAGTCGATGTGGATTGTTTTAAAGAGGACAATATAGATTTAGATGAATAAACTTGTATTTCTAATTTTCTGACTACATTCCGGGAACTTTTTGATCAAGGTAGTACACATGCTAAAAACTAACACAGCGTGTATCCACTGGGCTAGGGATGTAGCTACATACTATTAAATGTAAATTACTAAATTAAAAAAAAGAAGAGAACTGTTTGTGATGTTTTTTTTGTATTCGACTTCCGACTTATTATTGTCAGAATCATTTTCAATATCCAGGATGCGCATTCATTCACAACACATGTACTCGTATGGGCACGCTTTTGAAGTAACAGGTAAAAGCCTACGAATATTTATAAATTCCACTCAAATCCCAGATTATACACATACTGATACTATTCATTGTTAATTAAGTATTATGCGAGTATGTATAATGTAAAAGGAAAACATGTATGCATTTCAGTGTGTTTGTGATATTTTTAATTAATTTTTTGTAATTTTTTTTTTTTTATTTCTAGGGGTGGACCTGGCCTAAGATGGGGAGCTTGCTATTTGCAGCTTTGTTCATAGCGCTACAATTTGCTACCGGTGGCCTGGGCAACCCTGACGCAAAACGTTTATACGACGATCTATTAAGTAATTACAATCGTTTAATTCGACCTGTGGGCAATAATTCTGATCGTTTAACGGTTAAAATGGGCTTAAAACTATCACAATTGATAGATGTTGTAAGTATCTCATGTTTCTCCCCTGTAATCCGAATGGCTTTTTTCCAATTCACGGATGAAAATGTGTGTATCATACTCGTACAAGTATCTCGTCATTGTGCTTCCTTAATCCGTGCAAAAAAAAAATAAATAAAAGGAAAACTCATCAAATTTCAACTCAATGGTATTCGTAAAGTTAATCTTTATGCGTTCGAATGAGTTTGATGTGCTTGAGATACGAGTAGACTTTGAAGAGATTTTCCGGTTTTTGCAAGCACAGTGAAAAATGCTTATCACACAGAGTATAAATTTTAATTTAATTTGTTTTTTTTTTTTTTTTTGTTGAATGATTCAAAAGAGCGCTAAATTGTTGAATGTTTTTGGATCTTTTCAGAACTTAAAAAATCAAATAATGACTACAAATGTATGGGTGGAACAGGTAAGAGACAGATAATGAGTATCCCGTAACCAACGGAAAGTAATTTACTATAAAAATGGAATTGTAGGTTGCTTCCTGTAGAAAAGTTTTCCCTTTGTTTTTATTTGAGTCCACTTTATCAATAGAACTATTTTGTTGTGGATATTTAGATGTTTAGTTAAACGAGATTCTTTTGTTTTCATCAGGAATGGAATGACTACAAACTGAAATGGAATCCGGATGACTATGGAGGCGTGGATACGCTTCATGTACCATCGGAACACATTTGGCTGCCAGACATAGTGCTGTACAATAAGTAAGTAGCATATGCGTGAGGCTTTATTATTTCAAATTTACGAATACAATGTTTACAAGGTCCAATTTAATTTGAGCCTCAAGATTGTTCCCGAAAACTAGCTTGGAAGGTCAGCCTTAGGCATCCTTAGGATTTCGTTGTGGATCAAAATCTCAGTCATTAAGCCGATTGTATTCAGTTTTGTAGACCTGAGCATGGAATCTTCGTAGTTACCAATAGTCCACACAAGCTGGCATATACCATCAAAAAGTACCCGGAATTATTCTATAAAACAAAAACGGTTCAATTATTCATCGATATCCATTTTATTCCCTTCAAAGTAATCTCCATTGCTAGCAATACATATATTCCAACGCTCCCTCCAATCTCCAAAACACTTGTCATAGGCAGATTTTGGAATCGCCTCACCTACTTCTGCGAATTCTGCTTTATCACCTTGGTCGTCTCAAAACGCTTTCCACGTTTTAACTTGGGTCCTGGGATTAGGAAAAAGCCACAAGGAGCCATGTCAGGTTGATACGAAGCTTGCAGAACGTTAGGAACATGGTTTTTGACCAAATAATCGCGTACAAGATGTGATGTGTGAGCAACAAATTCAGCACTGTTGGCACAAGCCGTGCTTCAACTCATTACATGCCCAAAACATCGTGCATAATGCTCTGCACTGATCCAAGCGAGACACCGAGATCGGTTGCTATTTTCTTGCAACCTGTCTCTACCCCTTTCCTACCTTTTTCGTCTATCCGTTAGATAGGGAGAATTTCCCGAGATTGGGAAAACCACTTTTATAATCCCGATACACAAAAAAGGATCTAAGTATGAAGTTACCAATTGTCGTCCCATTGCTAAACTCTCTTATATACCCAAACTCTTTGAAAGCATTTTATACGAAGCCTTAAGATTCAAATGCAAGCCTTTTATTTCGCCCCGGCAACATGGTTTTCTAAAAGGTAGATCAACTACCACAAACCTCTTTGAATTCGTGTCTTTTGCTCTCGCAGCTGTAGAAAATGGCAAAGAAATCGATATTATCGCAATTGATCCTCTTCAAATTATCTCCTCTCGGCTTTGAGCCTCTTTTATTAAAATGGATTTCTTCTTGCCTGATAAACCGTTATTACGAGTATAATGTTCGGCTTAGATCCGCTCCTTCTACTCTATTCCTTACCTCATCTGGATTTCCACAAGGCAGTCATCTTGGTCCTCTTCTCTTCATTCTTACTACTAACGATCTTGAGAGGGTCATTAAACACTCCTCCCTCTCCTTTTACGCTGACGACACAAAATTGTGCAAAACTATTTCTTCTCCCTATGGCTCCGCCCTTCTTCAGAAAGACCTTGATCGCTTTTCAATCTGGTGTCTCAACTTAATATAGCCAAATGTCAATTCGTAATCTTTTCACGTAAATGCAACCCATCTCCTCCCCGACTTTATTTTCAACCAATTCCCCTGGTTTAGTCTTTTCAAGGCCTTGGTATATTATTCTACTGTGAACTTAATTAATTGAGATAATCCTCAAAGCCAACACATCACTTGGCTTTATTAAACGGTGGTCCAAGGAATTTTCCAACCCGTTTGTAACCAGATCTTCCTATTTTAACTTTGTTCGCCCCCTGGCTTGAGTATGCCAACCACGGTTGGTCGCTCTTTCACCGAGTTAATGTTTCCCGAATCGAAGGTATTCAACGTCGATTCCTCCGATTTGCTCTTCGTGGTCTGCAGTGGAACAACCCTTTAATCTTACCGCCCTATCAGGACGTCCTCAAACTTTTCCGATAGAAGAATGTAGGAATATTGCTGGCATTCTTTTTATTCATCGACTTCTCTCAGATTCCATAGGCACCAACCCACGTAATGTACGTTGACAGTCAAGTCAACTTCATTTCCAGATTCTAGAGCATTATGTCATAAATAATGTTCTCGAAAAGCCTACGTATGCAGGACAGCTTAGCAATTGCTCGATAGTTGGAAATATCGTCTTTGCGACCTTTTTTACGACCTTTTCCAAGTTGAAGGGAATAATCCCTGGACGATAGAAACTGAAAGATATTTGTAAGAAATTGGGCTAGGTGCATTTCACATTGCGTATACGACAGTATTTCGACTGGTTATTAGGAGAGCTCCTGCCTTATGCTTCAGCTTTCTCTAGGCCGTCAGACACTACCTACCTGCTGGGCTTCATCGATAAAAATTTCTATCTTTGTATTTGGCATATATAAAACGAGAGGATACTCTGCAAAGCCGATAAAACTCCTTCGGGCGCTGTTAGCTACGAAATTCTGTAATATTATACACTATATTCCAATAGTATCTACCGCTATCGTCAGTCTGGTACTCCAACTTCATGTTGATGAAGTACCAATAATTATTATCTTCAGCAATAGTATTGTGTTTATATTTAGGGCAGGAATTTTCTAATTCAAGCCCAGTTTACCGGGTTGAAAGCATTATTAACACGGAGCATTTCTACTGCTCAATATTTCTTATGATTTCCTTATTTCCTTTTCAATATTGCTTCAGCTGCTGTATCTACCAACCAGGGCCGGATCCTTTGTCCATTCTAAGAAGTGCGATATGATTTAAATGGTAATCCCGCTGACCTAGACAAAGCTGAGATAACAACATCGAAGCTAAAGTCAAACAAAGCTACTGAGGCAGGCAGACAAATGGCCCAGCTGGGAACAGGCATCAGCTAATTTGTAAAATATGGTCAGAGGAAGGCATGAGCGGAGCATGGAATCTCAGCCTCGTCTGTTCGATTCACAAGAAAGAAGATTCTTTTGAATGAGCCAACAATGCAGGTATAAGTCTCCTAAACATCGCCTAAAAGAGTTTCAGTCCAGAAATAACTACAGTCGATCAGATATTCACACTCCCGTCCGATCTTGGAAAAAAGCCAGGAATTTCCATCTGTCGACTATTTTCTCTGGAATGAGATCCTTTATTCCTCATCGGATGAAGTGTATCAATCAACTGTTACAGAAAAGGCGTGGGTATGAATACACTTATAATGAAATTTTTTTGGAAAAGAAAACTGTAAAGAGGCTATCAGGGTTAGAGTCTTTTCGGTCTTATAAGACCGAGTCGTCGGAGGAAAATCGAAAAAAAAAATCCAAACGATCCAGGAAGGACGCAACGCCTTTCTTAAACGAATTCAATTTGAATACGACCAAAAACTAAGGCTAGAAATATTACAGCGTCCCAAAAGTCTGCCTCATCCTGCAACCCAACGCTCATATATAATGTCAGCTGTTTGAAGAAGGCCAATCTGCTTATTGCACACATAGCGGCCAGATTGTGTTTTGTCTCCGCCTACACTTGGGTGCGTCGAATCATCAGTGGCACGAATCCACTTTCGCACTCGTGTAGTAGCAAGAGTACTTAAAGATCTTAACATTCACAAATCCGCTGGTCTAGATGGTATATCTCCCCTTCTTCTGAAGAGGTTTTTTTCCATGCTGGCAAAACCACTGCGTAAGCTTTTTCAATTCAACAGCATTTGCCCGGCTCGAGTCTAAAAAAGGCGGATCTTCTTCTCTCTTTTCCTATAGACTCATTGCGTCCTTTTTTCATAGGTCATGGAAGCGCTGATAAACCGCCAGCTCTATATCTCGAAACACTAAAAGGTCCACTTTAGTGATTTTATGACATGTGTCATCGAAAAATAGAGTCTACATCAACCTGCCGAAAGCAAGACAGTAGCACTTGATATTTCTAATAGATATTGATATTGATGGAATTTGGCATCTTTTGTCGAAAATGCGTGCATTCGGAATCGACGACTCCCTTCTTTTCAATGGATTGGAAATTAGCTTTCGAAACGTTCAATTCAAGTTGTCTTGGGCAGTTTCAAGTCTGATATCCGGAAAATAAATTCTGGTGTGCCCCAGGGCTCCATTCTGTCTTCGACACTCCTTGCAATTTTCATCAATGATCTCTTGCCTGCTACTTCTAATCCAATATATTCCTTTGCTGACGACAGTACTCTCTGCTTGTCATATTCGTTCCCGGACTCACGTCCCTGCTCTTCGGCTTCAGTTCCTCTAACCTGGGCTAATGTAACCCAAAATTGGAGTACGGTGCCCACATGTGGTCAGGTTCTCCTAAGGCCTCTCTCAAAACCGTACGTTAACCAAAACTCATAGGTGACGCCAATATTGCACAATCAATTGACACACATGAACAACGGCGTAATATCTCTTGCCTCACCTTATTTTATCGCTATTTGCACCACTTATGCTCAATCGAAACTAACAGTAGTACTTCAACCCATTTCGTTATGAATCCTCATCAGTTTATCCTCAAGCCCACTTTCGGCAAACTTTGAAAACCAACGTACATTGGTATCACTCTTTTTTCCCTCTCTACCTTTCCTTCGGCCGCGCTGAGTGCAAACATTTTAAAAGTACGCAAAATCCCTTGAGCGCGCCCCAATTATATGTAGAAAAAAAATATGGCAGCATGCATAAGGGCGAACTATACAACGCCATGCTTAGCTTTAAGATCCCTGCTGAACTCGCCAAATTGTGCATCAAGATTGGCAAAGAATCAACCGAGACAATCAATGTCAAGAAGTGATTTTAGATAAAGTCACGCGCTGTCAAGTGTTGACATCGCTTGAGAACTCACTGTCCAATAAGAAAGGACTTACCAACTTACTTAGGCGGCGCTACAGTCCAGGGTGGAACTGGTCTTTTGCTAACTGCCTCCAGTTGCCCACTCCAAGTTGGTTTAAGTACCCTTCCACTTGCGCGCCACCTAAGGCGAGGCCTTCCTCTACTGCGTTGTCCCTCCGAATTAGAGTCGAAGATTCAGCGGGCTGGAGCGTTGTTGTTCATTCGCTCTACATACCCCAGCCATCTCAAACGCCCAATGCGCAGTTTTTTTTAACCAGATCGATTTCGCTGTACAGCTCATATAGCTCATCGTTAAATAACCTCGTCAAAAACCCGTCAACGCATGCACGACCAAATATCTTACGAAGAATCTTTCTCACAAAACGACAAAGGATATCTTCATCCGTTTTAGAAAGGGTCCATTCTTCGGAACCACAGAGCAGGACAGGGATTACAAGGGTCTTACGTAGAGTTTCCTTGGTTATTCGAGATATGGCCTTACTACACAGTTGCCTTCTCAGCACAAAGAAACAGCGATTGGCAAGCGTTATTCTTCATTTGATTTCTGAAGAGATGTCGGTCTCAGATGTGATAGCAAAGCCGAGGTAGACAAAGTCCCATACTACCTCAAAGTTATAGCTGCCGATTGTGTCATTCTGGCCGATTCGTCGATGTTGGGTGTTCCTTCTTTTTGACAGCATGTACTTTGTTTTGCCCTCGTTTACCGCTTTCTGCCTCTGCTGTTCCTATACTCGCAAACACACCAGTGATAGCTTGCTATGTTCTACCAATAATGTCAATATCGTCGGCGTATGCAAGCAATCGAACAGGCTTCTGAAAGATGGTACCTCGTGTGTTGGCTTGTGAGTTTTGCACAATTCTTTCAAGTATGATGTTGAATAAGTCACATGACAGCAAGTCGCCTTGCCTAAATCCTTTTTTGACATCAAAGGCCTCGTTACAGCAGCGAGCTTTCTCTATCGTCATCCTGCACAAGCGGACGAGTTTGGAAGCGATGTCAAAACTAGACATGGCTCTGTATAGCTCCTCGTCTCTGTAGATGCTGCCATATGCGGGTTTAAAATCGATAAAAAGGTGGTGAGTGTCGATCTGAACTTCTTCGGTTTCTCCAGGATCTGCCGTAGTGTGAATATTTGGTCAATTGTGGGTTTACCGGGCCTAAAATCGCACTAATAGGATCCAATCAGATCGTTAACAAATGGTTTCAGGCGCTCGCACAATACGGCAGAAAAGATCTTACTCGTATATGCGATGTTTAGGAGACTGATACTGTAGTTTAGAGGGTCTCCTTTCTTGTGAAACTGATAAACGATGTTGAGAATCCATTGGTCAGGCGTACATTCATCCGACCAAATCTTGGAAATAAGTTGGTGTATGCTCTCTACCAAGTCATCTCCTGCTACCTTAAATAGATCGGCGGGTAGGCCGTCCGGCCCGGCAGCCCTGTTGGCCTTCAGTTTAGATATTGCTATCCTCACTTCATTTTGGTCGGGTGGATGGAATTCTTGACTTGCATCGTCAATATTGAATGTTGCGCTCTGTCTAACAGCGGAATTTGTATGGTGACTCTACTACAAGGTTTCCTCGTTCATCTCTACAGGTGTCCGTCATTACCCTGACAAGTTCTTTTTACCTTTTTTGTAAAACTTCCGAACATTGTTCCTGGAGTAGCATCTTCCTGTTTCCTCGATCGTGCGCTTCTCATGCTCTTTCTTTTTTCTCCGGAGAAGCCGGTGTACTTCCCTCCTCTTTTGCTCGTAGAGCTCACGAACCGCTCTCGTTGTTTTATGCAGCGCCGCTTTGTAGGCATGTTGTTTTGCTGCTTGTGCTTACCGGCACTCTTCATCAAACCAAACGTCAATTGCGGCATTTCTGAGGCCTCTCGGCATCAAAGCCACTAGACTTCAGCACTTGATTCTGACTGCAACTTAAGTACGCGGATGGCATTGATCTGATTGGATGAACATAGAGAGCTGTAAATGAAACTTGCGTGAGTATTGAGCCCAAACCCGCCAAATTGCATCTGATGGTAAGCGAAGGAAAAAAAAATTTCGTGCTGTCATCTGGACGAGGAAGAGGACGTCAAGCAATTTATGGTGCAAATCTGAAGGTAACTAGCGATAGACCATGCTAGTTGGAGCGGCTTATTGGTTTAAGCCTAGCTACACTTTGGACGGTAGCGCCATCTAAGTAAGCAAATAAACTAAAACAAAAAAATCGCCGTTGACTCAATCTATAGAATTCAGAGCGGTGATTTCCTTGCTGTTCACAATACGTTAAGTCAGACCTTATCCCTTAGAGGTCTAATAAGTCGCTCATCGTTGATTTAACTGAGAAAAGACCTCGTCCTTAGCTCGTGTTTAGATCAATTGTATATCTTAGGACTTTGTTGTTGGTGTTTCGGTAAAGCTCAATGATCCTGGTACAACTTGCCTTCCTCTGAACTGTTAACTTTTTATCGCATCACTAAGACATATGATGAGTACCGGTGATGGCGGCCCTTCCAGTATTTGCATCTCGGCTTACCCCCATTGTTCTGATGATGTGTTCCGCAGAAGTGCTCCATATTTTAGGACCCTTGTACTAGTGGCCCGCTTTCCTTAAGTTTACTTTTGATCTCCAAACATTTGGAACTAGAAACCGTTGACTAATTGATTTTATGATGTTTGAATCTTACTTACAGTGCCGATGGTAATTATGAAGTGACAATAATGACAAAGGCAATTTTACATCACACGGGTAAAGTGGTGTGGAAACCGCCCGCCATTTACAAATCCTTTTGTGAGATTGACGTCGAATACTTCCCATTCGACGAGCAGACTTGTTTCATGAAGTTCGGATCATGGACCTACGACGGGTATATGGTAAGGATCTCCCTAATCAAAACATACATACGATTATATAAAATATTTAATTATTGTGAACTACTATTGAATAGGTGGATTTGCGTCATCTAAAACAAACTGCCGATTCGGATAACATCGAAGTGGGTATCGATCTGCAGGACTATTATATATCGGTCGAATGGGACATAATGCGTGTGCCAGCAGTGAGAAATGAGAAGTTTTATAGTTGTTGTGAAGAGCCATACTTGGATATTGTATTTAATTTAACATTAAGACGTAAAACTTTATTTTATACAGTTAATTTAATAATACCATGCGTTGGTATATCATTTTTATCAGTACTAGTGTTTTATTTACCAAGTGATTCAGGTGAAAAAATTTCATTGTGTATAAGTATATTACTATCGTTGACGGTGTTTTTTTTACTACTGGCTGAAATTATACCCCCAACATCGCTGACAGTACCGCTGTTGGGCAAATATCTATTATTTACGATGATGTTAGTTACATTATCTGTAGTTGTTACAATTGCTGTATTGAACGTTAATTTTAGGTAAGCTAATTTAACATTATCACATTTTCACGTTTTTACATATAGCAAACGTGTTTGTTTGTAGATCTCCTGTAACGCACAAAATGGCACCGTGGGTGCAACGGCTATTTATACAAATCTTACCAAAAGTCCTATGCATCGAACGACCAAAAAAGGATGAACCAAATGAGGATGAACAGCAGCCGGAAGTATTAACGGACGTCTTTCATTTGCCACCGGACGTCGATAAGTTCGTTAATTATGATACAAAACGATTTAGTGGTGACTACGGAATTCCTGGTGAGTAACTCGTAAATATCTCGAATAAAGTTCTACTTCCTTTTTTGTAACATCCCTGTTACTTAGATTAGATTGTTTTGGAGATGGGGAGATAGATACTGTGACGTGACTAGACTTAGATTTATAAACAAGTTCAGTGAAGCGACAGTAACATCTTGTGCCTAGAGGAAAGTAAGGTTCACCTATGAGACGTAGACGTGTTCTCCTTAGGCTGTTACAGTGACAACGTATATTTTGCTTCGTCTTCGTTCCACATTCATGTCTTTCGACTGTATTATGAGGAGTCTTGTATTCTTGAACTGTAATCACAGCTGGGTCGTCACTCCAGATGCGGTTACTTTGTCTCCTGCACCGATTCTTTACAATATACAAGGTGGGGCAAAAGTAACGTCAAACGTGAATGTGCCATAATTTTTGCAAATGGCATCAAGTGTCATTGTGCTTTGACATTTATGTTGTAGACAGATAGAGAATTAGTTGACAATAACCAATGGAGCGATGCATACCTGAAAATCGCGGAATTACTGCTACTGCTTATTTGACCAATTTCCGGTATGTTGTTTTAACGCAGCGTTAATTTTTTCGCGGTTTTTCTCGTCGGCCTGCACTGGGTCCACTAGAGATGTAGTAAGAAGTGGCCGGCCCTGTATTGCTCGTTCGACTGAGAATGTCACTGCTGTGGCCCATGCTGGTTGACTGGCTGAATTGGATGTATCTGTGGTCTGAAAATGAGTGTTCAGACGATACCATCCAGTTCGTTAGCATTTGAGTGATGTTGTCGGAGACAAGAGTGATATCTAGCACTTCCTATTGGTTTCTTGTTATAAAAGTGGGCTCATTGCCAATGTTGCAAACAATGTGGTTAGTTTGCGTCCTACGTCAATCATATTTGAACTAGAAAGCTGCAGTATACAAACAGACAAGCAATGGAGCGCTATACTCCGCAAGAGCGTGGAATAATTGTGTCGATGTTTTTGACCGGGTCGGTGGTGTTAGCGCAACGTGAATTTCGACGTCGATATCCTAATCGTGTCGCGCCAATTGGGTAAACATTCCGTCCCTTAGCTACTCGATTCGAACAGAGTGTAACCACAGGAGACCATGCAGGGCGTAGTCGCCACCGGACTGGTCGTTCGACCGAGAATATCGCGGCTGTGGCTGCCGATGTCGCTGAGAAGGAAGAAACATCAATCAGACTACGCACGGGTCACGCAATTGGGCATCACCAGACGCACCCTACAACGAATTTTAGTGAAAGACTTACACATGTTCCCATGCAAAGTGCAAACAGTGCATTACATTTAAAGCCATCTTCAATTTCAACAACGAAGAGGACGATTTTGTGTCGAAAATCATGATGAGCGACGAGGTATTTTTCCATTTAAGCGGTTGCGTCAATAAGCAAAATCTTCGTTTCTGAGGAACTGAAAATCCACATGTGATGCACGAAGAGTTATTACATCCACTCAATGCCACTGTGTGGTGCGACGTTTACGCGGGAGGAGTGATTGGGTCGACTTTTTTTGAGGACGCCATCGGCAATACGGTCACTGTTACAGGCGAATGCCACAATGGGTATTGTGAAGGAAGCGTTTCCAGGTCGCGTAATCTCCCGTTTTGGCGATTTAACATGGCCAGCAAGATCGCCCGATTTAGCCATCCCAGACTTCATTCTTTGGGGCTCCTTAAAGTCGCGGGTTTATGCCAACAATCCTCAGACAATCGCAGCCCTTAAGGAGAATATTCGACAGGAATGCGAACAGTTATTAAAGGAAATCTTGCACAAAGTCATGGAAAATGTGATAAAACGGGCACAAATGCGGATATCATCTTTCCACATAACAGAAATAATTGTTAAATAAAGGTCCAGGTAAAGATTTCCATTACTGAAAATCTTTTTTTTTTATTTATTGTAGTAAAAAAGTAATTCAAAAACGAAATTGGATGATTAATTTTGCGCCTCCTTGTACTTATAATATTATCAAAAATTGACTCACCTCTATCGTTGATGTCGGTACTGCCCCATACCGTGTGATGAGCGCTAGCGTCGCACCCGATGATGAGGCCAGTTTTGAGCCCTCCAACTTCCAGTACCATCCTTTCTAGGTTGTCATCAGGAAGAGGGCCTACATAATCGTGGCCAAGATATGCCGATGCCAGCCAGTAGGAGCCTTTGGCAGTCTCCAGTCTGGCTACGGTTATGTCGGCGTCGCTGAGGTTACAAAGTAAAAACGTCTTAAAGCTACAAGTTCTAATCTTACCTTTGCCTCTTGTATAGAGCGAAGCGTATTTAGGTGTCCCAAGTCCACGAACCACGCCTTCTATTCTGGAATAGAATGATGTCTTCTGCGAGTTTGGAAAGGCACAGAATAAGTGCGGCCGAACCATTTTTTGAGTGACGGATATTGATCTGGAGAAACCGAATCATTGCTACAATTTACCAGAGTAGCCTCCACTACGGTTCTGTTTAAGTACGCAAATTCTGAAGATACGCCCAAGAGCTCATCTTCTTCCTCTGATCGTAAAGGATCTCTTTTTAATTCGTCATCACTGTCCATTTCCGACAGAGTGCCAGAAGAGGAATCGTCGCTATCCATTTCTGGAAAGTACATCGCCGCTCCAATATCTAAGATTGAGTTTGAAGTTTCAGTTAATGGAAGAGGAGGTTGCTTATCAGATTCCAACTCATCCTTTTTATAGACCCTTAGGTGGATTGACCCTAACCGAACCGAATTATGCCTTTAGTGCAGGCTAGAGGTTTAAGGGATTTCTTATTGATCACAATCAACGCGCATCTATAAGGGCTCCTTAGTTCTTCCAATTTCGCGACTTTCCAGTCTTGAGTCGGTAGGGTCGGGTTGTTGAGCCTGATGATCTCCAGAATGCTTTCTGGGGAGGAGGGTTCGGCTGGGATCCAGGTGCGGGTTCTAGATCTGCTAGGGATATCCTCCTTAGGCACGACTTCGAGTTTTGCGCCTGGCCAAATCCCTCCAGCCAGCATCGCTTGTGATGGGAGGTGGTCTGGGGTTTTCCCGCATGATGGCCAAGAAGTTGCCCGAAAGCTTTAACTTGACCAATTACCACCACATGGTGCAAGAAGAGCATAATTTCGTATCCAAAATCATAGTGAGCGACGAAGCTCATTTCCACTTAAGTGGTTACGTGAATAAAAAAATTTGCATTTCTGGGACACGGAGAATCCACATGAAATGGACGAAGAGCCATTGTATCCCCTCAAAGTGACTGTTTGGTTTTGGCCGTTATATTTTTGATGGTGAGCGCTATAGACAGATGTAAAACGAGTTTTTTTTTTGCCGCATATTGCTGAATTGGATCTAGAGCATTGTTGGCTCCAGCAAGACGGAACAACCGCTCACGCAGCTCGGGTAACGATGGACATTTTGAATCACCAAATTCCAGGGCTTGTGATCTTCCGCTTTGGCTAGCCAGATCGTCACAACTGACGAAGCCAGACTACTTCCTTTGGGGCTTCTTGAAATCTCGCGTTTACCACAACAAACCACAAACCTTACAAGTCTTGAAAGCTAACATTGAAGAAGAAATCACCAATGTTTTGCAAGCAACACTGCCAGCCCAAAATTTCCTAAGAAATAGGAGGATTGAAATTTAACGTTGTGTCCCTCAAATCCCATTTAAAATTTTGAGTCATCCCTGAGGACCCGACTACTTTCCTTTCGTGGCGCAGATTCCAAAATCATTGATGAAGGCGGTCAAAGTCGATTTCGCACATTCGCAGCAATAGGAGTTGTGGTGTCATTGTATCAGACGCCATCTTCATAAGACCAGAGGCAAAAGACAGTTTGCGCTCAAGTTATCCAGGCTTCAGTGCGTGGTGTACCAAGAACCACTATGACGTGATGGAAGACGGCCTTGAGAGTGCAGCCTATAAAATGACGGACTCATCCGTTACCAACGCGTAACGCGTGCTATATTACTTAGCTCACATGCAGCTTCATTGATAGGAGCTAGCTGTCAGGCGGTTCTGATTAGATTACCTGGGAAGTGAGTAGATATCCTCCTTTTGACGACGACTGGCTAATCGAGTGCTGGGTTAATCGAGTGCCTCGATCTTGTCAGAAGTCTTTATAAGAAGCAGTTTTTGAGATCCGAATTAGCTACTTATATTCATGGTATGCTTCCCTGACATTCCTTGTTCCTTGTTGATACAGCTTTTCATGGATCTAATCGGCATTCCGCAGAATGGTATTGGGAACATAAATATTGAGGCAGAGCCGTTCCTAGTTAATTTGCCTGCTCTTTTATTGCCATCAATTTCACTCTATCCATGGGTAGACCTGGGCGACATGGTTTACAGACAGCCCTGTTATTCACAATGTTCCCTCTCCATTCGCGCATATCACTCTGTTGTGTATTCGCTCGGTGATGGATTTGAAGCTTTTCCAAAGTTAAGCACTAATGTCTATCCGCGTTTTAGCTGAGTCCATTTTGTTATATAGCCCCTGCTATTCTTGATTCTCCTTATCTACTCTTCTTCGATGCAGACAGAACCTTACTTACTTACTTAAGGTGGCACTACAGTCCGGAGTGCACCTGGGCCTCAACCAACAAGCGTCTCCAGCCAGCTTGGTCTTTAGCTAGCTGCCTCCAGTTTCGCCCGCCAAGTTGGCTGAAGTCCCCTTCCACTTGCGTGCGCCTCCAAAGTAGCAGGCTTCTTCGTACTGGAGCATCGGTGTCCATGTGCTCTACATGATTCAGCCATCTTAATCGTTGGACCTTCACTGGCTAAGTCGATTTCGCTGTACAGCTCGTACAGTTTGTTGTTGGATCTACTACTCCATTCACTGTCTATGCACACGGGACCAAAAATCACCCGAAGAATTTTCCTCCCAAAGCAGGCAAGAGCACCCTCACCAATTTTTGATAAAATGTATGACTCTGCGCCATAGATCAAGACTGGGATTATTAAAGTCTAATCTTGTTTAAATCCTTTGTTGGCATCAAAAGCCCCGGTGAGTTCTTTACCTACCTTGATGTAGCAGCGTGCATTCTCAATCGTCATCATGCACAGGCACATGCAGTTTTGGAAAGAATGCCAAAACTAAACACTGCTCTGTATAGCTCGACTGTGCTGTCATACGCGGCCTTAAAATCGATGAATAGGTAGTGTGTATCGATTTGGAGCTCATGGGAATATTTGGTCGAGGGTGAACTTTTCTGCCCTAAAGAGACACTGATATGGACCAGCCAGGTTGTTAACGAACGGCTCCCGGCGTTTACACAATACGCCTGATAGGATCTTGCAAGGGACGTGAAGAAGACTGATGCGTCTGTAGTTGGTGCAGTTCAGAGGGTCTCCTTTCTTGAAAATAGGACAAACAATGCTGAGGTTCCATTAATCGGACCTTACCAAGCCATCGCCTGCCGCTTTGAAGAGCTTGGCAGTCAGGCTTCCCGCTCCAGCAGTTTTGATGGTGAGTAGCTCTAGTCCTCGTATACACCTCCGAATTGTATGCCTCTTGCTTAGCTGCAAGATAGGCACACGTCATCAAAATAGGGGTTTCATTGTGATGGCCGAGTGAAACCCAGCACATCAGAGGCGGCATCTCTGATGGCCTTGACAATGTTGCCACCGATCTTCAATACTTGACGCTGACGGCATAGGACCTCTGAAGAGATTAAGGGAAGTTCGGTCGGAAAAGGATTTGGCTACTCTTACGATTAGTTTACCTTTGCGAAGGCAGTGGTCCGAGTCGACGTTGGCCCGTCGGAACGTTCCTCAAGCTAATTGACGGTTGATTGATCAGGAGTTCTCTAAGTTCTCTTATGAATATCAAGGTGCGGAAACCAGTTGCTAGCTACTACAATGTTTTGCCATGCCACAAAATCGAGTAACCTGAATCCCTTATCGAAGGTGGTGTCATGTAGGCTATACTTTATGACAGTACTACCAAAATTGCTCCTAGCTTTGCATTAAAATCGCCGAGGACAATTTTAATATCATAGCTGGGACACTGCTCGTAGGTCTTGTCCGAAAGCTCATAGAAGCCACATTTGGTGTCGTTATATTTCTCATCTGTGGAGTCGTGCGCACATAAAACTGCTTGTCCAACTCAGCCTTGAACAAGAAACCCGCATCCAAGTAGACGCTGCTTTTGCCGTCGACTACAATCGCCGTAGTAGATGTCGTAGTCTTTCATCCCTTTTTTATCCGGCCCATCCCATCGCATTTGTTGAATGCACTTACTCTGTAGAAGTCCAGGGCCTCCGCTAGCCGTTCGCCTGCACGTAGCCTATCAAGGCACCTAACATTCCTCATACAGACACGACGTTCGTTGTCCTTATTTCGATAGCAAGGGTTGTCAACAGTAGATTCGTTCGTATCCGGGACTTGTTGTTCCTTCATAGCTGTGGGATTTTTATTTTTTTTATATGGACGAGTAGTTACCCCGGCGGCACAACTCCCAACTTGGAGGACCTGTTCTATTGTAGATACACCTAGGATGAGGGGTCCTGTTGGGGAATGTGAGCGCTGCCGTTGGTCATTTGACATTTACCAACTTCCAAAATAGCTCAAAACTCAATATTTATATAAATTTTGTCCGTAAGCTTAATTCTTGGATCTTTCCCCGCCTGTTATCCTCACTAAAGTCCTACGACCACTGCCTAGATTAGATTGAAGTAATAGTTTTCACCACTCAAAGCATTTTGATGCCTATAATTTGTGATTATAACTTTTCTAGGTTTTCAATAAAAATAATAAAAAAAAGGATTAAAAAAGTATCTAATGGGTATAGTCTTAATGTATTTTAGATTTTAATTTTATTGCTGTAACATATTTTGTTTCTTTCTTTTTTCTAATTCTAATTAAAGCCTTATCATCGCATCGTTTTGAAATCGCCACATCTGGCGTCATCGGACCGTGTTTTGGTGATCCGCCCTTGCCATCAGCACTGCCCCTGCCCGGTGGAGATGATGACTTATTCAGTCCATCAGGTAATGGTGATATAAGTCCTGGCTGCTGTCCTGCCGACATAAGCCCAACATTTGATAAGCCATACGCCAGAGAAATGGAAAAAACAATCGAAGGATCTCGATTCATTGCTCAACATGTCAGAAATAAAGATAAATTCGAAAATGTAAGTACATAGCTACTACATTTATACATATGTATGTATTTTGTTATTATTTTAAAAATTAAAAAAATAATGTTTTGTCGATCATAATTGTTCAATTCAACTACCAAATGACAAGTTAGTATCTTTTTTCACCTCTGTTCCATGTGCAGATTCGAACGTCGTTGTCTTCCTTCCATTTTAGCCGTCAAGAGCAGATTTATCCTCCTTTTGGCTGCTTCGCAACAATGTGTGAAAACATAACCCCCAACCTGGTGGATCAAGCTCTAATATAAAACCCTTGAACGAAAGGGGCGGATATTCCGGAATCAGTAAACCACTTCCCGAGTCATTCAGCACCCGGACAAGCCCTGAAAATTCTTACTGACTTTAGGTTCAAAGAGGTTGAAGTAACCATTGCGGGAGATGGGGAACATTGATACATGGGGCACATAGATACAGTGGAATTTTTTTAAAAACTGAACGCAGTAGGCCACTCAGTCAGAGGGGAGTTAGTGACTTTTGGAGGAATTATAACTGCTTGTGGCAATGTCGTTCCACCTGTTTATGTGTTTCCTAGGGTACATTATAAAAGCCATTTTTTGAATGGTCCTTCAGAAGGATCTTTAGGTTTGTCATCTAGATCTGGATGGATAAATGCTGAACTGTTCTTGGAATGTGTTCTTAAACACATTCAAAAACCTACTAACAGTACAAAAGAAATGCCAATTCTTCTAGTTTGTGATAATCATAAGTCCCACGTTTCACTCGATGCAATAAATTATTACCGTGACAATGGAATAGTTTACCTTTCGTTTCCTCCACACATGTCCCACAAATTACAACCTCTTGATGTCGGTGTCTTCGGTTCTTTTAAGGCAAAACTTAAGGTAGCCTTTAATGACTGGCACGTTAATCATTCTGGAAAAGCTTTAACTATTTATAATATTCCAAGTCTTGCTAAGTTGGCTTTTTTTGAATCTTTTACTGCCAAAAATATAACACACGCATTTGCAAAACCTGGAATTGTACCATTTAATAAATTGGCATTCTCAGATGAAGATTTTTCTCCTAGCAACCAAAAATCAAAAGATGCGTCTCAGGACAATTTAAGTTCTACCGAAACTATTGTTGAAAATGAGTAAAATTTAAGTTCTGCTAATCCTGTTGAACCTAAAGATAAAATTATAAGTATTAGGTGTGTAACACCTCCAACTATCACCGAGCTGTCAAATGCTACAAATGAGTCAAAGATCCATAACATGCCGTCTACATCAATAACATCTCAGGTAACTTCTGAACCTTCAACGTCAAAACTATCCATAACCCCCGAAGTTATAAGGCCTTATCCTAAAATTAACAAAAGAGAGACAACTAAAAAAGGAGAGGTCTAAACGTGAAGCAAATATAAAAAAAGAATAAAGAAAACGCGCAAAAGATCTTATAAGTGCTCAAAAACTGCTGGGAATAGTTGCACATCCCATAAAAAAGACGAAAAGCAACTTTCATAAGGCAATAACTGTGGAATCAGACTCTTCAAGCTGTTCCGAGGAAGTAGAGTTACAAGAATCTTTCGATTCAGAAGAATCATTTTATTCAGAAGAAATCAATATGGCATTATCTGATGACACTATTAAAACTGCCTCACCTGTACCCAGGAATCTTCAAGAAGGGGACTATGTTATAATAAAGGTGATTAACTTAGAAAGGAAGAGACCTTTTAAGTACTTTGTTGGGTAAATTTTATCTAGATACGAAGATGGAAACGATTTTCACGTATCTTTTTTGAAACGCAAGCCGACTGGAACTTTTATGTTTCCTGATGTTAAAGATGAGGCTTCTGTTCATATTTCTGACATTGTCCTGAAATTACCAAATCTAATAGTCAAGAAAGGCACAAGCAGAACAGCTTCTCTATTTAATTTTAAGATAAATTTCTCTCCCTATAACATTCCTATGTAAGCAACATGTACTACATTATATATTTAGTATGCAACGCTGAATTACTTACCAAACTATAAAAATAATAATCTTAATCAATTGGAAGACTTATTGTGACAACCTGAAGACTGTTCCAAGTTCCTTGTTAATTTATGTTATTAGCTGATGAAAGAATTTATTTTTGTTATTGAAATTATTGGGTATATAACTTAATTCGTGGGTTTTTTTTTTTCAAAATTTTAATGTTAATTTAAGAAAAACATGTACAATAGTATTATTCAAAGTATTGCCCATCTGAAGCTATGACTTTTTCCCATATTTCTGGCAATTTGTGGATCCCATCCCAAAAGAACTGCTCCGGCTTGGCAGCCAAGAATGAATCAAGCCAATTTTTGATATTCTGCTCTGATGTGAACCGTATTTCAGTGAGGGCGTTCTGCATCGACCGGAACAAATGGTAGTCAGAAGGGGCAAGGTTTGGGCTATAAGGCGGGTGGGGTAAGACTTCCCATCCACTGTTTTCCAAATAGTTCTTAACCGGAATAGCAACGTTGGGCCGAGCGTTGTCATGATAGAAAATTATTGCCTCGTGTCTGGTCGCATATTCCGGGCGTTTTTCGGCCACTGCTCTCTTCAAACGGATTAATTGTGTTCATTGTTCGGTAGCGTTGTCCATTGATAGTTTCACCCGGTTTTAGCAGCTCATAATATAGCACACCCATCTGATCCCACCAAATACAGAGCATTACCTTCGCGCCATGGATATTCGGTTTTGCCGTTGATTTGGCTGGTTGGCCGGGTTTCACATATGATTTTTTGCGCTTGGGGTTGTCGTAATGGATCCATTTTTCATCACCAGTAAGAATCCGGCGCAAAAATGACTTCCTTTTGTGGCGTTCCAGCAGCATTGCGGACATGCAAAACCGCCTTTCGACGTCTCTCGGCTTGAGTTCATGTGGAACCCAATTTCCTTGCTTTTGAATATATCCAGCTGCTTTTAGACGTTTTGAAATGGCTGCTTGAGTGACGCCCAAGGATTCTGCGAGCTCTTCTTGTGTTTGGCAACAATCTTCATAGAGTAATGCTTCCAGTTCTTCATCTTCAAACTTTTTTGGCTGCCCAGGACGTTCATCGTCTTCCAAGCCAAAATCACCACTTTTAAATCGTGCAAACCACTTTTGGCACATTCGCTCAGCTAGCGCATGTTCACCATAAACTTCCACCAAAATACGATGACTTTCGGCAGCAGTTTTCTTCATATTAAAGTAATGAAGAAGAACTCCCCGCAAAAACACTTTTTCAGGCACAAAGTTCGACATATTTGAGTGAATGAATGACATATACCGAAATGACGTACAATGACAGTAGCTTTCCGACGCATGTTCCAATGTTACGCCATCTCTTAGCAAACCGCACGAAGTAAGTTATAGACCCAATAATTTAAACCTATGTTACCATGAATTACCAAATACTTAAATATATGCCAAAAACTTATTAAAATCTGTTTTATTAAATGAGGGTTTTTAATAAATAGTGATTATCGACTTTGAATCAAAGTCCCCCTACTATGTACCAATGTGCCCCGTGTGTGGGGCAGTTTGATGCAAATTTCTTGATTTCGTAAAATGGCTCTAAAATTTCTTAGAATAAATATAAGATTAAATTCATCCAATATAAATAAGATTTTGAGTTCATTTTTTGAGTGCATTTTTTTTTGAGTTCAAATGAAAACTGTATCAAAGTGCCCCAACTCCCCCTACTGACCGTTTATTCAGTGGTGTGAATTCATCCGCCGTAAATATGTCCTTCTTTCGAGGCTATCATTTCTGACATTGAATCATAGTGGCAGGTCAGGTTCAGTTGGACGAGACAAGCGCCCAGCGGCTACCTCCCTCATTTTAGAGCACAATTAATGTGTAGTCATAGTTGCAGTACTGGCCATCGCTATGTTGACGCCGCTCAGTGCCTACCGTAATTGTAAACTCTCAACCTCCACTTGGTCGATTATAAGGGCAAAGTACGAGGGCGGGCCAATAAGTATGTGACTTTTGGATTAAAACACAGATTTTTTGATAAAAAAATAATTTTATTTTTCAACGTAGTCTCCCTTGAGCTCTATACACTTTGTCCAACGCTTCTCCAATTTTTTTATCCCTTCCAAAAAAAAATGATTTGTCGAGGTCCTCAAAATAGGCCTTTGTTTGCGACATGACTTCATCATTGGAGTCAAATCTTTTTCCACCAAGCCATTTCTTCAGGTTTGGGAACAAGAAGTAGTCGCTCGGAGCCAAATCTGGAGAATAGGGTGGATGAGGGAGCAATTCATAGCCCAATTCATGGATTTTTGCCATGGCAACTGCACATGTGTGCACCCTTGCATTGTCTTGGTGGAAAAGAACTTTTTTCTTGGCCAAATGAGGTCGTTTTTTTTTCAAATCGTCATTGAATCGGTCCAATAAGTTGGTATAATATTCCCCATTGATTGTTCTTCCATTTTGAAGGTAGTCAATGTGGATTATCCCGCGTGCATCCCAAAAAACAGTCGCCATAACTTTATTGGCTGACAAACCCACCTTGGCCTTCTTTGGCGCCGATTCACCCTTAGAAACCCACTGTTTTGACTGTTGTTTGTTCTCTGGTGTGTTGTGATGGATCCATGTTTCGTCCACGGTTACAAAACGGCGCAAAAACTCCTCCATATTGCGATTAAACAACGCCAAACCTTCCTGTGAAGTTGTTACACGATTGCGTTTGTGGTCGACTGTGAGCAAACGCGGCACCCATCTTGCGGAAAGCTTTCTCGTGCCCAAGTGATCATTCAAAATTGAAACCACTGAGCCATGCGAGATCCCTACGGCTTCCACAATCTCTCGCACTTTCAATCTTCGGTCGGCCAACACCATATCGTGAATTTTTTCGATTGTTTCGGGTGTAGAGACCTCAACTGGGCGTCCAGGACGGCCACAACGAAATTCAGTAAACCACTTTTTTACCATTGAAATCGATGGTGCAGTATTTATCAAGCTTAGCCTTGGTCTCGGTAATGGTTTTTTTTCGCAAGAAATAATGCTTAATAAGCACACGAAATTCACTTTTTTCCATTTTCTCCTCAAATTAGTGAGTAGTCTGATAAAAATAGCTGTCAAACACAAACTAACTGACGCAGCAAGTTTAAATTTTGACAGGAGTCAGCTGACAGATGCCTGTTGACAGGAGCAGTGTTGCTGTTTCAGTAAAGAGGTCAGAAATTCAAAAAGTTACGGACTTATTGACCCGTCCTCGTAGTCTCGTAGATTAAGTTCGGTTTTCGAAATATATACTCGTACATGAGTGATACTAAAGCGCCCTTCTTTTGTACATCTATTCATGATTATTTGTCAAGCAATACTGAACATAAATGTCAGACAACTGTTAGAAATGACAGCACGCTTTAAACGCAATTTAACCGTGTCGACCACCGACGAGTGCACACGTCACATAGTGCACTCGTAATTTCTACTGTGCTGCACACCGAAATAAAAAAAAAAACCAAACAACCAAACCATAGCGCGCGTATGCAAAAAAAATAAAATAAATTAACGTGCAGTGTTATTAATTAAAGAACATCAAAAATATCACACAGCGCGGGTATCCCACCTCTCCCGCTCCTGGTCGTAGTACTGTTGCTTGCACTCGGTCACTGCCGTTACTGTATTTATCATACGGTACGGGCAGTGACTGAGTGTATGTAACAACTGACGGATAGCGGGTTGTGAGTGAAAATTTTGTTGCTGCACTGTTTTCTATTGTTGTAAGGGCATAACATCTACAGCAGTTTGTCCGGTAAACTATCGTCAGAATTTTCACTTTGTAGCCGTGCTTAGTATAGTCGGTGTTTGTGTTTACTGTGTCTGTTTGTATTTATGACTGGGGAATTCAGGGTGGACGTAGCCAATATACGCGGGCTAAAAGTAATCACTTTTCTGCGTACATCCACGTCTGTAAGTACCGACCAGCTGTTTTGGCACTCAGTGAAATATAGGTAGATCCCCACTCACACCTCTCAGATCACTCTGATCTGAAGCTACCTGGCTACGAACTAGTGCCACCATTCTTCTCTTACCGCGGTCTCGCCATTTATATGCGTAGTGATGTAGCTTACCAAATTCCACCACAATGTAGTCGCTGTTCCAATCCGGAATTCAATTTCATGTGGTTAAAATTCCATTTCCGTAAGCAAATTATCCACAGTTTGATGCGCTGTCTGACTCCATTCAAAGAATTGTATCCCTGTATCCTCATACTGAAATCGTGATTACGTGCGATTTCAATATAAGTACACAATTCTTGGTGGCTTCAACATCCTGGGCAGACAACACCCTAAGGACGATGTGTTGAGATCTTCACTGCGGAAAATAATTTAACCCAGCTTGTAAATGGGCCCACACGAATACCAGACGTTGATAGTCATACCGCCAACACCCTGGACTTGTTTTTAACTTTTCACCCTGACAACTGCGTTGATGTGCTCTCCCCTCTAGGCTCGTCGGACCATTGTGTCATATCAGGTAAATTCTCGTACGCCCACCACACAGTTAGAGAAAAGATTCCTAAAAGAACCGTATGGCAATACGAGAAAGCCAGTTGGAGCAGACTTAACACCTTCTTTAGGAAATTTAACTGGTCGTTATGTTTCCTCAATAAGGACGTGGATGCCGCTGCTGATATGATCACTAACACTATTCTCTTCGGAATAAGATCCTTTATCTCTCATCGGATGAAGAGCATCAAACCAAAAGAGAAGGGGTTAGAGAATTGTTTTTTCGATCCTACAAGATCAACCCGACAGAGGAAAACCGAAAAAAGTTCAAACGGGCCAAAACTGAGGCAAAAAATACTGCAATGTCCCAAAGGCAGTAACAATTTTTGGTCGTTCGTCAAAAACATCAGAAATTCTGCCTCATCCTCCATCCCAACGCTCATTTACAATGACATTCCAGCTGTCAGCTCTTTGGACAAGGCTAATCTCCTTGCTGCATACTTTGCGGCCAGCTCAACACTCCCAGATTATGCTTTGTCTCCGCGTACGCTTGAGTTCGTCGAATCTTCACTCGTGTAGTAGCAAGAGTACTTAAAGATCTCAACATACATAAATCCGCTAGTCCAGATAGTATATCTCCCCATCTTCTGAAGAGGTGTTCTTCCACGCTGGCAAAACCACTGCGTAAGCTTTTTCATCAATCCAACTCTTTAGGAATCTTTCCGAGCAGATGGAAAACAGCCTTTTTTCCAGCCCGTCCCTAAAAAACTTCTCTCTCCTCCTACAGACCCATTGCACTTACGTCCCTTTTTTCCAAGGTCATGCAAACGCTGATAAACAGTCGGCTCATGGAATATCTCGAAACACGAAAACTTCTCAATGACCGCAATATGGTTTTCGTAGCAACAGGTCCACTGGCGATTTCATGGCATGTCTCACTGAAAAGTGGAACCAAAGCATACATCAATCTAGCGAAAGCAAGATAGTTGCACTTGATATTTCTAAGTCATTTCTGACAGAGTTTGGCATCAGGCTCTTTTGTCGAAAATGCGTGCTTTTGGGATCGATGTCTCTCTTCTTCACTGGATTAGAAATTACCTTTCGGAACGTCCAATTCAAGTTGTCTTGGATGGTTTCAAGTCTGATATTCACAAAATAAATGCTGGTGTGCCGCAGGGCTCCGTTCTATCTCCGACACTCTTTTAAATTTGAATCAGCGGTCTCTTGTCTGCTACTTCTAATCCAATATATTCCTTTGCTGATAACAGTACTCTCTGCTTCTCATATTCTTTCCCGGACTCACGCCCCTGCTCTTCGGCAGCGTGTGTTAAGCTCATTAAATTCCGATATTAACAGCTCAACCAATTGGGGAACTATTGGGTATATAACTTAATTCGTGCGTTTTTTTGAATTTTTTCAAAATTTAAACCTTTATTTAAGAAAAACATGTACAATAGTATTATTCAAAGTATTGTCCATCTAAAGCTATGACTTTTTCCCATCTTTCTGGAAATTTGTGAATCCCATCCCAAAGGAACTGCGCCGGCTTGGCAGCCACGATTTGAACTGTATTTCAGTGAGGGCGTTCTGCATCGACCGGAACAAATGGTAGTCAGAAGGGGCAAGGTCTGGGCTATAAGGCGGGTGGGGTAAGACTTCCCATCCACTGTTTTCCAAATAGTTCTTAACCGGAATAGCAACGTGGGGCCGAGCGTTGTCATGATGCAAAATTATTGCCTCGTGTCTGGTCGCATATTCCGGGCGTTTTTCGGCCACTGCTCTCTTCAAACGGATTAATTGTGTTCGGTAGCATTGTCCATTGATTTAAAATCGCCTTTCGACGTCTCTCGGCTTGAGTTCATGTGGAACCCAATTTCCTTGCTTTTGAATATATCCAGCTGCTTTTAAACGTTTTGAAATGGCTGCTCGAGTGACACCCAAAGATTCTGCGAGCTCTTCTTGTGTTTGGCAACAATCTTGTTTCCAGTTCTTCATCTTCAAACTTTTTTGACTGCCCAGGACGTTCATCGTCTTCCAAGCCAAAATCACCACTTTTAAATGGTGCAAGCCACTTTTGGCACGTTCGCTCAGCTAGCGCATGTTCACCATAAACTTCCATCAAAATACGATGACTTTCGGCAGCAGTTTTCTTCATATTAAAGTAATGAAGAAGAACTCCCCGCAAAAACACTTTTTCAGGCACAAAGTTCGACATATTTGAGTGAAAAAAAATTATTGTTGCTTACGCTTCAAATGAATGACATATACTGAAATGACGTACAAAGACAGTAGCTTTCCAACGCATGTTCCAATGGAATAATAACAATAGAATAATACAAGTTACGCCATCTCTTAGCAAATCGCACGAATTAAGTTATAGACTCAATATAAACCGAGTGGAGTTTAATGCTTCCAAAACTCAATGCTGTCTGCTGTCATTAAAGCGACATTCAACTACCTAGCTATTATCCATGAATGGCATTTGCATCGTCGATACCGATAAACTTTCCATTCTCGGTATGTGTGTCAATGACAACTTACGTTGGAATGACCACATATTCGATGTCGCCAAAATGATCGGCAATACGGATTTCTTAGCAAAAATAACCCCTGTTTTTCATTTTCATTCCCGGACTCACGTCCCTGCTCTTTGACTGTAGAACGGGAACGGCAACATATGCTAAGCTCATTAAATTCCGATGTAAACAGCATTACTAAATGGGGAACCAAAACCAAAAGAGTGGAATTTCATCCTTCCAAAACACAATGCTGTCTGCGGTCGTTAAAGCGAAATTTAAACACCCAATGACAACAACTTGCGTTGAAATGACCGCATATTCGATGTCGCTAAAAATTCTACGAAATGTCTAGGTGTCCTCAAGCGATGTAAGAAATATTTTACCCCCTCTGATCTGGCCACAATACATAAGGCATTCATCCGCCCAAAATTGGAGTACAATGCCCACATCTGGTCGGGTGGGCCCAAAACATCTCTGCACGTGCTAGATAGGATTCAAAACCGTGCGATAAAACTCATTGGTGATACTAATACCAGTCAATCGAAATGTCTCGGGTCTCACTTTGTCTTATCGCTATTTTCACCGCCGGTGCTCCTCCGAAATTGCTAGTAGCATTCCACCCCTTCTAACTTTCAACCGTAACACCCGTCTCGCTATAAATGCTCATCAGTATACCCTCAAGCCCATTTTCGGACGTACTCTAAAATATTATGACTCTTTCCTAAGCCGCACAACTCACTTATGGAATGCCCTGCCGATCTCCGTGTTTCCTGGGCATTATAACTTACAAACATTTAAAAACAATGTACATCGGTACCTGTCTTTTCTTCCTCCCTAAATTTCCTTCGCCCGCGCTGTGTACGAATATTTTAAGGGTACAAAAACCCCTTGAGCGCGCGCTCATTATAAAAAAAAAAAGTATTTGAAATTCTATCGTAAAGGGTGCTTTACTAAAGCGGGTATTTCAGAATTTTTATGATAAATAATTTTTTTTAATTTTTTTAAAATATATTTAAGAAAAAACACTTACAAAAAAAAACTCTATTTTGTAGGTTGAGGAGGATTGGAAATACGTTGCCATGGTATTGGATCGTCTATTTCTTTGGATTTTCACGATAGCATGTGTGTTGGGCACAGCATTAATTATATTACAAGCACCTAGTTTGTATGATACATCACAACCAATAGATATTCTATATTCAAAGATAGCAAAGAAAAAATTCGAATTATTAAAAATGGGCAGCGAAGATGTATAGCGACCACTAGGGTTCGCAGCCGGCTGGTGGAATATGATTCAAGGCTGGTTGCGAACCCTCTTCGAAGCACGCGACGATGACAGAGGATAATATCTAATGAGTAAAGTTGCGTCACCGCCACTTCCTACGCTGTCGTCCTCATTTTCTTCGTCGTTGTTAAATTCTAACACAGAGTCGCCATCATCATCGCAGTCACTGTTATCGTCATCATCGCAACCACTTAACGTCTACATATAAAAATTGTATTTAAATAAAATAAATAAAAAAAAAAAAAACAAAACTAACTGAGAAACAAAAAAGTTAAAAATTTGAAAGTACTATAGGCTCTCGAAATAGGCACGAATTTTTTTTTTTTTTTTAATTTTTTTTCTACTCCTCGATTTTTACTAATTGAAAAAGTGCATCGAAAGAATAACAAATTATAAAATTGATTAATTTGTTTGGCAATAACTTTAAGGTAGTCTCCTTTTGGAATGTTAAAAATTTAATAAAAAAAATAAATAAAAACTTGTATAGTCAAATTATATTTTTAAGTATAAAAAAGGTTGCTCAAAAATTGGAATTTCTTTTTAAATTTATTTTTAAAATAAAATTTGTTAAAATAGGAGCTAAACGAACAATCTCCCTAAAATGTTCGATTTTGATATTTATTGTTGAAAATTTGTACAAAACGAAATCTATGTATATGGTATGTTATTGGTGGCTGTTTTTTATTTTCTTAAATTTATTTCTAAGTGAACTCTTCTTAAAGACTCAACAATTCGAAAGGACTACCGCAGAGTTATTGATCCAAACAATTTGCCAAAACAAATAGCAGAAAAGTGTTTTTAAAAATTGTGTACACTACTCGACTGACTTTGAGAAATATTTTCCCCGAGAATCTATGGTACTTCCAAAGGATTTTCCAAAACTTACATACAAAATTAAAACTTATCTTTAAAAAACAAAAAAAATTATATATATTATAGATTATATACAGATGTATACACAGAAAACAAACCGAAACTGCAATATCTCAAACCAGAAACAATTTCTCATTTCAAAAGCCTTTTTTCCAGTTCTGGTGAAACACACAGAATATTTTTAAAAATATCTATTGTATATTTGAAAAACAAAAACATGACTCATTTTTATTTATTTTTTTTTTTTTTGTTTCTAACAACTTCAAACTGAAGAAACATCTGTTTTAAAAAAAAAAAAAACAAGTAACTGACAGTAGCACTAGGTAAATAAAAAAGAAATATTAATAAACAAAAAGAAGAAAACATTTTTTGAATACCGAAACAATTAAATACGAACGATTTTATATTACATTTATATATAAATATATAAAAGAAAAAAATGGAAAAAAAAATATATAAAACATAAATAAATATATTTAGGTTTTGTAATATAAAGTATAATATACATATGTGCATATACATATGTATGTATATACATTTTTTTATCAGAAATTTAACAAACAAATAAAAAATAACAAAAACCAAAAACCAAAAACCAAAAACATATATTTATAGATACTTAAACATCGGAAGCAAATATTCACAGATAGTTAATGATTGCAACCACAACACTTTTACTTGCAAAACAAAATTTTAATGAAAAAAAAAAATGACATATACTCGTATAATATCCTTAGAAGGATAATACAATATATTTTATAAGCTTTCTTTCTTTTTACACATTTCATTATTAGCCTGATTCTGATTTTCCTTTTTAACTATTTTAATTTTGCGTTTTTTTGTTTTTTTTATTTTATTTAATTTTCCTTTGAATAGATTTAAATGCCATAACTTGGCTAAAAAAAAAAAGAAAAAAAAACAGAATTTGGTAATTAAGATAAGGGAAAATAATAGCTAATAAAAGAAAAAACAAAAATTTTAATGAAAATGAAAATGAAAATGAAAAAAAAAAAATTGCAGGCGGCTCATAAAGAACGCTCGTTAATTTTGCCATCCGGAGAAAAAGAAAACACGTCCATTGCAAATAAAAAAGTATGGGCAATACATCGACAATTATTGGCATATCTATGTATGTACTTCATAACTTGGATCTTTAATTAAAAAAAAAAAAACAAAACAAAAAAATACTAAACCAAAACAAAAAGTGTGGCACATTAAACTAATGCAGGGAGAGGAGATTAACAGTGTACAGAGATTAAATAAAAAATTTCCTTTCCCTTTTCCTCCAAAGTCCCTAATTCTTTTACTCAATATCAAGACAATATCGGTATGTGTGTCAATGAAAACTTACGTTAGAATGACCACATATTCGGTGTCGTCAAAAATGCTGCGAAATATCTAGGTTTCCTCAAACTATGTAAGAAATACTTTACCCCCTCCGATCTGGCCTCAAGGCATCTATCCGCCCCAAATTGGAGCACAATGCCCATATCTGATCAGATGTGCCGAAAACATCTCTGCACCTGCTAGATAGGATCCAAAACCGTGCGATAATACTCATAGCTGATACTAATATCACTCAAACAATGGACACCCTCGAACACCGACGTAATGTCTCGTGTCTCACTCTGTTTCATCGTTATTTCCACCACCAGTGCTCCATAGAAATCGCCAGTAGCATTCCGCCCCTTCAAACCTTTAACCGTAACACCCGTCTCAATATGAATGCTCATCAGTATACCCTCAAGCCCACTTTCGGACGTACTCTAAAATATCGTGATTCGTTCTTAAGCCGTACAACTCGCTTATGGAATGCCCTGCCTAGCTCCTTATTTCCTAGTCATTATAACCTTCAAACATTTAAAACCAATGTTCACCGGTATCTCTCTTTCCATCCTCCCTGATTTTCTTCGCCCGCGCTGTGTGCAAACATTTTAAGGATACTTAATCCCTTGAGCGCGCACAAATTACAAAAAAAAAAAAACAAGAACTTATAGAGACCTTTGGACTGTTATTTACGATATTTTGTTCAAATCCTCACAGTAGAAGGTTCAATTGTAAAATCCAACCAACTCAGATTCAAATCCCATCCACAGCAAACAATCCTCAACTCAAGCCCTAATTCGATTTACTAACGCTTCACATGCCAGATCAACCAGGACCTCAAAAATGTCATTATATGCCATCCACTTACAGTCGACTCTCGATAATTCGAAACTCAAGGGACCTTACAAAAAATTCGAATTAACGAAAAATTGTCGAGTTGGAGCGAAGGACGAAAACGTATGTACATATATACATATGCAACAATAATTAGACACACTTTAGTACAAAACACACACTGAATTGCATACGTACAGTTTTTACTTAAATTTTTTATTTTGTAAAGAAATCAGTAATTTTTTTTTTGCTTCAATAACTTCCCGCGTCCTTGGTCAAGAGTATTGTCAATGACAACCAGTGCTGAAGAATACCTCGTCGTCGACTTCCGTTCTTAGTAAATATTGACGCAATGTACACAACAATGACTTTGCCTCCTCTGATATGACGGGCGGAATTGGTTCTGCCTCCTATTCTTCTTCTTCTTCGCCTTCATTGTTGTTGCTTGAATTTGAAGCTGCTAGAATTTCGTCGTCACACAGAACACCGCAGACTTCTACATCATTGTCAATATGTACAAAATCATCGAAAGTCACAGAATCATCAAAGTTAGGAAGAAGAATCCATCCAGTTCTCCTCCCTCCTGTTGCAATTGATTAACTGGCTCTGTAATAAATCCGCATTTCTTGAAACAGTTTGAAATCGTTGTCGATCTAATGTTTTTTTCCATACTTTGTCAACCATGGCCATCGCTGTTAAAACATTTATGTTGGCTCTCACTACCATCACTACTTCTTTGCGGTACTAAGTTTTAAAATTCTGAATCACTCTCTGGTAAAGGGGTTGCAAATTAGGGGTGATGTTAGCAGGGAAAAATTTAAGATTCACATTACTGAGAACTGGCGGATTATTGTCAACTGTGCAATTATTCAGGAAAAGTACAATTTTCTGCTTCTGCTGTTTCATGTCGATGTCTATGTAGTTTAAACAGGCACTCATTGAACAATCCTGTGGTCATCCAAGTTTTTTTATATTGGGGCGACAAAGGAAAGGATTTGATACCCTTGAAACATCTAGGGTTAGCTGATTTCTCTATCATAAGAAGCTTTATTTTTTGTGACCCGTCCATGTTTACTGTGAGTAATAATGTCAACCTTTCCTTGCTATGTTTTCCCCCCCATGGCATTTTTCGTTTTTAAATGTCAGTAACATCAACACTCGCGCTTTCTCCACATATTTTTTTGGAAACGATGTTATGTCGTCTTTTTAAAATTGGAGAGCCATCCTTCACTGGTGGTAAGTCCTTCAATACCCAAACTTACAGCGAATGACTTAGTTTTCTCCTTCAGCATGCAACCTCCCACAGGGACGTTTTGTCCTCTGCATTGAATAAACCATTTCAATAAGCATTCTTCAAGACCGGGGAACTCACCATGCCGCTTCCGCTTCCTCCCACCGTGTAATGCACTTCCAGCTATGTTATCATTTTCCTTTAGAATGATTGACAATGTGGAGAACGGAATTTTGAAAGTGTTTGCTACATCCTTTTTGTTTTACTCCACTTTCCACGGCTTCAATAATTTTTTTTATCACCGATTGACAAACACTTGTAATTTTTTGCACTCATAATTACGACTGATTATTGCTGAGATATAAACGTATCTAAATCGCATTCCCAAAGGAAGCGAAAAATTTTTTACTTATCGGGATCAAAGTAAGCTGAGCAAAGAACAAAGAACAGAGAACAAAAAACAAAAACGACAAAAAAAAAATCGAATTACTGAGAGGTAACTAGCTACTGATTTCGAATTACAGCGTGTTTGCTGGCGGACCGACTCGACAATCACTTCGAATTAACGAGCGTATCAAAACACATAGGTTTTGTTCCATTTATCAAGGTTTTTTCAAGGGACCTCACAATCAGTTCGAATTATCAAGAATTTCGAATTATCGATAGTCGACAGTATTATAATCCGCCATCAATTGCGAACTACTTGAGGAAACTGACTGATCTATGCCTCAATAGTTTGGTTACAAGTTACGAATAGCACAACGACGTGCAATGATCATAAGTGATTAGAGAGCTGGATCAAGTCAGAGTTCGCAAATGATGGAGCGCCTACCTTACCTAGTCAGCACACCTCACAGTGCAACGAATGTATGGAAAAAAAAGGACAAAAATCATAGCTCATTGTAAGGACTGAACCGAATAAAATTTGGAAACTTCAAAGTAAAAAAAAACATATTTCCATAATTCATGTAAATTTTTTTTTATTTGCTTTAAAACTCTGTTTTTATAAAATTCATTCACAATTACAAAAAATAAAAAAAATTATTTGGGTTCAAATTCTTTCCTCAACTTCTTTCGAATGTCCTTCATAAGATTGGTGACAGTTACTTCTGTGATCTTTTTGGACGCTCTTCTCCATTTAGCACTAAAATCTTTTACGTCCTTTGCATACTGCTCACTTTTCCTCAATTTAGCTTTGACCAAAGGCCAATACCTTTCAATGGAACGGCACTGTGGAACACTGGGTGGATTCATGTCTTTTGGGACAAAGTCGACATTTTTAGCAACAAAAAAACTCAACGTCGCATGAGCGTAGTGAGCTAAAGCTAAATCTGGCCAAAATAATGTTGAACCCTCGTGTTTGTTTAAGAAATGAATCAATCGTTTTTTAGGCACTCGTTAATGTACGCTTCTCCGTTAATTGTTCTCGTTGTAATAAACGATGAGCTTCTGTGTCCACATTGGCAAATGGCCTGCCAAACGAGATATTTGGACCCGAATTTCTCCATCCTAATCGATGTTGTTGATTGCGGAAGAATCTCAGAAGAAGAATAGTAAAATCGGCTCTGACATAAGTTTCGTCGTCCAAAACCAAGCACGCTTTCTAGTTGCCGATCAACTCGTATAGCTTTCGGGCTCGCATTTTTATGACTTCTTTTCGCTTCTCAGTAACTTTTGGTATTTTTTGTTTTTTTCGTGTTTTTAGACCGTACGTTTTTTAGATCTTTGTGCCATTGATTGGTTGGTATTACATTTCCGAGGTAACATCTCTGGATGACATAGTCCGGTTTTTTACGATGGTACACACTATTTTCCTGTCCAAATTTGTATCATGTGCTCCACTTTTAGTTTCCCTTTTCTGTCTTCGCTTAACTATCAACGTCTCCAAATATCGTTTAATAACAGAATCCACTGTACTGCGTGCGATGTTTAAATGTACGGTATGTTTAGTGCACTTAACTCTCGATTAAGCGTAAGAAAAATCAGTTTTTTTTTTTTAGAACATTGAAATTTAACGTTTATTCTTAATTTAATCAATCATCATAATCAAAAATTCCGTTGACTTTAACTAATAGTATGTGTTCTAAATTGAAAGGGGTCAATCTATTTCGTTGATCGGCCAATATATACTTTAAAGCTGAAAATAATCGCTCCACACTAACTTGAGTTGATGGTATTGCTAACACTACTTCAGCTATCATGGTCAGAGTGTTATTTTGATTGTTCCAAAACTCTAATATATTGGAATTTAAAGGTATTCTTTGTTGACGATCATACATTAGAAAATCTGTTTCTAAATTTGACAATAGTAAACTGGGCTCGTTATTGGTAGTAAGAGTAACAGGATCTAAATTTTACAAGAACTGTGAAAACGTCTTCGCAGGCTCTCGATTACCGCTTGTTGATGGTTCATTCATACTTGTTACTGTCTGTTCAGGCGGATTTTCGATAACACTTAAATTAGTTTCTGTGAAAATAATAGGTGGATAATGTATTTTTTTTTTAATTATTTGTGAAGTTATTTACCTTTAACAGAAATAATTCTTTTATATTGGGTCTACAAGTAAGTTTCCAGCGTTTTTTTTTCCAAAATATGAAGTTTTATTATGAAAACATAGTTACAATGCTTTATTCAAAGTATCGTCCATCGGAAGCTACAACTTTTTCCCATCCTTCTGGCAATTTATGAATTCCGGACCAAACAAATTTCTCGTCTTTCGAGCCCAAGAACGTATCGAGCCAATTTTTGATTTCCTCTACTGAGCTGAAGCGTATTCCCGTAAGAGCGTTCTGCATCGAACGAAACAAGTGGTAGTCAGATGGTGCCAAGTCTGGACTGTAAGGCGGGTGAGGCAGAATTTCCCATCCACTATTTTCCAAATAGTTTTTCACCGAAACCGCAACATGTGGCCGAGCGTTGTCGTGATGAAAAATGACGGACTTATGCCTGGTCTCATATTCTGGCCGTTTTTCTTTTAATGCCCGCTTCAAACGAATTAGTTGGGTTCGATATAATGGTCCTTTGATGGTTTCACCACTCGGAAGCAGTTCGTAGTATACGACACCCTTTTGATCCCACCATATGCAGAGCATGACCTTATTCACGTGAATATTTCGTTTCGGCGTCGATTGGGCGGGCTCGCCGGGCTTTGTACACGATTTTCTGCGTTTAGGATTATCATAATAAATCCATTTCTCATCACCAGTGACAATACGATGCAAAAATGATTTATTTTTATACCGCTGCTGTAACATTTCGGACATGCAAAGTCGCCGTTCGACGTCTCTTGGCTTCAATTCGTACGGCACCCAGTTTCCAACCTTTTGAATGAATTCCAGTGTTTTTAGGCGCAGGGAAACGGCTTGTTGCGTGACGCCCAATGATGCAGCAAGCTCTTCTTGAATCTGACACGGATCCTCATCCAGTAAAGCGTCTAATTCCTAGTCTTCAAAACTTTTCGGCTTTCCGGGGCGATCTTTGTCTTCAACTCCAAAATCACCACTTTTGAACCGTTTGAACCACTCGCGGCACGTCGATTCACCAATACATTCTGCCCCATAAGTTTCCGGAAGCAAACGATAGGCCTCAGCCACACTTTTCTTCATATTAAAGAATAAAAACAGCGCTTCCCGCAAATGACGTTTATTTGGCTGGAAACTTGCCATGATTTTGTTCGATAAAATGTACGACACCGATAGAACTGCTCAAATATAATGCTGCAAAGTTGTTGACAGATACAAAGCCTACAAATAAAACACATGGGGTCTGACATTTCTGTCTGGGATCCACTGGTGGCGCCATCTCTGACAAACGCTGGAAACTTACTTGTGGACCCAATATATAGAAATTATATATTTCTTTGCTCCTACTATTTCGTCTGCGTTTAAACAAATTTTGATTCTTGGGTCCAAGAATATAGCCGCATTAAATAGCTCATTGCCGAGCAATTTGATTTTTCTTTTATTTAATGAATCTATCAAAAAGGCTGTCATTTCAGTAGAAGGCATACTTTCTATTTGGATTAAAATATCCATAATAATAGCATATAATTCGCTGAAGTATAACTGCTCAGATTGTAGTTTTATTGTTGATGTGTAAAGAGGTCGAAATATATTAATAAATTCTTCTATAAAATTCCACAGTTAATTATTTCTTGTAATTCTAATAATCTTTCAAGCATTTTATATGAGTTCCATCTTGTTACGCAGTCCAATATTGGTTTTTTATAAAGGCCATTTTTTTTAAAATATTAAGATAGGTTTGAGTTCTTAGCTTTTTGATACAAATCTGCACAATTCGATTTTTTCCTTTATTTTTGGATTTTTCAAGACATCCTGCACAGAAAGCTGCAACGTATGTGCACCACGTTGGATATTAGTAATGCTATAAGATACAAATTTTGATCTTACTGATTCAAAATCTATTTTGTTTTCTAGGTTATCATCTATATATTCTTCTTCCAATGAATTTTTTAAATCAGTATTTAAATCATTTACTGCTTTCAGCATGTTTGCTCCATTGTCCGTGGTAATTGTCAAAATTTGATTTATGTCTATTGAATACTCTTCTAGGACATCTAATATGACTGATTTTAAATATTCACTTGTATGGGATGATTTTAATTCTCGGATTGCTAATGTTTTGATCACAATCATTTTATTTATTCCTAGAACACTTAAATCTTGCCTTGTCGCAGCATCAATTTTTAGAGATAATAGTTTTCTCTTCAGATCTTCTTTGATTTCGCTTTTAAGTTGTTGCGAAAAAGCAATAATCCGGTCATTAATACTATGTGAATTTACCTGTATATTCAATGCATCAAAGACTGGTTGCACTAGGATCTTAAATGCTCGATCTTCAATCATACATAATGGTCGACCATTTTTTGTAAATAACTCTACAATTGCCAACTCAACATTTTTTTTTTTTACTTCTTTAGATAACTTAATTTCCTTGTTCTCGTTAATTTTAGATTTTAAATTTAAATAATATATATATAATTGGCATATAGATCGGAATGAACTACTTTTAAGTGTCTTTCCAAATTTCCGATATGTTTGTTTAAAATCTTGCCAGAACATTTACCATTACTGCATACTATTTCATTTGTATCATTTTCTTTGAACAGACTATGCAACGCACTATTTTTTGGACGATGCATTTCACCAACTTTACACTGTTCACTGTTTGATGTTTGAAAGCTAAAGGAACACTAATCATACCGTACGTGTATTGAAAAATTTTGTTTTTGTTTTGATACACAAACATAATAAGCATATATAGTGTTTGTGTTTTTTTTGAGGTACCGTACCATAAAGTACAGTTTTTTTTCAATCTCTGATTTACATCAAATGTTTCAGACTGACTATCATCAATAATATATTCGGCAATGTCTGACAACTATTTTTGACAACTATTTGAAACTTTTCGAAACTTAGCAAGGCCTGGGTCAGACGTTATAAGAAGCATTTTCATGATATCACTATTGGTATTGATTCGTGATAATTTCCGAGCATTGTGCTCTCGGATATAGCGAATATTCTTGTGCCTACACTCCAATGCTTCTTCAGACAACTGACCTATCGGAATTGAAAAGGATAAGATCACATCAGGACCATGTATTAACAGTTTATGCAAAGTTACAGGCATATAAATATACCAGTAATAATTACTAAGATATATCTCTTTTGTTTCATGAACTAATGTCCTAAACCTTGGCATATTAATATTCTTCCCGCTGGATATTACTCTTAGTATTATTGATAATTTTGAAATCAAATTTTCGTTTATGCCGGTAGTTGAGGAACTTACAGATGCATTAGCAAAAAATCTACGGGCAATATTTCCGTCATTAGTGGAACCGAACCCAGGCTTCGGTTTGTCAATAATTAATTCAAGCTTTTCTTTGAATTCTTTTTGTATATTTAATTTTCTTTGTAAAAGCTTTTTTTTTTTTTTTAAATCTTCCCCTTTAGCTTGCCACTTTTTAAAATCCAAACGATAAGAAATATGTAACATGCATTCAAATATCCTTATCCAACAATTTAAGGGTGACAAACCAAAGCCGTAAGCTAACTCATTTGGCTGAAGACGTTCAATTCCCTCTTTGTTCATATCTTTAGGGGTACATCCACAAATGTAACACGTTTGAGCTGAGTTCGTTTCACTTATAACATTACAAATACTACTATCTATCATGGTGAACAACATTTCAAAATTTACAGTGATGCAGCTGTCTTTAACAGTAATGTTAAGAGGAACTAATTCATTAATTAATTGATCCATATTTGCTTTCTCATTATCTACCAAATTTGCTGACTCTTTCGAAAATATGAACTTTATTGGTCGACAATAAAATATTGATGATGGTCTGGGATTTGCCCACTTTATATCGCCACTATCTTTATCGACTATTTGTAGTGGAACAAGTGCAATAAAAAATACAAATTCATCTGAACAATTAATATTCTGAAACCCCTGTTTATAAGCACTATGCCCAGAGCTTCCATCAAAGCCCCATTTACATACTAAGGTTACAATAGTGGACAAAGACAAAAATTCATTTTCGGAGACTGAGTCCCAAGTCTAAGTAAAGGGCTAAGGCTTGAAGACCAGGTATACATTTCTCATAAGATAAAGTCCCTGACTCCCTTGATTGAATGGCAGCAAAAGACAGCTCATTAGAGTCCCAGTTATGAATAAGACTTTCAACTCTGCGTTTTTTTGATTTATGACATAGGCTCTCAAAATCTTTTTCTGGTCGACCTCTTTGTAATCTACTAGTGAAAAGAACTTTTTCTTCCAGAGTAACTTCCTCTCTCAACCAGTCCGCATATTGTGTGTTGAACGTATTTTGCATTCGATGAGTGCGGTCCCATCTAGTTTTAAATCTTAAAGAAATTAAGCGGCTTGTTGTTTTTATACTGCTCATAATTTATTCCGGAGCACTTTGCACACCACGCTTAATCAAAATATGTTCAAAAATTGCTTTTACTTTGCAGTTTGCATTAGCAACTCTCCACACCTCGAAGCAAGATTGGTTGGTAAGTACTAAAGTGTTTGCTGAAAAAAAATTATATAATCTAAATCGGTGCGTTTCGGAACGTAAATTATTTGGGAACACAAAGTACACGAATAATGCTTTCCACAAAAAAAAAACTGAGGGTGGGTTATGACCTCAATTTTTTTAAAGCTTATCCAAAGTTAGAACAACACAAGATTTCGACATTGCACCACACAAATCACATCCACATACCCATCTTCGATAATTTCAATGTATTAATTTGATTGATGAACACTTCAAAATGCATTTAAAATAATATAATAAATTTTAAGCGCAAAAAAAACACTACACAATTTGTAACGTACGATGACAATTGTCAAATGAATTGCACAAATTACAGTATGTTTATATTTACATCTAAAATAACAGTTAATTATTTACTTAGAAGAAAGAGAAAAAATTTTGTCATACATATTTTTCTATTACTTACTTTTATAATAATACGATCAATGCAAAAAAAAACCAAAAATTTTAATTTTGTACAATATTTTTGTGCACTAGTCGTTGCACTATGCATCTTCGCGATACTCATAATGGATCTGAGGACTATACGAAGATAATGTTGATGATGATTTGGTGCGATTCAAGCAGATGTTAAAAAAGGGAAATAATTCCAACAGATACTAAAAAAATTACTACACGAATGACTAAAAAATGCCTGTAGAGGTTCTTTTCACAAATTTCTAAAAATTGGCGCCCAACAGCAGGCCTAAGTACAACCCAAAACTTACTCTACTGTTGTATCTTCTGTATCTACCTGTAGTAGATGGCAGTTTTCATATGCCTGGCTAGTCCCAAGGCACTTCCTGAGGTCTTGAAAGGAATTGGTAATATTGCTCTCTTCGTGGCAGTACATATGTATCATATCAGGCGAGGATAACACTTGTCGTAAGATCGGCTTGTGGTTAACCGGGGGAGCACTATGAAGAAAGGGATATCATTGTTCAATGTCACAATATATTCATATTGAGCCACTTAGACAAATAAATTCTTTTTTTCTTTGTTAAGACCTGGGGTAGTTTTGGCAGAATATCGCTTGATCATTGGGGGAGACAGAGTTTTTGACTTCCCTCTTTCTTTTCTGTTTGTTTTCAATCTACAGTCCGAATATTTGTACACTGGAGAGCAAAAGTGTAACAATGATCTCTAAATTCAACAAAACTTAAAGAATTTTTACTAAATTTATTTTTATTCCCGCATAAAAACTTATTTTAACCTTTTTACATTTATTGATAAACAAAATAATTTAACAAATTGAAAATTTCAATGAAAAATAAAATAGTAAAAAAAAAACAAAAAACAAAATAAGTCGATTGTTCCAGTTTTGCACCGCATAAAAAAAAAATAAAAAAAATAGTTTTTAATAATCTGTCCACAGTCTTTAGACTTTTTTTCAAGCCGTCGCGGTATGCTTTCGTAGAGTTTACGTACGATTTCCGGCGAAATTGCGTACCATTCTTCCTGTACCCGGTCCCATAATTCCGTCATTCCTTTGGACACGTCTTAGTAACTTGTCAGTTGCCTTTTTAAATAAGCCTATAAGTTTTCGATGGGATTCATATCCGGACTCTGGGCAGGCCATTCCATCGTGTGAAATTTTTGACAATTTAGCCAATTTTTCATGAGTTTTGAGCAATGTTTTGGATCATTGTCCTGTTGGAAAATGATCTGATCTTCTTCGATTCGCATCATATCCACAGCAACTTGCAAATTTTCCTCCAAAATACTGAGGTACTGCTCTTTCCTCATTATGCCATCAATCTTGACCACGGGGCCGATACCGATAGGCGTAATACACCCCCAAATCCTCCATCTTTAAGGTTTTAGAGGACCTGAGGAGCTTGTCCAGAATCAAGAACGGCCATCTGACTGGAATCGGTTAATTTGGGTCTCATAAGACCAAAGAACCTAAAAAAAACCAAAAATTGGATTGCAACAAAAATGACGAAGTAATCAGAAATTGAGTATTACCCGTCTCCAATTATTAAAAGTCCAGTTTTCATGTCCTTGCAAAAAAGCTTTCCGTGACAGAACATTTTTGGCTGACAACGCTGGCTTCTTCTTCTTTTCTTTAGCTTTGTAGCCGACTCTATTTAAGGCTCGACGAAGAGTCCAAACACTTGCCTTTTTCTCCAGTAACGGTAGGCCGTTTCTTGGCAGAGCCATTTTACCTGCCATTAAAAGCCTCCCAATGTGTCTCGCATCTCTATTTTCAATTTTTTTTGGTCTTCCTCCCTCCTTCAAAATTGCTGCATCTTTTTATCCTCGCGATGGACATGTGGCTTATTTTTAATAATCTAAAGTTTGTTTTTTTATTTCTTCGCTTAAAGTTCTCATTTTATAAAATCTTTTTATCGACACTACCAATCACTTCTAAATGATGCCACCAAGCGACCGATAGCAGTATACAATTTTTCACAGGCTTAGAGTAGGTTTGGTAAGAGAGGGCTTTTCCTTTTTTAATCCAGGAGTAAACTCTGGCTTGGGAAAATGGTAGTTCATTCCAAGCATAGATTATCCGTCAAAAGGACTTTATTTGAGAAAACTTCGTGTTGTAAGATGTGGTGTGAATGAATGAATCTTTTTCTCATATGAACGTAAGGAATACGTGTGGCAGCGATCGTTTCCAGAACGTAATTCAACTTTTCCATTAATGAGTTCGCAATAAAAAACGCGGGAATAATTCAAAGTATCTGGTATTCCCACACATGAATGATGGGATGAGCAATTCACAAGTATCATCAAGATGAGTGGTGTTTAATTAGAATTTTTTTACCTATGATCACGGGATCTGATGATGATAATATTGATGATGAGAGTCCTATGCAAGGTGTATTATTAGGGAGACATGCCAGAATCGGACGAGAAAATCCTGAGTTCAAGCACTCAGATCATCTAACTCTCTGATGTGACTGATCTATGCGTCGATAGTTTGGTTACAAGTTACGCACTGCGACGTGCAATAATCATAAGTGTTTAGAGAGCTGGATCAAGCCAGAGATCGCAAATGATGGAGCGCCAACCGAACTTAGTCAGCACACCTCCGCGATATTCATAATAGATCTGAGGACTATACGAAGGTAATTTTGGTGATGATGAGGTCCGAGTCAAGCAGATGTTAAAAAAAGCAAGTAATTCCAACCAATACTAAAAAATTTAAAAATTTCAAATTCTAAAAATTGGCGCCCAACAGCAGGCCTCAGAACAACACAAAACTTACTCTACTGTTGTATCTGCTGTATCTACCTGTAGTAGATGGCATTTTTCATATTCCTGGCTAGTCCCAAGGTACTTCCTGAAGCTTTGAATGGAATTGGTAATGTAGCTCTCTACAGCTAATGGGTCGGGCGAGGATAACACTCGTCGTAAGCTCGCTTTGTGGTTAACCGGGGGAGCCGTATGAAGAAAAGGTTCAATACCAGCATCATTGCCAATTTTGGAGTATCACATGATACCGCCATTACAGAAATGTCATGAAGGCATGTGCTTTCGATTTCAGTTTGAAAAAGGAGGTCAAGCCCGGGATAACGTAATCATTAAAGGAGGCTAATTAGCACGTATTCGTTTCATTCATTCCTGATCAAACCAATGGTACTTTGTATACATTGAGGGTGGCCAGATACCTCCTTTCTTTCCTTCGAACACAAGAGATTTGTTTCTTCTTCTTCGAAACAAATTCGAAGATGATCCTGAAAGAATAATTCTTTTTCTCTCCTTCGCTTTACTTAAAACTAGTGCAGGTTATCTGTTTCTGTCAGGAGTTCTTTTTCATAAAGAAAAACTGCCAATTTGGAATCTTTGGCTTCCAATTAGTTAAAGAATTATCTATTCCAGTGCTGCACAAGAATACTCCAAATCAAATGTCACATAGTTTGCTCCTATTCTGTTAGTTTTTATGAATCTGATAGTCCTTGTAGAAGTATCCTATTTGTTCGTTTACATGACTGAGATATGAGTGAGTACTCAGTCTTGAGTGTTCTTTCAAACGTTAAAGTGTGCTATGTTAATGATTGATTTGTGTTATTACTTTTCAAGAAAGGACGTATGTCCATAAGTCCAAAAAAGTCCGTGATTCAAGCTGTGGAGGATGGACAATTAAGAAAAGGTTTGGACAATGATAGATGGAGATCGTTCATTTAAAAGAAAATTACGGACTTTTGAACATTTTGAACTTGTTTGAACTCTCGGTAATTTAAACTTTTTCTCTAGTTCCTTAAATTTCAAATTATCGAGAGTCAACTGTATATACCATAGTCTGCATTATACTTGTGTACCTATGGCTGGAACTCAGCAAATCTTGAAAAGTAGAGCCGAACTATCTACGACGACGACCGCTGCAGAGGCTATGGGAACATAAGTTGACGGGAGAATACCCTCCACTTTTTGAGCCACTGTCCATCCACAGCCTTTGTAATTTGAGGCAAAGAACTTTAGGATGCTATTACTTCCACGACTTCTTAGAATTAGCTGCTGCGTCTGCTGCACTTACATATTTTTTTCAGATTCACGGATGCGACCAGATTGCTTAGATCCGCTCAGAACCAGAACTATGAACCAGAACTAAGAACCGCTATCAAATCCCCATCCGCTTCGAATTCCCCCATCCGGGCATTATCAACCCGCCAACCTAACCTAACTTACAGTCTGCGGTGTCTCCCGATGTCTTCGAATTCTACGCCAATTACCACCTATTTTTCGGTAGCCAATTTTCTTAACATTCTGAATTGACCCTGTTGCAATGAAACATTTGTCTTTTTCGAAATATGAGAGCACTTACGTTGTTAAAAGATTATGCCTATTCGCGCTTGATCAATTCTCTGAAAAGAAGATTCTTAGGATTCAACGGCACCTAATTACAGACACTAGTAGAAGACGTTTTACTTATATCGATGTGCTCGGCATTCTGCACGCAGATTATTTTTTGCCGTTTCGACAATGTTTGCTGAGACAATACTTTAAAAAAAAAAGCGTTGCTAACTTCTTACCTCTCCGATTGAGAGGTTTCACGCCTCAGTAAACATCTTGTTTGACGAATTATAAAAATAGCGCTCGGCAAAGTTATGTACTAATCTTCGGATCAACGAGGGCACTTCCATAACCCATACATATATGTTTGGCCCTTCGTACAGGTTCATAATCCTTTGAAAGAGTAATGAAATTCGTAGGACATTCAGTGTATTAAGTGAAGTTTATCTAAGATGTGAAAAATATTTAGATCAGCTTAGGATCCCAGATAAAGGAAAAAGGAGCATACCATATTGCTTAAGAGAATAGCAGCCTCCAAAACCTCATTTTAGATCACAATTTTCGCAGAGAGCTTTACTCTTATGAACGTGACACTTTGAATGATTATAAGTAGTATGGACTGGTATTTAAAACTCTGCTTACTAGTGATCCTTAGCGGCTGATGTAATCGGACCAGGCGTATACACGTATGTAGATCGAAAATTTGTTTGTTCTACACTGTGGGCAGCTTTCGTACTCATTTCTTTCCAAGCCAATGTTGTAGGCCTCTGTAAATCAAAATCTCTGCTAATGGAAAAGCCTCTAATAAGCACCACTTAAAGTCAAAGACCGTAGGTCCCACTCGATTCGAATTCTTTTGAGAAGGATGCTTGTATCACCCGAATTGTAGGGAGGTGATTCAAGTGTCTTCTTTTCTGTCTTTACGTAGGGCTTCGGCATAAAAACAAAGACGAAAATAAACGCTTTTCAGATACTTGAACTGGCTTTTGTCCGAAACAAACAAGATACTAGGAATAGAGCTACAGTTGCAAATACCTGCAGGCTGATGATTTTAGGGATAAATGTCGCAGGTGTAAACTTCGGCTTCATGAGATGAGAAGCTAAATGCGTTACTTCTAGCCTTAAGCCATACATCTCATTAGCCATCTTCCCATTAAAAAGAAAACGTTTTTGGCATAACTCTCGTTGTAGTTCTAATGAACTTGGGTCCGTATTCATACGCATTAACCGCACCAATTTTAGGATGCGGTATATCGAATACAACACCTCAGAAGGGCTCTTATGTTTTCTTTGGTTTAATCCGATTCGGTTGATTATGAAAACTGCATTAGTTACAGCTTCATCTGTTACTTCATTGTTACTCCAATATTTTAGGCCGTCTAAATGATTAACGGACTGAACTCATACGTAGAATATTCTTACCTCTTTGCTATCAAGCTTCGAACCGCTGTCCGATAGTTGAATAAACTCAGAAACATCCGGTATTACTTTTAGACAGTAAACGCCGTCGCCACAAATTCCTCCGTTCGTAATTAGATTGGGTGGCATCCTATTGCTCAAGATACTCGTGCATGCCTCGCAGAACAAATATTCTCTTTCCATGTATATCACGATGAGACAGAACGTATCTTGTATTTAACGGAAATACCTCTTTGTGAAGGCTTCATTTCACGGGAGCACAGACATCCATGGGAGTAAGGATATGCCTTGCTATCGCTTGCATGTATTATGAGTATCAAGTCGGAACTGCTGTGGAGGCACAAGTTCCACCCTTGATATGAGTGGAGGTCGATCTAAAGCCTTACCACCCAGTACTTATTGCAAGTCTACATTGGGTCTAAACCAACAGGAGGACCTTTGCCATGATTTTGGATTTAAATCATATCCACCATGATGCTCCCACAAGGGGGCTACCTCTAGAAGTTAGGCGCGTACCGAGATACGGGCGGCTCCTCACTTCCATGGTACGGTGATTAAAGTTCTGATAGGGACTACCGGTGGTCCTGGTGGGGACTACCGATGGTCCTGCCGCCAACAAAACTTATGACTGGCAGCTTGTAACTGGTCGAATCGCAGCAGCCTTCAGAGGTGTCGATATGACCAGTACTTTTCTCTGCCACCTCTTTATATTAGACAACGTCACTGATGGGTGAAGTGTTGATACTTGGGCCGGAGCCCGCCAGGATGAGACAGTACACTATTTAGCAGAATCAAACTTCAGATTCAAGTTCAGCTTGTGCCCTTATGAAAACATCTTTGAGACTCATCCTTGTCTCGGCCTTATCAACTCATCAATGTCTTCTTGGCATTAATAGGACAGGAAATACGTGGCAAATAAAAGTTGCCGGTGCGATGTTTTAAGTAAGAGAGGTTGGGCAAATGTTAACTCTGTTCGCCCGCAGTCATGATATTGTTCATATATTCTCATCCCATTAACAATCTTGCCAAATGCGTTGTCCAAATGATATTGATTGAGGTCAGGATATACTCCGAACACACAAGACCACTTCAGCAACGTATGGTGCAAGGAAGAAGTACTCGTATCTACATTAAACTATGTACTTCAACTCGCATAGACAGGCTGTGGTAAAAGTAAGACCAAACCTACAATAGCTTGCATACTCCAGAACGGGACTAATGAAAATGAGGTCACGAGGGATTTTATAACGTAAGGGCTTGAGAATTTTTTGGAGCATCGTTTGACAAAGTACGAAGGTAGCTCTGTTTATGATGCTATAAATTTGGGACCGAAAATTAAGTATACTTTCGCATATGGTACTCATATAACCGCTTAGTCGCGTATAGAGGTGACAAAGGGCATCAGTTTATTGCCAATAAAATAGGACTTTGGGGGGGTGTTGGAAAACTTTTTGGTATTGACGTACATCCAACTCCAAAAAGTTTTGTTCCCACCAATACGAGAAGCTATTCAAATTGTTGAGATGTGCCTATAGATTTTCATATCATTAGCATAGACAGACTCTATGTGAGACTCTTTGATAGTACTTTTCCATTGATTATCAGTATGAAAATAAGGGGTCCGAAGTGGCTTCTTTGAGGTACTCTAGATATAATTGAAATGGGAACAGATACAAAAGATATTACGAGATCTCTACAATATTCGAGAGCTTTGATTTGAATCTTTATCGGAGGCTTTATTGAAATCGGGAGCAATAACATCGATTTCATTTCTGTCTTCGAAGGCACAGAGTGTATTAGAGACAAATTCAACAAAATTGGTTGTTGTTTAAATTTTAAGAAAATCGTGCTGATTAGAAAAGAAGTAAGGTTTGCAATGATAGAATGTCGATTGTAGATTCTCGAAGAGGTTGGCTTTATAAGGTAGTTTAGCTAAGGGATGGTATTATAAAGAAGCGCTTCCAAACGGCAAGATAAATATTTTCTGAGATAGAAAGTTGAAAGAGGGTCGAAAGCCACGGAGGTCTCACTTTTTTTTCAAGATGATGGAAGTTAGACTACCGGTGATAAATCTTGAGTAAATTTAATGGAGTTAAAGAAGTGTTCACCTACACACTTCTACGTGAAAGATTGTCTAAGGAACTTAGAAAACAGATTCGAAATTATTTCAGGATTATGTCAGGATTATGTCAGGTTATGTCAGAAAGGCCTTATGAAACCTTTGAGATTGAAGATAAGTTTGGATTGCATGGTCTAAGTAATCCTGGAGGAGTATATCACAGAGCGTCGAAAAAAAGATGAGCTTGGTGGCAAATGTTGAGGTAAGAGAAAAGGTTTCCTTATCATTATACATTGAAGGTGGTATGAATGAATCATCTTGGCATTTCAAAGGTCCCTGTACAGAAATTTGACTGTGGAAAAAAGTAGTTTGAAGATTAGGACAAAGAGCCGACTCTTAAGACCTACTGTTCAAAATATCGTTTACGACAACAGGACCGAACAATATTTATTTCTCTTTCAATATTTTGTCGTTTTACTACTTCTCAACATCAGAATATTTAAACATCAATAGTTGAAGACTTCGTATATTGTTAAACGGCCGACACAAGTGCCTATGTATTATTTTGTTACCTGTTACTATACTTGTATTAAGCCGAGGTCGACTTGGGCTTCAACCAAAAGCTTTCTCCGTTTAGCGTGGTCTTGCGCTAATTGGCTGAAATCCACACAATTTTACTGAAGTATCTTTCCTACTCAGCGGGGTTTCCTTCCACCGCTTTGTCCCTCCGGATCGAATTCAAAGATATACAAACTGGGCTGGAACAGTGGTGCTTATGTCCGTGCCATCCGATCCTATGCAGCCCAGCCGTTCTGACCTGGTCAATGTCGCTGTATATCCAATGCAGTTCGTTGTTAGATCTTTTTTTCTCTGGTTATGCGAACGAGGCCAAAAATCCGTCGATGAAATTTTCTTTCGAAGCAAAGAAGGACTTCATGCTTCAGCACCATACAGCAGGACTGGGATGATAAGGGCCTTATAGAGTGGTTTCTTCGTTGTTCGTGAGAGGGACGTATTTCTCAGTCACTTTTTTACTTACTACTTATTTAAGTCCTCTGACCCTTCATAAGACATAGGGCATCAAAAACGCCTATGCACCGAAAACGAATCAGAGAATTTTACAACTTGCAAAAGTACTCTGCAGATCACGATCTGGATTCCTTCTTGACTTTCGTTCTTAGTGGGAGGGCCGCTCGTACATCTGATTCGTTGAGTGAACTCCATTTCGTGACATACTTCGGAATGTCCTTGCGCCGTTGATCATGGATCAACACGCTGCCACTTTAACGTCCGTATTTTGGCGTCCACGTTCTTGGCCCGGCAACGCGTGTAATTGGTAGTTGAATAAACGGTTTGGAAGATTCATAAGATGTTACGTAGTACTGCAATAAAGTAGCACTGTTTCCAATTTCAATCGAACAGTCTCAACAAGGTCTTTGTGCTGATAAGAGACGAAGACAAAGACCTTTACCAATTTTAGAATTTATGAGTACATCCTTTCCTGTAGACAGTATATGCTTTGTTATACTTTCATTCACCTCCTAACCCATCTTCATCTCTTCTGCTTCAATCAACACAAAAGCTCCATTGACACCTCGCTGATTTCTTTCTTTAATGTCAATGTCATCAGCGTATGTTAGCAATTGCACACACTTTTGAAATATTGTGCCTCTAGCCAGCGCATCATATCTTCGCTATTCTTTTTGGACATCATATCTCTCGAACGAGCGTTCTGCATTGCATCCTATACAGACGGACAAGTTTGGAAATAATGTCGAAACTAGGCTCTCTACAAATACTGTCTTAGGTTGAGCCATCTACATACAGTTGACGTTCGGACAAACGATGTTAAGGCTCCTTTCTTATTCATTTTTTCCTGAGAAGCCAATTTTCTTCACGTCTGCTTTGTTCCTAGAGTCCGTTAGCAGGTCTAGTAATTCTTTGCAAACCTGCCTTATATACCTCTTGTTTCGCTGCATACTCTTGCCGACACTCTTCGTCAACCATTAGTAACGGGAAGATACGTAGTCTATTAGGTCCGGCGTCCATTATGGTTTACTGACAAGGTCGCTATTGGTATGTTACGCTTATGCTGGCAACACAGGACTTCTTGGAATGTCTTAGGTGGCTCGATCAAAGCAGCCTCTAGCAGTCACTTTAGATTGTAGCCGTTCGGAGTCGACTTTCTTGGGTGTACTGCCTTAAAGGATATGCCAATGTTGGCTCTTCGAAACCTTGAAACATCCAGAATACTGTGTCCTGCATCGATCGCTATGTAATCAATTTGATTGACAGTTGTTGATATGATCACTGTCAGGTCAGTCTCAGTATGTTGAGGTGTGGGAAATGTGTGGTAGTAGATTTGACCGAGTGTCATGTATATAGGCAATGTTTCTACCTGTCCCGCCAAAGAAGCTCTCTTTCTAACTTGGCATATAAATCACGAAGGACAACTTCAACTTCGTGCTTAAAACATTGTCATCCATTTTTTTTTTTTGGAACAGTCGTCCTCTTCCTACGTGGGGGCATAGCTTAGGTTAGTTTAGGTTAAACTGGGGTATATGCCATCACACAGATACCAAGCACCAAAACGGGCCCATCGCGATCCCTGTGGAACCAGTTGAATTTATCATCAAATGGCAAAAACCTAAACAATCGCCCTTGTGAAACACCCAATTTCCCTGCAAAAGCCAAGAAGGTCTGAAGGTCTTTGAAGTTCGTGCCGTCTATTTCCTCGTGGGGTTATAAACGCATATCATATGTTGGCGAATTCCGCATTGAAGCGGATAGCTAGCGTTTTCCATTACGGCCTTAAAATAAATAATAAGGTTATGGCAGCGATTTGATGTTCCTGGCCCGTAAAGTGAATATCTGGTCGAAAATGGGTGTACCTAAGCTTAACTACACTGATTAGGACCTGTCAGGTTGTTGATATATGGTCTTAAGCGGTAGATAAAATCTTGTACGCGATGTTAATGAAACTGATTTCTCCTTATTTACCGCGGTTTAAGGAACCCCCTTCTACTTCTCGAGGATCGGACGAGTGATGCTGAGATATCACTTCCTGGACTAACTTCCATGCGGCTATATTTTGGAGGCAAATTGGTGTGTACTCCCTACCTTATCTTATCGTTACTTAGTTTTGCTCGGGTGGACAAAATCCTAATCGCTCATATACATTGAACGGCTCATTACCCTTGATGGTAAAATCTTGATCGCAATCAAAGTTACACAATCTACAGAAGTAAGTGTTTTAGATTTTCATCACCTAACCTCATCTTTCTTGTCCTTCTAATTTTTTTTGCAATCATACACAAAAATCCCTTCCTCCTAAAAGAACTTATATCAACCTCGAGTCGCTATCCTTAAATTATCCTTGTAACTACTTAATCTTTTCTCCCTGTGGAAAAAATTTAATTCGGAAACAAAAACAAAACAATTAAATAAAACATACTCTTAATATACATATAAACTAAATTGACGTGATTAGCTAAATAATAACTTTTAAAAAAAAACAAATCAACTAAAACATATGTATGTATGTATATGTATACATATGTATACCACTAAATAAGATGTCGCAAGGCAAAACCATAACTATTATGCTTAAAAATACCAAGTAAATGTTACATAGTTTAAACAGAAAAACAAAAAAAAAAAACAAAACCCAAAATAAATTAAAATAAATAAACAAAAAACCAAAAACAAATAAATTTAAATAAACCTTAATAAGTAAAAGACAAATGAAAATCATATAAAGTTAACATTTTAAAAGTTTAGATAAAAATTAGAATTTAAAAACAAACTTAAACATTAAATAAAAAAACCAAAAAACCAAAAAAACCAAAAACAAGTATAAATTAAATATAAATGTAGTGAAACTAAGTAAAAAGAATATATTAAACAAAAATAAGAAAAATAACACAATTCGAGCATGTTTCGCGCATGTTTTAGGTGTCCAAACCGAACTGTTCGAAAAGAGGTACTTTTATGGATATACAAAGTAAAAATCGTAGTAAAGAGAAAACAAAAAAACAAAAATCAAAAAAAAAAAACCGACAAAACTAAAATAACATTCATCCCCCAAAAAAATCAATTTTTTGTTTGTTTTTTTTTTAATTTTAATTTTGATTTCTTAATTTTTTCGTATTTTTTTTTTGTTTTTTTTTTTTTTTAAATTTAACATTAAGCGTAGCGTTCCATCGGTGTTTTTTCTCGTCGGCGCTGTAGGCTTGTGATCATGCTTTTTGTGTTGTTAGACTAAAACATGAAAAATAAAATCTATTTAAACATTTGAAAAAATTTTTGGAAAATTTTTCAAAAGCACCCTTTTGTGAGAATGAGGATTCTTCTCAAAAAAAAAAAAAAAAAAAAAATCTAAAAGATACTCTAGTAATACTATCAATAAGTTAACAGTCTAATTTGGTAATATTTCCAGTCCCATGACAGTTTTCACTTACGAATACTACTTCCTTGTGTTTTAGGATGTCAAAAATCAGGTGTTTCTGCGGATAGTCTTAGGCCCTGACATGAGATTTTAATTTGGTTTTGAGTTGAAATCTTGATGTGTTAGTGGAGCAAGCATTCAGTATTCATTTTATTGAGGTTGCGAATATTTTATTTTACACTTTGAATTTTCCTAAATGACAGTGTTAGAAGGGTTAAATGAAGCTTAGACGTTCATTTTTTATTTGTATCTATCTTTTTTCTTATACTAAGGCACGAAACCTATTTTTACTTTCAATATCATATCATGACAGAAAGCTAATCTACGAGAAAGAGTGAGGATAATTAATGACAAGTGACAGAATGGCTCGAATATTTTTATTTGTTCCCAAATTTAGAAGAGGTGATATTCTTCTAAGACAACCTTTCAAGGCATTTCTGACTCATCACGAAGTAAAAAGATTCCACTTTAACTGTTCCTCGCTTAATATGTTGAACAATTTTTTATGAAGGTTGCACGGCTGTCTTCAAATGAATTTGTTCGGTCTGCCAGAACAGAAGACTCACTCTTTCATAGAAAGATGAGTAAACACTTCAGTGATAAAAGACCTACAGTTTCAGCACCCAATATATCAACGCCGTGTATCTTCTGCCAAATACGAGCCTAAGCTCGCTAATCACGGAGTCATTACTCCGCCATGTCGTCATCACTGTAACAGTAAGCGCCGCAGGATCTTGTATCACTTATACCTAGCACATATTGGTATTTAACAAAAGCGTGCGCCCCGTTTCAATGCCAGTAAGCAGTAAACTGAGGGATAGTAGGAAAATCGTTGTGTTCTTACAGACTTCTAGAGCAGCATCCTAGTAAGTAAGCGCCAGTGTCCTAGTAAGTCATGTCGTCTGTAGTTATGCTCACTAGAGACCCAACTCTCAATGGAAGCCCTAACTGAGAACGCAGGTAGACCTAACGTAGGTTCTGGTCCGAAAAAACTCTCCTCCGAGGCCTGCCTGGCACGTTCATTGACGATTTGATTTCCCGTGATTCCATTTTAGCCTGGGATCCAGTCAAGATTCAGTGAATTTAGTCTTTCGCTTGCGTTCAGAAGCGAACTACAATAGTTTGGAAGTGATAAGAGAATTTAGCAAAATTTTGACCGCAACTTTACTGTCACTACAGACGCAGATACGAGTATTTCGGCCTCCATAGATTCTTCATAATATAAAGCGGCTTTCAGTAAGCGCTTCCCATTTTTCAATTTAAATAAAACAAAGTGGGCGTGAGATACCATCGAAATTTTTTATTCGTATGAAAGGCCATCGTTCAAATGTCCGCCGCGGCCTCTCTGAGTGGCTTATAAATCTGGATGAATTGGACCGATGGCATGGGTTATGTTGGCTTTGAAAGCCGCTGCGGTTTGTGGCTTATTCCCATAGATCTGCGACTTCAGAAAACCCCACAAGAAAAAGTCTAACGGGGTCAAATCGCACGATCTCGGTAATGGCCAGTTCACATCACCTCCACGCGAGATGACCATGCCCTCGAATCGCTCGTGCAGAATTTCCAATGTGGCGTGAGTTGTGTGGCGCGTAGCGCCGTCATATCAAAACCACATGTCGTTGGTGTCGCTATCATCCAATGCAGGCCAAAAAAAGTTGGTACTCATCGACCTATAACGCTCGCAGTTGACGGTGATGGCCTCGACAACGTCGTTCTCAAAGAAATATGGACCAATGACGTAGCCAGCCTAAAATCCACACCAAACAGTGACTTTTACGAAATGCATTGGACGCTCTTGGATCTAGAGTGGATTGGTATCGTCCCAAATTCGGCAATTTTGTTTATTGACGTATTCATCCATAAATGGGCCTCATCGCTGAAGATGATTCTTCGATGAAAATTAGGGTCAGTTTCCAACTGCTCCAGAGCCCATTCAGCAAACACACGTCATTGTCTATGGTCTATTACCTTCAACTCCTGAGTAAGATAAATTTTGTACGGGTGCAGGCCCAAGTTACGACGCAAAATTCGCCAAGTTGCGGTCTGCGAAAAGCCGAGTTCTTCCGAGTGACGCGAAATCGACTGCCTGGGATTCTCACGAACACGGGCGATGTTTTCTGCAGATTTTGCGTTTCATCGACGTACGGGTATTAGTTTATCGTTTACTGAACCAGTGGACTCAAATTTATCCACCACACTGCGAATAGTCCTCTCGGTGGGACGATTATGGCGACCGTAAAATGGGCGAAGCGCGCTAAACGTTGCCCGAACAGAACGCCCATTTTCATAAAACAATTTTATCATTTGCACGTGTTGTTGAACGCAATGTCCGTCCATGGTGATTTGGCAAAACAGACTGAATAAATCACAGTCAATTTGACAAATGTAGCTTCAACAATATGGCCGCTATCAACTGTCAAAATTTTGAACTTCCTATTGGAAGATCCTGTAGTTCATTGTCATAAGCATTGCGCATATCCCTGCTTAAAGAAAAGATGCAAGTTTTCGTAACGAGGAGTGAAATTAAGCATCCAAAACGATACTCCGCCACAATCTTGATTGTTGTCCGAGCCATCTCGGAAGACCCATCTACATTTCGTTCCTGGCTCAGATACTGGTCGAAACTTTGTTTTTTTTGGAGCAAATGGAGTTCTGACGTCATCGCTTTAGACGGCATTTCTATAAGATCAGAATCAAGAGGCGTCAGCGAGCAACATGCACTGGTTTTCACAATTCCAGTGCATGTTGCACGAAAGAGTATTTCGTTTTAAATAGAAGATGACTTTGTGAGTTCAGGTCTTAATAATAATATCAAGGGGCGTGAGATTCATCAGTGCATCTAAAACAGAGCCTGCTATGCTCAGGAAAACACCCATGCACCCAAGGTAGAACGTTCTTTCAGGAATCTGGTTCCGTCAGACAACCGAAGAGGAGGATATAATTACTCTTACTACAGCCGTGTAGACCCAAAGGACAAACCCCATGCCATGCCGAAAGCTGCTTTACACTACCAGGAAGACCACATCGTCTTGGCAGTTTTCGACTCAACATAATAACTCCATAAAATGTGCGAAGTTCATTTGGTATTACATATTATTGCTCAGTCGTCCTATTAAGGTTTTAGTAAGAGTCAGTTTATATAAGGCCTTATTTTGGAGTCATTTGTAGGCCCTATTTGATCCTTGTAACCCTTGCATTGTTTCAATTGTTCTTTTTCACTGGGTTGTCACGCCTGATTTCCTCTGTCAGTGCTTTATGCTGCACTAATGAAAACTTCTGATAATAGTGGTAAAAGTATACATCCCTGCGGTACGCCGCTTCCTTTGAATTCCTGTCACAAAGAAGCAGCTTCAGTAATGATTTCTTTCTCAGTTGCCTTTCCTGCGAAGGCTGCTGCGATCCACATAATTAAACCCTTTTTTGAAACCCGGGTGAAGGCGTAGCAATACAGTGGTCGACGATAAGGCGCAAACTTTTAATATGAGTGATGTAGGGAGATAAAAGTGGAAAGCCAACTTATCTCTGGCTGAGTGTAGAACCTACGTGTTGTCTGATATTTTTCAGAAATATATTTGCTACTATTTTAGCTCAATCACCTTTCTTGTTTCCCCATTCCTTGTTTGATAAATCATCGGCGTTCTGTTACCCACACTAAACATTTAGATGAGGAAAGTAGCTCAGAACTAATGTTTAGTATTGTTATAAGAGTAAGCCTGGAAGCTCATAGCAGGTCCAATCTCAGTGGTTAAGAACTGAAGCGAAATATGATTTTCATCTTCTGGACAGAGTTTTTGCAGGCTCATGTCTCAATCTTTGACCACTTATTGAAATAGGCTGCATACAGTCCTGGTGTCACAATTTCAGTGCTTTGATTATGTTTGAGATTGCTCGTTAACGAAGTTTAGTTTGTGTCGTCTTTCAAAATGCTCAACTGGTATCTTCTTTCGATGGCAATGGAATACAAGTTCTTCGATACGCGAACAGCATACTTCTGATAATCATGTGCCTTTTGCCAAGAATCTTATTCCTCAAAAATCGTCTAACAATATACCAATGGTGGTATAGTAGTTTCTGGACACTACTTCTGAAGCAAGGCGTAACTTAGTGTATGAAGTTATTCGAAGTCTATTATAATGGTGATCAAGCGGAATGTTGATGTTGGCTCTTCGTCTAAATTCCTAAAACTCAGGGCAATAGAAATATAGTTACATAAAATTGTTCTTCTTTATATACATATACTCGTACAATTTCTCTAGAAGTTATTCGTCCGGGCATACCATCAATCACTAAACAGTGAGGGCACTTTGCATGGGCCTCAAATTTTTTGCCTGTGAATATATAAGAGTCCTTCCCTCCGCTGATGAATTGTCAGGTTGTCTGAGCGTTACTATACTGAGCAAGGATGTTCTTAAGGTTTGACCTTTAACTTAAAAGGATATAAATATTCTCTATGCCATCGTTTCAAAGACCAGATGATTAATTATTCACTGCCTCACTAAAGGATCCGCACATCGCGGCAGCAGTCTGCCTCCTCTTGGTAAGTTCAACGCAAGAACGATGTGCTTTTCTTTTCCGCAAAAATGCTTTCTTGCGTCTGCATTGGTTGAAGGTGATCCTAAAGAGATCTTTTTTTTTATTGCAGGGTGGTAACATGCCACTTAATGTCATTCTTTCATTGATTGCTATCACCGATAGAGCATTCCCTTGACTTTGGCTGGAAATTATTGGCCGTTTTTTGAGAATATCGATTGAACAGCTTAAAGACTTCTCGTCATGTCTTCCCAATTGTACCAATAGTCTTTCCATACTCACGGATTCAACACTGAAAGAATTTAACCATATGTTTATTTCTATAGTAGCAATGCAGAGGTATAGTAGTCCCATCCATAGCAAGTAAAGGGATGGTTTCTATAAGAACATACGATTCTGTTGACGCTGCACTTATTGAGTCGTCTGTGCACTTCAGGTCTGTCAGGTTGATGGATGGAGGACGATAATGTAGACTATCATGATTCGCACTTTAGTACGATGTAGATATTCCACCTTAGTACCCCTGATTCGTAACCTGTTATTCTCTGGCGTTTTTACCTAATTTTTTAAGAGCTGCTATGTCATTGGTTATGATAGAATTGTCATAAGTTAAAAAGGAGCAACTTATTCCGGAATAATCAATGTACTGTTTCAATAGAAAATATTGCACGGCATCTAAAAGCAACGGACACTGCCTTGGTGTACTCCAACTTTAACTCTTAATTGTCAGCCTATTTCTGCTGTGAATTAAACTTTCGTTTTGACGGCATCATATATTGTATATCCGTCTCGGATACATTTGACGCTGTACAAATAAGATCTCTAGCAACTCTGTCGAACGCTTTCTCCAGTTCGATGAGGGCGCTACATAAATCTTGCGAAGCTTCTCAATGTTTCTCCATCAACATCCGTAAACCATAAATCGGGTCAAATGTCAACCTGCCTCCCACAAACCCAAATTCACTACCAATGAGTTAAACAATAGCATGCGACGTTAGTTTCATGAATCGGTAGTTGTTCCAGTTTTCCGTGACGCATTTGCCTTTATCGGGTGTAAGGACAAATCTCACCGTCTACACGTTAGGTATTCGATCGCCTCTCATCTTTTATTGAACAAAATCGCGAGTCGTAAACCTTTTATCGCGTCAAATTCACTGCAATGGAGTTAAACAATAGCTTGCCACGTTAGTTTCATGAATCGATAATTGTTCCAGTTTTCCGTGTCGCCTTTGCCTTTATACAGTGCAAAGACAAATCTCACCGTCTGTAGATTAGGCATTCGATCGCCTCTCAACTTTTTATTAAACAAAATCGAGCGAGCCATTTAAATCTAAAATTTCTGATTGTCGCACATAATTCGGAGGACCCAACTGATTCACTAACTTCGATTCCGTAACATCCTTAAAATATTCTTTTCATATTTTGTAAATTTCGTCGTTGCACGTTAGTAGGTGACCTTGCTTATTTACAATGTATGTATTTCAGCGACTGAATATCTTGAATGTCTTTTCTTAGTTGTTCCACAGTCTTAGTAATGTTTGCTGCTTCAACATTGTCCTTCTCCTAATCTTGTCGCCCGCTTATGGGTTGTGAGGGTGCCTTCTCAAATTCCCGATGGAGTGCCTCTACTGCTATCACTACCGCATTTTTCGCCACTTTTTTGCAAAGCTCATAGTCTAACTCAGGACAAACTTTATTGGTTTTGCTATTTCTGCTGCACTTAGTCCACGCCTAAAAGGTATACCTTTTACTCCTTTCCGCGATTTTCGACCCATCTGTATTTATGTGCGGCCGGCCATTTAGAACTCCGAGCAGAGTTTTTGGATACCGCATATCTTGAGCATGAATTTAGCCCCTTTTCTTGTTAAGTTGTGCAAATTTGTTTTTTGGGATTGATGCCGGTTTTCTCTAATTTCCTCACGAAAAATTCCAGCCGCAAAAATCGGTGTTGGCTTACTAAATAGTAGTGGGCTACTATATTCCAGTTTAGAATTGTTTACTCGCCGTTTCGTATTACTTAAGCAACGATGGTATTCTATCTGCGTTTGGTGTCCACCGCAGCAATATGTAATCAAGTGCCGCTCCTGCATTACTAGTAAATAGCCATTATTAGTGAATAGTTTATTTAGTTTAGTAAAACGAAGATTAGCATATCTTCTCCAGCTGAGTTTTTCATTCCGAAGCCGTTTCCTCCATGGTAGTCTTCCTATTGCCATTTCGATTCCCAAACGTGTCCGATGAAAATGATTTCATTTCTTGATATCAAAAAGCTCATCAGAGTTGCCTCAACATTTTCATTTTTCCATTTGTTCAAGAGCTAACAATATTCCAAGTTTCGTGTTTAGTCGGTCGCTAATTCTTGGTGTCCTTACGATCTTTGCTAGGAATTTAGCTGTCATGATGATACATTTCGGACGTTTTCATTTCAGATCCAAATAGTAGACCCGCTATTTCTTCACTTGGTTTCGTGAACGCAAATTATATCGATTTAATGTGCCCGTAATACGTTTTCTAGTTCGGGACTTTTTACCGTCATTGTGCCGACATTCCAACTTTCGATACGTAGTCTATTTCTAAAAAGCAAGATATTGCTCGGAAATCGTCAAGCTCTGGATCACTCCTCCGCTATGCAGAGGAAGAGATACTGAATGATGTCATACTTTCCAGACGTAGGAACCCGATCACACATACAGACTAAGGGCAATCTCATTAGAGATTCATGCTCCTTAGAGCCTAGGTCTTTACGCCATTTCTGCATAGTCGTCAAAAATTAAAATTAAAAATTATTTGCTTATGATTCATGTTCATTCGGTCCTGAGGTTAAATGAGAACGTTGAAGAAGATTTTTAAAAGTGTTTAAAGGAGGTTTCAGAAATAAACCATCTTCATTAATCAGCATATCGCAAGCATTTATTTAATAGATTTTCAATCTACTACTGACGTTACCAACACAAGAAAGGATTCAATCCTCGATGGATTAATCGAACTCAGAACAACAACAGACCCGATAGATACATTTCTATTGTACATCTCAACATTAATAAGCTTCTCTAACTAAACACCTTCCTAACACTTGACTCTAAACAAAAATCATTTAAGAAAAATAAATGAATATTTAAAATATTATATAGCATATTTCCAATAATTAGATGAGCGTTCAATTTATGTTCTGCCGCAGCATATTTTTTTTTTTTTTTTAAAAAACACAAAAAAAGAAAGAAAGAAAAACCAAGAAGATCCCCTTTTTGCATATTTAGACAATCAAATACAATTTTCTTTTTTTATTTAATAGACTTTAGTTTCAATCTCAAGGCTCGTTCTTTTTTAAAAAAAAAAAAGAAGAAAAATATATATAAAAAAAATGAAGATAAAATCAAAAAGTAATCAGCTATAATAGGGACAATATTAATGAAGAGGTGAAAGGAAAATACAAAGGCAATGCTCTCATTGGTTGTGTTTTTAGATATTTAAAAAAAAAAATAAAAAATTTTAAATAATAATAATATTTCTAATTGTTACGAAATTCCTTTCCTTTCCATTTTCTTTTTTTTATTTTCTTCTTCCTTTATTTGATTTTCTTTTATTTTTTTTTTTGAATTTGTTTTTGTTTTTTTAATCAAACTTCTATCTGCAGAACAAAATATGTACTTGCCTCGTGCAAAATTCTCTAAAACTAAAAAATAAAAAGAATAAAAAACCAAAAACACTTATTTAGATAGAATATAAAGATGAATATTAAAACTGCCTAAAGGAAGTAAATTGTAATATATATAATAAAAACCAAAAAGAAAAAGAAGAAAATCTAAATTGAAGAAAAAAAAAAACCAAACTGTTAGACATAAAATCGTATGTAAAATAGAATAAAGCACATAAGTTTAAAAATAATTGTTAAACAATTTAAATTATATAAGAAATAAAGAAAACAATTTAAAATTAAAACAACTATATTTAAAGAGACGGCTCGAAGTTAACATTGCGGGTAAGTTGTATTTTATATGAACATAGAAACAAAAATAAAAATTTTAAATTCATTATAAGTAATATTGATATGTATATTTTTATCTTATAATTTATTTAAAAGGAAAAATAAAAAGAAATATACTTCCATAAATTCATTGTATGTATATAAGTGCATATAACTTATGTAGAAGAGTTAAGTTTTTATTTATATTATATAAATGTAAAACCGCAAATTAGTAATGCGTAGCAAGGTTTTATCTGTTAAATCTACTTTTTAGATAAGCCGTAGGACATATTATTAAAACTAGAAGTCGAAATTATTCGACTATAACCCCATTAGCTTTACAAAAGGAAAAATTTCAAAAAACAAAACATTTGAATATTGTATATAGAAATTTATGTTTAAAAAAAAAAAAAACCCACAACAGAAACAAAACAAAAAAACAATTATTATAATTATTATTATGAACAGCATCTAGGCAGTTTTGCGTTGTCTATTTAAAAAAAAAACAAGAAACAACAAATTCGATTCGTTAACCGCTTTATATTTTTAAATAAGAATTTTTTCATACAACGAAACATCATAAATAGTTAGTAAAACAATAAAAAAAAAAAAAACAAAACAAAATACCTTAACGCATCTTACAAAAAAGCAAATCTTCAGTTGACTCTCTTCTCTTAAATTTCTTATCTCTCTGATTTGTTTCTATTTGTTTTTTTTATATTTTAAAAATTCATTTAAACAAAATTGAAAACTATTACGTACATATACCTCTATTCCGAAAATAAATAAAAGCAAAAAGAAAATAAAATAAAAAATTAAAATAAATCATTACGAAATATTTAATTAGCATACGAGTATTCGTACATTTTGTAAAAATGTTCAAGAATATAAATTACTTAAAAAAAGAACTACATGTGGCATGACCCTGATTTCAAATCGAATGTCTTCCAATCAAAGGTCGTGTTTTAATTGATTCCGATTATTAAAAAAAGAAAAATAAAAAATACAAATATATATATATATATATATAAATATGGTATATATAAATTGTATTTGTTTGCTCTTAAGTTGAACATGGTTTAATTTAATATATTTAAATTTAATTAATTTAGCGTCGGTCACAACTTGAGTCACAAATAAATGTTAAAACTGCTCGTCATCATTCGCTTGATGGCTCTAGAATTATTTTTCATTTTTTTTTTTTTTTTTTTTTTTTTCAATTTATTTCTTAAACATTTATTGGTGGTTGTTACAATTTTTTTTTTTTAATTTTCCCGAAAACGAAATGTGCTACATTCTATGTTGAAAAATGTTTTTGTTTAATTTTTTTTGTTCATATATATATATAACTTCTTTTGCATAAGCTTAAAATGGCGAAAGACATTTATGTTTAAATACCTAGAGTAAAATAATTGTAAAATAATAAAAAAAACAAAACAAAACAAAACAAAAAAAAATAATTAATAGTGTAATAAAATATATAAAACATTTTTCCTGCGATTTCAATCGTACGTATAAGTCTTTCTGAAAGATTTCATTTTTTTTTCTCTTTTGTTTTTTGTTTAATTTTGAGATAAAATTAATAACATTTTTGTGAGCCTACATTAATTTAGAGGCAAAAATATTTTTTAATTTAACACACATATACTATAAGCGTTGTTTAAAATATAGAAATCCAAACAAAATTAAATTTGTTTTTTTTTTTCAAATTTAATTTTATTTACGTATAAAATTAAAGTTATGTTGAAAATTGAAGTACGAGTATCTACAGTAGTAAGGCGATCATTTTAGATGATATGCATGCAAGAAAATATTCAGTTAATCGCGGACTATAGTTTTTTTTGCCAAATGCTAGGTCATGTGTATTCATTAATTTATTAACATTTTTATGCGAGTATGTTTGTTACAGGGTTTTTCAATAAGGGCGCTCGAAATTTAAATTTATTTTTTTTTTTTTTATTTGAAATAGTACTCGATTGCATTATGTATGAAATATGATATCGGCTAAGTAGCGCGTATCCGAAAGCTTCAATTTCGATCCATCGCCTGCATAAATCGGGCTCGACATCTTTGGTTAGGTAGGGTATCAATCATTTGCGGCTTATTTGCATAGACTCGTGATTTAACATTTCACTGGTCGTTATGTTTCCTTGATCACAGATACTGTGTTTTTAGAATGAGATCCTTTATCCCTCATCGGATGAAAAGTATTAAACCAAAAGAAAAGGCGTAGTACCACTCGAGTAGTCAAGCTTAGACAAATGTGTTTTCGATCCTACAAGACGGTATTTAAAGAAGAAAAACGAAAAAACTTCAAACGAACCAGGAACGACTCCAACACCGTTCTTAAGTCAATATGAACAAAAACTGGGGCATAAATACTGAAATGTCCTAAAGATAGTAACAATTTTTGGTCGCTTGTCAAAAATATAAGAAATTCTGCCTCATCTTCCATCCCAAAGCTCATTTATAAAGATATTCCAGCTGTCAGCTCTTTAGACAAGGCCAATCTGCTTGCTGCACAATTTGCGGCCAAGCTGTCTTGGATGGTTTCAAGTGATATCTACAAAATAAATGCTGGTGTGCCCCAGGGCTCCGTTCTGCTTCCGACACTCTTTTTAATTTTCATCAATGCATTGCTCCATTCAAAGAATTGTATCCCTGTATCCTCATACTGAAATCGTGATTACCGGCGATTTCAAATATAAGTACACAATTCTAGTTGGCTTCGACATTCTGGACAGACAACACCCGAAGGACGGTGTGTTGTGATCTTCGCTGCGGAAAATAATTTAACCCAGCTTAAATTTTTAACTTCTCACCCTGACAAGTACTGCGTTGATGTGCTCTCCCCTCTAGGCTCGTCGGACCATTGTGTCATATCAGCTAATTTCTCGTACACCCACCACACAGTTAGAGAAAAGATTCCTAAAAGAACCGTATGGCAATACGAGAAAGCCAATTGGAGCGGACTTAACAAATTCTTTAGGAATTTAACTGGTCGTTATGTTTCTTCGATAACGACGTGGATGCCGCCGCTGATATGATCACTGACACTATTCTCTTCGGAATAAGATCCTTTATCTCTCATCGGATGAAGAGTATCAGACCAAAAGAAAAGGCATGGTACGATTTGAGCTGTAAAGAGGCTGTCAGGGTTAGAGAAGTGTTTTTTAGGTCCTTCAAGACCAACCCAATATAGGAAAACAGAAAAGAGTGTACACGAGCCAGGAATGATTGCAACGTCTTCTCAAGCGTGTGAAATTTCAATACGACTAAAAGTTGAGGCAAAAAATACTACAATGTCCCAAAGGTAGTAAAAGTTTTTGGTCATTTGTCAAAAACATCAGAAATTCTGCCTCATCCTCCAACCCAACGCTTATTTACAATGACATTCCAGCTGTCAGTTCCTTGGACAAGGCCAATCTGCTTGCTGCACACTTTGCTGCTAGCTTAACACTCCCAGATTGTGCTTTGTCCCCGCCAACATTTGAGTGCGTTGAATCTTCAATGGGACGGATCTACTTTCGCACTCGTGTAGTAGCAAGAGTACTTAAAAAACTTAACATTCACAAATCCGCTGGTCCAGATGGTATATCTCCCCTTCTTCTGAAGAGGCGTTCTTCCTCGATGGCAAAACCACTGCGTAAGCTCTTTCATCAATCCTATTCTTTAGGACTTTTTCCAGTCCGTCCTTAAAAAAGGCGAATCTTCCTTTCTCTCCTAATACAGGTCCATTACACTTACATCCCTTCTTTCCAAGGTCATAGAAACGCTGATAAACCATCAGGTCATGAAATATCTCGAAACACGAAAACTTCTTAATGACCGGCAGTATGGTTTCCGTAGCAACTGGTCCACTGGTGACCTGATGACATGTCTCACCGAAAAGTGGAACCAAAGCGTACATCAATCTGGCGAAAGCAAGATAGTTGCACTTGATATTTCTAAGGCATTTGACAGAGTTTGGTATCAGACTCTTTTCTCGAAAATGCGTGCTTTTGGGATCGATGACTCTCTTCTTCAATGTATTAGAAATTACCTTTCGGAACGTTCAATTCAGGTTGTCTTGGATGGCTTCATGTCTGATATTCACAAAATAAATGCTGGTGTGCCCCAGGTCTCCGTTCTGTCTCCAACACTCTTCTTGATTTTCATTAATGATCTCTTGTCTGCTACTTCTAATCCAATATATTCATTTGGTGATGACAGTACTCTCTGCTTTTCATATTCGTTCCCGGACTCACGCCCCTGCTCTTCGGCTGTAGAACGGAAACGGCAGCGTGTGTTAAGCTGGAACTTAATGCTTTCAAAACTCAATATTGTCTGCTGTCATTAAACCGACATTCAAATACCCAGCCGTTATCCATTAATGGCACTTGCTTCGTCAAAACCAATAAACTTTCCATTCCCGGTATATGTGTCAGTGACAACTTACGTTGGAATGACCACATATTCGATATTGCCAAAAATGCCGCGAAATGTCTAGGCTTTCTCAAATAATGTAAGAAATACTTTTCCCCTTCTCATCTGGCCTCAATATATAAGGCATTCATCCGCCCAAAATTGGAGTACAATGCTCACATCTGCGCCAAAAACATCTCTGCATCTTCTAGACCGGATTCAAAACCGTGCGATAAAATTCATAGCTGATACCAATATCACTCAGGCAATGGACACCCTGGAACACCGACGAAATGTCTCATGTCTCACTTTGTTTTATCGCTATTTCCACCACCAGTGCTCCATAGAAATCGCCAGTAGCATTCCGCCCCTTCAAACCTTTAACCGTAACACACGTCGCGCTATGAATGCTCATCAGTATACCCTCAAGCTCACTTTCGGACGTACTCTAAAATATCGTGATTCGTTCCTAAGCCGAACAACTCGCTTGAGGAATGCCCTGCCGAGCCCTGTGTTTCCTGGTCGTTATAACTTACAAACATTTTAAAAACAATGTACATCGGTACCTGTCTTTTCTGCCTAAATTTCCTTCGCCCGGGCTGTATACGAACGTTTTAAGGGTACAAAAACCCGTTGAGCGCGCGCTCATTATAAAAAAAAAAAAATCTCTGCTTTTCATATTAGTTTCCGAACTCAAGTTCCTGCCCTTCGGCTGTAGAACGGGAACGGCAGCGTATGCTAAGCTCATTCAATTCCGATATAAGCAGCATTCCTAAATGCGGAACCCCCATTCGATAAAGCAAGGTTTCATCACCCAGCATTATTGATGAATGGCAGTTGCATCGTCGAAACCAAAAAACTTTCCATTCACTGTACATGACAGTGTTGTGCAAAACATACCGGATTTTTATCGAACATTTTTCTTTGGTGAATTTTAGGGAACAGAAAGAACCTAAGTAGAATCTGTTGTCAATTTAAGAAAACTTATTGTTTAAGTTTACAAATAAAGGAAAAAAAAGGTTTTCCGATAATATGTTTTATTATACAATACAAAAAGAAAAAACTTAACTTAACTCAGTAACGGCCTGTGTAAAACATACCGGATTTTCGTTATACTTAATATTTTGTCTAGTAACCGTTGTTTTTTAAGACTTCCTCGCATCTTTTAGGCATGGATGACACTAGATTCTCAACAATTTCTTTTGGAATGTTCTCCCATAAAGAATACGTCATAAGTGCGTTTTTGGATGTGCGCGTCTTTGACCCTACCCGTCTTTTTAAAATGGCCCGCAAGTTCTCGATAGGGCTTAGATCGGGCGATTGAGAGGGTCATTCCAACACATCAACATTTTTCTGCGCAAGCCTCTCCTCAACCAACTTTGATGAATGTTTTAGGTAATTATAACGTTGATAAACCCAACGCAGTGACATACCACAGCGTATGGTAGCAATTATGGATTCCAGTACATTCCTATACGATCCCGAATACCATTAATCTCATGTATTGGTCTACATCTCGCACCAGAATAATATCCTCACACCATAATTGAGAGTCCTTCATGCTTCATGGATGGACGACAATGTCGTGGCTGAAGACGTCTAACATGAATTCTTCCATCCGAAGCAATCAAGTCGAACTTGCTCTCGTCGATACAGAGTTTTCCACTTCGTTGAATGGTTTCTTGCGAATTCCAGTCTAGGAAACGATTAGCGTTAGCAAAGTACTCAAAGACTTACTAGAGGAATAAAATGGTACCTTTTTTGTCTATGCTTAGCAGTAAGTAGAGGCTTTTTCGCTGGTCAAAAATAACTAAAACCAGCTTCTCTTCAACGCCTGCGTACGGTGCTTGCTTCAATTGAAAGATTCAGCTCACTAACAATCTTTCTTGAAGGCAAGAAAAGATCGTTAAGAATTATTTTCTTAATTTGCCGATCGGTTCTGAGTGTAGTTTTTCTGGGACGTTCTCCGCAGTGAATGGTTTCGACCGGTTTTCCATTCCGAAACGTTTTTATAATGGTACACACTGTCGATGATGGCATTTTATACTTTTTGGCTATAGATTTTTGTTTTAGCCCTGCCCTGAAATATGCTACCACCTAATTTTTAACCACACCACTGTATTTATTTTTAGCCATTTTATTAGTATACAAATTGGAGACATCTGACCTTTTAAGTTTTGTTAAGTCTATAACTCACCTCGAATGACAGCCAAAACCATTTTCAGCAGTTAAAGAGCAAGAAAATAGGGTACTTTTGAAAATCCGATATGTTTTGCACAGGCATGGCATTGAGTTGATCTAAATTTTTTGGCAATACTCTAAAAATACCTTGTTTTTTTCTATTTGTAAACTTATTCAATAGGTTTTCTTAAATTGCCAAACAAGTGTACCTACTGTACTCCTGTCCCCTAGAATTCTTCAATGAAAAATGTTTAGGAAAAATTCGGTATGTTTTGCACAACACTGTGACAACGTTGGAATGATCACATAATTGATGTCACAAAAAACAAACAGTGTAAGAAATATTTCACCTCCTCTGATCTGGTCACAGTATGTGTATAAGCCATGTGTTCATGGCCGTGTCTCAAGTGGTACTGTATTGGCTTCCCAGTCGGACGGTTCGGGGTTCAATACCAGCCGTGGCCGAAAGTCGTTTTTTCAGGCAACTAAAATCTCGTGAGAAAAATGGTTGCCTAAATACAACATCAAATCAATTTACACTAATAATTTAGTCTCCCCATTAAATGTTGGATGCCACCCATGGAGCGAAATAACCACTGAGCCCAAACATCTTTCTTTTTCTTTCTGTCCTATTTTCCGAAAAACTTAACACATGCTTTGGCATCATAAGTGAGTGTTCTTTAAAAAAAAAAAATAAAAAATCCGCCCAAAATCAAAAACGTGCGTTAAAACTTATAGGTGACGCTAATAGTGCACAATCAATTGACACGTTTGATCATCGACGCATTGCCTTGTTCTCTCGCTACTTTCACCACAAGTAATACCAGTAGCATTCCGCTTTAAACTTTTAGTCTTAACACCCGTCTCGCTATGAATGCTCATCAGTATACCCTCAAGCCCACTTTCGGACGTAGCCTCAAATATCGTGATTCGTTCCTAAGCCGTACAACTCGCTTATGGAATGCTCTGCCGAACTCTTTATTTCCTAGTCATTATAATCTGCAAACATTCAAAACCAACGTGCATCGATATCTTTTTTTTTCCTCCCTAATTTTCCTTCGCTCGCGCTGTATGTAGATATTTAAATTAGCTGCATAAGAAAAAGTTCAATGGCATTAACTCACACGATTTCGTTGGCCAGTTGACGTCGTTGTTTGGCACGAAAATCATATCTTCCTATTTGGGTCACAAAAATGCAGCTATCATCAACCTTTAGCTCTCGCCGGTGGCAGTTATGGTGGTGCCAGCTTTATTTTGGAAGAATTACCGGCCAATGACCCCGTCGGACCAAATCTACACCCAGCTGTGATTTTTCTGGATGCATTTGCAACTGATGTGCCTCATGAAGATTGTTATTTCGATAATTTTGCTTGTTGATATAAACATTCTTCCAAAAGTGGCCCTTGTCGCTGAACATGAAATCGGGGTTCACTTCCAACTTGGGTCAAGTGAATTTTGTATGAGTGCGAGCCAAAGTCCCAGCGCAAAATTCATCAAGTTAAGGGCTGCGAAACTCTAAATTTTTGGGCGGGGCGAGGAATTGACTGCATCGAGTTATTCTGCACACTCCCGTTCACTGCAGAAATGTTTTCTGCAGATCTCACGTTTCGACGACGTACGAGTGCTTTTTGATTGTTTTCTGAACCAGTAGATTCGAATTCGTCCACCAAACGATGAATAGTCAATTCAATGGGACGGGCAGTCATTTTGTTAGTAAAGTTTCCACAATACTATATTTTTTCATGACGATTTGCCTAACATTAGTTACTATAACCTCCAAATTTGACAGATGTAGCTTCTCTAGCATGGTTTCCATATCCTGGTAAAGTTCGAGTTACTTCTACTATACCGCGTAAAACGATACTTTTTTTCGAAACGTTCTTTACCCCTGATTTTACTATATAGTATTTTTAAATAAACATAAAGCCGGGTCAGAAAAGAGAAATACCTTTGAGTGGGCATTCATTTCTGGAACAACTGCGTCAGGGTGCAAAAATCGTTTCTTTTAAGCCCGCACTCAATTAATCATAAAGACTGCATGGAAGGCACCCTTACGAACCGGTGTCCAAACCTTGGCTGTATAGAAGGCACTCGAAACTGCGAAACTGAAGAGAAAGCTTTTCCTTAAATATATCAAACAGGTTTTACAGAATTCCGGCATTCCTACTAATTGAATTAACAACAACTACAATACTCAGACTAAAAAATTGTGATTTTGTTTTCACTAATAGATCTTCCAATAGGGTTAACTTCCAAACCATGCTGTCATTTTTAACAGGTCCCTACCATTTACTTCCATTAATGAAAAATCTTCGCGAAAAAACTTAGCGCATTATACACCAGAAGAATGCTCCGATATTATTCAATTTTATTTCGAAAGTCGGTCTTCGATTCGGGAAAAGAATGGAAGATTACGTCATTCGTAACACAATACATGATGCAAAGCCAACGATGCTTCAACGTAATGTGCGTACTGCTTCTCCGTAGCCGCTGTGACTAAAAGTTTGTCGGAAGATACGGAATTGTACATAAATTTGACTTTGATTATAACAGTTTAGCCGTTAACTACTCGTATGTGGAAAATTTTGTGAAAAGATCTCGGCCTAATTACGTATAAGATCCACCCGGTGCAGAAACTAAAACCACACGTCTGTTGCTTGTAACTGGAGATGGCGGTTAGTCACCTTGAGGGGCTTGAAGTCATTCCTTTTTTTATCGAAAATTCGTGCTTGATGAAGCTCACTTTTGCCGCAATCGGTTTTTGAACGAGCGAAGTTTGTCATTTCCTGAGAGACATAAATCCAGAAAAGACTCATGAAATATTACCCACAAAAGTAGCGCGAAGGTTACCTTGCAGTAATGATCATTAATGGTGATCTTTTCTTGGAAAATATGGACTAAACTGATCGGTACGATATGTGGATCCAGTAGGTTGGCGCTTTGTCCCATTTGCCCAGTGACTTACTGAGGGCTCGTTGGAACGACAGCATTATATCCCTCAAGATCGTCCGATTTGACGCCACTCGATTACTCCTTTTACGGCTACATAGAGTCGTTTGTGTATATTAATAAGCCGTAAACTTTTCAGGCCAATATTCAGCACGTTACTACAGTCTACACGTTTGTCAAACTTTGTGCGAGTTAACTTATAGTTCTGACAACTTTCTCCTAAATAACGAAGCTCAGAAGCTTTTGGCTTCTCTTTGGGCCTACATCATTTGGTAACGTTTCCAGAATATCGAATTATGTTACTTTAGAAGCTTTCTCTTATGTCCATTATGGAGTGTATTCTATAACTTTAAACATAACTTTCTTACCCAGCCCACGGCTACTAACTACCCTGTCTGGGTCCTTCTGATTCCAAGATCATTCGTTTTAGTCACTCGTTTGTACAATAATTACCTTTACTAGATATTTAGCTAGCACTTATAAGACTTACCTAAGAACTTTTTATTGAAAGACTAATCCGCTCAGCTGAACTGAATAATGCTCCATTTTTAAGATATGTCGAAATTGTTGATATCCTTGTTTCAATATAATACTTGAACTACACCATTCTGTATGAAATATAAACGTCTTGCTCAGCATTCGATTACATTTAGCGCATTTCTCCAAAGCTTATTACACCCTATCTTAGCATTATACCGATCCAATCCCACAGACAGCAGCCTGGTGATGGCGATATCAGAATGTCCTCGAAGCATATAGTTTGTTGGATTTTGCTACATATTTTGAATACCTACTACTCTATTTTCTTTTTATTAAGCCTTGTTCTGACATGGATTGGTACGAGTAGCTATCGCCGATCATGTTCCTGAGATACATACGAGTATGTTACATTGCTAATAAGCGTGCCAATATTTTCAGCAGAGATAGCAACAGACTGATTTGTATGTCTTTTAAAGAGAGGTTATTTGCTTTTCCAGCGTTGGGAATGAAAAGCCTTTTCGACTCCTTTCGGAACATACAGTAAATAAGACTCAGTTAAGTTTTGAAATATAGCTTCCGCCGACTGTTGCAGCTTTTTGTGTTAAGTGTCATCACTGCGAGAAAGGTTTTATCGCCACTATTGTATTTTGCTTACTTCAACTATCCTAGTAGTTTTCACTGAGTTTGAATTATATTTATGTATTAAGGAGTTCTTTAAAGGAATGGTTTAGATCTACTTCAAAATGACTCCCAAATACTCCTATTTAGCCTTTTTTGGTACTGTTAGGTATTCACAGCGCAAAGTCCCAACAACTTTGTGCTTAACTCCATCTGCTCCCATAGAAATAAATTATTCCAAGTTGCATCATTCATTGCGATTCAATGACATGAGTTAGCTTAATCTTTTAGGCTGCTCAGGAACAAGTCTACCAAATTACCGGTGTAAGACATTTTACGGCCTCGATTAGACATGCAGGCAAGAAAAATAGCACGCGTATTTCTACTTCTTTCTATTGCAGAAAAACTGACAGGTTCCATTGTATTCTGGAAAAGATTTAATCTTGTCATCTGAACATCATCTTGTTTCAACCTTATGCCTGATATGATGACATGTGCAGAATTTCTTAAAAATAAAAGAGACCCAATGGAACTAGAAAGAGCACTTCTATTATAACTGCAACAAGAGCAGTAGTTCTGCATAGTATTTCTGTTTACAGATTCTGTATTTTGTACAGTGTTATCACAGCAAATAATAAAATAAAATAAAAAATAGAAAATACAATTTCGAGTGTTTGGAAGCACTGCTTTTTGAAGTTTTTCTTTGTTTGCCTTTGTTCGTTGTTACTTAAAATACGGAGTAAACACGAGTTTTCGTGAACAAATCTGCACAATTTCCAGAAACAAATCTACTGCCAATTATCGAATGAAACCAACGGATATGGTGTATGTCAAAAAACTTTCTGCATCTGGTTCATCCGTGCAGAGGTGAATGCAGTCTGAATTTGGGAGAAAATCTGCACATGTGCTTCGGCAGTACAGGGTTGCTCACAGTGATCGCTACATTTTCGACCTTAGTTCATAGATGAGGGCTGAAGGATACTTCAACCCCAATATCAGAATTTAGAATTTCGGATCACTCCACAACTTTTCTCTTTTTACAGTGTGAACCAAAAAACCATTCTCTAAAAACCAACATGGCGATGGGTATAAAAAAATCAACTTTGATTGTGTGCATGCGCACTTGCTGCAGGAAAGTTTGTCAAATGCCTACACTGAAAATAGTCCCTTTGCAGCCTTTGACTTATTCTATAATTGTCTCAAAAGTCATGTTGATAGGTGTTCCATTACACCAGCTAAAAAATGTCTTAAATTAAGAGACTGAAGCCATGGATGTCCCAATTGCAAGCGGAGTTGTAAGGCTTTTGTCAAAATGTCCAAAATGTGCTTCAACAAATACTCTGTTTGGTGCAGACTTCAATACAGTATCTCAAAACCGTTGTGCAGGAATTTGCATTAATGAGGAAACAGGGTGAGCAAGAAGTCTTTTCTTTGAAATTTGGAATTAAAAAAATCAAATTCAACTACTCTGTATAAATAGTTTTTCAAAGGTTTTTTTTAGAAAAAGTTGCTTGGTATATAGCGGAAGTTTAGTTATATATTTTCAACATAAGTACCAACAATGCAATATTTCCCAATAGTCCAAAAATCGCTGAGGTCATGCTAATTTTCAAGAAGGCTGATAGAAAAAGTTTAAATAATTATAGACCTATTTCGCTACTCTTAGTGTTTTCCAAAATTTTTAAAAAAGTCCTCAAAAGGAGAGTTATCACCTTTCCTGAAAAAATACTCGTTCTTCAGTGAATATCAGTATGGTTTCAGAGCTGGTACGTCAACTGAAGACGCAATGTTAAGATTCTGCAAGTCGGCTGTGCTCTTCATTGACATAACCAAGGCATTTGATACATCTTCCAATAAAGTTAGAAAAAAAAACCCTAAAACCAGGAGTTTATTCTTGGTTGGTTTGCGTCATATTTTAAGAGTAGGAAACAAAAAGAAAATATATGGGGTAAATGCAATTAGTGTCTTGATAACCAAATCGGTGTTCCGCAAGGTTCTGTACTGACCCCGTCTTTATTTCTTATATTTATTAACTCTATCTTTAGTCAAAGTGGAAGAGGGACAAAAATTGGGTTTGCTGATGATATAGCTTGTACGTATTCCTGTAATTCGGTGCTTAACTTAGTGGTGGATATAACTCATCATTGGAAGTTTAAAGACACTGGTTTTGTATTCTCAAACTAGTCATCAGCGATAAAACCAAAATCATGTCCCCTTTTGATTATTCACTTTATTATGCATAGTGCTGATACTATATAGTGTGAGCACGAGCACTGTAACACATGGCTTAAAAATAGGCTACTCTCTCAACTCTTTCTCTATTGAAATCGTTCCTATTTTCAAATATCTAGGATTGAATATTGATCACAAATTAAATTGAAGGGATCATACTTCCATAGTAAGAAAATATCTATTGTCAGCATCGTATGTTATTTACCAAAGAACATTTTATTCTCAAAAACTTCTCAAGATTGTAGACTACAGCTTAGCGCAGTATGTTGGGGTGGCAGCGATAGATGGAACCGGCAACCATGTCGTCGTGTCTCAAAAACATGTTTTCAGAATTATCTGGAAAAAACCGATAGTCTTGATGGTAGTTTCTGTCTGTTCTTAAACTCTAAGATTCTTCCACTACAACATCTTTATTTCTATAAGGTCTGAGAAATATTTTACTCGAGAAGCGGAAATTTTCTCAATTAGAACTTCATTGCCTACCAACTTTCGAGTAAGGAACGATCTCTGACTTTCTTCCAGACTCATATTCTTTTCGAATTTCTATATCTCCATTGTGCGTTGGATATTTAATCGGTTACCTCTTGAAACAAGGAATAATAAAAAAATCGTTTATCCTCACTAGAAAAATGAAGTTCTGGCTGTTTTACTGTGACTTCAACGAAATCAATAATCTGATAAAAATAATTTTATAATAATGTATTGTATTAATTTGCTGTATTTTCTTTTTGCATTTTGTTGATAGTATTACCCCACAATCAATACAATGTTACATTATTCAATAGCCATGTATTATATATAATTAAAAGTTCCTTATATAAAAAAATATATTTAAATTAACTTAAATGTTTAATGCTAAAATAATATCGGGAAATGTAAGAATGCTTATACTGAATAACAATAAACTGAACTGAAATTGAATTGAAGTCAAAATAGATTATCTGGAAGTTTGCTTCCTTGAAGTATCTCAGTATAGTTCGAAGATTTTAGAAGACATATTTCCGTCATCAATACAAGTTTTGGTTGAAATTGATCGGAGATCTTCTAAAGATGAGGGAATTTTGATTTTTCAAAAATGTTTACCAACTTAGAGGTAAATTTCTCCTTGAAGCCTATAAGGTCTTCCTCATGGAATATAAGCACATTTACGTCACCCCCTAAGTCGCATAGTTTTTCTATAAAAAGAATATGTAATGAAATGATTCGAATGCACTAGATTCGAGCCCAGATAAGAATATGACGAAAATTCATTTACAACTAGCAGTTTGCGCGGTAACATAATTGCGCGTTTTTTATACCTAAATATTTAAATTTAAATTTAATATTTTTTTTATATATTTATATTTATAAGTCAGTTTAAAATATTGCGGTTCATTAAGGTACAGAATAAAAATAGTACGCCTAAAGTCTAAAATAACCTTTCATAAGAAATAATTTACCGATTTAATAATTTGTTTAAAAAATACATATGGCAGTGAAATTGAATCTGAGGAAATACAAAAAGGATTTAAATGAGTACAAGGGAAAAAGGTTGAAAAATTGCGTATTTAAATCTAGCAGCGTTAGATATGCCCTTTGAAGCCAAGGACAGTGAATCCCAAAGTTCAATCGTCTGAATAAAAAACATACGAGAGGAGTTCAATTATTTATATCTATGTAAGATAATGTCAAACGTTCTTGGTGACTGAAATTTGTAAAACAGGTATGGTGGAGATTTAGTCTTAATTATATTAAATAGTTTCTAGCCTTAATATACTGTTGAAGCATGCATCTCAATAAATTCCTCGATAGTTCAGAAACATAGTCATATCTTCGAATATTGTAAACGTATCTTACTGCGTGATTGATGGAAACTTGTAGTTTCTGGAGTCCAGTATACCATAAATTTTCTCGGAATACGGACCGCAAGCGCTCTAATAAGCTCCCGTCTAGTTTCTATCGGTGAAAAATTTACCCTGGGCCAAAATTTTCCAAGACTTCCGTAGATTGGACCTACTATTCCATTCACATGGTTGTAGGTAGTCAAGTAGTGATTTATGGTGAAACCAGGGTCAGTTATAGATTCAACAAATTTAAGTTTCTTATTCCAAAGCTATAAATCAGACATTTTGATCATATTAATGGTTTCTTTACATATTGGGATCATTTGAGGTTAAGCAGTGTTGATGACCATTATTTAAAGACCAGTGATGGATATTGGCCAGATCTTGTTTGATCATGTGAGCCAGCTCGCGATAAATATAGTTGGACGTCATCGGCGCATGGATGAATTGAAGTATATTCACATTTCGTTGCCAAGTCATTTATAAACATGCAAAACAGAAGAGGTCCTAGAGTAGATCCCTGAGGAACACCTTGTTTTAAAGGCTTCAGTGGGGAAAATACTTCACCATTAAAGACTTTTTGCATTCTACTTGACAAGATGCTTTTTATCAGCTGTATGCTTCTCTCGCTAAAACCAAAAATATGTTTCAGCAAAGTATGTCATGGTTTACTTTGTCGAAAACGTTTGAGAAATCCAATAAGCAAAGAATTGTTAAAAAAACCCTTATCAAAATCTAATCAGATGTCATCAAGAATATGTAAATACAATTGCTGTGGAGCAGCTATGATTAGCTCTAAAGCCTAACTGAAAGTGGACTGAGTAAAGGATTGTATTTGCTTAGCAATAAGCCTCTCGAAAACCTTCTACAAACATGGTAATATGCTTATTAATCTAAAGCCATTTGAAGTTGAAGCATAAGTCTTTTTGAGAATATGGATTGTGGAAATGTTGAGGTTATAACGCAGTAGTTAATTATATGCGTCAAATGGATAGTAATAAACGAACAGGAATTCTATCTATCCCGCTTGGATTCGCCCTGAAAGTAACAACTCATGCAATTACATCGCTTTCGCTTACCGGTTCAAAATCAGCTGGACTAGGAATTGATAAATTAGGATTAGAGGAGAAATCAAATGAATTAATCTTCTCAGCAGTATCCAAAAGGTGGTCATTGAATATATCTGGATTAAATTCACACTTAGTACTGCCTCTATTTCTACTAACTCCAATCTTACGCAAATTGTTCCAAAGATTTTTGGGCGGTAGCGATGTATTCAATTTGGCAGTACAAACTACCCAATTCGCATAGGTTCCCAGCTAGAAGGAGTTGAATTACGTTTCAACTTATTGTAGAGTTTATATCATCAAACCTAACACCACGGGAGTAAACCAGAGACAACTTTTGACGGTTTTAGTGGTCACGAATTCGTAAAATAAGTGAGAGACAAAATTTTGGAAGTGATTCAGTTTTTCGTCCGAGTCAGGACTAAGTCTACAAAGCTCCCAGGATAGAGCAATAGTAGCATTTTGTAATGCATCAATTTTAATTGAACCAAAGCCTTTAAATGATTACGATGATGGAGTAGGTAGGCAAGGCAACTGAACACCAACAGTATAAAACAGTGATTTGTCTGTCAAAATACCGGCCTTCGAAGAATGTACACCCAATCAGGTGATATGATGATTATCGCATATCTACATATAATCAAAAGCTAATTTTTTTTTAGAGCTTCTTACCTTATTTAAGTATGTTCCGGTATGAACTACGTATTTGTTTTTTTCTAACCAGTCTAAGATTCGACGTTAATCAGCTTTTCTGATATTCGAAATCCCTTCAGACTTGAAATGATCGCATAACTCATATGTTAAACCAAAATTTTGTGTCTGGCTTTTAAACTCCCATCTGCTTAATCAATTGCAATAGCTGAATCTATTTTGTTAACGATATATGCATACGCTATTGTCGGTATGATTTTCTTTATACAATAGGTTAAATCTGATTTTTACAATTTTCACAAAAATCAAAAATCGATAAAAGCTTGGCAATAAGCCGTCTGCCGATTAGCAATATTTTTTTAAACAATTTTTCCTTTTTTTTCTAATATAAGTAGAATTTTAATAAAATAGAATCATGCAGCTTTTGGCATCACTCACTCTTGCAAATCTCTCTGCACTGCCTTAAAATACGCGAACAGGATAGTTAGGTTTAGTTCATTGAGATTGCGTATGATTTTGAAGAATGGACATGATTTACGACAAAAAAGTGCCGTCTTGTTCCAGAACCATGGGGCATCTTCCAACGAAATGAAATATATCCTCCCTCTCCGCCATGTTGCATACGAGTAAATTTCACAGGATCTGTAGATCTACTCTGTGTGGTTAACAATTCAGTGTGAGTAGTTCCGCTCGCAATTTTATCATAAAATATGTTTCCTCGCCGCTATTATCATCGTAGAAATAGTTCCGATCCTCCAAATCATAATTCAGCTGGTGTTAAATTGATCTATGTAGTGACTCCGATGCTTCGGAAGTTGAGATCTACTGCTGCAATTCACTGGCAAAGCCTTGGCTTCCATGCTTCTACGTTTGGTTCATGAAAATCCAGTATAGGTCCACATTCGTGAGCTAACTTTCTCCATTTGCTGTACCAACTAGTTAGTATTGCATCGTATTGCTTCCAGTTCAATTTTCACCGATAATCTCTCCTAGGGCATATTGAATATTTCTATTATATAGTCTCCCTGTAGTTTTAGACTTTTCGTAGCCAGTGGCTACGGTGCTGGGTGGTAAATGAAATATCTTTTTGATGATCCTCAAACTGACTACCGCCTCATACCTGGGCGTTGTCAACAACGTTGACTCAGCGACCCCTTCAAAGACACGAAACCTACTGGTATGTGCTTTGCATCTGCCAGCAAAGCACTTTCTCCACGTTGTTGTATTTATCGCGGTCTTGGCCTTCTGTAGTTTACATTTCAATCATCGTTCCATGCTTACATTTTGCGTGAAAAGCATATCAAGGTAGTTGTACTCTTTTACTATTTCCATTCAGAAACTATTTCTCCATTCAGAAACCATTTCTCGTTGTTGCACATCCTTCCAAAATCCTTTTTAAAAATGAACAGCTTCGATCTTCGTCGGATAATTATTGTTAGATACTTCCAGAAGCTCAAAATGAATCTTTGGACTTAAACAAATTTTCATAACTGCTGAAATTATTGTCGGTGTTTAGTTTAGACGGTTGTTCCCGGAAAGATTCAGATCAGACCGAGACTGTTCCGATACATAAAAATCATCGATCATTTCTGTCGATAGTTGGTTATGTACTTAATAGCATAATCCATTGCATATAAATAAAATTAAAGTGTCTGTCTCTAATTTTTAAGTTTTCATGTAGTGGGACGAATCCCTTTTCGCACTCGTGTAGTAGCAAGAGTTCTTAAATATCTCGACATGCATAAATCTACTGATCCAGATTGTATATCTCGCCTCCTTCTGAAGACGAGTTCTTCCTAGCTGGCAAAACCACTGCGTAAGCTTTTTCATCAATCCAACTCCTTAACACTCTTTCCGAGCAGATGGAAAACAATATTTGTCCAGCCCGTCCCTAAAAAAGGCAATTCTTCTTCTCTCTCCTCCTACAGGCCCATTGCACTTACGTCCCTTCTTTCCAAGGTCATGGAAATGCTGATAAACCGTCGGCTAATGACATATCGCGAAACACGAAAACTTCTTAATGACCGGTAGTATGGTTTTCGTAGCAACAGGTCCACTGGTGATTTGATGGAATGTCTCACGGACAAGTGGAACCAAAGCATACATCAATCTGGCGAAAGCAAGATAGTTGCACTTGATATTTCTGAGGCATTTGACAAAGTTTGGCATCAGGCTCTTTTGTCGAAAATGCGTGCATTTGGGGTCGACGACTCTCTCCTTCAATGGATTAGAAATTACCTTTCGGAACGTTCAATTCAAGTTGCCTTGGATGGTTTCAAGCCTGATATGCACAAAATAAATACTGGTGTGCCCCAGGGCTCCATTCTGTTTCCGACACTCTTTTTATTGTAATTTGAACAAACGATCTCTTGTCTGCCACTTTTAACCCAATGTATTCCTTTGCTGACGACAGTACTCTCTACTTTTCATATTCGTTTCCGGACTCACGTCCCTGCTCTTCGGCTGTAGAACGGGAACGCAGCTCATTAAATTCCGACATTAACACAATAACCAATTGGGGAACTATCAACCGAGTGGAGTTTAATGCTTCCAAAACACAATGCTGTCTGCTGTCGTTAAAACGAAATTTAAACACCCAGTCGTTATCCATAAATGGCACTTGCATCGTCAAAGCCGATAAACTTTCCGTTGTCGATATGTGTGTCAATGAAAACTTATCACATATTCGGTGTCGTCAAAAACGCTGCGAAATGTCTAGGTTTCCTCAAGCGATGGAAGAAATATTTCACCCCCTCTGATCTGGCCTTAATACATAAGGCGTTTATCCGCCCAAAACTGGAGTGCAATGCCAACATCTGGTCTGTTGTCCCTAGATAGGATCAAAAATCGTGCGATAAAACTCATTTAATGCCAGTATTACACAGTCACTCGACTTCGAACACCGGCGTAATGTCTCCTGTCTCATCTTGTTGTATCGCTATTTTCACCACCAGTGCTCCACTGAAATTGCCAGTAGCATTCCGCCCATCACCTCTTCATTGGAGCCATATCTCTTTCCGGTGAGCAGTTTTTCGGGGCTTGCGAACAGATAATAGCCTTTGGGGGCTATATCTGGAGAGTACGATGGATGCGGAAGCAATTCGAAGTGCAATTCATGCAGTTTTGCCGTCGTTCCGATCGATACGGTGCGCATTTTTTTGGTGAAAGAGCACCGTTTTCTTCTCCATCTTCTCGCGATTTTTTCCTTCAGACGCACCAATAACACCATATAATGCTCAGTATTTATGGATTTCCCTTTTCAAGATAGTCGATGAATATTACATCATGTGAAGTCCAAAATACCGACGCCATAAGCTTGCCAGCCGACTGTTGAGTTTTTGGTTGCTTTGGTTGGCTATCATCCTTCGTTGCCCATTCACCTGACTTCCGATTTGAATCCGGAGTGTAATGGCGGATCCATATTTTATCCATTGTCACATATTCGCACCGCATGAAAAGAATAATATTATTTCGCTTTAACACTAAACAGCTCCAAATAGTGATCTAAATGTTAACAAAAGCGGTACCCGTGTAAAATATTATGTACGCGGTCTATTGATTTCTTTACGATGTCAACTACCTCACGCACTTTCGCTTTACGGTTGTTCAAAACGATTTTATGGATTTTTTTTGATATTTTCGAGCGTTACAACCTATTTTGGGCGCTTAGAGCGTTCAGTATCATTTGTGTCTGTACCACTGCGTCTGTTTTCGACGGAACAGATTTCTTATAACACTTTTCAAGCAATTCTTGAGTTCTCACGGTATTTTCAACGTACGAAACTCGTGTTATTCCATGAAAATATCAAAAGGCGCATCACTAAAACTTTAATATCTCGACGACCAATCGTCGCAATGTCGTCATCACCATGACACGTAGGGTAGTGCTAACTAAAAATCGTATGAATATTGTAAACATATTTCTTCCAACACAATCGCTTGATTCAATACAATTACAATTTACAATTCAATCCCTTATATCAACCACTTTACTTTATCTTTTACTTGAACCACTTTATCACTGCTTTAAATCCACCTTTTAAGTTACACTTTAGAACTGAACTTCACCTCTATTCGTACTGGTATTTATACTCCCTGCCATCATTTGAGAACATTCTGTACCAGCCAGCTGTCATACTACTTTCTATTTTGCCAGAATATTCGCTATAAGTTGTCAGAGATTTTCATTTATTTTTCCAATAGATGAGTCTTCTGCTTTTCAGATATAGTTGGCGCTGTTCACATTTTAAGTGGATATCACAATATGTTATTAGAGACGCCATCTATACTTAACGCCAAACTATCGTTTTTTTTTTTTTAATTTTGGTCAGACTATCGGTCTACTTGTTCGGGATAAGTTTCGGGATACCTGTGTTGGATCTAACCTCTATTTACCTTCATACGTTCTTGTTTTCATTAAATTTATGTTAGATATGATGACTGGTGGTAATCCATTCTCAGCACCTTTTGGAAGAGATAATTTCTATCAGTTTGTTTGGAGTAAACTCTTGAACAGTTGAACCGATTTCAATGGGCCTTATATTGGAAAGTAGTGGATTTTTTCGAAAATAGTATACGAAAGGCTTAAGCTACATTTCACACCTTAGATAATATACTCAGTTTCTTTTTTAGGTTCAAAGGAAGAACCTCAGTATTCTACAATATATTTCTGCAGAAAATAGAGATCACAATCCTCCTCATAATCACTTTTTTAGATGAAAACAACAAGATGAAACACATAAGACCACTATCCCATACCAATGCAACAAAAATTTTAGAACAGATTTGGTCTAACAAGTTATTAACAAGAACATTATTTTGTATAGCATTGGCTACTAGTTTATGGGAACAGATAAAAGGTTTACAAAACGCTTACAGCATAAATAACATGTCTCTCTTCTTTTCAGATAAGTCCTCTCTTGAAACATCAAGTTCTGATGATATTCTCTGTTGTCTTTGTTAAGTTAGGGGAATCAAATGATTGCCATAGGTTGCGTGGAACTGTCTAAAAATACCATATGCGAAGTTCCATATGTTCGAATTCATTAGTCAATGTCTCTTAATATTGTAGTTTGGTATAAGATGCCCCCTAATGCCCCTTGAATAGCTGTGAAAATAAAGAAGGTTTTTTCCTTTCCTACTTAGGTTAGGTTAGGTTAAACAGGGGTGTGATGGATATGCCATCACATAGACACCAGGCACCAAAACGGGCCCATCGCGATCCCTGTGGAACCAGTTGAATTTGTCTTCAAATTGCAAAAACCTAATCGGCCTGATGAAACACCCAATTTCCCTGCAAAAGCCAAAAAGGACTTTGAAGTTCGTGCCGTCTATTCCTCTACGTTTTCGAAAAAGTATTTCCCTAAAAATTTTCCTCGACTACGCGATATTGTCTCGCATTCACACAGTGTGTGTGTTATGTTCTCAACAGCTTGCAGATTACCGCAGAATCTGCAAATATCCGTATCTGACAATTTGAGTCTTTTTGCGTGTTGCCGCAGGAGGCAGTGTCCTGTCAGGATTCCTGTTACTGCCCTGCTTAATTTTATTTACTTCCTAGATCTTTTGCCGTCAAAAAGCGGCTAAAGAGCCTTGGACACCATGTGTTTCTTTCCTGCTTAAGCGATGATCCATTTTAAAACCAACCCTGAGGAACTAGATACCCAGCAATATTGCCGCTCTTTATTCGAAAATTTCTTAATTTTTATTTTGTTAAAAATTATATTGTGTTAAGAATCAGAGCTTGGATGGTTTTTTGTGATCACCGATTGTTCATCTGCTAAGGCCCATTACTGCAGCTTCTTTTATGTGGTTAAATTTTAGTTTATATTTGTGCCCTTATTGACCTCAACGTTGCCATATCTTTTCGTGCGTTAACTATAATATTTTCGAAGAATAGGTTCTTTTCTCTTGCAGCATTAGGACTTTCTATTATACAGAATACAATATTTTTCATTTCACAATAGTTCTATGTTTGCATCTGTGAGATTAAAATATTCAATGCGTGAAATATAAGGCTGCAATATGCCCTTCTTTTGTTGAAAGATCTGGTCGTGCAGTCGTACTACAAATGTATACTGTTTTCTTTTTCTTTTCTTATTATTCTTTCTTATCAAACCAGTGACCCGGACTATGGATGACAGATGCATTGATGCAACTATTTAAAAAGACGTGCATAGCTCTTGTCACTGACCTTCTGTGAAAAGGATAAATGAGTAGCTTTGCAGCATCTGATCTGATCTGTGATCGCTAAAAAAAAGGGATCCAGATCTGAAGTTTAAGGCTTTCGTAATGATATCTCTAGTCGCCAAAAATCCTTGGGAATAATACAGTTACGAGTACCTAAAACTTATTGTCACAGAGAAGAAAAATATAGATCGGAAAGAAAAGGAGTCTACTTTTTTCAATACTTGTAGCTTCCATTGGAACAACATGAACTACCCGATCACAAGTTCACTGAAAGTTGAAAGTTTTAAGTTCATTGTAGAATTATGCATCCTTACTACAGAAATTTAATGTTCCTACGCTTAGTATGCAACAGCTTTGTGATTCATTTATATTGTTGATATACTCTTGGTTCAGTGGAGCACTTGGTCCCGTCAAGGCTGACGTTCGTTCTTTAGGCACGGTAAGTTTACCCTCAGATTGTGCGTTTTATTGAGTTTTTTGTCTTTAGATTCGCCGTATTTAGTTGAAAACGGAAGCACCTGGTAAAAGATTAACAACATTTCAAGACGTACAGACGGTTTCATGAAATAGATAGTAGAAGTAGCGTTGACGAAGCTTACCTACATGACGACTCCAATAGCGCACGGTATTTGACGTTTGCAATGCACGTCTTCTGACACTTATATCCAATCTGCGGATTTAAAGAAAATCAATTCGTTAGTCCTACTAGATCTCTAAAGATTAAAATTTTTTTGTTCCTTTCAAGACATTTGCGTAACAAATAATCAGATCAATAGTAAGTTAAACGGGGTATCTTGTAAGAGCTGTGGATCCTACGTGGACCATATCTTCCTTAAAATTATGCATCTCTCTTGCCTGGCCATAACGTCACAAAATCGATTTATATGACCTTTGTAAGGCCATTTCTCGAGTGTTATGTCTAGATATAGTGTCCTGAAAGCCATATTCTACAATACATATCAAATCTGTCCAATGCAAATCCCTACGATTCGCCCAGCTCGGGCTCCTATGGAATTGCCGATATTCTCTTTATCCACCAGCTTTTAACCAACAACATCGACTGTCTTACACTACTGCCCAAGCTTTTAAAAAAGTAATTTCTCCTTCTGGCACGTAAGGCCCCGCATTCACACAGTATGCGTTCTGCGGTTTCGTCGCGGTTTCATACCAAAGCGGCATTCAATCTCTTGCTGGATTCTGAGTTTGCGTTAGTGATATCGAAGCTGCCAGTGTCCTGTTTCTAAGCTGCTCGATCTTTGATTTATTTTGGAAGTCCCTCATAATTATTTTTGCCTTTCGAAGAACCGGTATATTCTTCCAATAGGATAGATACACTTTGGTCTCCCAACTTTTAATCCTTGAATTTATTGTTGATGCCAAAGTAAAACTCCGGGCCGTTGCATGGATCAGCTAAACCCTTTTTAACCTGTCCATTGACTACTTCATTTCGTTCAATACCTTTGCGCCCTGGTACCCACCAGAACTTGACTTTGTTTCTTTTTGATAAGCCCTGAAGCAGTGAAATACCAATTTAGAGGCAAACACTTTGAAGATCTGATTATAGCTTTCGTCGATTTGGGATCACTATGTTGAATCTTCTGTCGAAGCATAAAGTGTTTGGTATGCGATCATACATATACCACGCAGATCATTTCGAATTCAGAAATCTGTAAGATGAAGCTTACGAATTGCTATTGTACAGCGTGTATCGACTCTCCTGTTTTTAATAACCTGACTGAACTGCGAATTGTCACCGTTTCAATGGCAGCTTGCAGGCTAAAATAACCTATTTATGTGGTTTTTTTCTTTTGTTTTGCTCCATCATATTACTGACGAATAGGTCATGATCGGTCTGACCATCATTATATGGGTCCAATGGGCGAATTTTTGGAGATATCCCCCATATCTTACGAAGTCCTTATGGCTTTGTTAGCTTTGATAATTTTTTTATTTAGATGTGAGCTCCAACTTAGTTGTTTGTTTAAAACTACTCCTAGATAGGAGGTCTGATCAAGACTCAGCATTCTTCTCCGATTGAGATTAATCCCTCTCACACAGTCTTTCCAGGGTTGATTAAGAGGTTTTCTCCAACACACCAGTCAGACATTACTTTCCCTTGGGTGTTTACCTTTCACAATGATGACCAAGTCATCGACATAGCCAATTGCTTTAAAGCCTAAATTTTATAGTTTAACTATCATAGTTAGCCATCTATGACAAGTGGCCACAAGAGGGGTGAAAGAACACCTCCTTTTGTACAGCCTTTGGCATTTGCGACAGTGATTGAGGGCTCACCGAAAGTAGTGCTTATTCCATCGAACATCGCTCTCACCCATCTGCGGATAGCATGACCAATACTCGTACCTCCGAACTCCATGACTTTTGAGATGTAACCGAACTCGGTATTTTTAAAAGCACCTCCAATATCTAGATAGCACTCTTTTTGTCGGTATCTTTTATCCGTGATACTAGATTTAAAACGAAGAGCGTGCTTTCCCGCAGGCGTGGAGTCTCAGATGCAGAGGCTTACTTTTATCTAAGTATTCTCTGATATGAACATCTACTATGCTTTCCATTGTTTTCAGCAATAACGATGTGAAGTTTGTAGGACGGTAAAGGTTAGGTAACTCACTAGATTTGTTACCTGGCTTAGGGATATAAACTACGTTTGCTTCCATCCTGGTTTGTGGTATACAAATTAAAGCTGGACCTAAACAAGGTAATCGTAGTTGGTAAAATGGGACCTGACTTTTTTTAATCAGAGCTGAAAGGATTTCGTTGGTTCCCGGTGCCTTAAAAGATTCAAATGGGTTTATAACCTATTTGTCTTTATCTTGACTGAACATTTTTCCAGACAGCCAACAGTCTGATGGATACTAGGATCAGAACTAAATTGGTGTCAATTGAATTAGAGTCGAACCTGGCAAGTAGAGTTCTTGCGTTTGAACAATCTTTAGAGAGAACTTTTTGGAGACGTACGATAGACGGAATTTCTTCCTGTTTTTCGCAGGTCTCTATCCAGGTTTTTCTTTCTGATTTACCCAATTCTGTGTCGAATTTGGTTAATGGTAGGGACCTGTATCACATGAACTGATGTGTTTTGCTTGATTGGAATAGTGGTTTATTTAAACACTTCAGCTTTGAATTTACGACTACTTCTAAAGGAAGTAGCCCGTGTAACACGTATATCTTAGAAGCATTTGAATACATCCCTGCGTGGGCGTCGTAGTTATCGTTAAAGATTGAAGCACTCATTAGTTTCTTGATTTCATTCTGAGTGTAAAGTGTACGAGAAAGCTCTTCGCATAACCTCCTTTAGCTAATCTACATTCAAATAGCTTAGCCGAATCTAGATAGGTTTCAAAAGTAGATAGACAGATCGCAATGAAATCCAAACAAAGCCGTGTTAAGCCCAGTTAAACTGTAGCAAATAGAATCATACAAACTAGTATTTCTGAAATAAATTCCCAGTATAGAAAAATATTTGCACAAGATATGAAACAAGATACGAGTACATCATAAGTCTCAACTGATTAAAAGATGAGTTTGACGTCGATTGCATTTCTTTTCTTTACTTTTATGGAACCACCAATTCTTCCTCAGTTATCAACATTTACAAACTATAAATCAATTAAATTTATAACCAGCCGTATATTTATAAAACAAAAATGTTATCTCCTCGGTTTTGGTGTACTATCTTCTTCATAAAATGTATCACCTGTTTTAGGACGGAAATAGCCCTTTATACAATATTTTCTGCCTATTTAATCTTCATTTAGATTTTAATTTAAAAAATAAATTCAAATAAAACAGCACTGGCTTTTTTTTATTAATTTTTATTTTATTGACTATTCGAAACAAGTATCCTTAAAAAAGAAGCTGCCAATAAAATATAGAAAAATGAGTTTATACAAAAAGTACCTGAATGTAACACTGTTTTTGCATATTTCAATTTAATGATTTAATTTGAAAGAAAAAAGAAATAGTAAAAATTATTGGTAAATATAAATAGATGCCACTTTAATGAAGTTAATTTAAATTAAAATGCGTTTTGGTTTTTTTTTTATTACATGCATATCAGGTGACAATTTTCTCAGCAATCCTTACCCTTAGTCCTTTATGCAAATATTTTTTTTAAAATCAAACAGAACATTCATGATATAATTGCTTTAAAATATTTGTTCTATAATTTTTTTTCTAAAGAATTTGTATTTTTTTTATTTAACTTGATTGATATTTTCTGTAAATAGAATTCTTGAATTTATAAAACTTCTAGAATTGCTAAATAATTCTACTCTAAAAGTGTTGTAAGAATGCATAAAACGGTTTCATTACTCCACATTAAAAATAACAACAAAAAATTCTACTAACACATAAAAGGCCAACAAAAGAAAAAAAAAAAACAAAACAAAACAACAGTCAATATAAATTAATGTAGCATATACTTGTATTAAATAAATAATAATTAAATTGATAAAATTGATAAAATTGATAATAAATGTCTTAGCAATCAGCAATAAATTAACTAACACTCAGAACAATACACGCTGTTTTTCAAAAACTAAAAAAAGAACACAAAAACAAAATTTTATAAAAAGAAAAAAAAAAACATCAAAACACTTTTTAAAAAAAATCAGTGAGCATGTGATTCTTTCTTTTTTATGATTTTAAATCTAAAAACAAAATTAAGTTGCATTTGAAAATATAAGAAAAAAAAGTAAACGAATAATTTCTTTTTTTATTTAATCAAAAAAAAACTGTATGTATCAAAACGATTTATAAAAAAATAAAAATAAAATAGAATAACACGGAAAAATCCTTTAGGGTTGTGACTGAAGCATACTAAAAATAAAATAAAACATAAAACAAAGTAATTTTTCTTTTTCCAAATATCAGTACATCATGTATGTACTTTTCTTCTATTTTTTTTTTTTTCTCAATAAATTGTAAATAAATAAGAAACTAATAAAACCACACAGAACATTTTACTAACAAGTGTAAAGATTTAAATCAATTTAATAAAATTTACACACCAAAATAAATGAATTAAATCCAAACAACAACAATAAAAAAAACTCTTGTATATAACACAATCAACCCATAAAATCTCATACGATCATATTTTATTATAAATTTTTACAATTATTAGATGAAATATTTTATTTCGAATTGTAATAATCTATTTAGAGCGCAAGAAAACAAAAATATAAATTTAAATGTAATTTTTCCCCCCCCCCCCAGAAAAAAAACGACCCCAATTTAAAACAAAATAAATAATAATAATGAAAGGAAATTTAAACAATCAGAAATAGTAATATTATTAAAATGCATACACACTGAATTTAAGCTTATACTTCACAAAAATAACAAATAAAATATAAAAACATTTTATTTTTTGTTTTTTTTTTTCTTTTTTTTTTTGTAATTTTCATTTCTAAATAGGTAAATATGGTGTAAAAATTATTGCGCGCGTAAAATAAGACACAGCCAATTGTATAGAATTTTAATTTTTTTAATTTTTTGTTATGTATTGACAAAAATAAAGCAAATTCAAAGAATAAAAATCAAATAAAATTCTCACTCAAATTTTAGAATTGTACATTTTTTTATATATTCAAATTCTATTGGCACATCACTGAGAAAACACCAAATAAAGTTGAAGCCTAATAAGTAATAATAAATTATGGCTGCACTATGAGTATTTATGTACATTGTATGTATGTATGTATACATGAACTATACAGTTATACATACCTATATATAGATATATTGTACTTATACTTATCTAAGAAAAAAAAAAAAAACAAATTAATTAACAAATAAATGCATTTCAATACATCAACACAAAATTAATGTTCAAGCAAACTGAATAATAATAAAAAAAAAACTAAAAATAAAAATTCAAACAAACCATATAACGAATCAACTTTATACAAAAATTAAATAAATCAAATAAAACATAACAAAAGTAGTGCATTTTTATTTTTTATTTGAAAAAAAAAAAAACAACAAAAAGAAACAAAATCAAATTCCGGAAAAACTAACAATGAAACTAAAATGTTAAAATTTAGTTTTAATTCGGAATTTCAATTACCAACACAATATATACACACATATGCATACTTTTAAAGAAAATAATAATAATAATAATAATAATAAAACAACAAACAGCAACAACAAGAAAAACAAAAAACCAAAAAAACAAAAACCTTAAATGCATTTACATTTTAACGAAATAAATTATAAAACAAAAAACAAAACCAAAACTAAACCAAAATACACTAAACTGTTTTCATTAAGTTTTAAGGTAAAATAATTAAAATAAAATGATTTAAGAAGAATTAAAAAAAAAAAAACCAAAAACTTTTACAAAAAAAACCAAAAAAAAACAAAAAACAAAAAAACTGTAGAAGAGTAGTATTTACTAAAACTTACACACGTACTGATAGGACACACTGTAAACAACAACAAAGAAAAACAAAAACAATTCAATAAAGATAAAGAAACATTGTATAAAAAAAATAATAAAACAAATTATTTATTTACGTTATAAAGATAATAAACAAAACAAAAACATGTAAAAATGTAATAATTATAAAAATAAATGTTACGCGTTATTAATAAAAAGAAAAATGTTTAAAAGAAATTAGATTCGTTGGTCTTCTTTTCTTTTTTTTTTTTGACTAAACTTTAGAAAATAGGCAGAAGAGAGCCAGGCGAACACATGCCTGCTGAATGGAATATGAGCTTTGTCTATCGTCCGGTTCAGCTACAGAGGCATAAGTCTATTAAACGTCACACACAGGATTCTTGCTGCTGTATTATGTGGACATCGACAACAACCTTGGAAGACCTGAGAATACCAAAGCCATGCCCACCACCTATTCATCGATTTTAAGGTTCCATATGAAAGCGTCTGTAGAGACGTCTGCTCACGGCAACGATGTCAAATGCATTTATTAATTTCAATTTAATAATACCTTAATGTTTGAGCAAGAGTTAGCCTAATTAATTTAATAATCCTAATTCACCTTCTCTAAGCTAAGCTTATCACGTATGTAGTGTAAATTTGCAAAATGTTCATTAATGCAAGCAATTGGCATCACTTTCATCGTCAAGTGTTCATTTTTGCAAAATTGGTCAAACTGATGCCCAAACATAACGAAAAAAAGCATCACACAAATACCAGATGCGCTTTTGATTCGTCGATCAAAAATGTCGGAAGAGAAAGAAAAGTAAATAAATAAACAATTTTATCAATAGATACATGCTTTTGACAAATATTTATAAATATATGTCGAATTCTTTATTTTAACCTTTCTCTCAAAATTATTTTTTTTTTTACAGGGACTATTTCAGCGCATGGATATCCAATAAAAACGTCGAGAAATCTAAATTTGCTGTCGCAAATCGCCTAAACGGAGAAAGTTAGAAACACACTCTCTCTAATGAAATACTCAAAGTTCCCTGCATGTTAATCGAAAACGATCCCTTGCGGTTATAGTAACTGCTGGCATCCTTTTTTGGAGTAGGAATGATGAAATGAGTCCAATTGATACAGCCAACAACGAACGGAAATGGGTTTTCCCTACTGTTCGCGAAATCTTCCATTATATTTTTTTGTTGCTGAATGGATGGTCAACTTATTTAATTTTTTAAGCAACAGATAAGGTTTACGGTTTTCATAAAGATGTTGTATGAAGTACCTCGTCCAATATTGAGCAGCAACCCTGCTGTTGCACAATTTCCAAAGCGTAATGTACAAACATTTCTTTAAGGAGTATCCCAGTATAAAAAGGTGTTTGTAAAATGATTTTGGAATACATCGTCTGGATATTCTTCTATAACTTTGAAATAATCTCTAATTTTAGGAATTTTCCTTCTTTTAAATCTGCTTATTAACGTACGCGTTTCAACCGTTTTCTTCTTGATTCACACATATTAAAAATAAATTTATCGTCTCTACGATCATAGTTACCGACTAAAACTCTCATTTGCAAAACTTCCATCTTGAAACTAAAATGTTTAATGTTTAATATAAACAATGCGTTCTAAAACGTCGACGAAAAATTCGATAAGCAACGTATCAGCATAAACAGTGCATCGCATCAGCATCGCAAATAAGTAGTGATGCCGCATCGCTGCACAAATGTTTGAAGTTTCTGAATTCACTGGTAATCTTATTTTTCGATGAACGAAACATATTTTATTTTATTTTTTAATTAATTTCTTCAGTTTATTTAACATCTAAAAAAAAGATATTTGCAAAAAAAACTTTGTAATCGGACACTTATTTTGGTGTTTTCTTATTTTAAAACTTAAAACTACTTACAAAATATTTTTTAATCATAATGAATACTTAAGTTAACTTAATTTGCGTTATATTATTGAATCGTAAATTTCGAAAAGGGGTCATATCTCAGGTTTTTCAAAATATGTTTTTACGACTTTTCTCGCTTGTGAGGCTTCACTTGTATCGAGAACGGGTCAGCTTCTATGCTAGAAAGGGGAGAAAAATAAACATGGGAACCTAGTGAGTTTCGAAAAGGTGCCATGTAGAAGACTTGTCCGGTTTTCGAAACTAACTGCAGCCCCCTGGATTTTGAACTGTCTACCTAGTCATGGTTCCAATCCGGAATTCAATTTCATGTGGTTAAAATTCCATCTCTGTAAGCAAATTATCCACTACTGCTTTATTTACAGAAGCCCCAAACTAGACAACAATTCGACTTTTAACGAATTCGATGTGCTGTCTGACTCCATTCAAAGAATTGTATCCCTGTATCCTCATACTGAAATCGTTATTACGGTTATGTTAACCGTTAATGTTCACATTTCTGGGTGGCTTCGACATTCTGGACAGACAACACCCGAAGGACGGTGTGTTGCTGCGGAAAACAACCTAACGCAGCTTGTAAATGAGCCCACGCGAATACCAGACGTTGATAGTCACACCGCCAACACTCTGGACTTGTTTTTAACTTCTCACCCCGATAAGTACTCCGTTGATGTGCTCTCCCCATTAGGCTAGTCGGAGCATTGTGTATATCAGCTAATTTTTCGCACACCGACCACACAGTTAGAGAAAAAATTCCTAAAAGAACCGTATGGCAATACGAGAAAGCCAACTGGAGCGGTCTAAACAGTTTTTTTAGGAATTTTAACTTGTCGTTATGTTTCCTCGATAACGACGTGGACGTCGCTGCTGATATGATCACATACACCATTCTCTTTGGAATGAGAAACTTTATCCCTCATCGGATGAAGAGTATCGAACCAAAAGAAAAGGCATGGTACGACTCGAGCTGTAAAGAGGCTGTCAGGGTTAGAGAAATGTTTTTTCGGTCCTTCAAGGCCAACCCAACAGAGGAAAACCGAAAAAAGTTTAAACGACCAAGGAATGACTGCAACGTCTTTCTTAAACATGTTAGATTCCAATACGACTAAAAACTGTGGCAAAAAATACTACAATGTCCCAAAGGCAGTAAAAATTGTTGGGCGTTCATCAAAAATATTAGAATTCTGCATCATCCTCCACCCTAACGCTTGGACAAGGCCAATCTGCTTGCTGCACACTTTGCGGCCAACTCAACACTCCCTACACTTGAGTGCGTCGAATCTTCAATAGGACAAATCCACTTTCGCACTCGTGTAGTAGCAAGAGTTCCTAAAGATCTTAACATCCACAAATCCGCAGGTCCAGATGGCATATCTCCCCTTCTTCTGAAGAGGTGTTCTTAGTCGCTGGCAAAACCACTGTGTAAGCTTTTTCATCAATCCAAGTCTTTAGGACTTTTTCCGAGAAGATGGAAAACAGCATTTGTCCAGCCCGTCCCTAAAAAAGGCGAATCTTCCTCTCTCTCCTCCTATAGACCCATTGTACCTACGTCCCTTCTTTCCATGGTCATAGAAATGCTGATAAACCGTCAGCTAATGAAATATCTCGAAACACGAAAACTTCTTAATAACCGGCAGTACGGTTTTCGTAGCAACAGGTCCACTGGTGATCTGATGGCATGTCTCACGGATAAGTGGAACCAAAGCATACATCAATCTGGTGAAAGCAAGATAGTTACACTTGATATTTCTAAGGCATTTGACAGAGTTTGGCATCAGGCTCTTTTGTCGAAAATGCGTGCATTTGGGATCGACGACTCTCTTCTTCAATGGATTAGAAACTACCTTTCGGAACGTCCAATTCAAGTTGTCTTGGATGGTTTCAAGTCTGATATTCACAAAATAAATGCTGGTGTGCCCCAGGGCTTCGTTCCGTCTCCGACACTCTTTTTAATTTGAATCAACGATCTCTTGTCTGCTATTTCTAATCCAATATATTCCTTTGCTGATGACAGTACTCTCTGCTTTTCATATTCGTTCCCGGACTCACGCCCCTGCTCTTCGGCTGTAGAACGAGAACGGCAGCGTATGTTAAGCTCATTGAATTCCGATATCAACAGCATAACCAATTGGGGAACCATCAACAGAGTGGAATTTAATGCTTCCAAAACACAATGCTGTCTGCTGTAGTTAAAGCGAAATTTAAACACCCAGCCGTTATCCATGAATGGCACTTGCATCGTCAAAGCCGATAAACTTTCCGTTGTCGGTATATATGTCAATGAAAATTTACGTTGGAATGACCACATATTCGATGTCGTCAAAAATGCTGCGAAATGTATAGGTTTCTTCAAGCGATGTAAGAAATATTTCACCCCCTCTTATCTGGCCTCAATATATAAGGCGTTTATCCGCCCGAAATTGGAGTATAATGCCCACTTCTGGTCGGGTGCCCAAAACATCTCTGCACCTGCTAGATAGGATTAAAAGCCATGCGATAACACTAATAGATGATATTAATATCACTCAAACAATGGACATCCTCGAACACCGACGTAATGTCTCGTGTCTCACGTTGTTTTATGGTTATTTCCACCACCAGTGCTCCATAGAAATCGCCAGTAGCATTCCGCTCCTTCAAACTTTTAACCGTAACACCCGTCTCGCTATGAATGCTCATCAGTATACCCTCAAGCCCACTTTCGGACGTACTCTAAAATATCCCGATTCATGCCTTAGCCGTACAACTCGCTTATGGAATGCCCTGCCTAGCTCTTTATTTCCTAGTCATTATAACCTTCAAACATTTAAAACCAATGTTCACCGGTACCTCTCTTTCTATTCTCCCTGATTTCCCTTCGTCCGGGCTGTGTGCAAGCATAAGCATTTTAAGGCTACCTAAAGAAAAGAGTAGATCCTAATACGATAAAATGAGCCGAAGTGAATGTTTTTAGGGTAGTTCTGATAATGATGTAGAGGTGGCGTCCACTCATGGCGTTCGCAAAAAGAAGAGAGGAGTAAGCAATGAAAATTTGTACAAGCCCAACGTAATAAAACGGGCAAGAATAAAGGGTTTACCGCACGTTAATCACGCAGAGAAGAATGTTCTTTTGAGAAATACTGGACAGTCTTGCTGGTAAGCCATAATTTTTTGTTTATTATTTGATGCATATAAGCATTATAGAATATTATGAAGATTAGCTTGTGTCAACTGATATCATTGGTTAAAGTTCGTGGATGATTGGTTGTTGGCTTTCTTTACATATGCAAACGCTATCAATATTTTGAAACTTTGACATCTGAACAGAAATGTGGCATTTTGGACCGAATAAACTCATTCGATGCGAAAGACGAGCAAGACATTTACCTCCAAGGACATTTTTATGAAATGTCTCGTAGTGAATAGACGTGCCGAGAATCTCTTCTGGCTTAAGTATTAAATTTTCCGTTTGTTCGTAAATAGTACATTTCTTTGAGTACGGAGTTTTTTGAAGTGTACGAGTACATGTTCATCGCATATCCTACCAACAAAACTATTATTTTCATTTATATAAACCCAAAGGGGAAAGCAAAAGTCCTCATGATTTAAGAGGAAAATCTGTTGAGTCCAGAAGTAATATGATTTCCTGTGATATACGGCAGAAGATTCACGAATTTATTGATTCCATTCCAAAAAAAAGAGGTTCATTACAGTATGTTTCGAAAATTCCTACCCTCCTCACTGAACGTTAAAATTTTGCATGACCAGTTCATCTCAAAACATCCTGATCTGGCTAGGAAAGTACTGTACGATTATTTTAGGCAGTATTTTAATCAGAATTTCGAGCTGTCGTTTGGAACACCCCAGGTAGACGTATGTTCAAAATGCTAAGAGCTAAAAGTAAAAATAAAGGATCCACATCTCAACGATAGGGCTAAGAACTTTGGTGTTGCAGAATTACTTATCCACAAACGAAGAGCAAGCAAATTTTTTTACGAAAACTAAAGCTATATCGGAACGGTCGAAAACTGAAGATATATAATAGGACTCTCATTTGATTTTATGTAAAACCTACCCGTACCATTGCTCCCCGTTCAAGAGGTTTTCTACTACCGTCAATTATGGGTTTACGAATTTTACGTTCATAACCTGAAAACTGAAAGGGCAACGTTCTACTCATATCATGAGGGCCAAGTTTTGAAAGATCCCAATGACGTCGTTTCGTTTTTGCACCACTACATTAATGGTAATGTACCTTTTTCAGCGAAGGAATTACTAGGTGGAGTGAAAAGTGACCTCCTTGACCGCCAGAATGCGCTGCTACTGCAAAAAAGGTTATGGTGCCTTAAAGTCCGTTCATATTTAGGCAGACATGCCAAATTTCAGTGCGATACTGTCATTAGTTTTGTTTTGACAGCTGATTGTTCTTGACGTGTTTGGCTTCATGTTGAGTATGGACAAAAACGATTTTCGTTCTCTCATTAAACATTATTTTTTGAGAGGCAAAACGGCGAAGGAAACAAAAGAAAAGTTGGATAAATATTATGGGACTAATGCTCCGTCAGATTACACCGTCAAATATTGGTTTCGAGAGTTTCGTGGTGGCCGCAACTCCACTACCGATCAAGCCCGCAGCGGCAGGCCCTTCGATGCGGTTACAGAGGACAATGTCAAAAAACTACATGAAATGGTGTTGGCTGACCGGAAAGTGAAGGTGCGCGAGCTAGCAGATACCACAAAGATTAGTACTGAGCGCACACGCCATATTTTGGGCAATATTCTGCATATGAAAAAGTTATCCTGCCGCGAATGACCAAAACCACGAACACGAAACACGTGCACTTCGAAAAAGTGTTTGGACTTGCTGATGCGGAATCGGGCGGACTTTTGGCGTCGATTGGTAACTGGATTTGGATACATCGGACTATTATCTCTTCCCAAACCTCAAAAGATGGCTCATCAATAAAAAATTCAGCTCACACGAGGAAATCATCGACGCCACGGAGGAGTATTTTGCAGACCTTCCAGAAAATTACTTTTCGGACGGGATCAAGAAGTTGGAAAACCGCTGGAATAAGTGTATCAAACTAAAAAACTTTTCAGTCCATCTAGTACATCTGTTTTGTGACGGTTGTCCCGGGCAGAATAAAAACAACACCATGATTAGGTTTTTACTGGCACCTTGTTCATCCCGAAACATTTAGATTCACATCTACTTTCCATTAAGAGGTCATTCATTTAATCATTGTGACCGAAATTTCGCTGTTGTCAAAAGAAAGATTAAAAGAGAAGACCGGCTTTTCATCCCTGATCAGTATTATGACCTCACTGTGAACTCTTCTAAGGCAAACAAGTTTTTAGTGCATAAAGTCGATCCCAATGAGATTGACTACCAGAAAAATGGTTTATCTCAAAGAAGTTATGGGAAAAATGTCCCAAAAGAAAGCAAAGTAACGTTTCATGTCTCGAATTTCAACGAATTTATCTTTGACCAAAACAGCCTGGATTTGTAAAAGTAAGAAATTTCATCGACAACGCTTTAAATGAAGAAGTCTCTTCACTGGCCAAACCTTCAGGAGCACAGCCAACTCTACCCACTGTCTCATCATACTCTGCTTATAACTTGCAGCTGCCAATAAATTATTTAAAACTGGCAGACATTCGAACCCGGGAACACTATGTTCCAGCTGAATACAAACCATTCTACGACATTCTTCGAACGTGGCCATCAAGCTGCTCCTGCAGAAGAAGACTTCTAACCAACCCCCATTATTACCACTTAACCGCTGTTTGTATTATGTTTTTTCTTGAGTTAATAAACAGTTTTATTGGCAATTTAGTGTTTTAATTCACCAAAGTATTAACACCTTTCATTGTAATTATCGAACCTCTTAAATTTAATTTATTAAACAAAGTAAAACTATGGAAAGGTTGGTTACGTCAATAAACATAAAGAGATTAAGATTAGAGTGTGTGAAAGCAAATTCCGGCAGTGTTTAGTCAAATATTGATCTTTACAGACTTCTTGTATCTCCTGTAAAATTTGACTTTCAGGACATGACCCCTTTTCGAAATTTACTATGGTATTCAATTAAATATGTACTTTTTTGTTTTTGTTTTTTTTTTAATCGTATGTTTTTCACTGTGCACTCATCTCCTTTTTGTTTAAATAATATTAGAACTACCTTAAGCCCAAACTAGGTAAGCTGGTCATGTTTTAAAAAGTTCAATATCGGACTTTGGGTCCAAGTGAGGCTACCCAGACACTGAAGGAATCGACGACCGAGCCACCAAGACACCTGGTATTGAAGAACAACATTCCTAATGTCGCGACTCCCTACCGCCGTACAGAATCGCAGACGCCCCGCACTGTGCGCGATGTCTCTGTCATAATTGAGTCGTTTGTTCGCAACTGTTCAAGTGACGTGGAGGATTAGTGGCACCGCTAATTTGTCTGGGATCAGCCCCTTGCTATATGAATAGAGGAACGCTTCTGGGGGAATGAAGCCGTTAAAGCGTACGTTCTCGGAAATCAGGTTGTTTGTCGAAGTTAATAACCAAATTGTCCAGTCTTATTAGTTTCGCCCTATTGTGCAAGTTCACATTAGGATAGGATTTTCTGCATTCCGAATCTTGTATTCTGTACAATCGAAGGCAAGTCCTCAGGCAAACCCTTTCAAACACATCTTTTCCAATAAACTTGCTCTGACGTTGACAAGCACAGGCCAGATCAGGGTTATGTAGCAGATTACCTTCACTCTCACAACGGATTGGTTGTTATAAAACTGTCTTTTTATAAAAAAAAAAAAAAATCACCTCTAACTCTGACCTGAGCAATTTCTATATGTTTCCTAAAATATAGACATTCATCTAGCCAGATCTCAAGGTATCTTACTACATTTCGGCAAGAATGTGCCTACCGTGTTGTCCCGAGAGGCCACAGAAAAAGGCTTCCAATCAGAGCAATACCGCTTTATCTTATCGAAGTCACATTGCAAGAACAGATTAATAAGGATTAAAGTCGTCTGCGTACACTCTGGCATGGTGAAGTGAGCTCACAAAGTCGGTTGCGTAGTTGTTGAATAGGGTCGGCGCATTAACCACACCTTGTTAGAGATTTTTTTTAACATCAAATACTCCAGCAGAAGTTACGAGTACGATAGTGAGCACATTAAAGAGAGTGCACATCAGTGGTCTATGTATGCTCAGCTGGTTCAACTTGAAGAAGAGTTCCTCTAATCATGCAGTCTCGAAGTCCAATACAGTTCTCCAATCAAGCAGGCATCTGACCATTCCTTCTGACTTTTGTTCCATTGGATATTGGACACTGGTATGTTAACGCGGCGTGAATAACACATGCATAGCCTTGAAACGGAATTGATTATATGGATCTATATTTTTGTCCGCAACCCATTCAGTCACGAGTTTATTGCTCACCTTTTCGAAGACCTTGCTGATCATCGGAAGGAGATTTATCGACCGAAGATCTGATCCGGCGATGTGTTTTTTTCACTTTTGGGAATGTCATGCACCACCACTGTCTTTCAATGCGCATTATTCAATGCATTATTAAGCGTGTGGTCTAAATATTCACCGCTTCTAGTGGGACAAGTCAAAGCACAATCTTTGCTACTCGTACCCTATCGGTTCCCACTGATGTCTTACTTTTAAGTGATTCGAAATTCGTTTGGTGCTCTTTCTTGGAAATGAACGGAGTTAGCTCCCTTTCGTCGGCAATGACATTATTTGCTATATTTTCGTCAATGAACTAAATGAACAAGTTCTCGAAAAACTCATTCGACTATGCAGGATGTAGATGAAAAACTCTAAATGTTCGGTCAAAGTCGGAAGAATTTACTTATTTACTTAACGGGCTACCGACACCGCAACCTTTCATCCTCTTCGATCTCTGGCAGGCTGCTGCCAGTTCGCATGCTGGCATCCATGACTGCTTGATCTTTAAAACGGTGGTTAGGATTTCCTGCTCATTTCGAACCCGAGGGCTGTGATTAGGAGATTCTCTTAACTGGAGCATTGCTGTCCATCCCCTCGGTGTGGATAAGCCAATCCAATCAATGGGACCGTAAGAATTTTTCTTTCACAGGTACCCAGTATTACTTCTTTCCTGCTTATCGTCCAGCTCCGAGGTAGTTGGACTCCTTAACTACCTCGAAATTATAATTGCCAACTGTAATCCGAGCTGATTGATGTGTCCTTGCTTGTGGTAGCATGTATGTTTGTATTTTGTTAGACCAACTTTTATAGCCTTTTCTTCGATTGAACGTTAGATGGATGGGATCGAGCGATAATATCAATGTCGTCTGCGTGTCTCAATATCTAGACTGATTTGTGGAAAATAGTGCCTCTAGTGTTTACGCCAGCCCTACGCACTAACTGTTCAAGCAAGCATAAGGTTAAAAAAATCGCATGAAAGTGAATCACTACGACGGAATCCGGAGCATGTCTGAAAAGTTCTGATGAAGCACACGGCGTGTTTTAAGTATTAACTGCATAACTGGATAGTTTTCTCGATATCCCGAATTCAACCATCGCCTTATACAGCTCCAGGCGATAAATGCTGTCGTACGCGGCCTTATTCGTATGTTTTTTCCAGGATTTGCGTTAGTATGAAGATCTGGTCTATCGTCGATTTGCTGGAATCCCGAATAATGTGGCACAAAATAACTTTAGATGATCATACAGCAGCCTGGACAGGATCTTATAAACGACATTAGGCAGAGATATGCCACGGTAGTTGTTGCAAGACATAGAATCGCCTTTTTTGTCGATGGCGCAAAGAGATCTGATACTTTAGTCGCCGGACATGTTTACGTCCACACACACTTTATAGATTATTTGATACATGCTCCTTACCAAAAGATCACCACCACATTTAAATAATTAGAAAGTCGAAAGAAACATCAGCAAATCTTTTTATATTAAAAAGGGTCTCAGGCTGGACAACGCGCTATCATGCGACTTCTTTCACATCGTACATGAAAATATTGTGCGCAACTCACAAGCCAAAATCAGAGGCAACAAAACAAAACAAAATATATGCTGTCGTCAAAAAATTATTGTACAATCCCACTCTCAAGTGAGACTACTGATAACTGGATGGTAAAGGAATTCATCTACCTAGGCTACGATGGGCCCTTTCTTGACTGTTGTATGGCACGGAGAAATGGACATTCTCAAGACCAAGTAAAAGCTCTCTTAGTTACTTTGAACGAAAAATTATCCATGTGATATATGCCCCGGTCTACGTTAGCCGAGTCTGGGGAAGAAGGTATAGAAAATAACTATATTGGCTGCGCAACGACGTGGATCTGGTCAGAAAGCTTCGTATACGGCTATTAGAATGGGTAAGTCCTATAGAGCGCATTAACACCAGTGCTCCAGACCGAACGATCTCGATCCCACCCCAGTGAGGCAACGCGGTATAGAAAGACCTTGCCCAGTTGAAACGGGATCTCAACAACTTGGTGTGCATAACTGGAGGCAGCCAGCTGAAGATCGAACCGGCTGAACAGCCATGTTGGTTGAAGCCCAGGGCCTTCCGGTCTGTAAATTTCAATCAAAAGTAAAGTAAGAAGACTGTCCTGGACCATCACCCCTGTTCACTTAGACTAAAGGGACCATTTGCAATCATCTAGATGTCCATCATTAACATAGACAATGGACCACTTAAGTGCAAAAACATTAGCAAGTTCTAAACCTCACTAACGAGATGAACCAAAATAGAGCAGCCTGTAGAATGCCACTATTTTCCACGAATTTAGCCAACTTCACAAGCGGCCAGAAGCAATACAGTAACGTGGGAGAAATATGTAGCATTAAATAGCTTTATGTATTTCAACTGTTAATAAAAGAAGAAAAAAGGGCGGAAAGAAGGCAAAAAGGAAGTAAAAACAAAGAGAGAGGATCATAGAAAAAATTTCATTAAAAGGGGTCCAGGCCAAGGAGAAGAGAATTCTTAATTTTTACATCATCATGACTTCGCAAAGCTACCTACTGTTTCATTTACTAACGTCTTTACAATCAGCATGGCTAAGACCTATTCAACGGCCGATATTAAGACAAAATGTCAAACAACATAAGACGAAAATTGGAATTTTTCGTAGTGATAGACAACGTAAGGAAGCATATGTTGCAATCTATATAAAAAAGTGCTATAAATTCAAAATTCTGAAGAAGTCGACTCCAACTGATCTAATAGAATATTTTTTCGTAGAGGTGAGAAACAATAAAGAGAAATGTCTGCTAGTCTATACATATATGGCTCCAGATATAGCAGATTTTAAACTTATAAGTGGCTTATTCGAAGATTTCGCCTCGCAGTACACTAAAATAGTGATTTGTGGCGATCTTAACCTTAATGTTTTAGGAAACAAAAATAGAGCATTCAAGGAAATGGTAAATTCACTGCATCTCATCTTTGCAAACCTAAGCCAACCGACGCAGTTTGTACCAGATCGCAAACCATCGCTTCTTGATGTTGCTTTAGTATCTGACCCAAATTTAATTTTGCATTATAACCAGATCATTGCACCTGGTTTCTCTCACCATGATATGATATTCCTGACAATAGATATATTTCCAGCAGTTGAAACTGAGACAAACTTAAAAAAATACCAATATTCTCGAATCAATTTACAGAGCCATTGTAAGGACTGTCAGACCTTGGATTGGTCTCCAATTTATAATACAAATAACACAAGCTTCCAAGTTTCTTTTTTTAATAACCAAGTTAAATATCTTTTTACTAAACATGTGCCTTTGCAAAGTTTCAAAAAGACCAACGTTAAATTACCTTGGCTCCCTCAGGAAGTCGTCGAATTAATAAAAGCTCGAAATTTGCTATATGCCAGATGGAGATGTTACAAATATTTGGAAATTTACAGAGAGTTTAAAACCACTCGAAATGCTGTAACACATCTCTCAAGAAAGAGCAAATCTTCTTTTTATAAAAACAGACTTGAACCAAATGGGTCTTACCTCGAAAAAAATATCTCCTTCCAATAGCATGAATCTGGAAGAACTAAACAAGACTTTTGTCTCGGCCTGCAGAAAGTCAATTCCATTAGATATTCATCGCTCTCAAGATCTTACGAGCAATACTGATTCAGCTTTTTCTCTTTCTTATGTACATAGATGTAGTAACTGTCGGAAATGTTATATTAGGTGTAAAGTCAAAAGCAGTTAGTTCAGATAACATCGTACCTAGATTTATAAAAATTATACTTCCTTCTGTCTTGCATCCTATCACTCACATCTGTAATACCATTATAATGACTTCTGTTTTTTCCGGAAAACTGGAAAACAGCAAAAGTTCTACCCCTTCGTAAATCGCAAAACAGGAACCCGGTACAATACCGACCTATAGCAATTTTACCGTTTTTAAGCAAAGTTTTTGAAATTATAATGATTCGACAAATAAAAGCACATCTAAACGCTAAGAACATAATATTGAAATACCAGTCAGGATTTCATGCAAATTTTAGTTGTCAGCTCTCCTAAAAATCTACGAAGATTTCCGTCCTGGTTGTGACAATGACAAATTAGGTTTAATAGCGTTTTTAGACTTTTCAAAAGCATCTGACTGCGTGAATCATGAATTATTACTTAAAAAAAACTTAAATATCAATTTCTGTTTGATAACTCGTTGGTTAAACTGTTATCTTCGTACTCATCCAACAGATCTCAGTACGTTTTTCATAATAACAAGCACTCATCGTATCTTCCTATCTGTTCAGTTGTACCTCAAGGCTCTGTTTTAGGGCCGCTTTTATTTACTTGTTTCGTAAACAATTCCAAATGCTTTTCTGATTGCAGATACCATATACGAGTACATTGGTGTTCACCTAAATAGCACACCCTTGTATTTTAATCCATTTTGTTAAAAAAAAAATTGTACGTGAGGGTTAAACAAAATTTGTTTATTCTAATGAATAAAGATTTGAAATAATAAACAAGAGATGTAATTCAATCCAAAATATTAATTGACGTTAAAAAGGAAAACTTCATAAACTTAAAAATAGGCTGTTCACATAAATAGCACAGTCAACGAATATTAACAAAAAAAATAATAAATATACAAAAAAATAGAACTGAATGTGTTTAATATTTGGTAGGAAATCCTTTGCTCTTAATTACTTCCCGACAACGCTTTGGTAAACTCTCAACAAAACGCTTACATCTTCCCGAACGGATAGTATCCCACGCTGACTATATGGTCTGCCAAAGTTCATTCAAATTCTTCGGATTTGAGCCCTTTACGATGAAATCCACATCATTCCAAACGTTCTCGATTGGATTCAAATCGGGACTTTGGGCTGGCCAATCAAGTACGGATATTTTGTTATCCAAGAGCCAGGTCTTTACTAGACGCGAAGAATGTTTTGGATAATTATCGTGCATAAAATTCCATAACAGAGGCATGAATTCATCGGCGTATGGCTCCATATGTTCCTCTAAGATGTTTTTATATTTGTGCTGATCCAGAATGCCATCAATCTTAACTATGGGCCCAACACCATGCCATGACATTGCGGCCCACACCATTATACTCCCACCACCATGCTAGACGGTTTTAATGGTGTACCAGGGATTGAATTCCTGATTTACAGGTCGCCTCACGTACTTCTTACCATCTGACCCAAGGCGATTAAGCTTGCTTTCATCTCTCCACAAAATATTTTTCCAAAAGGACAACGATTTGTCCTTGTGGGCATATGCAAAAGCAAGTCTTCTCTTCCGGTTCTTCTGGGATACTAGAGGTTTCTTCCTGGAAATTCTTCCGTTGAGCTGGAATTCTATGAGGCGACGTCGCACAGTGACGGCTGATATTTGGATACCATGCTGTTTTTTATTCCCCTGGAAGTTCAGAATTGGTCACTGCAGCTAATTCTGTGAATTATCCTGTCAGTCTTTTTCGGCGTTTTCCTTTCCCTATTCTTTCTAACGGGGTTCGCTGTAGACTGGGTGTGTCGTATTACCTTCATGACATTCTGTACAAGCTTTCTGGAACATTCTAATATTCTGGCTACCGCAGAAATAGTCTCCCCGCTATGTATCATTGAAGCAATGATTCCCTCCTTTCTTCGGTGCAGTGTTTTCGTCTTCCAATTTTAAATCTTGATAAATTGTATGAGCTATTAGAATAATTTTGATATTATTATCGAAAAAAATATATTCACCTCATAGAAATTGAAAAAAAAAACAGAGAATATTTACACAATAACAAAGGAGTGCTATTTATAAGAACACTCACTTCGAAATGGCAATCTTCTTTAACAAGCGTAAAACTAAGAAACACCGTACGATTGTCTCTGTTTCATGTTTTGGCGTTCATAACGGTAGAATTATCCTCAAATAATAGTTTTATTGGAATCGAATCAGATCATTACAGTGTGTATTGCAAAAAAAAGAGACATTTGAAATAGGGTGTGCTATTTAGGTGAACACCACTGTATATGCTGACGATGTACAGATATATCCACTCTTACCAAGTGCAAACAAGCATCAAACGCTGGAAATGTTCAACCAAGAATTAAACGAGCTTATGATAAATAAAATCAAAACAAAGGCTATGGTAATAAATGCCGGAAGACGTACAGGGTTTATACCTCCATTATTTCTGAATCATTCCCCAATAGGATACGTTGACCACATTAAGAATCTCGGAGTCTATTTGAGTTGCAATATGAATTGGAACGTTCATATACTATAAATAAAATTGCTTCAAGAATTTATGGAGCACTCCGAGCTCTTAACCCCACTGCGAACTACCTTCCAACCAAGACTAAACTAAAACTTGTAAAGGCATTTATTCTCCCGATTGTTCTCTATGGCTGTGAAATATTCGCAAATATGGACCATGATTTTGCCATAAAATTAACAGTCGCATACAATGCCTGCACGAAATACATTTTCATTGTAAAAAGATATGATCACATTTCTGCATATAGCAAGCAAATCGTCGGCTGTTCCTTGATTGGCCTTTTAAAATATCATTCGATTTTATTTTTGCATAAAATTCTAGCAAAGAAAACCCCAGAACTGTTCGAAATTGTAAGTTTTCCGAGAAATAAAAGACCCTTACAGCTGATAGCACCTAGGTGCAAGTATTTAAATACATCTCGGCAATTTTTGGTACATTCAATTCAGCTTTGGAATCGTTTGCCCTTAGCCATCAAGCGCATGAGTAACACAAGTTCTTTTAGTAAAGAAGTTTTTAAATATTGTGCTGAAAACTTCTAGTAAAATCCTCCTGTTTCCCAATTTCCTGTACTCCCAAATTTGTATCTCCCCCATCATAAAAAAAAACCTTTCCCCCCTGCCTTTCATAATCTTCTTTTTAATTTTTCTATCTTACTATCCTCTCTATATTTCTTTTCTATCTTTAATCCTCTATCTATTTCTTAATTCATATTTGTTAGTTAGTATCGTATTGTTTCACTTCTTTTTTTTTTTAATTTTAATTTGAAATATTGTTAAAGGTTGTTCCATTTTTTTCAAAAGATGTTATAAAAATCTTATGTGAACAATGAATTAGAAATAAATAAATTTGTAAATTTGTAACATCGATTTTCTAAACACCACTGCAAGTAGATTCTTGACGCTATCCCCACTCAATAAGCGGTATCGAAGCTTTACGGCAACGAATACTCCATCTACCCACAATCCCTATCTAATCTAGGTACCAACATTGCGTAGTTAAATTCAAATGCTACTTTATAGTCATTTGCTAATTGCGCTGAGTTATAATCGCTCTCTGAAGAAATGTAAAAAAAAAAAAAAACAACCAACGAACAAATGGAAACGAAGAACTACTGTACCCTACTCCAGCTCCGTAGTTTTAAAATTAAAAATTAATATCAATACTTCAAAGGAGCTTTTCAAAAAGAAAAGTTGTAGGAAAAAATATCAACTAAATCGTACTGTTGTTCTAAGAAACAAATATTTAAATATTAAAAGAATTTTTTTTAAAAACAACCTACAGCTTAACATGCATATACTCGTACCTTGTGGCCCCATTATTCCTACATTGAGCTACTGTGTACATGTGGATACAAGTAGATATATAAACGAAACAAAAAAAAAAGTTATATTCTGTAATGATGGTCATCCTTAAAACAAAATATGATACATGTGTACCTACTTATTGCGTGTCGTAGCTGATGTCAATTAAAAGAAGAAAATAAAGTAAAACGCATTAGCAAATTGCTTTTTCAAAGAATTAATAATAAATTTTATTAAATTTTTAATATCATAATATGTTTGTGTGTTTGGTTGTTACTTCCCTATAATAATAGCACATACATATAACGTTAGTTAAGTTTTCTTTTTAACCATTCATTTGTCCTAAATCTTTTTATTAAATAAAAAAAGGAAAAACATTTAAATAATAAAAATCAAGCTTCACCATTATATCATTGACTTTGTTTTCCTCTTCTACGAAATTAAAACCCACCACACTACAGATCGCCAGTGTGGTGGATAATAAAATATTTAAAATAAAATAATTAACAGATTTTGTCAAAAATTATTGTTTAAATTGGCAACGCACAGTTGGTAACTATACGTGAAAATGTACTCGTAGATCGTAAGCTCTTGCCTTTTTCGTTCTTCTTTTCTTTTTTTTTTTTTTTTTTGTATTCACAATAAAACAATTATATTTAAAAAGAAGGTAAAAACGGGGATAAAGTACAAAAAGGAAATGAAAAAGGATTTTCTACCATTCGGCATCACCGTTTGATTTTTGGAATACATAGTCCTTTCCGCCAATGTTCATGATGCCGTCCTTTAGATAGAATTTCCATTTGTTTCTCGATCGGGTAATCTAGAAGTAGGAAAGGAGACATGTAGTAGTAATAACATAAAGGATGATTCACGAAACGTGTGCACATACGAGTATGTAGAGTTTGCAAAAATTTTAAGTGTATCTAACATATTTAATATCGTAGAAAGTTTTTACAAAAATAACCAATGTCAACATTTCGCACTTTACGTTGGACTTCCCGTCTCGATTGGCGAACGAATAAGCGAACAATTGCAATTTGAGGAGAATCATACTTTCTCCGATACCGAGAAGCGGCCGCATCTACGTAAAGTGTGTACTTGTGAAAAAATTGCTGCCATAAGTGGCCATGTTCATCAAAATTCGAATGTGTCTATTCATAAACGGTCACAGCAGTTAGAGTTGTCTTATGCAAGATTGCAAAGGATTTTAACGATCAAATCAAACCAACATCGAAAGTCAACGGATGACGATTGCGCCCTTCATTAATTGCGTAAAAATCCTCAATTTTTTCAGTTTTAGTATAGATCTCTAGGGATGAAGCGCTTTTTATACATGATGGCCACGTTAACCAAAAAAACTGTAAGACTGAAGTGACGAAAATCTTATGGAAATGGTACAATCGACTCAATATCCTATGACAGTTGCAATTTGGTGCGGTTTTTGGAGGAGTAGAGTGATTTGGCTTCCTTCCGCTTGTGTGCGCCAGCTAAGATGAGGTCGTCCCCTACTGTGTTGTCCCTCTGGGCTGGGGTCGAACACTCCCCGGGCTGAGACGCTACTGTTCATGCGCTCAAGGTGACCTATTCCCCTAAGTCCGGTTATACGAGCTTTTCTGACGAGGTCGGCATCGCTGTACAGTTCACTATTGAAACGTCTCCTCCATTCTCCATCGATGCAAATGGAACCGATAATTACTCGCAGAACTTTTCCCTCGAATCCTCCGAGAGCATTTTCATTCGATTTCGTCAATGTCCACGCTTCTGCGTTGTGAAACAGTGTGTTTTGTATAATGTTGCACGACAGAGGCTTTTACTAGTCAATTGCTTTCTAAACCCAAAGAAGTAGCGATTAACAAGAGTGATTTTTCGTATGGTTTCCACGCTCGTGCCGTTGTCGGAGTTGAAATCCGAGCCGACGTAGATAAGGAGTCTTACTACCTGCAGCTGCCTTTCGTGAGCGCATATACTAAGCTTTCCTTCTTTTACCGCTAAACTCACCTTTGCCGTTTCTGCTTCACTAACGCTCTACTAACAGCTCGCTATGTTCTTCCCATTATATCAATGTCGTCTGCGTATGTGAGTGACTGAACAGACTTTTGAAAGATGATCACATGACAACACCTTCTTAAAGTCATTTTCCAACACAGAAACACTCGGCTTTGTCATTGCCGACCTTGACGGAACAGCGTGCATTCTCCGTGGTCTTACTGCATGAGCTTGGGAGGGATACCACACCTGAATATGGTTCTGTATAGCTAGTCTCTATAGATGAGGCTTTGAAATCGATGAGGTGATGTGTGTGTATGATGGTCTCAATCCACACTGATAGGCGTCGGTCAAACAGGCGTTCATATATATTGCGATGTTGAGGAGACTTATTATCCTGTAGTTGGCACAGTTCAGGGGATTTCCCTTCTTTAGGATCGGATAAACAATGTTGAAGTTCTATTCGACGGGCATACTATCGTCAGCCCAGATATTGGAGACGAGTAAATATATGCTACGTATCCAATCATCACCGTCCAAGCAGCTTTATTAGACTTAGGCTTGGAAATTGCTGTCCTGACTTCATTCTGGTCGGCTGGACGGAAATTTTGTCTGTTTTCGTCAAGGTTGAATGCCTGACTGTGGGATGTTGTTCGTCGTCGCCGTTTAACAGTCTGCAGAAATAATCTTAAAGATTCTCAACAATGACCGTGGTTCTACTATAAGGGTCCCTCTCCGTCCTTGTAGATTTCTATTCGGTTTTTTTTTTTTTTTGTAAAGCTTCCGAACTTTATTCGTCTGGTAGAACCTCTCTAAGGCCTCAATCGAGCGCTTCTCGTGATCTTTCTTTTTTCTTCTGAAGAGCCTATATTCTTATCTTCTGTTCGTTGAACTCGTGAACTCCTTTTGTTCTTTTCTGAAGGGCCGCTCTAAACATCCGTTGTTTTTCTAGATTTACCTGTCTGCATTCGTCTCCGAACCAAGGGTTTCTTTGGTGGGGAGGGTTAAAACCCAGTACAGCAGATTGTCTGCTTGCTCTTTGGCAGCTGGCCTTCTTCGTTCGATGCTGACGGTATCGTATTCCTCGAGAGGTTAAGGGAAACTTCGTCGAAAAAGGCCCTGGCGACCTGTTGCAATCGTAACCGTTCGAAGTTGAAATCCCTCACAATGATTCACTAGCTGTCGCCTGTTACGGATATCCACATCCGTATCTTGGTTACAATAAGATAATGGTCTGAGTAGTTGTTAGCCGCTCAGAACTTTCGGACATCCAAAATATTGTAGTTTTCCTGCTCCCTTTATCGATTTTAAGGTGTGGAAACCGTATACGTCCCCCTTACACTTTAAATGTTATTCGAATCGTCGCCAGGCGTTCGCTTACGTGCTTGAATCCCAACACTGGCTCTCTAAATTTTCCTTCGACGCCAAATCCGCATCCGAATAAATGCTATCCTTGTCACGCCGGTTGTCTAGTAGTAGATATTACAGTTTTTCATGCTCGTTGTGTCCGGCCAATCGCACTTCTTGGATGGCGCTTATGTAGCAGTCGAGAATCTCCGCTAATTATTCGCCTGCACGCGGTCTGTTAAGCGTTCGAACCTTCTACGTGCAGATCCGAAGATTGTTGTCCTTTAATCGCTAGAAAGTGTCGTCAATTATGTGAGGCTATTAGCTGGTTCGTCACATTTTTTTTTCTGTTTCGTATAGGATGGTGAGCCGTGTGATGGCATAGGACAATATTATATCACTGCTCAAGCACATACTTGCCATTTTAACTTATATTAGCAAGGATTTACTCCACTACCTCTATTGGGAGATATGGCAAGCGTTCCGCTATGATTGTTGCACTGTCGGCCCAATCCAAGTTATAGGACAGTCAGAAGTCCTGAGATCAATGTACAGATTTCCTTATGCAATAAAAAAACAAGAACTGCGCCGAAATGTAATGACACATTTCAGTCATCGCTTAATTGTCTGTACAGCAGGTGTGGTTGCACACATGCTCGAAGCTTTGCTCCACGTATAATTGTATTCAGTTAAGCTTCCAAACTAAACAAACTGTACAGCTCATACCATTCAAAATGTGTTACTTTTTCATTTGGAATGTGTGCACGTTTCATGAATCATCCTCTAGTCAAATTTGTATTGTATTACCTTATCGTATTGACAGACAATAACATTATCCGTGTCAAATAAGTCACTGGCGTCTTCATCAGTCACATCGTCCTCACTATTCAGGGGCTCTTCTTCAGCTCCACCATCGTTTTCGCCATCCTCATCTTCTTCCTTGTCCAGATCATCATCGTCCTCGTTATCCATATTATCGTCACTTTCTTCAGACTCATCCTCATCAGATGAGTCTAGAGCACCATCCAATTGTTTGGCTGTTGTCAAATTTTCTACAAGTAAACCCCAAGTATTCGCACATTCATGGCTAAAAGAATCTCTCAAAACTACTCACTTTGTATAGCGGCATTCTGTAGAGCAGCATTGACATGCTGCTGTAATACAGATGAGGCCAAGGGCGTCGGCAATGACATGATCGATGAAATCAAGTGAGCCGTTAAGATCTGTGTTAGTTGATTCTCTTGTAGCGCTGACGCAGGCACGTGAATAGTAAGGACACGCGATTCTGAATTCATGGTACCAGGTTGAGCAGGTAGAGTGATCTGTATAAATTAATCAAAGAGTAAATTATAGCATAAGAGAAGAAGATATTGGAGCAGAGTGTACTTACATTTACGGGCATGATTTTGTTTGGATCTAAAGCAGCGACTGCTGGTATAGCTGACGCTGATGTCTGTTGCTGTTGTTGGACAGGCTGTTGGCTATTTTGATTTGGTTGTGGTTGCTGCTTCTGTTGTACTATCTGTTGCTGTTGCTGCATTTGTTGTTGCTGTTGCTGCTGCTGCTGCTGTTGTTGTTGTTGTTGTTGTTGTTGTTGTTGTTGTTGTTGTTGCTGCTGCTGCTGTTGGACCATTGTTTGAGTTTGCATCTGTGGTGGTTGTTGTTGCTGAAGTTGTTGCTGTTGTTGTTGCTGCTGAGGAGGTTGATTTGGTTCTGTTTTAATTGTTCCATTCACAGTCGATACCGAATTGTTAGCTTGTGTTGCTTTGCCATCGGTGCTTTGATTTGCTGCTGAATTGCTTAGAGCTGCTGCAGCTATTGCAGCGGCAGCCGCGGCCGCAGCCGCTGCCGCCTTCTTTGATTTGTTAGCAGCGGCCTAATGAAAATAAAATCAACACATTAGTAAGCCCAACTAAGAATTCTATTAAAAAGCCAACTAATACGTTGTCAAAAAAGCACTTAAGCTAAATAGAGAGAGAATAAGTGGAACTCAAATTTGCTCATACCTTTGATGGCTGGAGTGGCAGTTGGTGAGTGGTTATGTTCAAACATGGCAGTCGCAGAAATGGTAGTGCGATCGAGCGAGTAATCGTGGCAGTGGTAGATAAGTTATGAAGTTTGGTTCAGATGGTAAGTGGTTGAGTGGTTTTGGTTGGTGGTTGATTGTGGAATGGTATTAATATTTTTTTTTATTTTTTTTTTTCATAGAAGCGAGATGTTTGCAGGTTTTTTATATTTTGTTTTGGATTAATTTTGTCAAATCAAACACGCAGTAGTATTACACAGCAATCATTGTACATATAAAAAATAAAATGAACAACACGCTATTAAGGGTTCAACAAAACAAATTCCACTTTGCTAGCAGATATTGGACAACAAACCTTGCTTACCTTCGGATTATTAGCAATTATCGGTGGGGGTTGAGGCTCTGGTGGTTCTGGATTTAGTTCCACCGCTTTGCTAGCCATCAATTTGTTGCGCCAAATTTGTTTCATCTCCTGCAGAACTTGCTCGTCCACGCCTTCATCCAGAAATGCATCTCGCACACTTGAGATGACATCTTCTATAACAGTGTGATATAATTTCAACTGAAAGGGAATAGAAAAATAAAAATCAAATGAAATTTAGCAATAAAGTCTGTGATGTAAGAAGCAATGTAATAATGGCTTTTAGGTCGGCTTGGAAAATGATATAATAACCGGCAATGTGACTGTGACAATGTCAATGTTATCTTGGTGATAAAAAAGTTCAAATGATCGAGAGGCTACATTACACTTAAACTTCAATTATGGTGATCAATCATCTTTATCTTCATTTAGTGTCACAGAAGTCAAACGCTCGCTTCTCTGACGTCATGAGGTGACTTGCAGGATAATTTTTGGATTTGTGTGATTACAAATCTTCTTAAAAATTTTTGTTTTTTTTGCTGCTTACTAGAAAGGAAGGGGAGAGTATACATCTCTCTCAGGAAACCACTGTGAGAGCTAATCAGAAAAAAAACAGAAAACACATACAAGGATTTGTATTCTTCATTTTTAGTTATACTCGTATGTAAAAAGTGTTTTAGAGTGTCGGCTTTTATTAAAATAATAAAGACAAGAATAGAGTTTGAGTCAATTTGAACACAATTTTAGACATTACGCCAGATGTTTTTGAGCCAATTTTTCGATCAATTTGCCGCTATGCCTAAGGTCTGAATAGTTTGTGATTTATCAGAATTATTGGCTTCTAAAGTCTGACTACAGTGGCGTCAAATTGTACGACCTCGATGACTTATTTACTGTACAATTTCAGAATATGCGAGGGTAGTCCCAGAAGTACCCGGCAGTACGTATAGATGGCGGTTGTTGTTTAAAAAGAATAACAATTGTAGAAAGTACAAAGCTCACAAAGCTCAAATTTGAAGTTTGATGACGCTAAGTAGTTTAGTATTTGTATTTTCAGCCATCAATAGTGAACGCTCTCAATGAATTTTTAAATACGCAAAAAATTGGTCATCGTTATGTGATACAATACTTTCATTTGAAATTCCTCAATACAACCAACATCAAAACTGAACTGGATTCTACTCTGGGAGAGTCTGCTCCTTCGTTTACAGCACAAAAATATTTGGTGGCAGAGTGTAAACGAGGCCGTACGAGTTGCCAAGGCAAACATCGTAGTGGTGAGGTGAGTTCACCAGAAATATTGAAAAAAATCCACAAAATGGTCGATTGAAAGGGCGTGATATGGTAGGCATTTTAAAAAGCGCTGTACATCGCATGTTAACTGAAAAATTGGACATGAAAAAGCTCTGCGCAAGATGGGTGCCGCTATTACTCACAATGGAACAAAAACAGAGTCGTGAGGATGTTTTAATAGAGTGTTTGGCAAAGTTACACAGCAATAAAGCCGGGTCCATCACTTTACACCCGAGACGAAGAAACAGCCAAAACAATGGACTCAAACGGGAGAATCGGCTCCAAAGAAGGCGAAGACAGTTCCATCTGCAGGCAAGGTCATGGTGTCAGTTTTTTGGAATGCGCGTGGGATAATTTTCATTGATTATCTTCAGAACGGAAAAACAATCAACGGCGTGTAATGCGAACTTATTGCAGCGTTTGAATGATGACATCAAGAAAAAAACGGCCGCATTTGATGAAGAAAAAAGTTTTGTTTCATCAGTACAATGCACCAGTTCACAAATCCGTCATCGCGATGGCCAAAATCAATGAGTTAAAGTTCGGGGTGCTTGCCCATTCACACTATTCGCCAGATTTAGCCACCTCGGATTATTTTCTATTTCCGAACTTGAAAAGATGGGAAAAAGTGTTTGTAATGCATGTAATGTTGTCATTGATTTAAGTCCTCAGTATGAGCACTTTGACACGTAGCACCATAATTCCGGCCACATTTTTGAAAAAGAAAAGATCCGACGATGGGACTAGCCACATAGTGGAACTTTTGTGGGTATTAATGAGTCTCAAGAGTTTCTTCTGAATTTGCCTCACTGCCCACTGCCCACTGAACACGATTTTCCTGTAAAAATAAGGGTCAACTCCGAGCTTCTTAAGGGCCCAAACCGTGAACTTCATTCGTTAATCAAGCTCTCGTGGCTCTGGTTCCTGCACCAGCTGTAGAGGACGACCATTTAGAAAATTTTTCAACGCCAAGCTGTTGCGGACTACACCGACATTTCCGGATCTTTCGCCACATTTTGAGTTCTTGTCCAGTACATTGGTACATCGAATATTGAATCAGTCCCGTCTTGGCAGAAGAGAAGGAACTCGAGAAAAAGCATTCAGCTCGCTATATATGCAAAACTGTCAAAACTTCATCTAGGAGTACACTCAAAATAAAATAGAAGGTATGGCAAGGCGTTCAAAATCTGAAAAATGTCCTCACCAAATTTCTTGTGAAACGCAGATCTGTAGCAGATTTTAAAGCAGACCATCAGAACAGTCTTAGGCTCGAGACTTGTCAGCCGAACCACATTTAACGACTCACTGTTCTAAAACACAGGCAGCGCTAACCGTAACTAACGATTGGTGCACTTGAAATGGCCTTTCAATTGGCCCTTTTAAATCTGAAGATGTTCTCCTAACAGGAGAAGGCTGATTTGTTTGTATGGATTTGTATCTGTTTCTCTAAACACCTAAGTCGCTAGGTTTGATTTGTCCGGGATACGAAATTTATATGAGTTAAATATTTCACGTCGAAGACATCCAAGGCGATATTGTTTTCTGACTGTAGAAGGAAGCTTTCGGCAAGTCATGAGGCAAGTCTGCATACACCACTTCTGCAAACATCGGACACCTCTCTAAAAAATGGTTTGTCTCTACCGATGAATTTACTAGGCATGGCTTGGATGAGTACTTCTCAGGATTAACGAATACTTTTTAATATTACTTCATACTTGGTTGGAGCATTAATTAACAGTTGTATTTCTCGAAAGCACATATCCAGCAGTTTTTTTTTTCTGAGCAGAGCACTCAGACATAGGTGCAATGCACTCCTTGTACACATTTCCTAAATAATAAAATTTCTCAGTCTTTCGTAGAAAGCTTAGTACCTGCAGCCCGATCAGGGCCAAGGGCCCGACATTCACAGACAAAATGACTTGCGATTTCGTCATACAGTCGCAGTAAGCATCGCTAGTGTTTAATAAAAGCTCATTAGGATGCTATTAAGGAGCAGCGAGTATGTCGCTGACTTTTTAACATGCAATCTGCAGTTACACTTACAAGAAAACCAAGTCTCAAAGAAACCCTAAACGAGGACGCGTGCAGTCCTACTAAAGCAGGTCCAGTTCCTGAAAAACTCTTCTCGGAGCCTTGCCTAGCAAATTCATCGCTGAACTTATTTACTGCGGTCGTATTGCTGCCTGCGGTCCAGACAAGACTTAGGAAATGTAGCTTTCATATTTGATTCAAAGAAGGCTTGAATTTTCGCACTTGGAAGTGGTACTGGTACTGGAATAAACTCTTTACATAGCCCTACAACTTACCAGGATATCATTAAAATGGTAAATAGATGGTGGCCAAATAATCTTTCAGAGAAAGGTCGTATTCCTTATGAAGTTCCTGGAGAAAATATTCAGATTGCCAGAAAAACAGCAAACTACAAGTTGTACATGGAAACTGGATTACCACAAAGCATATATTTACGCTTAGACTCTATTTCTTATATTTCATGAAAATTTTATCACAACAAAGCTATCGTCTTGTCTTGCACATAGGATTACTAGGCATCTTAAAAATAGTCATCTCCAATTCTTTGCCGAATATAAGACAGTTGCTTGAAAAAATATTTAGAAATCGATTGCATGCAACAGCCGCAGCTCGGTTTCTAAGCTTATAGCATTGCTTCTTCATATTTTGAATAATATGCCGAAAGCAGACTTTTCCTTGTTTATTCAGTTGGCTGTATCAAGTCTCGGTTCATCAGAGACAATATTTTCTACGTGTTATACACTTTTTACCTCTCTAATTGTTGTTATGCAATACTAATGTGCATGACATCAACTTGAGAAAGTTGATGATTTCAGTTTTAGCGGAGATAATATTCAGCTCAAAGACGCGACACTTGGTGATCCATAAACAGCAGCGTAGTCAAGTTGTTACAATATTAATGTCAGAGTCGAATTACTCTGTTTCGAGCGAGCATATCTCTTTTTACCAATGAAAATAATACTACAAAGGATACATCCTTGTCGTATGTCGCTCTAAATATAGAATCCATCCGACAACTTGCCTCTATGCAGAACAAGTCATTTGGAACCGTGGTTAGTTGTTTTTGTTGTAACTAGAATTTTATCTGAAAAGATCCTCTCCCGAAAACCAAGCCAAATGAATTTTCTGTTGAAACTATTGAAAGCCTTTCCAAAATCTGTAGTCATCAGGTGCAATGGAGTTCGGATTCCAGTCGAAGAGCTGCTTGTTTGGCGTCGGTTGTAGCCTCAATTTGGTGCTTTATTTGCACGAGAATTACTTTAGCTCTTATTACGCCAACTACAGAAAGTATACACATTTCTACTCTTCTGTAAAAGATTAATTTTCGGGCTCTCTCTACCGATGCGGCAGCTTTGAAGTTGCTGTAAGTCCTGGCTTTAAAAGTTCTCCTGAAAAATCTTCACGTCCAATGCCCTGTTGTAGTTCTGTGCTTTTATAACGATAGTGGCTTCATTTAACCTGCCAAGCAGAGATGCGAATACAGACATCTCATCCTCCCTGGCTGCATATCGCTTCTTGTTTTTTATACATATATAATTAGCGCGCTCAAATGGTTATTACTAATGTCGGTCGTCATCATGGCTTCAGTGTGCAGACAATTCGTCGCACCGTAGAATTTCGAATTGAACATCGTCAGAGAGTCAATCCGTGCTGAGGCAAGAATTGAAGCCGGACGACCATAGACAACGCCGTGAGTTGCTAGTTGGGCACTGGAAATTTTGGCCAAAGATCGGGATTTTAGCCAAAAAATCGTCTTCTCGGCTATGTCAACAAGCAAAATATCCACTATTGGAGCGAACGCAATCCACAAGGGTTCGGCCAAGCATCAATGCATCTGCACAGATTGACGGTTTGGTGCGGTTTATGGCATGGCGGCATCATCGGACCTTATTTCTTTCGAAATGAGGAAGGAGACACCGTTACCGTCAATAGGTATAGAGCGAAGTCAACCGACTCTCTGTGGTCAGAGCTCGATACCATCGATATATCCGAGCTGTGGTTCCAACAAGATGGCGCTACATATCACACAAGCGACGCAATGCTCCAAGTTGTGAAGGAGAAATTTGGCGACTGGGTCATCTTACGGCGAGCGTTCGCTGCCGCGATCATGCGATATGACACCACTCGATTATTTTATGGCCTACGTTAAGTCCATAGACTATGCCAACATTCGATACGCTATTGCAGGAATAACGTCGCACGTATTGGACCGAGTCATTCAAAATTGGACTGACCGCTTGCAGCACTGCCAGCGAAGCCGAAGCTGCTATTTGAATGGTGTGCTATTCCACATATAATGGCATGAACGTAACTTCAAAATAAAGGAAGAATCAATTTTATGTCTCACACCGTTGTTGTTTTATTTAAAAAAAATTTTTTCCTATCGTTCTTATATGGTCACCTGGAAGAACAGATTCATCAATCTCAAATTCCGCACTCATAATCTACAAAAGAGCTTGATGGCAAACTCTGTCAGAAATGCCTTAGAAATATCAAGTGCAACTATTTTGCTTTCGCCAGATTGGTGTAGACTTTGGTTCCACTTTTCGGTGAGACATGACACAAATCACCGGTGGACCTGTTGCTACGAAAATCATATTGCCATTCAGTGAGAAGTTTCGAGATATTTTATGAGCTGACAGTTTATCAGCGTTTCCATGACCCTGGAAAGAAGGGACGTAAGTGCAATGAGTGTGCAGGAGAAGAGAAAAGAAGATTCGCCTTTTTTTGGGACGGGCTGGACGGATGCTGTTTTCCATCTTCTCGGAAAGAGTTCTATAGAATAGGACTGATGAAAAATCAAACGCAGTGGTTTTATCAGGGTAGAAGAACACCTCTTCATTAGAAGGGGAGATATACCATCTGGACCAGCGGATTTGTGAATGTTAAGATCTTTAAGTACTCTTGCTACTACATGAGTACGAAAGTGGATTCGTCCCATTCAAGATTCGACACACTCAAGTGTAGGCGGAGACATAGCACAATCTGAAAGTGTTGAGCTGGCCGCAAAATGTGCAGGAAGCAGATTGACTTTGTCCAAAGAGCTGACAGCTGGAATGTCATTATATGCTTGCAAATACTCAGTTAAGAACCGAACCGAAATGTTAATTTCATCTCCTTAGTTGTACCTCATCCGACGCGAGTAATGAATAGGAGCTGTGACTCGATTTTTATAAACTCTGTAGACACACATTCGCATCGGTGAAATGCATTTATGGCTCATCTTTTACCAGTACAGTGGCATAAATTCTGTCCTACCTACCGCCTCAGACTACGATATACTCGTAGTTAGACGAGCAAGAAGACCAAACCATGTTATTGCCGATGCCAAAACGCATGTGTCGACTGTATCTTCCGCAAAGTTCTCGAGCGTCTAATTTATTTGCACTCGCTACATTTACAAACTCTACAGCCCATGTGCCTATCAGAGAATAGATTGGATTCTATAAATATTTCAACATCTCCTCTGTCATGTGATTTATTCGGTAAGTCTTTGTTGACACTTAAACAGTCGGCACACAACACATCTTACGACTTGCCTTATGCTCATGTATGTATGCTGTCATCGATGACAAAGTGGTTAGAGAAACCAGTGCTAAAATAAACAAATAGTATTTTTAATAAAAGATTCTCGCAAATTTCATGATAAACTCTACTATTGTACATGTCATAAAGCCCGATAAGCCCTATACTCCATATACCGTCAATCATATATCTATCACAACTATCAATCTCGATGGCATAAGCTATTTATACTCAAGCACAACACCAGAGTAACTCGTATTAGTGACCAGCTTACCACATTCTATAAATTTCGATCAGTAAAACAATAAAAAAAGTAAATAAAAAATTAAAAATCCATGACTATCACGTTATTTCAGATTATAAACAAGCAAAACACAATAAACAAAACAAAAATACGAACCAATGAAATGTTTGTCATGCTTTACTTTATCTTTTTTTGTCAATTAAGTTTCCGCCTTTTGTTGGTGTTGTGCGGGTATACTCTAAATGTGGTCTTCATTTGGACGTTAACAAATTTATACCCAATTCACTATCTGGCTACACACAATTGAATTGTTATTCCCGTATCGTGTTTGTATATCTACCGGCTGTTTTGAATTAATTGTTAGCTTTGTCACCTGCAGAATCTTTTCATTTCGTTAGTTTCATTATTTGCAATCATCAGCAGCAATTAAAGGGGTTGTGGCAAATTGTGGCGGCAAATAAAGTCAGCATCGAAATTAAAACAAAAAAACAAAACAAAGCAAAACTTGTGAATAATTTAAGTTAGAGCACGAGGCTATTAATTATACCGTTAATGTGGTTGGTTTTCTTCTTTTTTTTTAATTTTTATTTTATCACCTCGACGTTAAGACGACTTTTATTTCAATAAGTAGCAAGAAACCTTATTCAAAAGACGACCCGATTTACACACATGCATCCGTGCTATTGGGTTGGAGATTAACTGCCAATAAGTTGACCTAATCGTCTTCATTGTTTAATTACACGATAACTCGCTTGTTGTATTATGTAAGAACTAGAAGATTAAATGAGTGAGAAGATACAACTTGTATTTTCTCTAACCTTGGCGATTTGACGAATGTAGTAGGTAGTAGCTATAGATTGTGGTTTGAAGAACCTGATTAGCTTTCTAGTCCCCTTCTTGATATGAAAACCAGTGAATTTTGTCCACCAAACTCTGTTGAATCATCGGATTGGTTAAATTCTTTTCAAATGCGTCATGGCACTTCCTTCATTGAATTCGAATTTGCATGTATAATGATTCGCAATAAAAACCAAACAAAATTAAAAGCACTCACTCCATCAACACTTAATGGGTTGATTGGTTGCTTATAGTCCACGGTAGATCTGGACCTAAGCCAATCAACTTTTATAGGTGGCGTGGTCTTTGACCACTTGTGCGCGAGGCGTCTTCCCTTCAGAGAAGAACCAAAGACCCTTCGAGTCGCAGGGTTAATATTCATACGATACATGTACATGTCCTAGCTATCTCAGGCGACTGATGAACACGTTTCCGATCATTCTATACAATTCATAGAAATCGCTGTTATATCGCAAATGGGAGCAAAAATCAACCGACGATTCTTGGAACATCTTCATCCGCTTTCGCTAATGTGTTTGCTTCTGACCTGGGACTGGAACAATTAATGTCTTACAAAAACAACATATAAATACAACGTAACTTTTAACGTGTAACTCGGCCTGACAACACGGAGTAGACGAATCACTAATTTTGTGGATAAAAGCAATACTGGTTAATAGGACATTGATTGAGGATGCTGACTGTGGCCAATATGTGATGGCGGGGGTAAACAGGAGTTGCTCGCAAGGCGCCCTCAATAGTGCTGACGTTTATGTACAAACATACGCGGATGACGGAGCAGTTGGATCATGTCTAGTGATTGCCTGCTATAGACGTGCACTAGAAATAGGCTTTTAATCAATCCTCTCAAAACTGAGGTTGTTCTCTTTACGAGAAGGAAAAAGTTGTCTGGTCTGACTCATCTAGTGCTGAAAGGCTTCACCATCCAATTCTCCAAAGAAGCCAAGTATTTATGTATCATCCTTGATAACAACTTCTATGAACTAAACATGTGACGTCGAAAGCTTCTAAGGCGCTGCCGGCTATCTGGCAGTACATAGGAGCTATCGGCAAGACATGGGGCCTGTCACCGAGAAGGGTCGTCTGGATTTAAACGGCTATGATAAGGGCAAATATATCCTATGCATCGGTTGTCTGGTGGAATAAGCTCTCGTGAAAATACGTCACTGCTGCTTTCACCAGACTCCAAAAAGCGGTCTGTCTCAGCTACATGGGGACTTTCCCTAGCAGGCTCCACCTTAGCCTCATTGATGACGATGAAAAAGCGGTCACTGGAGCTGGTCTTACGAGCGTGGAATCTGGAAGAATGACACCAGAACTCCTGCTGCAGAAAAAATATGCTGGTGTCTTTCTGGAGGACGACAAAGTTAGATTTCATTACTCGTTAGGAAAATTTGCCTCTGCCTTCCAAGCGGAGATATGTATTTGCAATCCTGACGGCGACGAACTATGAGGGGGCGAAGCATTTACATCCGTAGCGACAGCTAAGCTGCACTCAGAGCCTTGCTGAATCTTCTTACAACTTACAAGGCTCAGAGTACAGTTTTTCAGGACCCGAACCTACATTGAATATGCGTGCGTCCTCGGCTTCCATTTACACTTAGGTTTCATATGAGCACAATTTCAAATGGCATGACTCCCCAGGCGTCTCTAAGAAGTCATCGGCCTTAACGCTGACCCGACAGAAGTACCCGACTTGACGCATAGATGGCGGTTGTTGTTTAAAAAGGATGACAATTGTAGAACTTTATAAAGCTTAAATTTGAAGTTTGACGGCGCTCACTATTGATGGCTGTCGTACAAATAAGCCATCAATAGTGAGCGCTCTCAATGGATTTCTAAATATGGAAAAAATTGGCCATCGTTATTTGATACAATACTTTCATTTGAAAGACCTCAATCCAACCAACATCAAAACTGAACTGGATTCTACTCTGAGGGAGTCTGCTCCTTCGTTTAACAACACAAAAATATTTGGTGGCAGAGTGTAAGCGAGGCCGTACGAGTTGCCAAGACAAACATCGCAGTGGTGAGGTGAGTTCACCAGAAATATTGAAAAAAATCCACAAAATGGTCGATTGAAAGTGCGTGATATGGTAGGCATTTCAAAAAGCGCTGTACATCGCATGTTGACTGAAAAATTGAACATGAAAAAGCAGTGCGCAAGATGGGTGCCGCGATTACTCACAATGGAACAAAAACAGCGTCGCGAGGATGTTTCAATCGAGTGTTTGGCGATGTTTCACAGTAATAAAGCCGAGCTTTTGCGTCGATTCATAGCAATGGACTCAAAGGGGAGAATCGACTCCAAATAAGGCTAAGACAATTCCATCTGCAGGCAAGGTCATGGTGTCAGTTTTTTGGGATGCGCGTGGGATAATTTTCATTGATTATCTTCAGAAAGAAAAAACAATCAACGGCGTGTATTATGCGAACTTATTGCAGCGTTTGAAAGATGAAATCAAGAAAAAACGGCCGCATTTGGTGAAGAAAAAGTTTTTTTCCATTAAGACAATGCACCAGTTTACACATCCGTCTTCGCGATGGCTAAAATCAATGAGTTAATGTGTGAATTGTTTCCTTAAGCACCCTATTCGCCAGATGTAGTCCCCTCGGATTATTTTCTATTTCCAAATTTGAAAAAATGGCTCGTTGGCAAGAGATTTGCCAACACTAAAGAGGTGGACTCTGCGGTTGATGGCTATTTTAAGGATCTCGACGATTCTCAGTATAAACAGGGCATCGAAGCTATTGAACATCGCTGTAAAAAGTGTATTGAACCAATTTTTTTGTGTTTTCTTTGTTAGGTCGGGTACTTCTGGGATTACCCTCGTAACTCTGGTAATTTTTTTTAACATAATCGCGAGGCATTTACCAATTGAAAGAAAACGTCACGGAAAACTGTAACAACTTCCGATTTGTCACATACAGTGAACATTTTGAGAGAATTATACAGGGTGTCCCCTAATTCGATGACGATAATTTGGGAAATGATTCCTGGGTATATTCTAAGAAAAATATCGTTCTACAGTAAGGGTCTATCTCCAATGTTGATATCATTTATCGAGGATTTAAGAAAAGGCTTACTTTGGTGTACCCTGACCCATGTTAACAGAAATAGCTCTGTTAGTACTAATGGTAAAAACTTCGTGTAGGACTTTATTTCTAGAAGAAATACCAGCCTTTATAACGGTGTTTAAATAAAGTTGATATCTTGTTTGAATCTTTAGATATCCAATTTCTAAGCCTGTTCCATTTTCATTGCCCATGCTAATTTTACACTTTGAGGTAATTTTTCTCCAGAAAATGTCTAATCAACATAACGTTTTACTATTTTTTCTTATTCGTCATCGAATTAGGAGACACCCTGTATATCAATGACATTCAACGTGGCTAAGTATACGAAATGTGAGATCTCAAAAAAGTATCAAAGAACAGCCTAAGAACGGACTAAGGTGCTACAAAAGAACAGCTGAACAATCAGTCTTGCAGAGATTTAACATCTACATTTCGGAGCTTTCAAACCCAACTCCGAGCAAGAGAAGGTTGACGTCCCGAAGTGCAAAAAAAATACAATTACTTGAGTTCATTACGACCTACAAACATTTAACACCAACATCTCGATACATCGGTATCTCTTTGTTTTTGATAACATTGTTGAAACTATGAAAAACGTGAAAAAAGGAGTGAAAGCGACAGAGATAAAAACGTTACAGATGTCAGCGTGTATTTCATAATATGACTTATTTAGAAGTATACGTAGTCTTAGAATTCTCTGTGTCTAGTAAACGAAACATCAGGTGTTCAGCCAGAGAACAACCCCGAAAATTCTGTCAGCTGGAAACTCAAGTTACTACCAGAGCACGAACAACAAATGTTAAGACTTCACTAAATCCTGGGCTTCACAAATATGTATATGACACAAAAAAGTAAGGCCCGTATGAGTATTAAAGTTCGCAAACCTAACCAACCCTAAAAGCGAAGCAGTAACAATTCAGCGACACGCGGTGGGAATATGTACATGTACGAGTAAATTTTGAAAGACGTAGTATGCGTATGGAGTATGCGTTACATAATCCAATGAAATATTAAAGAAGAAAACAATCAATAACATTCAAGACGAATACAAGGCAGTACTGATTGAATGAATGATTAAAATGTTAGTCCCAGTCCCAGTTTCATTATGTTTTAATTTTTCTGCAATTTTAAACGCAGCAAAACACCTGGTTTTTACTTCACTTCACTCACATCCGCTTATGTTATTCGTACAAATTACAACAAATCCTCATCAAATATGTATAAATCTTTGTTTTATCTACTCCAGCTACACACTAGTAAGGTCTAAGGAGGAAGCTCTACAGGCATGGACATCATTTATTCATTGACTGCTTGTTAGTCTATCACTATTGAACTTGCCAGCCTACATATTCAAATTATACTTCATATGTGCTGATATAAAAATGTTTATTTTGCATTTGCGATTCTGAAAAACAACACTTTTGCCATGCAATTAACTAGTAACAACCTCAATTCATTATGACCCGGTTGGGCTCGATTTAACTTCAGATAGACTACTCCCCGATGGGTGTGTCTCTTAGATTTCAGATAAAAATCCAACACATTTACTGCGATTTGTACTTTTCTTGATATTGAAAAATGTCATTATTGCATTCAATTACATAGTGTATAACGTACGAGTATGTACCGTCGAAAGTGCTCGTATTTCACAATTCACATTCTTCTTTTATCTGCTCATGAATGTGAAACATCACTTCTAGGTTATCATCGTCGTTAAGTGTTGCCCGACTACGACTGCGACTTTGACTGTTTACTGTTGCGTTTCGATTTTTAAAGCGCAAACACAATTTCACATCAGCATTGTGGTAATTACAAACAGATATTGCTAAACGACACGTCTGATTAATACCTTTTCGTGTCGACGATTGTGTCGAATGATTCCTGCTGAGTTTTCTCCTCCTGATAACAGCGTTTTCAATTATAGGTTTTTCTTTTTAAGGGTACCCATGGGTACTTTGCTTCATGCGCCACTTTATCATATGTAGCCATCTAAATGGATTGTAGGTATGTACGAGTATCTGTAAATACACTTCACATCTCATGAAACTCTTGAGCGCATAGCCAATTAAATATTAATGACGCTTTTAACGTATTTTTATCTGTTTTTTTTTTGTTTGTTGTTTCTAATGAGCATTTTGATTAGTTCTAGGTTTTCCGTTGGCCGCCAACTCTACGAGTATGTGCAGGGTTTTTGCTTTTGCAATCGCAAGCAGAAAATGATGGAAAAAGATCTTGCTTACGACAGACACTCTGTTTACAATGGCACATAACACACAATCACCTGGGAGTTGATGAATTTCATTTCTTTTCGTTGAATTGTATGGAGGTCAGACTTGTTTACACAAACTCTGTTTGATGATTTCGTAATGAGAGAGGTCTTGGAGCTGCAATATCTATCTTATCTAACAGATAACATTTCAAAAGACTACACACATGAGTTATTGTCTTCTTTTTTTTTCTTTTTTTTTTTTTGTGACAGAATTTTACAATATACTATAAGAGACTCTTTCCTATTGCGTTCGTCAGGCATGATATTCAAAGGCGAGTTTTAAATTTATTTTTAAAACAAAATGCCCGACGCAAAGGTGAAGAATCCAATTTCGCAGATCAGTACCATTTGGCAGCAGGGTAATGAACTTCAAAAATAAATAATAATAAATAAAATCTCAAACCGGCTTCTGTTGGCCTTTCATGATTTTCTCTGCCATAGAATTGGTTCGGTACGACCTGGTCTGGTTTGGGTTGAGCTGAACTGTTGGTGCATTAAGTGAAAGTTGTAGTTAATTGAATATATACTTGTGTTGTTGTTCATCGGCAGTGTGATCTGGGCTTAATAATGGTTTCTTTTTTACTCAGTCCTTGAATTGAATTTTTTTTTTCTTATGAACAAGGTGATAAAAGATGATAAACTTGTAATTGTTGTCGTTTATGGCGATTCGAAGAGATTTTTATCAAACGAATGTTGCTTGCTTTTGTACTAATAAAATTCAATTACTCATATTTCAAAATCAGACGATAAGTGTTTCAGGTTACTCTTTATGATCGTAATTAGTTGAGAATTCAGTGATCTGATTTCAATTCAAGGTTAGTTTTAGCAAAGAGATCAGTGAGGCATACGCAAAAATTTGACGTTGTGAGCGCTATAATCCTTTTAACAAAGTAGCAAGATCAAGTTCTTTTGCAGTGGTCTATGGTGTCGATAGAGTCAATAGAGACGTCGGAAGCAAATCTAGATATGACCCCATTTTCACTACTTCGATGCTTATATTGTATGCGTATTTTTAGGCATCTAACCAGATGAAGTTAGCCAACTTAGATTGTAGGGTAATACAATATTTTAACGGCATAAATGTTTATGAATTAAAAAATATTAATTGCTGTTTCTTATGTTTTAACATAAGACCGCTCCGTTTGCATTGGAATGACTTTTGTTTAAGTATTAGTCAACTTTTAAGTGCATTAAAAATCATAGTTCTAGTAGAAATAAATGCACTCAGCGAAATTCAATTAAAGGTAACTTATTTTCCTTTGGAATATTAAAAACAAAGTTAATTTAAGTATAATACTGATTTATTTAAGCAAAAGAAAAATTTTACTAAAACAAATAAACATACGAGGGCGGGTTTGGATTAAAACACAGATTTTTTGATAAAAAAATAATTTTATTTTTCAACGTACTCTCCCTTGAGCTCTATACACTTTGTCCAACGCTTCTCTAATTTTTTTATCCCTTCCAAAAAAAATGATTTGTCGAGGTCCTCAAAATAGGCCTTTGTTTGCGAGATGACTTCATCATTGGAGTCAAATCTTTTTCCACCAAGCCATTTCTTCAGGTTTGGGAACAAGAAGTAGTCCCTCGGAGCCAAATCTGGAGAATAGGGTGGATGAGGGAGCAATTCATAGCCCAATTCATGGATTTTTGCCATGGCAACTGCACATGTGTGCACCCTTGCATTGTCTTGGTGGAAAAGAACTTTTTTCTTGGCCAAATGAGGTCGTTTTTTTTTTCAAATCGTCATTGAATCGGTCCAATAAGTTGGCATAATATTCCCCATTGATTGTTCTTCCCTTTTGAAGGTAGTCAATGTGGATTATCCCGCGTGCATCCCAAAAAACAGTCGCCATAACTTTATTGGCTGACAAACCCACCTTGGCCTTCTTTGGCGCCGATTCACCCTTAGAAACCCACTGTTTTGACTGTTGTTTGTTCTCTGGTGTGTTGTGATGGATCCATGTTTCGTCCACGGTTACAAAATGGCGCAAAAACTCCTCCCTATTGCGATTAAACAACGCCAAACCTTCCTGTGAAGTTGTTACACGATTGCGTTTGTGGTCGACTGTGAGCAAACGCGGCACCCATCTTGCGGAAAGCTTTCTCATGCCCAAGTGATCATTCAAAATTGAAACCACTGAGCCATGCGAGATCCCTACGGCTTCCACAATCTCTCGCACTTTCAATCTTCGGTCGGCCAACACCATATCGTGAATTTTTTCGATTGTTTCGGGTGTAGAGACCTCAACTGGGCGTCCAGGACGTTCGGCATCTTCAGTGCTTGTACGGCCACAATGAAATTCAGTAAACCACTTTTTTACCATTGAAATCGATGGTGCAGAGTCCCCGTAGTATTTATCAAGCTTAGCCTTGGTCTCGGTAATGGTTTTTTTTCGCAAGAAATAATGCTTAATAAGCACACGAAATTCACTTTTTTCCATTTTCTCCTCAAATTAGTGAGTAGTCTGATAAAAATAGCTGTCAAACACAAACTAACTGACGCAGCAAGTTTAAATTTTGACAGGAGTCAACTGACAGATGCCTGTTGACATTAGCAGTGTTGCTGTTTCAGTAAAGAGGTCAGACTTATTGACCCGCCCTCGTATCTTTACTTAGCAGTACAAAAAAACTCAATTTGTACTGCGAAATTCGATTAAAGGCAGTCAAGGTAAAGTTACAACGGAGGAAATTTCAGTATAACAAATAACGTAAGAGTCTAAATTAATAGTGAGTCCAACCGCCAAGCTTGGTTATAAGTTCAAAAATCCGACTTGGCATCGAATTAACCACGTTTTTGAAATCCTGAGCTGAAATTAGAGCCCATTACGTTGTAATGGCCTTGCGTAAATCCTTCACCGAAGCAAATTTGCGCCCGCCAGCATAAACATGGCGAGGCAGATTTACTCACATGTTTTCGATCGGGTTTAAGTTTGGTGAACGTGCCGACCAATCTAAAAGTTGAATTTCTTTGTCTGAAAACCACTCACGACTGGCCCGCGATACATGAATGGCAGCATTATCTTGCTGGAAAATTGTATTTGAATCCGGCTGATGGTCCAAAAAGTCTACCAAAACATTATCCAATGAGTAATATAATTTTCTGATTTCATTCGGCCAGAAATGTTGCATATTGGAGTCCTGCAATGATAGCTAAAAGCAGCCCAGATCATCAAATATCCACCTCAAAAGTTTCACTTAATGGAGAAGCTCTCAGGACTTTTTATATCATGCCAATAAAAATTTAAAACCGTCTGGCCCATCAAGGTTAAACTTTTTTTCGTTCGAAAAGATCACGCTTTTCCACTGTTTAGACCATGTCATGTGTTCTTTGGCAAAGTGTAGTCGGGCAACTATATGTGCTTCTGTAAGAGCTGGTTTTGACTTAATTTTTTTCTAAACCAGTCGATTACTGCCAGCTAAAATTTGTTATACACGCCGTTTAGATATCGGCAACTTTAAATCTGAAATAATTTTAGAACCGGTAGCATTTTTTTGCAACCCAGCTCGGATAATGGCCGATTTCTGCTTTGGTGAAATTTGTTGATTGTTTTTATTTATCCGGTGGTTCGCGTTGTAATTACTTCCTAATTTAATAACATTATTGATTGCGGATGTCGATCGATTTAATTTAATGGAAATTTAGCGATTGGGCATACCGGTATCCTTATATGGATTTTGGATTTTGGCGATTTCCTCATCCGAGAGCGCTTTTCCTTTTCCCATTCTGACTTGCGGTAAAATGTAAAAAAAATATTTTCAATTGTAATCACCAAAAATAAATCCTGATTTCGTTTCCAACTCACAACTTTTCAGTATAAACGCGACTGCTTTTATTTGAATTTCGCACGATCATTAGTGACAAAACAACAGATGTTGAAATTCTCTGAGCATCTGCCTTTAATTAAATTTCGCTGAGTGTATAATAGATGAAGAGAAGGGTTTTTTATCAAATAGATGGTTTTGAGCAGGAAGTTTTAAACAGAAGCAATCAGAGAGGTGGAGGAATTATGATGTTTGTCCGGAGCAATCTAGACCCCAAACGATTACCTTCGGAGACCAAATCATATGAAAATTATCTTTAATGAGAGAAATATTACACAGTACGTTGTTGGAGTATATAGACCACCAGGTTTTAGTAAAAAAGTATTTATCGATAAACTTGGAAATACAGTAGAATCCGCTTAAGACGCTTTTCCTTTATTCTGACTACAATTCTTGTGGGAAAAAATCCGGATAAAACGTTTTATTTCCCGCTTAATACGCTCACAAGTCACACACAACAACACGGAACACGGCGGCGCTTTTGCAGTCCTTCATTTTGACTAGAATTCTTATGAAAAATACACTCACACATGGACCCGATAAACAGAACACAGTGCTTGCTTCGATTACTGTAAATTAACGGTTTTTGGTTGTTACTTCCCGATGTTTTCTTTTGACTCGTTGTGCTTTACGTGGGTAGTGTGGTAGGAATCAGTTGCGTGAATTACAATGGCTACTAACAGCAATATCAAAATTGAACATTTTAAAAATCTATGACGAAAAACGATCTGTAAGAAAACAGCAGGACATTGCAGTTGAAGTTGGTGTTCCTGTTTCCACACTGAGAACAATTGTAAAATAACCGGAAAAAAAACTGAACTAAGTGCAATAGCAGGTGGATGCAAGCGGCAGAAAAGCAAAGCTAGAAAGTATGACGAGCTAGAAAAGATATTATTGAAGTGGTTTCAACAAACCCGCAGTTTGAATTTGCCTGTGAATGGAAGCATCGTCACAGAAAAGGCTCTTGAGATTGCTGTACATCTCAATATTGACGGATTTACGGGATCCAGTGGCTGGCTGAATCGATTTAAAACTAGGAATGGCATTGTTTATCGAAAAATCTGCGGGGAAGCTGAAGCTATAAATAATGCAGATACTGCTACCTGGAGAGAAAGCATGCTGCCTAATTTATTGAAAGACTACTATTTCGACGATAATTACAATGTAGATGAATTTGGGCTCTTTTATAAATCAATGCCAGATAAGTCGTTAGCCTATAAAACAGAAAAGTGGCAGGATGGCAAGTACGCTTCTTTTGATGATGACCTCATTACGACCGACCCTCGTAATTTAGAAGAATTCTTTAGTGGCAGCGCTTCAACGGTTGAATCGAACATTTTTTATCTAATGAATCGATCCTCGTAAAACACGGGGATTGTAGTATATGGTATTGCCACCATGAACGAACCTTAAGCTCATGCCGTTTGACATTTGTCGACTGGTATATTCTCTTTTCTTTTGACGTCCGTTATATAAGTCGCAAAAGGGCACGCGCAAGTAAAAGTAGTTATATCAAATAAACAATTATTCCGCGCTTTTTATTCACGTTATCCGCTGTCTACAAGATTAATAAATAAAATATTATCAAGAAAAAGGTCAAATATCGACGAAACGATGAGTAAGCATTTTACTAATGACATTATAAAATTATCCAAAGAATTTACAGAACTTTTCTCTTCACAGACATCGCAAATTATTCATTACTGCAATTCTGTCACATCGATTCACATAAATGCATGAGTAGAAAACACGATATTTGCTAATGCTACACATGTACGTGAGGTGCGTGGAATAATCAATTCTCTCAGAGAAGATAAATCACCAGGAATTGATAGAATTAGAGCCGTTGATATCAGAAGATACGCCGAAATTTTTGCTTCCATCCTAAGTAAATTTATTAACCTTAATCTGAAACAGTCGAAAATCCAATCAACGCTGAAAAGACCACTGTTGTAAGGCCGATCTATAAGAGTGGTATTAAGAATCAGCTAACCAACTATAGAGTTCATGGACTTCAGTAAAGCTTTCGACACTCTTAACTACCTGGGAAGCTATTAGAAGCGCTGGAACGGATTGGTATAAATGAAGTAATGGCTGACTGGTTTAAGGATTATATACACAGCAGGAGGTTTTGCCTCAAGATTAAAGACGTGATGAGTATTAAAAAGAAGCTGCAGTTTGGAGTCCCTCAGGGATCAGAACTAGGGCCGATTATCTTCATCCTATACACAAATTAGCTATATCGCGTCTTCAAGCAGAGCATCTCTTTTGCCTTTGCAGACGATATGGCGATTGTTGTCAGTCACAGGGAATTGGATACGGCGACGAAGATAATGCAGGAGGAGTTCGATGCCGCAATGCCACGACAACGGTTTGATAAGCGGATAAGCCTATAGCTTCGAAGAAATTATAAAAATTGTGAAGTACTTTTTAAATCTGTCAATAAAATCTAAATCTAAAATCTAAGCAGTTAAACTCCCATAGTGTGCTGTGTGCACTATCCCTGAAAGATCGTCCAACAAAGGGATATGTTATCTGGGGAGCTCTCTGAACACGTGAACTACAACATTAGTGTAACAACAGAAAACAGTCTCGGAATAAATTTCGGGGAAAGACGTGAATTTTTCAGACTCTTCAGCCAACATAAGTCTGATATGCCTCTTAGAGCTAATCTACCAGACGTATGAGCAATGTCCTAAGCACCACGTTAATATCATCCTTGGGACAGTTGGTAAACATAACATACACGGGCTGGCAAAAGTTTTTCACACCAAAACATCCACATGGGGATCTGGCAATCATCTAATCAAACAACTACCAGCCACATTGATCATATTGTGATCGACGCAAGACGTAGCTTTATTATTCTGGATTTCAAAAAGTTTGTAGGAACCAACATCGACTCAGACCACTATATTGTTATTGCCAACGTAGTGCGAATGCGAATATCCCTGACGCCAGGACACCGAAGAAGAACTAGGAAGTAAATCGATCGAATCTACCGAATCTTCTCGAGAAGTGTTATGCTCCCAGCATGAAGCGTAGTTGTACAGTGGTGACATTTTAAGAACAGCAAGTCAAACGGAACCCCTGGTTTGACGAAGTGTACCAGCAAAAAAAAGGATTACAATGCAGCGCTGATGGAAGAAACATTGAATTCTCAGAAAGAAAAAGTAGCAGAGAAGCGCTTGATCGAAGCGATGGCGAGTTAATTCTACAGAAATTGCATTCGGAAGTTCTTCTAAAATGTAAAAATGGCATAAACACCAAAAAAAACATGCTTATATGGATGAGATCGTAATTATAGTCACAGTCGACGCTGAAAAATGAGAAGGGATTACTTTCGCAGACTACTTAAAGGCGAAGTTGATCAACATTCCATTGTCATTCAAAATGAACCATATGATGATCGAAAACTACATCGTTCAGCCGACCAATCGAAATTAAAGACCAATGAGTGCGCTCCAGGGGCACACGACCTGCCTACTGAATTATTTAAGCCGGGGGAAATTCAGTTTGGAAGGAGCATACACCAGATTTTATTTACTGTACTTGGAGCTCTATATAAATCAACAATCTTATAGCAAGTCTGCAATCGATCAGGTTTTATCCCTATGGCAGGTCTTGAAAAAAACAGAAGCACTTCAAGCCGATATTATTTCAACTATTTGTTTATTGATTTTAAGGCCACATAGACAGCATTTGGATAAACGATCGATATACATATAATAGATTCATGTCAAGTTCATCTGTATAGGATTGCAAGAGAGAATGCTCTCTGCTCCAGTAAATCAAAAGAAGATTTCAACAGAGTGGCACGATGTCAAGTGGTTTTTTCAAGATAATAAGAGTGTGTACAAATACACTTAAAATTCCTAACTGTGTGTCATACAGGTGCGGTTGGAATTTGAAAGTCAATCCAATACACTACCACTTGAGCCACGGCCACCCACATTCTTAACTGAGTTGTCCTGTACATATACATACTTCTCGGTATTCAAAGGCTGCTATCCAAATCGCAATGGTTCCCGATCCAGCTTCATAAAGCAATTTCACCGGATTCGGACAGTCCAAACAAATAAATATACGTAACCTTCATTTGATTATTTGAGCACCTCGGTTTATTATACGCCATTTCGACATCTGATAGAAAACGTTTATGGTTTACTCGTAGCTCTACAATAACCCATAAAGATGAGTATCGAACTCCTTCTAAAAACATTAAAAAAAAAACATCTAGTTGCCATAAGCTACCTTTCCTCACTAGACGAGACGTTGGACTTTCTACGCTTCCCTTATTTTCTACCTTCCTGCACTTTATTGTCAATACCCAACGGCAGCCAATGACTCTTTGAATTACTGGACGTTTAACCAGCTCTCAACTCTAAGTGCTTCAAACTCGTATTTCTTTCCAATCCTCAGCTCGCTATCATATGGTCCTACCATGGGCTTTTGCACAGTTGAGTTAGAGTCATATGCCAAATTTACTTGTTAATTAATCTAAACATTTGCGCGGTCTACCTCTTCGGCCAGTTTTTAAGCAAATGGGTTTCCCAAACTCCCTCCTGTTTGGAGTCTCTACAACTTTTGAATTTTTGACTGCAACTTTATGTCTCTCTTTCAATAGAGACTTCCGCACTTTGACAGTTGATAGCGGCCATATTGTTGAAGCTACATCTGTTAAATTTGCTGTCATTTATTCAGTCTGTTTTGCCAAATCACCATGGATAAAATTGTTTTAACAAAATGGGCGCTCTGTTCGGGCAACGTTCCGCGCGCTTCGCCCATTTTACGGTCGCTATAATCGTCCTACCACTATTCGCAGTGTGGTGAATAAATTTGAGTCCACTGATTCAGTAAACCATGAACCAACACCCGTACGGCGACGAAACGCAAGATGTGCAGAAAACATCGCCGCTGTCCGTGAGAGTCTGCAGGAGAATCCGAGGCAGTCGATTTCGCGTCGCTCACAAGATCTCGGCTTTCGCAGATCACAACTTGGCGACTTTTGTGTCGTGATTTGGACCTGCACCCGTACAAAATTCAATTGACCCAAGAGCTGAAGGTAAACGATCATAGACAACGACGTGTGTTCGCTGAATGGGCTCTGGAGCAGTTGGAAACTGACCCTGATTTTCATCGAAAAATGAGGCCCATTTCTAGATGAATGAGTACGTCAACAAACAAAATTGTCGATACCAATCCACATGAGATCCAAGAGCATCCAATGCATCCCGAAAAAGTCACTGTTTGGTGTAGATTTTGGGTTGGCAGCGTCATCGGTCCATATTTCTTTGAGAACGACGCTGGTCAGGCCATCACCGTCAACGCGAGCGTTATAGGTCGATGAGTACCAACTTCTGTTGTCCTGGATTTGATGATATGGACACCAACGACATGTGGTTTCAATAGGACGGTGCTACGTGCCACGAGCGATTCGAGGCCATGGTAATCTCACGTGGATTTGATATAAACTGGTCACCGAGATCGTGCGATTTGACCCCGTCAGACTTTTCCTTGTTTTTCTTTTTTTTTTTTGCAGAGTCAGACTTTTCACTAGGGAGGACTACAATTTATCGATTTGTCGTCGTTCGCAGCAACTTGGCCTTTTTCCATCCACTATCTGGAAAATTTTGCATAAAGATCTTGGTCCCAAAGCTTATAAGAGCCAATTGGTGCAACAACAAAAGCCATATGACCATTTATTGCGTCGGATGTTCAGTGATTGGCTTTAATGCAACTGGTAACTGAACCAGCATTTTACCGTAAAATTTTGTTCAATGATGAGACTCATTTCTGGTTAAACAAGCAGAATTGCCGTATTTTGAGCAAGGACAATCTTGTACAAGTTCATCAAATGCGCTTATATCCAGAACATTGTACCGCACGGTGCGGATTCTACGCCGGTTGCATCATCGGTCCTGATTTCTTCAAAAATGAAGCCGGAGCTCAAGTTACTGTCAATAGCCACCGGTACAATGCGATGATCAGCGATTATTTGCTTCCAAATTTGCGTGACATTTATGTGGAAGAACAGTGGTTCCATAAGGGTGGTGCTCCACCCCATACTACTCGTACTAACGAAAACATCGCTTTATTGAAAACACGGTTTAGCAATTGAGTCATTTCATAAAAAGGAACCTTCCAAGATCGTGCGATTCGACAGCATTGAATTATTTTCTTTGGGGCTAAGTTAGTCACTAGTTTACGCCGATAAACCAGCAAAACATCGTTCGAGTAATACGCAAATACACCCAAAATTACTCGAAGAAGTGGTCAAAAATTAGAAATGAGCTTTGTAAGGGGCAGCCGTGATGGGCATCTGCCCGAAACTATTTTAAAATATCAAATGCCATGAAATAATCCTTCGAATGAATTTAATAAATCGTCGTCAAGGTATCAAACAAGTCTGAACACTTTTTACATCCACATCTTTGACCAGAAATTCGACGACAATTGCAAATGATACGACTCCTCTTATTGAGTTTGTTCTCATTGGTCCACAACCCTTGAACGAATGGGATCAAGCAATTTATGACTTCTTATGTGTGATTCTTGAGAAAATGTCGTCGCAGTTTGCTTGCCTCTAATGAAATTCTTTTCTACCACTTCATTACAATGAGAGTTGCTACCGATAATGATTACAAGCTAGTCTTCTGCTGCAATTTTTCTCATGGTTTTAAATGCAGGAACATAAACGGCATTGTCCGACTTTATGTCCTTCACTTTGTATTGTCAGGTGAACCTCACCGATAATTTGTGTGGTACGGTTGGCCGTTAATCACAGACTTTCGTTTGGCACTTTATAGCACCGACATAGCCGTTAAAATAACATCACGTTAATTACCTTTGACGTCATCATTACCGAGTTCATGTATTTAATAACTGCTTAGCCATCAGCGCAAGCTCAGATATCTCTATTAGATATTACACTTCACTTCAGTCAAGAGATTCGCTGCATGGGTTGGAAAGCGAAAAGAATATAGGTCCTACCTGCCCTTGATTAATTTTTGAGACTTCATTGTATATTCGTATATGAGTAACGTAGTTCGTTCCCCTGATTGTTTAATCCAATCAGACTACTCCAAGTCAGTATGGCAAGATCGGATTCCGATGTTTGGAGACTATGGGTAGGTATGGATGCATTAAACAGCTGGAAAATT